>JAPWTK010000049.1:1335000-1992500 GCA_029963805.1 Aromia moschata | reverse complement strand
TAACTTCAGATTCACGCAAGTAGGTACACATTATCTGAAATCGACTCCAATATCTAACATTTAGACAACTTTAATTTTTTTCGAGCAATTGATTAACAAATTGTTTATTGACAAATAATTGGAATTTTACATTCAAATTCGTGTTTATTGAGTCAAAAATATCCGAAAACGACTCTAATATCGAATATTTAGACAACTTTGACTTTTTTCGAGCAATTAATTGTTTAATAAACAAACAGTTCCTTAACAAATCCGTATTAACATTGAGTAACCTCTGTTTATTGGTCAGGCACATGTAAATAAATATAGTTAGTTGAAAGTGTGTGTGAGTTTTTCACACCTATGAAACCCTAAAGTGGACAAAACGTTATAATACTCTATTTAAAGAAAAAACAAAGCATTGTGTTCATCCAGGTGTTTTGGGATTTTCTTCACTTTACAAAACAAGTTTATGTTAAGACAAAAAAAAACATTTTTTTTCCGAATCCTGAATGTAGAAATTTCACGATAATCCTAATTTGCGTCTTTTCATGAAATGAGGACTGAATAAAACCGATAACTCGTGTTAAACTATCCTTTACATTAAATTATGCAAATATTTAGGCTTTTTAAGAAAATACTAGGCAAATAGTGTAAAATCGAGGATTTTACCCTAAATGCCCGTTGTTCATGAAATGCCTATGTTTTTCATGAAAATACGTATTTCACTATGTGACTACGACATATACATTAAGAAGAAACAAAACAGTGTGACATTTACATATTTTGTCATTATAAGATATGTCTTATAATGCATAGACATGATACTTATTTATTTCTAGTTAGAAAAATAAGTTTATTCTTTTACTCTATCTTTGCGGTTTCACGCGGTTCTACGCTGAACCTGATTACGTAACTAATATTGAATGAAGTTGAATTGCAAAAACGCCGTATCTGACAATATACAGTTCATTAGACATTACTCTAATGCTACATTAATTTGGTTAACCACAAAATCAGATTCCACCATGAAAAAAAAAAACAAAAAAGACTATACTCATAAAACCATATCTATTGAAAAAAAGGAGGACAAAATCAAATCTTGTCTACTTTTTCACCGTCTGTAGTCATTCATAAAGTTCTTTATTCCAACATTATATCTTTCAGGTGTGTTTGCATTATTTTAAATAAGATCACTAAAATGTAAGCATTTTAATTAACTGTAAATGATGGTGAACACAATCCTATTTAATTTCTATAAAACTGTCAGTGCTAAAATTTTGGCTTCCTAGTTCGTGTCCTCATTAAATCGAGACGTGTGTTAGGAGTGAGTTCAATTCGAGGATATCCTGGAAATTATAATAACTTGTGCTGCAGTAACAAGTTATGAAATTATTTGGAATAAATATGATACGAAAACTAATATACAGGGTGTTTCGCATAAGAACCGTCACAGAGCAGGGGCATGTAGGGGAACCTAAAATATGGTGATTTAACGCAACTTACCTTTATACTAAGTTGCACCCCTGAGAAGTTATAGGCCTTTAAATTGGGGTTTCAAATTTCGAAAAAAATCAATATCTCAGTTATACTTGAACTTAGAAAAACCAAATTTGGTAGACGATGTGAGTGTACCAAGAGCATTAATCGACAGTAAGTAGAGTTCATTTGAAGCATTTTAAAGAGTTGATCAGGGATGATGCACCATTAAAATGTGACAGAATTTTTTAACCCGTTGGCGGACTTAAAAAAATTTTCATTTTATTTTATGGAGAATTTAATTCTAAAACTTTTCTTACTCTCGTTATTTTTCAAAAAACTTTGTCGTTTTCAAGAAAAATTCGAATAACTAAAAAACCTATTTCAGCAGTGTTATTTAAAATCATCGAAAATTCAAAAGTTGGCTATGAAATTAGACGTCAAAATTGACAATCAGGAAAAAAGTTACTAAATATTAGTTAATTGTTTGCCGAGTGTTTTGAAAATGGAAGGAAAGTTTTCATTTTGCGAACAAGTTGACATGCTATTCATGTTAGGTTTCTGTGAAGGAAACTGCAGAAGAAGTGTTGAAGAATATCGGAGAAGATCCGTACCTAATCGTGTAATCCCCCATAGAGAAACATTTTCCAATGTTGAAAGGCGGGCTTGAGAAACATGCAAGTTTTTCAGTAGCACTCGAGAACGTGCTATTGAATCAGGGCACAAGACGAAGAATTGATTTTGAACACAATTGAAGATGAACCACATATCAGTACTAGAAATTTATCTCGACAAAATGGTATATCGCAAACTTCTGTGCACCGAGTTATCAGACGTAATCTACTACACCCATATCATATTCAAAAAGTGCAAGAATTGTTACCCGAAAATTTGGTTAAACGAGTAACTTTCTGTCAGTTTATTTTACATCGAGACATTCATTTTCAAAAGAAAATTTTCTTTACTGATGAAGCTTGTTTCGCCTGCAGAGGTATTACAAATCTACATAACTATCATGAGTATTCCGATGTAAACCCTCATTCAGTAACTCCTCGACTTTTCCAACGCGATTTTAAAATAAATGTTTGGATTGGTGTTATTGATCGGTATTTAATTGGTCCAGTTATTTTACCGAATCGACTAAATGGTGAAACTTATTTAGAATTTCTCCAAAATACTCTCCCGGATTTACATGGTGACGAGGTGCCACAACAACTCAGATTGGAACATTGGTTATGCATGAATGAGCACTGCCTCATTTTAGTATTATGTTTAGAGACTTTTTAAACCACCATTATCCAAATACATGGATTGGACGAGGAAATAATTGCCCACAAGTTTGGCCTCCACGATCACCAGACCTCAACAAATGTGACTTCTTTCTTTGGGGGACGTTAAAATAATTTGTGTATTCCTTGCCAGTTGCGTCCCGAGCAGAATTGTGGAATCGCATTATAGATAAATGTAATGTCATTAGAAACAATCAGCGGTTATTGGAAAGAGTAGACTTCAATTTTCGACGAAGAATAAAATGCCTGAGAGAAAACGGTGAACTATGAAGAAAAAATGATGAAGAAAATCATTTTGAACAATTTTTATAACTTATCAGTGCAAATCTGTTATTTCTGTTGTTTAAGTTGTTGGTTTTTCTATTAAATTATTCTTATTCCAACTTGGTGGTTGAATGTCAAATTTGACGTCTAATTTCATAGCCAACTTTTGAATTTTCGATGCTTTTAAATAACACTGCTGAAATAGGTGTTTTTAGTTATTCGAGTTTTACTTGAAAACGACAAAGTTTTTTGAAAAATAACAAAAGTAAGAAAAGTTTTAGAATTAAATTCCCCAAAAAATAAAATGAAAATGTTTTAAGTCCGCCAACTGGTTAAAAAATTCTGTCACATTTTAATGGTGCATCATCCCTAATCAACTCTTTAAAATGCTTCAATTGAACTCTACTTACTGTCGATTAATGCTCTTGGTACACTCACAACGTCTACCAATTTTGGTATTTCTAAGTTCAAGTATAACTGAGATATTGATTTTTTTCGAAATTTGAAACCCCACTTTGAAGGTCTATAACTTCTTAGGGGTGCAACTTAGTATAGGGGTAAGTTGCTTTAAATCACCATATTTTAGGTTCCCCTACATGCCCCTGCTCTGTGTCGGTTCTTATGCGAAACACCCTGTATATTAATTTAAATGGCTTGTGAATTACTTATGATGATATGATGGATACCTAACGAAAAAAAATTGACTAATGTTGCTATTTGAGTGAAAATGTGAAATGTAAGTGGACAATGAATAATGGTAACAAGATCTAAAATGAATATAGGAGGTGTGTAAATTAAGTAATGAGCCTGGCAACGTAGCGCCCGATCTAGCAACACTGTGAAGATTTGGAAGGGCGGTAGGTTAACATTTAGTGCACCTTCAGTACAAGTTTGAATTTGTTACAGTCATTTGTTTGTTCTTTGTGACTGTTTCCCTAAACCATTTTTTTCTAGTGCCTTTTAGAAATGAGTGACATTAATTTTGAGCAACGGTGTGCTATCAGGTTTTGCTTCAGACTTGGACACAACGCAACCGATACTTTTGCAAACCTTCAACATGCCTACGTAGACAGTGTTTTTTTTAAAGAGCCCATGTTTTTCGGCGGTTTTCTCAGAAGGAAGAGAGTCGATTGAAGATGAACCACGCAGTGGAAGGCCTTCATCTTCAAGAACCGATGAAAATGTCGATAGAATACGTGATCTTGTGCATTCAGATCGTCGGTTGACGATAAAAATGATGCGGGAGGAGTTAAATTTGAATCACACCACTGTTAATTAGATTTTGACTAACGAATTGGGGATAAGAAAAATCTGCGCAAAAGTTGTTTGTCTGCCCAAAAAACCTTTCGCAGAAACAAAAGGATAGCAGGAGAGAAAGGAGTATTGACTTTTTGGAATCGATTGAAAATGATCCCCATTTTTTTGGAACGTGTCATTACTGGTGCTGAGACTTATATGTTTGAGTACGACTAGGGAAATCCAGCGCTAAAGCATGGAATAGCACACTTCAAGCTCTCCAAGACCCAAAAAAGCAAGAATGAGCAAGTCGAAGATCAAAAGCATGCTGATTTGCTTTTTTGATAGCCAGAGAATGGTCCACAAAGAGTTTGTGTCTCCAGTAAATCAACAATTTTACAGAGAGGTTCTTGAAAAACTTCGAAAAAGGGTCATGCGTGTGAAACCAAACATCAAGAATAACTGGATGTTGCATCACGAAAATGAGCCTTGTCGCACAGCCATTTCAATAAACGAGTTTTTAGCCAGTAAAAACATTCGTGTGGCCCCTCAGCCTCCTCATTCGCCTGACTTGAGTCCTTGTCACGTTTTCCTCTTCCCGAGATTGAAAAAATCACCTCAAGGGACGTCATTTGATGCCGTAGAAAATATTCAAACGGCTGTAACCGACCAGTTGAAGGCTATTACAGTATATGAGTTCCAGCACTGCTATGAGGAATGGAATAACCGTATTCAGCGCTGTGTGCCTTCTCAATGAAGTTATTTTGAAGGAGCCAATACTGAATTGTAATTTTATTAAATAAAAAAAATGAAAAAAATAACATTTTTTAATTTACACACCTCGTATTTTCAGGCGTTTCTGAACATTCCAAATTATTTTTATGAGAGACTTGATACAACACGTAGGTATACATTTTAACTATATATTCTATAGGTCTATATTAATAACTTTCAATATATTGTTGTGCATATATTTTCTTTACGTGACATATAAAAATAGTAAAAGAAAATTATATACTTCTTACAGCTTACATTTTTTTACATGATAACAATCAAAATATATTTTAACTACGATGTACCGCATTTTCCGGTGGTTAGTGCACACTGAGCACATTTTTGTTTGAATATGCTTAATTTTTAGAAAAGGATAGATATATCAAGTAACTAGCGGGATTTCAGTTTTCATTGCGTCACTATGTCGGTACATAACCCATTTAACCGGATCTAGTAAATTCACGCCGGTCATCAATAAAATAACGTATGGTATGGATGGCTCTTAGCTGATTATATTAAGGACACGGTTAGTTTAAATATTTTAGATATCAATAAAAATACACTGAAGTCTAATCCTTTCCGTCAATTATTATAAAAATGTGTGGTGTGTCTCAGTGCTCTAAATAGTGTGTCAGATCGTGTTAATTTTTGTTTTCTTCAAGCATGTCGGCTTTTGTACGTTCCTCAAGTATGTTTTTTTTTTCATAAAAATAATCATAATCCATGAATATCCATGAATAGTATTAAATATTGAACAGAATAATATTGTGTCTACATAAAAGAAAATAATTGCAGACAATGTGTTATTTTTCAGTCAAAGATGAGTGAAAAACGTTAATTAGGTTAAAATAATATTTTAAACAGTTTAGCTAACTACTTATGCTAAACGTTCTATATGAAAAATTGGTGAGACTTCAATGTCTAAAGACTATGATACTTTCTACAGTTTTTGATACATATATGTATTTTTGACATGGTTAATATCAATTAGTAACATAACTGCAGATTAAAATGTAAAAATTATTATTGCTCTGTTAGACAGCGAGGCTAAACAGGCTTTCACGGTGAGTAGTTGGTAGCGTAATTTTCTGACAGCAATTTTTATTATTTCGTTATCTTTTTAATCTCTGAATGAGCTATATTTGAATATATTTAATTTATTATTTTAAGATTATTCAAAGACCCTAATATTAAAATGTTATTAGAGATTTAAAATAAGAATAAACTTGAAACTATTAAATTTGTGTGGTATGGCAAGGCTCTTGCAACAGGACGAAATCATGTGAAGAGGTATATAGATACAATTTTGTTACATTCTTATGCTTTACTGCTATTAAAAATTGTTTAATGACTTATTATAATGGCATCTATATTACACTAACAATTAATACTTGTCTTGCACATGTATGGTCTTGGTTATATGTATATTAAAACAGTCATTATTACCAACAAAAATTACCTGCAGAATCTCGCGATATAGCGATATCAGATACTTATGTGTTTGTATTAGATTTAATCAGTATGTTTACCAAAATATATGTATCAGTATTTGAAAATAAAATTATATTGCATTAAACTTACCACTTATTCGATCTAGAACGGTTTGATATCTATCTACCACTATCCTAACTATCCCTGCCATGTCCTGAAAAAAAAAACAATTATATTAATTTGCTCTATTAAGAGTTACGTATTACAGGGCAACAAAACATATATTTTCTCTATTTATGTTTCTTAAAAAAGTATAGATTAAATATTTTTCACACTTACATTTGTTAAAACGTATATGATATGTTGAGACAGATAAATAATGAATCATTAGAAAAAGAACTGTCTTATTATACTAAAGGAAATACTAAAATGCGACTATTTCCAACGCATATATATAAGGTGCTTCACGGTGCTACTGAACGTCTTCGGAGAAATACAGGTAATATGGAGTTGAAAATTTGTTTCTGGAGGTTTTCATGGCTGATCTACATATATGTATCTAAAACAATGGCGGTTTGCTTGCAATTAAACTTAGTTATTTTAAATAGCACTCTATATTTGTTTTTATCATATTTGAGTTCTACTCATTTAAAAATAAATGTTCAGTTCAATTAAAATTTCACTTGTATATTGTACATTTCCTCTACGCGTTACGACGGTCAACTGTTTGTTTATGGCCAATTGCATTTTTTGTCTGAGAAATAATTTTTCCGGTTTTCAGAATTTTTATAAATTACTGAAAATCTTGGAAATCTGAACGCTTCTTGAACCATAAACGCACAGCTTTTTTTCTTAGTTAACCGGCCTCGTATCTCTTACGGTTTAGTAGTTACCAACTCAATCCCATCGAAAAAGCGGACTGTCACCCTGTAGGTATTGCATATTTAAATTTGTATTTAGAAACTAAATTTGGCTAAAAAAAATGAAGGGGTAAAATATAACCAAATAATTTGTCATTCCTTTATTTTTATATTGTCACAGATTATTTAATTAACATGGTGGAATATGTAGCAAGCGCAAGTATCTTGTAATTGATATTTTGATTGATTATGGGCCGGTACTTTTACTCCCAGTTAAGGCCGGATTGACTAACCAGATGATAAGACTGTGCAAATATGTACATACATTACATACTGTAGACTGTGTAGACCTTTTCACTGTTTCAGCGTCTGGTTAGTTAATCTAGTAGGAGTAAAAGTACCGGCCCTATATCTCTTATAACTTGGAGGTTTGGAGGCAAATCCACATTAAATTTTGTTTGGAATGAAGTGGGGTGTAAACAGTCATATGGCTAAACCGTATATGGCCGAAATATTACTAAATACTCTGTTTTTTTTTCATATTTTTATCTCAAATATTAACCGAATAAAGGGGGGCGGGCATTACAGTTAATAACCGTGTACATATGTATATCACGTATGTGCAGTATTTGATTATTGTGCTCTTAATTATAGAATTTTCGAAAGTGCGTAGATTAAACATTTTAGTATCTACTTATGGAGTCTAATATTTGTTAACGCCGCATTTAATGAATATTTTATAACGAAGGTCAACAAATTACTCATATAATTAAGGTTGCCCCATGAAATGGAAAATTTTCTATATAATGCCAAATTATATAAATATAAATATTATATACGTTTACATGCCTATTATGTTACATCAACATACCGGGGATAGATTTAAAATGTAACTGGCTGATTGGCTGACAGGAGTTTAGCTAATACTAATTCATTATCTTATTCAATTACCGATTTAACGGTGAAAGTTTTTGCCTTTGATTACAATTGAACCAAAAACTTTGAACCAAAAACATCTAAGATCTAGGAAATGGGTCATTTGGTTAATATCATTTATTATTTGCATAATTATTTCTTGGAACCGATCATGTTTATTAGGTAGTGAGAAGAATTGCTCGAAGAAAGATTATTACAAGGAATCTGGAAAATTGTGTTCTTCAAGTACGACCATAAAAAAAAGACATCAGAACATCAGAAAATGTCACAGTCACAAAATTAATCTGAAATTATTGTTCGAAAACATTGCTGCATGTGACAATAATATATTGTGTAATATAAATTGTGTCATATATTGTACAATTTACAAGTATTTTACAGTTACATTGTACAATATACTCGTACTTGAACGTGTTTATCTCAACAGGTCATAAAATGTGTTAGAACCTTCTTGCACTAATAACACAGGCATACAAAAAAATAAATAAAAGTCGAGTGCTAGAAGGCAGATCTATGTATTCCCATGCATTTTGGCCCGCTTAATCCGATGTTCGTTTGGTCCGATTGGCTCTTGCATTTTTCCTAACCTTAAAAATGCTTGAAAAACATCAAAGAAGTAAATAAAATACCATATTCATACGTATTTTGGGGCGCTGAGACCGAATCTGAGGTCAGCATTGGCCGATCAGTTAGGAATTTTGATATAACCTCAAAAAACACCCAAAAAATGCCGAAAAGCCCAAAACAAATAAATGAAAAGCTTAAATCACAAATTTTAAACCTAACATAACTGGAGAGAAGAACTTTAAACCAAAAACTTAAACCTATTGAAAATTAAGAAAAGAACTGTTAAATTCCTAAGGCAGGAACTATTAAGGTTTAGAGTTTCTAGTTTAGAGTTCTTTGTGTAAAGTTCCTGTCTTAGAATATGTCACATTTTCTTGGTTCTAAGGCCTTGCCTTAAGTTTTGTTAAATCTAGAGTTCTTGGTTTAAAGTTTAAAAGTATTGCCTTGTTTTTAGTTTAGTTTTAATAGTTTTTGCCTTAGGAATTTAACAGTTCCTATCTTAATTTATAACATGTTTAAAGTTCTTGTCTTAGGTTGTGTTAGGTTAAGAATCCTTAATTTAAAGTTCTTGGTGTGAAGCTTTTACCTTAGGTTACGTTGGGTTTAAAATTTTCGGTTAAAGCTTTTAATTCATTTGTTTTTATATTTACATCGAAATTTCTTACTGATCGACTGATTCTGACGGATCAAAATGAATGGAAATACACAGAATAGAATAATTTGTTAATTGAAACATAAATTACTGACTCAATGAGGACATGGTTTAGAACTAACATATTTTTTTAGTTATTTCAATATCCATAATGTGAGTACAACGCGAACAAAATTGTTAAAACCATTAATAGATTCGATAAAAATTGTTAGTTAAATTGACACCTGCGGCAATCGTCTGTCATTTATTAACGAAATTCCAATTTTTTACAATATCTACCGAATGTTAATTATTTTAATTAACTTTTATGCTAAATTTTACTCATTCCTGTTAGGACTAATTCATATATGTATTTAAGAAACCTTAGTTGTCAATTACTAAGGTTAAATATACATTGTTTCGCGAGATGCTGAATTCAGAAAATCGGTTTTGTGAAAGCAGGAATGCATTATTGGAACGTACATATATCGTTAGCCATTTTTTCATTTAATAATAATTCGGGGTCGACCACATTTAGAGCAGATTGTTATTCCTTGGCATATTTAAAACCAATAATTAAGAAGGAAAATGTAAAATACCAGTGATATACTAATTTATATTGGTAAATTGTTATTGCAAATTGTTTAAACTTGGTAAAAATTGGTCTTATTGATATTTCTATTTAGAACATAATTTCACCTTGACTAAACATGCATTCATAATCTAAGGTTAGAGGTTCCTGGTCATACAATTTAAAGAAATATAATATGCTAAATCAAATACAAAAATAAAATATCCATAACTGTGACTTACTGATGCCTCTAATTTAGTTTTTTATAATTTAGTAATCTACCATAACTGAGATTTTATGAGCTTCTGTTTCACTTTTTTAAGCTACAGGTGATATGAACAAGGTATTTAAAACATGTACTATACGAGTTATAATAATGCGTACATAGGTGGATATTAAATACATATAAACATTTTTATGTCAAAGATTGGCGAATTTACTTACGCACAATAACCCAACCCTCTTATTTGTGGAAATCTGGACGTTGCCAGATCTAACTGTAACTCTGCATAATAGGTCTTTATAAAACCCTATTTATAAAAATGCATTGACAATATACAATCAATTAATATAAGCCAATTTCATTTTCAGACTGTGTTGCGTATAATAAAGTTTACTGTTGTATTTTTTCAACTCAACTACTGTGAAACAATTTTAAACAGATGTGAAACAATTTTAAAATATCTAATATAAATATTATATTGATGTAACAACAGCGAAACAAGACAGAACGGTTCGCTGAAACTGCGTACAGTCAAAGTTCCGGCACACACCGGTTACAGTCAAACAGTCTCAAGTCTGAGTCTCAAACGCAGGTCATTATTAAAGCCGGCAGATCCGGGCGGCGGGTATAAAGTTTTTATGTAACGTAAAACGTAAATAACAGGGTAAGTTTAACACATCTCTCTATAAATTGGAACAGTTTATTGTTTTCATGAATTTTGTTGTTGCACATACAAGTAGTAAGTAGTATGACGCATATGGTTATGGCCCGCCGCCCGGATCTGCCGGCTTTAGTCATTATTATTGCAAAGCGATAGTTCACAGAAAATATATCATAATACAATAGTGAATATTTGAATAAACGTACTCGGGAGCTAACTATTACACGATTGAGTGGTATTTAGGTGTGGTAATGTCAGTGATCACCAAAAAATGAAATTTACCCATCAAGACTCATAAAATGTTTAATACAAAAAGTAATATTACTTTTTATCTAACGTATGATTTTTTGCAGAGCATGCTTTTGCAACTTTTTTCGTCTCTTGTTAAACAGTTTCATTACAGCCGATTTTGTGTTACTTAATGAATTTTACCTTTAATAGATGAAATATTAGAGTCTTACTTGTCTCAAAACAGGTATTATGGGTACATGAATTTAGAACAGGTATAGGTATCCTTAAAACAAGAACACATATAACAGGTATGATGAGTTCATATTCCAATGGCATACCTGCTCCAATGGCATCCCTGTTTGGCAGGTTTAAAAATTTGGCAAGTAAGACTCGAATATTTTGTCAGTTTAAAGGTAAAATTCATTAAGTAATACCAAATCAATTGTGGGAAAACTGCAATTTTCTAAGAAGAGACGAAGAAAGTTACAATAGTATGGGTCATTAGCTACAGTAATATTAGTTTTAGTAATAAGAAGTAATACATTTTTTATCTCTAGATCTTTTTAGAAAATTTCTTGTTTTTAGAAAAGGTTGTTAAAGAACGTACATGATGTTAGTTGATAAGTTTTACCTTTAAATCTATTGGGTACTAGCGAACCCACAATTGCTTGTACAACTGTAAGCATTACCAGCTAATATTTTGAAAATATAATTAAGTCATTGTAACTCTATAACTTGTGAATCAAGTTTCTTTGGGTTTTAGGCCCAAATTTTATAAGCTTCTGTGGGTACTTACAAGTTGTTTTGTTTTCAGGTGTCATTTTTTGTGACTATTAACGTTACCACACCTAAATACGGCTTCATCATGTAATAGTTAGCGTCCTAGTACATTTATTTGATCAGTACGGTTATTGTATTATGATGTATTTTCTGTGAGATATCGTTTTGTAATAATGTGACCTGAGTTCGACTCTGTCGCAACTCGCCGGAAGTCAAGTTACCACATCTACGTTAGTGGCGTCTGCGCATGTCGAAATAGGGGATTCAAAATCACTGCGCCAAGCGTTTGTCGTCGTTTGGTTAGTTTAGTAACATGATAGTTGTTTGAGGAGGATGTACTGGTGTATGTGTTTTAGTTTACACACGTACGCAAAAGCACTAGTTGGCGGGACTGTATTTTTTATATAGGATCTAGGTGAAACGCACCCACGTTGTTCGAAATTGTTAACGATTCGATTAATCGTTGATATCGTCGGAGAGAGCCTATCGGGAAATTGTTCGTTAAAAATGGCTTTAATAGCCCTTTTAAAGAACGACCACCAAAATACTATTTAATTATTTGAACTTTTTCAGCAATCTGATAAATATCCATTTCTATTTTTTAAGAATTTATGTAGTGCTTCTGCAATATCCTCGTAATAACGCACTTTTCTAATCAGTAACTACACCAGAATAAAATATGAAATGATATTTTCAACCCGTCTGTCTCTACCGTAGTCGTAGACAGCTCGGATATACCGGATGCCTCGCACGGCTGCGCTCGCAATCATGTAGTGGGGTATATTCAAGATAGAAGTTAACTTATCAATTCCCCTTCATTCTGCAATGTACGCATTATGGTGATTCGTACTGTATATTACAACATAGGAGTCTAATTAATTGTAAATGACAATAATCATGACTTTGAGAATGTAAAAAATATGTCCGTGGAATGTGGAAGAAAACGAGATCAAAATGTAATTATCTTAATGTGTTTGTTTAACAGCAAATAGTATGCAACTGTGCTGCAAGTACAAGCCAAATTGATTCTGGACATGATTTTATGATACTACATGCTACTGATATATTAATTTATGCAACTAATTAGCTATTGTTTAAAAATTTTTGGTGCAAATTGATCTTGTAGATTATAAACGTTTTATTTCACCTTGACTAAAAATGCATTCATCATCTAAGGTTATACAAATATGTTGGTCATAAAAAAAAGTTAGATCGACGTGGTGTATTAAAATGAATGGCGTTCATGACTGAGAACATATGTACAAAATTTAGTGAAAATCTCAATGAAACCTCAATAGAATTAAAATATTAGTTTTTTTTTTTTTTTGAAAATTGGTACAAAGGTAAAAAATTGCAGGACGCGCGTTTTCTCTTAATAACCCTTTTTATATTCTATAAGACACTCGATTTTTAGAGTAAAATAATAATATACGCAAAACATACACTTACAAAACAGAATCCACATGTAGATTATCAAAATAAAATAATGAAAACCATCCCATATGATGATGCCAAATTTCGTGGTGAACACACTGTAGACAATATTTTTTCTCAAATAACCAAGATATGCGCTGCTCAAGTAATTGCAAGATATGCCGTATATTGCAAATAAAGCTATAAATCGTCCCCTTAGAGCAGAACTATTTTATGTCCAAAAATGTCGATTTTCGGTTTTTTCCGTTCTATGTATACTTTAGGGGCCACTTTATTTGCTGCAGAAGTATACCATGTCCACGCCAACGGAAACGCCCGAAAATTTACGATTTAAAAATAAGCCCATGTGTTCGGATCGATTTCCTATACCTACGTATTTTTATTTTAGTGTTTATATTATATAGTATGTAAAATAATAAAATATTATTAAAAAGGAAAAGCTTTGCTTTAATTAACTGAAGCAGAAAAAGTCTATGTCCAAATAGAAATAAATATCAAAATTCTACCTTTGGACATGGGATATGTGGCAATCATCCAGGTTCTATGTCCACATTCTTTGAATAACGTGATATTTGCCAAATACTAATAGACTAGGGTAAAAGTAGACAAAAAAATGTAATATATTTTGCTATTTTTGCAGGCAAAATAGTATTGAAATTTTTAAAAACTAAAAAAACCTTCTCCTGTAAAATTTGCTTTTTGTGACTTAGAATAGTTCTGCTCTAAGGGGACGAAATATTGTAATGCAAGTTTGTCGTCAGTAGTCACATTCCCAACTTGTATGATAGTGCCAATAATGCCTATAAGTCTGCCTATTAATACTTGATAGACACATATTTATATTTCTTTAGAACATTATCATTAAGTGGAGTAAGTAATGGACTGAAAATATTTAATTAAGTATAAAGGTGATATGTTCTGTATCAAAAATATCGAGCTACACACATATATATATGTATAGATGTGCTCCCTTAATTGATGATTTTCCGATTAATGAAAACTAGTGAAGACAGGATGAGTGAGTAAAGCGAATAGTGCAGACTTTAGGATGATATATAATAAAAATCCAAGGAGTTGAAAGGAAGTTTAGTTCCCTACAAGGGGGATACATACCATTTCAACTGCAGTCGTGGTCATAGAGGAGCAATTTATGCATATAATTTGCGGAGCTGAGTGCTATAGGTATCAAAAAGGACAAACAGAAGTGAGACTATAGATAAGAAGCAACCGTACACGTCCGAAGGTAGTGAGGGAATAAGACCGGCCCTCTCACCACATGTGCTTGTTGTTAGCCAAAGAAGTGTAGTATTTGTCGTTTTTCACAACTGGTCGATGTCGGCTTTACACAAAATGTAGAATTTTAGCATACACTATGTACGGTTCAGAGAAACACCTTATATCTATATTTCATTTTTAGATCCATACCACCTTTTAAAATGGATATTCCACTTGGAGCATCGGCTTGGTTGTAGTTGGTAATTCTCCACTTATGTCTACGACCTTCATAAAGTTCCTGCTTATGTATAGGTAGATGGTTTACTTAAGTTACCCCTTTGTAACCAACCTATTGCATTTAAATATACTCACATCTAATAAATTGGGAGTTTAATTGCCACACCATTATAATTTACTAGTGTTAATATCCGATGAACGGATTTTATTTTAATCTAGCGAGATACAAAATCATCTATTGAACGGTATAAAAGCTTGTTCAATTCGTTAGACAGAGTGTGCTGATCAGTACTCTGGGTAAGAATCTTACTTTTCTCCGTAGGGATTGCAAATTTCCCACCAAGGTACCTTCTCTCTCTCTTGACCATTTGGGTGTCGGCCATTCGGAAATTGCCTGCTTGGTGTTTTCTGATGATTCCGCCTCCGTCTGCCCATCTGTCTGTGCCTGGCATCGCAAATTGCCTTCCAGGCGCATTCCGATGATTCAGTCTCCGTCTATCTCTCTGTACGAAAAAGCCGATTACCGACACATTTTGCATTTCACCGAACCGTTCTACTAGACATTAGTCTTAAATTTGTATCCCTGTTGTAACATATTAAGGCCAACAAAGAGTGAAACTATTTTACGAATTATCCATTCTTTTCGACACCTGATGGTTCAATTCTCCATTTTAACAATGTTACATTATCATTAGTGACAACATTGTAAAACTAGTCGAAATGACGACTGCGGCAGATAAGTTGTGTGATTATTTGACTTCGAATGATAGCAGTCAAGTTTGTAAGTGTTTCACATTTCCTTGCTAAATTTCTGCTGAATACGAAGAAATGGTTTATACAGATAAATATGGGATCGTTAGGACACTTATACGCCGAAGGTTCAGTTCAGTTGGTTCCTCATCCTTTGGGTAGTATCAGTTTTAATGGATCTCGGTTGCATTATGGACGTAAATGAAATTCATGAAATTGAAGTGTGGTCTATCAAATTAGTTTAGGTCATTTTAAGGTAATGGCATTAGAACTCCATTTTGAGATTAAATATATTTGCCCCTATAAATTGTTCCAAGTGTTCTACTGTTTGCTTTGTCCCATTGTTGTTGCCCAGATTGTAGAAAATGCGAGAAATTTTGAGAATTTTTTAGGAATAGTCATGTTACTAGTTAGGAACAGACTGCAGTGATAGTCTCTGTATGTCGGCCAGTAGTCTTCCGCGTGCAGTTTTTTTTTGTTCAGAGTTCAGAGTTGGAAGGCAACCTTCTAGTCTTATTCTCTAGTTCACAATCTTCTCTAGAATCAATCATATAGTACGCGCTGAAGGAAGGGACACATTTTTTGAGACCATATTAACTATTTAATTATAGCTACGAAGAAATCTGAGATACTAAGCTTTACACAGGTTTGGCAACCGCGTGATACTTTCATAGGTGTTGTCTACAAAAGTTTTCTGGATGTTGATTGTGCTTAGGTAAATTTTAGACGTGACTGGGAGTAGGTCAATGTCAGAAGATATATTTTAATTACTACAGTGACTAAACTTTAAACTAGCGGAAAGTAATGATAATACTTTCAGCTATGAAGCAATTGGTTACTCTCACCTCCAATTATGAATTTAACCTTATAAATGAGGGTGATAGGAGCCCTGTATTAAATATACGATAATTTACGACCAAAACCATGATTATTTCACTATTGAATGTAAATACTAAAATATTTTTTTTATGAATTAGTTTTTGAAATGCATTTAAATATGTATATGTGATGCAACCTGTGACAAGGTACCTACCAGATGTCGGAAAAACTGTCTTCGGATGGGGGTCAGATTTCGATAGAGCATAAATTTCGCTTCATTAAAAAAAAAGAAGTCTTTAACGTTAATATAGCTCGAACTGAAAGCAGGTAAAGTTTCAATATGTAAAATCGTAATTTTGAGAAAAATACATTTAAAGTTTTGGAACAGAACTGTACACGAAAAAAATCGATATCTCGTCTACTATTGCTCCAGTCCGGCTGAAATTTTGTTATGATGTCCTGCGAATATGTACCTACAGATCCTTTGTAGGTACATATCCTTGTGCCCTACCAGGTTGCTAGTATGGGCGATACATTTTTCGACTTGAAACTGCGTTTTGGGCTGTAGAGCAAAATTCACTTTTCCTATATCTTGTACCTTTCCACAGGTTGCATCGCATATAATTCTAAGATATAATTAAGATATGCACATAATTTTTAGGTTTTATCGACATTACAAAGGAGCAAAAAAAAAACGCGAACATTGAACTCTTTATCTTGAGTGATGATTGTGATGAACTTTCTTAATTATTGTACACGTATTTGAGTAAGGATCGCTCTTTAATGTGTTTAAATGTGATTAGATGTTACATATATTGGTCGTCCTTTGTTGGATGACGGTTATAATGCAAAAATAAAAATTTATTCTTCATAATTAGAGCGAGGCGTCATGTCCGCGCGACATAAGCGTTATGAGGTACAATAGCAGAAAATAAATAGTAATAAAATAGCTAGGTAATTCCTTATGAATTCTAAATATTGATTATAAAACAAAATGCATGCACAAGATTGTTAAAATACTGGAAATACTCAAAAATCCTGTTTTGTATCTCATTTTCAGCAACCACTAATGCCTTTGTTGCGAGTTAAATATGGATTGATACACAGCGATAGATATTTTATTCAACTGATTTAGATAAACAGAATTGCTTAGATGAAACGTCCAGTTTACTAAGGGAAAGCTGCGATTCCTTAAGGCCAATAGAACGCTGGTATATACATTTTCAGCGGAGAAATTTTAATCATCATCAGAGGAGAAATGATCATCGTTCGGCGGGTCGATCGACTGATGGGTGCTCAGAACAAATATCGCCGCCGTGAAAAAGGCAAATAGACAATATCGACATTTGGGTAAGGTTTGTACACTTTGGGGGTCCCAGAGTCAAAAGAGGAACAAAGTACACGTTGTGTGACGGAATAAAAAGATGCTGAAATTATTCAAATCAATAACATTTCCGAATATGAATTCTATAAAAAAGGCGACAAGTCATGGGTGTATTATTACGATGTCCCAACAAAATCCCAAAGTAAGGTTTGGATCTTTATTGCTGCAATTGCTGCATTTACTGCAGTTGAGGAAATATGTGGTTTCATACCAAGAGCACAATGGGAATACTGGTTTAGTGAGTGGTACATATGTATGAGGAAGTGTGTTAATTGCGACGGAAAGCACTTCGAAAAAAAATAAGATGTAATGATGTACGACAAAACTTTCTGAAGAACATATGTATGTATCAATCGTAAACGCATTACACGTCAATAATCATCAAATTTCTTAATTTGTATATGAATATTTACAAAGCTGTTTAAAAATATCTAAGTTTAAGACGTTTAAACGACATGCATTGTTTGTCGGTTAGTAGATACTTTATATTTATTGTGTGTTACTAATTTTTGGATGGCTATTTATTTTTATTAAATTGTTTACTTGTGGATACAAATTTAATTGACCTTGGGAGATCTTGGCCAATAAGTACTCTACAATTGGTAGTATTTTGCTCAATAGGGTCCGAAATTGTACGTTCTTTGCGCTAAACACGTGCTTTTTGTCTCACAGTGTTCCCTGCCTATATACATATGTACATAATGTACACACGTACCTACGTAACTCGTAAATATAGCGGTAGACTGAATGACCTTTGGATGATTTACGTTTATTTATTAAGTTAGGTAGTCGCATGAGAGAAATCTGCGATCTGATAGTGTGTGGAGGTTGGTCGTCTCATCACCTAATGTTAAACGCACGAGGTTAGAACAGGTTGTTGAAAACAAAGAGTAGTTTAGCAAATCTTAACGCGTTTGTGACGTAAAATTGGAACGAATGCGAATACAATTTTATATTGATGGTAGAGGGTGTTTATTTTCTCGATGGAATTGCATTGGTAAAACTGGAGGGAAACACAAGTTCTGACTACTTAAATAGAGCCGCGTTCATGAAAATCAAAACATAACGTCTCAAATGACATGAAATATTCATTTAATTTAAACAGACAAATAAAATACATAAGATAAGTATTTTTTTTAAACTATGTACTTTAAGTTAACAAGAACTCATTTTTCCGTTATTCAGTAGCAACACGATCGAGAATACATAAACTGTAAGCCTACTTTGGACTTACGAAAGTATACAAATTAGGAGACCCGACAGTATAAAGTGCACACTAATGTTTACCTATTTAAAGAAAGAAGTACTGTATTTCCATTCTAAATTGAAAATAGGTAGAAAAAAGCAAGGTTGTCAGATATATTTTCTAAAATTGCTAAACTCACTATACAAGTATACTTCATACTTCAGTAAACTGTTAGTTCGTGACGTTCTTAGAAAGTTAGTTTGGAAATATTAAAAAAAAATACATAGATATAAATTTATTAGTTAGCATTAAAATAAAGCGTTTTAAAATTGCTGGAAAAAATTATAAATTAAAACAACTTTATGTATATTACTATACTTAAGAACATTTTGAAGAGCCGGCAACGCGATGCCGCGAATGAGCTGCGAATGCAGATCCAATATACTATTGGATTGCTTTGTATCTAATACTCCTTAAATACTTATTCGGTCCACTGTGCCATAAAATTTTTACGACGTCGTTAAAATGATTTACGACTTTAGGAATTATACTTGTTTAAGACGCCAGTGACGTGTATTTCAGCTAGGTTTGTTAACAGACAATTTTTTGGGATTGTCTGGCTAAATGAGCATTATTTACAGCAAATTATATTGCAAATATTAAGAGTTTTGTATGCAGGCTAATTTTAATCTCCTATATTGATTTGAATGAAAAACAAAAATTTCACAATTTTCGAATTTATAAAAGATATATGCACGCCCATGGAATCATAAAGTTGCACCGCTTTTTTTGTTCCCCAGGCGTATTTATCATTTTCAATTAAAAATAGAGAGACTATACTTCGTTTTCGGTCATGTACAGATTTAGTTTTGCTTTTACAATTCATCGCTATGAATTTGTTTATAAAACAGTTTGATAAACAACGGGAGATGTTCATCTGGAAAACCTACGAAAACTAAAACTAAATGAACCTACGTAGCGAGGCCTCGCTGTGGGCTTCCACTTCATTTTAGATCATGTACACATTCAGTTTTGCTTTTACAATCTACGGCTATGAATTTTTTTTATAAAAAAAGTTTGATAAACAACGCGAGATGTTCACCTGGCCAAACTACACGAAACACTAAATGAGCCTACGAGGCGAAGCCTTACTGTGGCTTTCACTTAGCTTAACCTTTTTGTCTGCAAAGGCTTGGTCTAGTTGGCCTACGATTGGTAACTTCAAAACCGTAAGATAAACCTTCTCATGAAGGTGATGTGTTCATATTGAAGACCTTCATTATGAATTTTAGAATAACTGAAAAATATGAAAAATGCTATTTTTATATAAGCCAAAAAAAAACTCGCAGGAGGTAGCATCTAGAATTTAGACTAAAAAATATTCAAATTAAAGTTGTGATACATGAAATTATGAAAATACAATTTCAGGTTTTGTCTACTGTTGCCAGGGGTAAAGCTACTTTTAGTGCACTTTATGTGTGTACATATATAAATACATTTCCTTTATTACCTGTAAATCTAAATAAAAAACTTTAACATTGTAATCTCTTAAGTAGTATTTGTACTAAAAGTATTCAATTTTATTGAATTTGACACTTGTATTATTTTATAACTATTTTTTATTTCACCTTCTCGAGAGATGAAAGTAGGTACCTATATCTCTAAAGTATACATCTCTAAACTTCACAATTTTCAAGGTATGACTTAAATAGAGGAGGACACTTGTATCATGTATATAGTATACATTGATAATAATTGTTTTATCGTGAGTCTGTCTTTTGTAGCTATAATTTAATATATTTCAAAATTAATTTAATATTTTGCACTATACAGTGACGAATCGAAAGTACATGTCTTATTGGAATATTATTTGTTGTTACTTTTCGATAACTATAAGATAAGTCTCTAAGGCCGATTTACAGTTCGCGATTTTTCTTGCCATCAAGAAAAATTGCAGCAGTTTTTATTATGCGCACGCCTATTTATGTTTGTGCAATTTCTTGCAGTTAAAAATTTCAAATCTGAACCTATAATTATTAAAGTTCAGAAATTTGTGCTACAACGCAGGGCTCTACTATAAAATTCTATGATAATGGAAGTATAAACAGTGTTTTTAAAAATTTATTTTTAATAATACGTACGCATACGTACGCCACTGACCGATCTTTCCTGATGTCCCGGGACTCACGTCTGCGCGGTAGTACACCGATCTCATGCGGGAACGCTGGATAGGTAAACGCAGTTTTAAATCTCTTAAATCAGAGCTCTAATAAATTATTGTAGCTATCTGCAATTTTTCATTTTTTGATGTGACATTTGACATTTTTTACATGTTGCAACTGTCTGACATAACCTCAATGTTCAACATGCGGTGGCGTCGCTGGTATTCAACTAACACTGGTTTGGTTATTACGGATTATATTGGTAATAGTGGCTGTCAACTAAAATTGGCAATAAAAATTACATACTCTAAAATAACACCGAAATTTCTTGCACAATAAAAATTGCTGCAATGAAAATTGCCGCAAGTAAAATTGCTGTAAAAAAAACTGTAAACCGGTCTTTACAATTAATGAAGGTATTAATTTATTAATTGAATTCAATGTAAAAATTTGAAATGAAATCATTTCAATCATCTTAAGTTATTGAAAGTACATTTTAAATCGTTTTAAGTGATTGTATTAGTTGCACGTTGCATTAGTTGCATTATCGAACGTGTCATTACTGGTGATGAGACTTGGGTGTTTGAGTACGACCCGGAAACCAAGCGCCAAAGCTTGGAATGGCACACTTCAAGACCCAAAAAAGGAAGGATCAGCAGATGGAAAGTAATGAAATGAATGAACAGTGGAAGATCAAATTCTTGCTGATTTGTTTTTTTTTATAGCCAGGGGATTCCCTGGCTATCAAAATAATTGTCCACAAAGAGTTTGTGCCTCCAGAACAAACAGTAAATAAACACTTTTACTGATAGGTTCTTGAAAATCTTGGAAAAAGGGGTGAGACCAAACGTCAAGAACAACTGGATATTGCATCGCTACAATGCGCCTTGTCACACAGCCAGTTCAGAGTTTTTTAGCCAGTAAAAACATTCATGTGGCTCCTCAGCCTCCTCATTCTCCTGACTTGAGTCCTTGCGACTTTTTTCTCTTCACAATATTGAAAAATCACCTCAAGGGACGTCATTTTGGGACCATAGAAAACATTCAAACGGCTGTAACTGACCAGCTAAAGGCTATTACAATATAAGAGTTCCAGCACTGCTATGAGGAATGGGAGAACCGTCTCCGGTAACCGTCTCGAACCAAAAAATTATCGTCTCATTACTTAATTTGCACACCTCATAAGTAGTGTTTTGAATAGAAACTTTTGGAAATTAATTAAGATATAGAAATACTGTTTCCTTATTTTAGTTTCAGAAAATAATTTTATTATTAGTATTGTAATTGTTATTGTCAGTGTAAACAGTATTTACTTTTGTTGTGATTTTTCTTTGGCATGAAGTCCAGATCGAAATGAAATAAAACGTGAGACATATAACTTCTTCGTATTGTATTGGCTACGTTTATGACAAACCCCCGAGGGATCCACAAACACGGATATTTTTTAAAGTAAAGCACTTTGTTGAAGTAATAACATTTAATAAAGAATATAATAATGCGTAGACGTGTTCACAGAAACGCAAAATATTATAAGCGTACGGCTTGCGTTGCAACTGATATCATTTAGTTATGTAACCTGACAAAATGACCTACATTCTAAGGTAAGTTGGACAGCCTTAACACCAGACTATCGCTGCGGTTTTCAGCTCTCTCGTTGAATTATAAGATGTATTTAACAATTTAAAGATATCCGATATAATTTTTATTTCTTGCACAGTAAAATCGTTTTGTGTCGATCATTTACTAGTCGTAAATAATATATTGGATGTTTTAGATTTTTTGGTCAGAAGTACATATCTACAGAAACCATTCAGGACGTAATTATTTTTTTTAAAAATGAGGATATCTGCACCTAATTCAATAATATTTAATATGTAAATGACAATTGAAACATATTTAAAAAAATATCATTTCATTATTTTATTATAGGCCTTATTATTTAATATAGTACTGTTGTCATTTTTCCGCCGACTTTTTACAAATAATAAATAAAGTTGTAATAACTTATTAGTGGGCTGAATCTACTAAAATATATCTTTAGTTTTTATTTATGCGGGAATTCTTAGAAGATAATAACATAGGTAGTTATGGTTTCCACATAACTTTTGAGACTTTTTAGGACGGTTTTGGTAAAATGGTATTATCCTGATTCATCAAGATTTCAATAAATTGGAAATATATTATGAACAGATATTATGATAGCATAATTATTATTATACGTATGTATGTCTACAGAAACTTAAGCACTTAAGAAAATTAGGATTTTGCAAGATACTAAAACTAATTTAGATTTATTTAAGTGTATTTCTAGAGCCAAAATCCACATAAACAACTTTCGGTACCTATTCTGTACCTATAAGAAAGTATTTTACAACCTTGAGCACACCGAATGAAAAGTCTAATTTTAAGAGATTTTGTACCTCTTAAGAATAAGACATTTTTGGGAAAATGGCATTCCAGTTCATTAGAATCAAATAGAGATTTCACATAGATAAATGATATGCTTCTTGCTGCTACAGTTAGTTAACTATACATAACATACATATACAATGTGGAAAATACTTATGGAATAAATTCGGTAATCCTAAAATTGTAAATATTTTACAAAAACGCTAATAGGTGAACTAACGATTTTAGTAGCGCTTAATTTGATTTACTTTATATGCTTGTGACTTCATCAAGTTTTGACTTAACATGCATTTTTTAATGGAGTATCTATTTTTTATGTCATTATATGAAAGGCTTTTTCATGAAAGCCACATTTAATATCGTCATCTTTAATAAAAAAGTTTCTGAGATTTTTTTGTAGAAAACAGAATAAAGTGTGATCCTGACAATACCTTCTGATTGCTTGTTGTTAAATCATTGCATTGTACCTCCATTATGCCTGAGAGTTCTATATACTATTAATGTTAATGTCTTATAGACTTTGTAGGTTCAGTATTTCGTATTTATGTAAAAACAAAACAAGTTTACAAAGGCAGAAATTAGTGGCGGCTCGTCAGGGGAAACAGAGGAGGCAGTGCCTCCCCTGTGAAAATTTCCCTGTGAAAAAGAATTTTTTTTATAATCATACAGGTACCTACCTGTAATACTTACCTTTCATTTTTAAATTCATATATCGGGTAAAAAATTAATTTCCGAAAATAAAGATATTAATAAACATAAATATGTGGAATGGAGTTCCTGCACTATTATTTGCAACATATTAGTCCTCATGAACGACCAAGCGCCTGTGTCTGATAATAAATTTAACCCTTAGCGTCAGTTATTCAATATCAGTTATTGTTCCGTGTTTTGGAATTTTTTTTTTGGAAAGTGCCGTTATTCTTGCCGGGTATTTTGAGTGCTTTGAACCAAGTTGGCATCTTCAGGAGAAGATTAAAACTAAATTCTAGCCTACACACTTGCACTATTTATACCAAATTTGTTGCCACGGTTCACTGAATCGTAACTGTCTTTGTTTATCAGAACTTTGTTGATTTCTAAACTTTCAAAAGCATCCAACTGTCTAACTGTTTGTTACATTTCTAATTAATTTAAAAGTATTTATGTCTATCCTATGGTTGTTGTCAAAAGCGTGTTGGGCAACACAAGATTTTTGTGTATTTCAAATGAGCCATGTGTTCTTTAAATCTAGTCAAAATAGATCTTTTTGTTTGCTCAATATACTTTTGATCACAATCTTTTTTCAATCACAATCAACTTATTTCGTATATTGCTGACTTTTCGTTATTGTCGGTTTTGTCTTTGGGGTTACCCAAAAGCGTCTGTAGTTTATTTTTAGAATTATAAACCAAATTGATATTAATAATTTTAAAAATTTTATCTAGTCCGCGGGTGAATTTAGATTCATATGGTAACGAAGCAAATTTCGAATTGTCAGTATCTCCACGAAAAGTCGTGAAATTGTACAGGGTTCTCTTAAATTTATGCTTCCTTATTAATTTATCTATTAAATGGACTGAGTAACCGTTATTCTTAGCTATATTCTTAATTAATTGTTTCTCATGTTCAAACCTCTCTTTACTGAGGGGGGAAATTTAACAAACGGTGAATTAGAAAATTAAAACTTGCCATTTTATGTTGAAAAGGGTGGTGTGAATCGTTGGGAATATATCTAAGAGTCGCGGTTTCTTTCCTATATACATTAAACTCTAACTTATTTTCACTATTTCTAATAACTAATACATCTAAAAATGGTAGCTGTTCATTGTGTTCCACTTCATATGTAAATTTTATGGTAGGGAAACGGTTATTTAATTAAACGGCAACAAAATTATCTAAACTAATTGTTGTATCAAATACCGCAAAGATATGGTCCACATACCTGAACCAAACTCTAGGGAAATACTCGAATTCATCTTTTACTTCTGTCTCAAATTTACTCATAAAAAGATTTGTAATGAAAGGTGACAAGGAGTTACCCATTGCCGTTCCCTCATATTGTTGAAAATATTCACCATTATACTGAAAACAATTTTGATTCATACAAATACTAGGAAGCCGAATGTATTCCTTAACAATTTTATCGTCTAAACCATTTAATTCGAGTAATTCCCTGAGGTAGTCTAAAGTTTGTGGGATTGGGACACTTGGAAACAATGAGCATACATCAAACAAGACCAAAATTTCACCTTCTTGCAATTGGATATTTTTGATATTGTCAATGAATACACAATACATTCTCTGGTGCGAGTTTCAGAGCAAAATGTTTGTAGTTGTAGAAACAAAATTTATTAAAAATATGTCTTAATTAAATAAAAAATTAGGCTTTAAAAGAACAAAAAAAGATACTCCTCAGAAAGTCGTTAAAATTGTAGAAATCTTATCCTCGCAAGTGTTTGACAAAGAGAAGAACTTAATCTCCTAAATAAAGGATTAAAATTCGGCCTCCCTGCCTCTGGAGGCGCCCTGGAGGAAGTCGGGGCGGGTGTTGAATATGCAATACAGCACCTGCCCAATTCTTCCAGGGGGTTTGTCAGATAAGCAGTTAGAAAACAAATTAGTTCCACCATTGTTAAAAATAAAAATAATACCAAAAATGTCACAAAAGACAAAAACATTGTCAAACAATTACGAGAGAAGGATTGTTTTTATTTAAAAGCTGATAAGGGAAATAAGGTTGTTATCTTAGACAAAAATGATTATTTTGAAAGAGTCGACAATTTAATTAATAGTGGTCCTTACAATAAATTGGCAAAAAATCCTTTGCCAAAAATGATAACGGAAGTTAAAAAATCTTTAAAAGAATGTAACAACCTTATTACTCCTTCACTGAGAAAAAAATGACAATTGTCAAATCCAGTAATACCTAAATTGTATTGTTTACCAAAAATACATAAACCAGGAAAATCTGTAAGACCAATTGTCTCAGCGATAGGATCCCCAACTTATAATTTGTCAAAATGGTTAACGAACGAGTTCGAAAATTTGCCTATTGCACAAACAGGTTTTTCAGTAAAAAATTCTAGTGAATTCATTGACAATATCAAAAATATTCAATTGCAAGAAGGTGAAATTTTGGTCTCGTTTGATGTATGCTCATTGTTTCCAAGTGTAACTATTCTCCTCTTCTATAATATGTTTAACCTTCCTCACAGTTATATGTAGTTCAATTAATTTCGACCTCATTATAAACACTTACATTTCCTGGTTCATTTATGCATAAGCATTTTTGTACCTACATATTTCACAAAAATTAAAATTACAGAGGAGAAATTAATATTATTCTATATTCATGCGTTTGTTAAAGTTTAAGGCTATTGCTTGAAATCATTTTTGTTGTCTAGGTCGGTGGAAAAATAAAGTGAGTAATTATTAAAGTATGTTAATTCAATTGCAACACAAACCAAACAGACATTAATGAATTTTATATAATAAATACGGGACGTTCCACGTCGCTTTTATCTGCTCTTCCTTTTCAAAAATTGAGGCGTGATATTGAGACGCTCGTTACCACAAAATCGTCCGTCATATACATTCAGACGCATAGTGGCAATTTTGGAAATCCAATATGATGGACGTGTAGGGTGCTATATTGGCGGAGGAAGTCTATTCAGCAAGATAAGGCCATGATTAATCTAGAAACACTCAAAAACATTTCGGTACTCCACAGTTATTAAGTAATATTGAACCCAGAAACCCTAAATCTAGGAACCTAAAACCTAAAACGTACATGACAAATTACGAAAGGCAAAGAGAAGAACATCAGAAATCAGAGGGACCATGTAACCTAAATACCGCGATGGCCTAAACCTAAACTGTAATTTGTTTGAAAATCTAGAATGGCTGTTGTATGGAACTACAAAGCAATGTTAGATCAGTTTCGATTAGCAACTGTTAATGACATTCTAGTACTTTAGTAGGTATCATCGAGTAGGTAATATTGAATTTTTTGACATGGTTTTTGATTAGGTCTTAGGTTCTTATATTGATTGTTCCTAAATTCGATATACATATATGAATCTTCCTAGTTATCGTATTGTTACCACCTGTTTCAAATCGAGTTGTGATAAAATATTTTGTTTGGTCATTCCTTACAACACCTACTCGAGATTTTCAAACATGTTGTAGTTTAGATTTTAGGTTTTTGCGAACGGGGTATTCAGGGTTCATGGTTTCTAGTTTCTCTGTAGTCACCAAATTAAGTAACCAAGAGTTTCCCACGAACTTGTCTCAGTATTTTCACTTTCTTAACGTTCTGTATCTAGGATTTAGGTTCTTAGGTTTAAGGTTTCTAGGATCAATATTATTTAATAATTGTGCAGTGCGGGAGTGTTTTGACTGTTTTGACTAGACGAATCGGGGTTAAGGAATGTCTCGATAGGCGGGTTACTGCCTGTTGTGCCTGTAGGTAGTTTCAGCCGTTCGGCTCTAATATGTGTCGGTGAAATATGTCATCAGCGCGCTTTCCTCTATATGAACGTTTACGGAAATATTTAAAATATGTTACTCTAGTAATACCTAACAGACCAATAGTACTTAAACATTTTCATAAAAAAATTCCAAACTGAAAAACAAAGAAGTGAAATAGTAAGAAACAAAGTAAAAAGTAACACAATAGTGATTAATTACAGATCTAAAAGATTTATGACATTATAATAATAAAAAAAAAATTCTGCGAATATATTTCATGAATTATGTAGGTATATGAAAAATGCATACATAGTTTATTTATTTCTTAACAATATGAATACAAAATAAAATTAAAATTTCACGGTGCCGGTTTCATGAAATTCATATCTAGCATACCTTACCTACATTTTCCACTTCTGCATTTAAATATGTATATCGACATGTTTACTCTTACTTTCTTACAAACAGGTATGGAGAATAGAGGTATTACAAAATTGCGGCAGACAGATGTTTCATGGATACTTGTTTTGCAATGGTTTGTTTGTGGGCAAGTCTTTCAAAGTTCAAATTATTTTCTGAGGCAATATTTAAATAGTCAAATTCCTTTTTTTAAAATTAGAATGGGACGAGCATTCATATGTATGCCAAACTAAATTTGTAAATTAGGGAACATAGCAAATCATAAAATATAAGTTATACAATGTAGGATAAGAGAGCATATATTTGATTAAGGAGTAATTATACTCGAGAAGAATTAGAACCTTCGACGTAGGAACAAATTAACATTTAAACACTTTTCCACTGAACACCGAAACACTTTTTTGCACAAAACGTTATGGTTCACTGACCCGAGACGGTGACGGTTTGGTGAACCATAACTTCCTTATTTATTGACCAGAACAGTGAACTGTTAGTTATCGACCCATTATATTTATGCATGGTACTATTACATTTAACAATTTCTATACTTTCGAATGCAAATGTCTCCTGTTTGTTACATTTCTTGTTAGCTTTAAGCCAGTACTAATCTATCTCATGGTGAAACGTGCGCACTGACTGAAAAAAAGTGTTTCATTGTTAAATGGAAAAGTGTTCATGTGAAAATTTGGAATAAGAAATACTTCTTTAAAAAATGGCAAGGAAGGAATATCGAGGTTACTCAGTAGGATTGGCAGAAAATTAGTAACATTCTGTCATTGATTTCAACCTGTGAATTGCATCAATTGCAATTCCCATTACGCATATCCTGCAATTGTAAAATGGGTCGCGGAAAACGATCTAGCTGTACCAAAGCTGGACTAGACAGAGTTGTTTCAGTGAACTGATCAACGATGAATTAATTAAATCAGAGACTGAGTTTAAGTGGTGTAGCAGGTAGTAGATCCAATCCATCTTTCAGTGAAATAGGGCTGTAGATTTTAATTGCTTAAAAATAGAAACGCGCTGATTGAAAACCTCATGGGTGGTGTGCACACGAATACGAATCAGAAAATGCATCTTCGCCAAAAGGCAAAAAGAATGAATGAAAATCGATCGATAAAAAATATATTCGCATTGAAATATAGCGTCACATCAGTTTTTGATCCCCGCTCCCAATTATCCTCACTTTCAACGTTGATTGTGAGAATAGGATGGAGAATAGCCCCATGGCACACTAACAACTTGCTGTTAAAGGAAACATCTCTTTGTAGGAGGTGCAGGAAGAGGAGCAGCTGTCTCGTCAATGAGAGAATTCATATTAGGAGAGCGCTAGCCTTCCATGATCATGGTGAAGAAGAGAAAGGGAGCTTTGGGTGACATCACCACCTTTTTCGAAAGAATTAGGTGGTTGGTGCAATAGCTAGGGCGGCAACATCAGGGAGGATGCACAAGCACCAAATACCGTATTTCAATCTTATGGTCCACAGGTAATATTTTGCGTACAATTTAATGAGGAATATTTTCGTTCCTCTCTTTAAGTAAGTAAGTAAAGTAAGATCCTAAAAAAGTAAGATCCTAACCGCTCAATGGGTGGTTTTTTAACCCTGGAGGCGTTTTTCCACCCAGGATCAAGGTGACAACTTTTTGGACATTCATTTCTTATCCTTAAATTATCAGGAATCCGTCGGCCTTTTGCAAAAAATATAGTGTCTCATAATGATTACACCGATAATGTCCCATAAATGTATAAAGAACAGTGATAAAATTCTGACGTCACAATGTAACGATTTGCTTCAAACGACCTTAGTGAAATGTTGATGGTTAACAAGTTACAAGGTGTAAAAGTTGAAATTGATTCTCAATTATAGTGAAATAATTCAGAAACCGCTAAATTAATATTGATGATAATATAATGTTATTGTTGGTGTATTCCAACTGGGGCACTCCTAATCATATAGATGACATTATCCATCTGCAACTTTTTTCCTTTAAACGAAGGGGACTTTTCAATTTAATAATTCTATGCAGACATTGTTTTTTAAAAATAAAGGTATACTTGATATATTCAACTGTTTTCAAGAAAATTGCAACTAATTAACTAAAATTAAATGTGTAATCGCAAAAGTTTACAACATAACATATAGTAATTACAGTACAATATATTATTTTATAAAATTATCAAAGTGGCCTCCAACTACATCAATGCATTTTCTGAATCTTTTAGTTAAAGATTGTCTGACCTTAAAAATATGATGGGCTCATTTATAATAAAATTTGAAGCATTATGTATTTGCTGCCACAATTTCTGTCGATTATTGATTTGGTGAGCATAAACTAATGATTTTATATGGCCCCAAAAGTAATAATCTAAAGGATTGAAATCAAGGCTGCGAGTTGGCTATCAAAATTCACTTCATCTACTAATCCATTCACGAGGAAACTGATCGTTTAACTAACTGCGCACTTCACTGGAAAAGTGAGCTAGAAGTCCGTCCTGCATATGTTCTCTCTGACAGCTAAAGACCAAGTTTTGGTACAAATAATTTTCTTTTATTAATAATGTCAAAGCCACCTAGATTGTTATAGCATATATTTGAATTAAATGTTATGCTGGTTTGTGCTGTTAAGTTTCATTAGAATTATCAATCTATTTCAAAATGTGAGCAAAATTTTCTTGAAAACGATTGAATTTATCGATTTTAAATAAGTATACCACCATTTTTTAATTAGCAGGTTAAAAACTCCTCTGCATTTGAAGGAAAAAAGTTACAGATGGATAATGTCTTCTTATATAGAATCAGAAGCGCTCTTTGGTGGAGTAAACCAACAATAACATCATGTTGACATTTGTTACCCTGAAAAATAGCTACTACGAAAATTTCATTAATATAAATTAAGAGATTGCTGACTATAACTACCAATATATTTCAGATTTAACAACACGTCACTTGTTCCATCAACATTTTACTAAAGTCGTATCAGGCAAATCGTTATATTTTGACGTCAGGATTATATCACTGCTCTGTGTATATAGTTTACTATGGGACATCCGTAAGTTTCGTCAAAAGTCTAATTTTTATAGGCTAAGTACAACTACAGATTACTGTATGGATGGTGTTTTTAAAAATTAATTGATTTCCACCGTTTTGAATCAAATTCTCGTAAAACAAAACTATAGGGGTCAAATTATATTTGTAGAAAATATTGCAACTATATCTATAGACACTTTTCAAGTTACAGGGAATGTCAGGATATCTGGTGCACTTTTTATTCTAACGCCCTAAAACATATAAGTCTACTATTAATTTTTCGATCTGATTAGAACAAAATGGAAACATTGTACGAGGTGTGTAAATTAAGTAATGAGACCAGCAACGTAGCGCCCAATCTAGCGGCACTGCGGATACGGGACTTGGAAGGGCGGTTAACATGTAATTCACCTTCAGTACTAGTTTGAACTTGTTAGAGTTATTAGTTTGTTCTTTGTGACTGTTTTTGTAAACCGGTTGTTTCTAGTGCGTTTTAAAATATGACATTAATTTTGAGTAACGGTGTGCTCTCAGGTTTGCTTCGGACTTGGATACAGCGCAACGGATACTTTTGCAAAACTTCAACACGCCTATGGTGTTTTTTCTAGAGCCCAGGTTTTTAGGTGGTTTAAGGCATTCTCAGAATGAAAAGAATCGATGGAAGATGAATCACGCAGTGGAGCCTTCATCTTCAAGAACCGACGAAAATGTCGATAGAATACGGGATCTTATATGTTCAGATGGTCAGTTGACGACAATAATGATCGGGGAAGAGTTAAATTTGAATCACACCACTGTTCATCATATTTTGACTAACGAATTGAGGATGAGAAAAAGGAGCAGGAACAAAAACACACAAAACAACAAAGGAGAGAAAGGTGTCTTGACTTTTTGGAATCGATTGAAAATGATCCCTATTTAATGGAACGTGTAATTACTGGTGATAAGACTTGAGCGTTTGAGTACGACCCGGAAAAGAAGCGAACACATGGAATAGCACACTTCAAGCTCTCCAACACCCAAAAAAAGCAAGAATAAGCAAATCGAAGATCGAATGCATGCTGATTTGCTTTTTTGATAGCCAGGGAATTGTCCACAAAGAGTTTGTGCCTCCTGGCCAAACAGTAAATCAACACAAAGAGTTCCTGAAAAACATCGAAGAAGGGTCATGCGTGTGAGACCTTCTAGATGATGCATCACGATAATGCGTCTTGTCGCACATCCATTTCAGTAAACGAGTTTTTTAGCCAGTAAAAACATTAATGTGGCTTCTCAGCCTCCTTATTCGTTGACTTTATTCTCTTCCCGAGATTGAAAAATCACCTCAAGGGACGCCATTTTTGGACCATAGAAAACGTTTAAACGGCTGTAACCGACCTGCTGAAGGTTATTCCAGCACTGCTTTGAGGAATGGAGGAACCGCCTCCAGCTTCCCCAAGGAAGTTATTTTGAAGAAGGCAATACTGAATTGTAATTCTATTCGAGTAGAAAAAATAAAACTAATCAGTCTCATTACTTAATTTACACACCTCGTATGCGTAAGTAGATAATGATCTTTGAGACAGCAACGTATTCTCGTTAGTTTAACTGATTGTGAGTTATATATAACAAATCGTATCTTATTCGCAGCGACCGTAACTGTTACTTGATTTCATAAAGCCTAGGTTATACATATTCAGGTATATACAAATAGGTATTACTAAAACATTAGTTTCGTTATAAACACGTATTTCGGTGTTTACTGAACATATGAAATTCTAAAAATGAATATTGTAATATTGTTGCAAAATACTGTATTGTGTAAATAGGAGAATATTATAATAATCCGCCTCATTTTTGTTTTCACTTTTACAGCTGTTGGCGTGTGAATTAAAATTACACAGATAAATCGGAAATAATTATGGATATTCCATTAGCTTCTAATTAATTATTTCCCGACATTATTTAAAGACAGATTTTTTTGAAAGAATGTTATTAATGTAATACTACGAACGGAAATGTATTGTAATCGTAGTATTTTTATATAATAGTTGTTTAAGTGATTTAAACAATATACATACATATCTTATGTAGGCACCAACTGAAAATATATACATATATGTATGTATATAAAGTAAAACTACTAATTTTTTTTTAAACACTAAAGTATTAAATTTTGTGATTTTGTGTCCAATAATTTTCAAGACCGGATTAAAATTATCTTCATAATCACTGTTTCGGTAGAGCGTAAATCCCTTAGGAAGCATTTTTCGCAAAAAACTTTTTTAAGGTCATCATTTTATTTGGTCATGGCTTCTAATTTTGACAACAGGTTTTACAAACACTTGTGTATAATGATCCTTAAGATTAATATTTTTACAGCGTATAGAACTATTCAAAATAAACATTTTTCAAACAATATTTAAAAAAAAACTCAAAATTAAAATATAAAAGTTGTTATATCAAGTTATTAATGTTATTATTCATTCCGTCCTGCCTTAAATTTAAAGAAAAGTTCTAAATGTAAAAACGTTGGAGATAAGATAATACTAGAAATAAATGATTCACAAAAAAGTAATAAACATTATGATATTATTAACCTTTATTACTGTTTACTATCATTATTACTGTATTTTTGGCTACTACTCAACTTCCTGTATTTGACATTTGTTATATAAATTATTCAATCAATTGTGTATATATGTATGTGGGTATGTACATCACATGAGCTTGATGTATATACATATGTACCAACGGAAACGGTATTCCTCTTACCTATGTGACGTGGTTTACTTTTTTGCGTAGAGTATTTACATTTACAATTAGCACTTACTCAGCTAGTAGTAAGAGTGATTCTTTTAATATCGTCGTTATGTCATCCATAAATTTGATATTAACACATTTTCGGTATACGTCATATTTTTTGTTTCACCGTATTTGTTCAATACTACAAATTGTACGGTTTTATTTAGAGCAATTACATTTCCATTAGGTGGAACTGGTCCACCTATTTTTATTTTTAGAGAATAGTGGTTCTTTTTAATTATAGGCGTGACTGACGAGAAGAAAATTTTAAATGTGTATACATTGTCCGGCAAAGGTCTGGAATGCCTGTTTAATTTTAATCATATATATTATTTAGTTTGAAATAAAAGTTGTTAGTTTATATAGTTCAATAATCACATTTTACTGACCTATTTTTTTTTTATTTCCGCACTGTATTGTGAAAGTAACAAGCTTTTCAAAAAAAAGTTATCAAAACTGGCCGGGCAAAAAAATACGTATTTCTATTATCGGCTTAAGTGCACATGGCTCGCACCTATCCGTAACTGTAATTGTAATTGTCCACTTGAGATTAAAACTTCCTCCAGAAACTTTCGAGAATAATGGAGAGTAAATCTCGCAAATTTGACAGAGAGAACAAGACAAGTTTTGGTTTTTTATAGGATAGTCGTTTCTCTGCGATTTGTCTCAAATGTATACACTTTTTTTGAGTAGCGGATAGTTGCTCGTGAATCAGTTTCATATTGAGACAGTTCTCGTGGGGAGTGTCCTTCGAATATCGAATAGATTTTGTTAACATCGTGCGTGTGTATAATAGTTGTGGCTAATAAAAGAGGGGTGGTCAAGAGACAATATTAAGTTATTAATAAGTCTCCATGAGGAGACAACAATATTATAGGACTCAAAAAATGTGAATATAAAAAGAAAAAAATATTTTCAATACAGATCAGAAAAATTAGAAATTAGAAATTACATGTTCATAGACAGTAACGGCTTATATTAATTTTGTATCCATTTTAAACATTGCTGTTCCAACTGCATCGATTACGCAGGGTTAAAAATTCTACATCGTTAATTTTAAGCACACTATACACTATTTGAATCTATTGTTTGGCCAAACATGTTTTCCGTTGTTGTTTTGTTTTTTTTTAATAGATTGTAATAATTAAACATTTAAGTGATTGTTTGTCATACATGATACCTAAATTTTGGCCCTTTTGTAATAGTTTTAAATAACTATGTAAACGTACTGAATGGCGATTTTAAACGGTTTTGACTATTCAAAAAAATGTTTTAATTACTTAAGCCATCGGCGAGCCAAAACCTTCTTGCAGATTCTTGAATTTACTCTCATGTGGATACATTTTGAGAGTAGCTCGTGTTAGTTACGCTCAAATGGACACCTAGCTTAAGATACATAAAGGTGTAGATCGAGAAGCCAATTTAGAAATTAAAATTTAAAAGTACAAATTTAAGTCAATGCTGAATGTTGTTTTTAGTTTTCTTTAATACATGCATAAGGAAATTCTTGTTTAATATTTAGGGGTGGAGAATATTAAGAAGTAAGGTTATATTTAATTTTATTACGTAGTCGTACAACTCTCCCTGGGTGTGTGTTAAATCATAATATTTGAGTGTGTTTTGTGTGTGAAAATTATAATAGTAAGCTCAATATTAGACGAATGATAATTCTAACAGGATGCTCTATGAAGAGGAAATGCCAAAACTTCTGATAAAAAATTGAAGTATTAGGCTTTCAACGAAGTTGATTATCTTTCATTGCATATTTATTTCATAATAGATATATTTAAAATAAATATTTCCTCAGATTTTACTGCTAGTTTAAGACGTGTTGAATTCTAAGATTTTTCCAAATGCAAATCTCCAATCTCTCAGAACATTCATTCATTCATTGTTTTATTTTCCTCTACCTATTTCATAGTACAACATTATTTTGTCAATAAATAAATTTATTCAGATGCTTTTAAAAAACGTTGTAGGTCTGTATTTCTCTTGAAAAACCGCTGCGTAATTTACATTTTTACATAATTGTAACAATAAATCAACAAAGCCTCTGTGACCTTCATGTATACAACAAAAAATGGTGTTATATTATTTCTATGTTTACTATAATTTAAACAAGTTATTTTTGTATTTTTTATTATTCAAATCATAAACAATTATAAGCACTTTATTTCAAAGGGATTCCCTCATTATATCATAATGCTGTTCATTGCGATTTATTTTCTAAGAAGCAATTCATTCAGAAAAAAATCACTAACGAATTTCTTTGCATTCCTTGGAATTTTTAATTGTCTGTAGTTCAATTAGATAACAGAACGGTCAAAAACAAATACTTTCATAATATATTTTATAGTTTCTTCCACTTTTTTATTACTATTATTTTGTGGTCAGTAAACTTGGGTATTGGAACTAAATGTCTACAAAACAAAGCATGACCGATAACATTAAGTGACATTATTGTCAAAAAGTAACGTTTGTAAAACTATTTTATAACTTATTACGTACGATTTGATAATAATCTTTCGTAGTTATTGCGGAAAAATTGTTGTTTAACTAAGTGAACAATGGGATTTTTTAAACATATTTTTTTATGTCTACACATCAGTAATGAGTTAAAAAGGTATAAAAATATGAGGTGATGTACGATGTATAGTATGTTTTTGTATAATAATTAATTTCAGTACTTTGATTTCAGCAAAGGTCATATTTTATTATGAAAAAATTAGAGGTTGTTCGTTTGTATAAAGTTGTGTCTATTACTAATAATTTAGCGTAGACCGGTTTTGTTTGTTGTCTTGGACAAACATATAAACTTCAGACAGATTAACAGGATGCAAAGGTGTGGGGTTTTTATTTTTTTATTACGGGGATTTTTGATGGGACTTTTTCCTGTTTATATACCTACACACTCTGGTCATACATAATTCTTTCATTAATCTCATGGCGATGACTTATCTCAGAGATCGTTTTCAAAAATGCCAGAGAACGAAAAAGAAACAATAACAGAAAACAAATATGTAAAAAAACTTATTTAAAAAAAAAGTTTTTATTTAAAAACGCTGAACTAAAAAGTAAAAAATGAAAACATAATGATTAGTGAATCTTTTTAAAATATATTTTAAATAGGAAGTTTCAAAATAGTATTTGTTACATGACGTTTCGTGCCTCAAGCTTTTAAAATAAATATTTCATATTTTAAAAGATTCATTTCTCGTCGAATCCTTTCATTTGATACCCTTGTCAAAAGGTCGTGATATTGAATTGTCATCGGGTTTACTTGCAAGATTTGAACTAAACACATACATATGTATGTAAGTATACAAACATTGCAAGTTAAATAAAGACCTATAAAAAATAAAACATTTGGTAAATTAACTTATATTCAATCAAAAGTTAATTTTGTTCAGTTCTACTAATTTGCTTTGAATACGTTTGTTTTGTTTTATATTTTATTGTAAGTATTTTGCATTTAAACATGATCTAAGTTTGATAAACCTTTTTCCCAATTTTCCATTATTTAAAAAAAATGTTAGAGGAAGCCTTGCATTGAAGATATAAAATGTTTAGAATACAGCTTTTTAGGTCGCAAATTTTGACACCACAATCATTCAAATTAATAAATAAAAAAGAAAGAAAAAATATATTGAATAAAAAAATACAGGGCTGTTCTGTTTGTTATGGGCTACGCTGTATAAAGCATGATGTCACCCTGATTGATATATGTACATCCTTAAATACACTTTTAATAAACATGGTGCTACTTTAAGTGAAATTTTATCAAGCACTCGTACTAGTTTTAGTAACTACCAAAACTAGTATTCGTACGTACGTAAAATATCTTTCTTCTTGGTCCTTCTTTCTTAAAATTTCAGTTAATTTAAATGAATTAGTCTTCTTAATTCTTCACACATTTTAAAACATGTGTATTATCATTAAGCTATCAAATTTTTCACAACCTGTGTATTTACCCTTCTGTTTGTTCTAAACCTATCTTACCCGTGGTCAAGTGTTGTATGTCTAGAAAACTACAATGCCCTTGACAGACCCCTGGGCGAGAAGCGGGTGGCCCTGTCTATTCCCTCATTATTTTATATCCCCCCTTAAACTAATAGTATAATTCGTGGCTAATACACTTAACGTGTGAGGTCAATAATCAGAAAAAAATCATTAATCTATTGTCAAAAAAACAATGTATTTTATCGTTTGGTTAAAGACAAATACAATATGGTTACTACATGCGACTAAAGCTATATATACTGACATCCACATATCCGAACTCACCATATTTCCGAACTTTTTCTCACCATATTTCCGAACTTGTACTTCCACACAACCGAACTTGTCGCTGTCGAATGACGAATGAGCCAGAAAAACCCTTTGCGCATGCGCCAGCAGTTCGGTTATCCGGAGGTGAAGAGATTTCGGAAATGTGAAATTTTGCGGAACGGAAATGTTCAGATATGTGGATGGCGAGTGTATTTACCTTCTGATAGAAATCATTACATGGATATTTAAATATCATAACAAATCAACGAAGTCGGAAACACAAACAGGAGTTTTTTAACCTATGCATATTTTTACATGATAAATATTTGTAACACAGTCATGTTTACCAAGCCTAAAATATACGTATCAATTTTAAGCAGTTTTTTAGAGAGGTCTGATAATATAATTGTAATATTGGGTAGTTAATAATTATTAGGGTTCGGAAATATGTGCGGCAACGTAGGACTCGGCACTATACAACTCTATGATAATTAAAGTATAAATCGTATTTTTTAAACGCCTTGTACATTTTATATGCGTGTCTTTCTCTCCCGTGCCACATACGGCATTGACCTCTTACCGAAAACGCTCCAGAGATCGCGTATGCGCAGTAGTATGCCATCCCCATTTCTGTGGCCGCGGGAAGACGGGCCTATACTCTATGGAGTTTTACACGCGGGCACGTAAACATTCCGAAGCTAATAATATCTAATTTGCTTCTGTAATACATAGGTATATCACTATATAATATAGTTCCTTTTATATATGTACGTCCTGTGTACTGTTACGCTTTAGAGACATACGACTGAACTTGATAAGAAAACAGTTGCGAAATTTTGTTGCTAGAAGTAATTTTGTAATGTTAATAACTCAAGTATAGGTCGGGCTCAGTAACAGAAAATGTCAGTGTAAAATAATTAAATCTCATGTGTGTTAAATTGTTTTACCGAGACTGAAGCTGAGTAGATATGGGCTACGAATAGAGGCTAATGCTTGAGGAGTAAGTACACTAACTGGAATATCTACTAACGAGTGTGAGCTGGAACCATCTTTTTCACCCCAAGAAACAAGTAACTATTCTTTCTCATTTGGATTCGCTAAACCATGTTTTATTTTTGTACTTTGTTGAAAAGTATCAGAAGATTATAGATTATTTATGAACCACTGGCTACCATTATAACTTGGTAGCCAATGAATTATCTAGTTTATGTCCAAATATGCTCATCTAGTGGATATTTAACGTTTTATTTGTGTTTAATTTATGTTACCAACAGATAATAAAGGTGTGAGATGCTTTGTTATAACGTAAAACGTCTGAAGACAAAATTTACCGCCTCGAATACCGTATTAGTCATGGGATTTTCATAAGCATGGGGAGAGGGTGTAACCAAATTTATTTGTAAACTCATTTACTCATGTAAAATCATTTGTAAACATACCTGTTATTGAAGAAAGAATTTACAATTATATTTACAGTTTGGTGTACTTCGTGTAAAATATAAGTAAATATTAAAATTTTCAGGAGGCCATCCTTTTAGTCTGGCTTGAATCGTACAGTACAAGCATGACCATGGCTTACTGCCATATTTAACATGAATTATGATTTACTTATAAGTTTTAACATACACGGAAACCTTTAAAATTAGTTATATATTTGTTTGGATTTGAGCACAGTTTATCAGTTGATGGGAATGTAAAATTTTATAAAAGATCCCCCCGACAGGTATCTTCAAAACTATGCACTTTTGGGGTATATAAATGCTTAATGACAATATTTCTTCCTACTTAAATATATATGTTAATTTGTTATGATATGCTAACCTGCTACAGTTTTGTACACGTGATCAGATTCAATTACCTATATTCTGAAGGACACTCCGTTAAAATGAATATTATTTTCGTGTGAAGGTTAAGAATTTCTTTATCTTTTATTTTTATTTTATTATTATTATTTATATTTTACCTAATTTAAATTAAGATGCAGTAAAATGAAAAGTGGCGATACATTAACAAATATCTATTATTTTAGATTTACAATTACCTATTTATTACAAAAAAAATTTGCTGTATTATTTAGTTTTCGTTTGTTACATAACACCATTAAAGTGAAGAATTATAAATGTTTAATGAATATAAATTGTTATATTGTTAACAAGGAATTCATGAAAATTAAATTAGATTTAATATAATAGTTAAATAGTGAAGAGAGAAATGTCAAATGATTTCGCAATGTTCTTTTACGTTGAAAATAATTGTAATTTTGTACAACGAATGTGCCAATGTTAATAAATTTACAATTTCGAACAAGTTAAAACAATTTCTTATTTACTAGTGAAAAATATAAGATTTTTTAATGAATCATTTGAATTTATGTATACATCTACGCGTGTTACGAAAACGTAAAGAAAATATCAAACTCATTTTGTAACATATACATACATATATTATATCGATTTTCGTTTTTTCTACAGACTTTTTTTACATATTTTTTTGAGTTACAGCCATTTAGAAACCAAAAAAAAAATTGTGAAGTAACTGATCAATAAAAGCCACAGAAATAATACTATTTTCAACCTACAATGTGTAACAGATTCATGGTACGCCCAATTTTATTATTTATTTATTGAGATAAATTTTTGAAATTTGGCACAATGAAAGTACTTATTAATTATCATTTTTTGAAGTAACAAACGTTTTGGTATTACTTCCGGTTTCACCGGAAATGTGTCCAAGTTTTGATTTTTAAATGGAACACCCTGTATGTTCTTATATATTTGAAATCTACATAATTTTCTAAATTAAATGATACCACATAAGTTTAAGTTGTATTTTTTTATAATTATATTATTATAATTATATTTTGATTTTTCAATTTTAGAAGGACGATGACCCTTGAAGCAAGTTAAATAATTACAAAAAGAAAAGAAAATTGACAGAAGTAATAATTGTTGCAGTTTTTGTTTTTTATTCATTCAAAACCACCTTCGTTACAAAAAGTTATTAAACTTAAATAAAATATATAATACTTGAATTATGATTTAACCGTAATGTAGGTTGGACAATCGAAGTGGTCATATGGATAGATTCCTAATTACCCATACTTCCAAATTGCAGCCTGATACTATTATGGTACTATAAAAAAAATTTTATGACTCAAAAACTATTTTTCAAAATTTTATTTCATCATAAACTAAACAAATCAATGTATGTATATTCAAAATATTTTTCTAGTGTTGTCAAAATACATTATAATTAATTTGAGGGGTCATGGTCTCCTAAAAGTGAAAAATTAAAATAGTTAGAAAAATGAAATGTCACTTATGTGGTATCGTTTGATTCAGAAAATTGCGTAGATTTTAAATATATAAAAATATACAGGGTGTTCCAATTAACAATAAACATTTGGAAGCACTTCCTATGAAACTGGAAGTGATACCAAACTGTTTGTTAGGTAAACAAACCGACATTAAACGAAATAAAACTTTTTCAGAAGATCAATAAAATTGATTTAAGTTAAAAAGAAACAACTTTGGTTCTGATAAATAAATATTTGGAAATATATATGAACAAGATTATTATTTGTATTCAAAGTCATTTAAGAAATATAACGATAATTCGGATTGAAAGAAGTAATTACCAGTATCCCTATTTTTAGAAATATTTATTTCGCACTGACTTTTGAAACATACTAAAAAAAAGGAAACGAGTTATGGTTTTGTTTTATAATAGCAATATATAAAATGTGTGGCATGTCTAGAATATATGACATAGTATGACATGTTCTTCTAAATCCTAACTTTCTTTCATTTATTTAAATAATATAAACAATTTGGATATAACAACATATCTTCTCATAAACTAACTGGCGTTACTTTTCTGGTAAACTAACTGGTCTTTCCTGAAGTAGCCACATGGATTCAAATTTCACTATGAGTATGACATTTCCATAGTAAATTGTATATTTATATGCAATGAGATTAATGAAAAATATTTGTAGAAATGACTGAAATTGATAGTACCATTTTAAGAAGATACAGTTGTAGGACTTCTTTCGTGGTAGAAGTATTACAAATCCTAAATATGTAGGTATATTGTATATTGTGTATATAGGCAATTTAACATATTTTGGAGTGTTCTTGATTTTTAGCTTTATTGTGTTAATTAAAGACGTACAATTTACTTGTTTTTACTAAAAAAAGGAGGAACTCGGACTAGAAAAATATAGGTATATACATTTCTAATTTCTATATACGATAATTTCCTACAATCAATAGACATGTTTAGCAAAAGAGACACTACAATTAATTTAACAATTTGGGTGAGCACTTCTCCGTATCACATATATTTGTAATAAAAAAGTGTATTTATTATCATTACTACTATAGCAATATTGTTCAGTTTGAGGTAATATGAATATTAAACAGTGTATTAACAATATATGGATTTTACCTGAAACGGTACATCATACTCTGATCACTCAAGTGTATTTTTTTATAACAAAAAAACTCAAGATTTTTTAGAAAAAAAAATTGTTTATGAAAAGTTATGAAAAAAAATTACCTATTTGGAACACCTGTGGGCAAAATTTTAATACTCTTTCTAATACTTATTTTTTTAAATACATTTAATACCCTTCAGGTATTCTTTATAAATAATAGTCAACATATGAAATTTTATTAAGTGGTCTGTAGTGGTTCTGGATATAGTCTGAAAAACCCTTCACCTCCAAAGGACTGTGGTTTCCTTAGGAACAATTTCAGGACTCATGTTTGTTGGAAGAAATATCTTATATTTGAATGTAGACTATGCTAATAAAATATTGCTGGATAATTTCGGGACATCCTGTACATATCTTCGTAAATTACAAAGTTTTTATATTTTAATCACTTTAACAATAACTGCTGAGTAGAACCAAAGCTGTAGATATTAATATTTTTTGTATGTTATATAAATATTTTGATGTTTTGAACATGTTTTACATAATTTAGGTATGCACTATGTATATCCGTATACATTTATAAAAGGTGATTCTGGAAAGTGGGTCACCCCCATAACCTTTTTGTTGACGAAGATGAATTCCGAATTAATTCAAAGTCGAATTGGATATTAGGCATAAATCAGCATTTTATGATATAGTCAGCAATTTTTAATCACTTCCGATTTAACCGGAAATGGCCCCAACTTCTGAATCTTTCATGGTACATCATGTTTATTTTCACTTGTTTTGATTTAAAATGTCAATCTGAAAACAATTTATGTCCCATTTATTTATATTCCCAACTTTTTGGCACATAATGTCATTTAATTTTCGATTTACATCTTTTGATTTAGAGTGCTTAAAAAATATTTTTTTATTACTTCAAACTCACCTAAAATTGATGCGTTAAAATCAAATCTTATTTTGTGTTAATATTTTCATGTATTTGACTTCTGATTGTTTTTTTTTTTAGAAAACGTGATAATTAAGGTACCAAAGCTTTGGTGAACTGTTTGAATTATCTTGAGCCATAGTGTCTTTTTTTACCTTATTGAAACACGTAAGATAAATTAATTTTCTTTATTCTACTTGAATTAAACTGCTATGTTGTAATAAAATTCTAAGCATTCTAGATCAAGACGTAAATGGGAAAATAAATGACATTATCAAAAAATGATAAATGGTATATCGTAATGCGCAGAATGGCATTTTAATCAAATGGTGGTAATCAACCACAGAAAGGTCAGCATTTGATTTAAGTAGCCCTTGTGGTGAATAAAATTGTCCAAAATAAAATTGTCAAGTCCAAAATTGCTTGTGAACGTATGACAATGTCAATACAAGCTGTTTGAAACTAAACGAAGTGAGATATTCTATTTCTATTCATTCGAATCTTGTTCGTTTCGGTTTACTTTTCATGCACTGCCCGCATAACTTTCTTAAACTCGTGATATTAAACGTAAATAATATCATATCGAATAATCTATTAAACCCACAATTTTGCTGGTAAGTCGTGCGATAGCATACAAATTAGAATTACTATGTAAAAGCGTAGCCGGCGACTTACTGTGCTATTATTTTTCGTCAGGTTGATAATGTGTTCCGCTTCTTCCCAGATCGTATCCATTTTCCAAAATCGTCGAGGAAGTACAACACTGAGACACCAGAAACACAAAATGCAACCGAGAAGACAGAAAAAAAATTAGGTAATACTGCTTAAAGTGTAACACCGCCGAGAAGTATAACTAAACACTGTCACTCTACTGGAACAAAGTAAATAAAGAAAACTGAAAGTAAGAGCGCGAGGTGCGCGCCACAGAATCCGGATAACTTTTACAAAACTCACAAAAATGTGGTATACATTAATGTATATGAAATAGGCTCCCCGCCACGCTCGACTCAAAAAAAATTACGTCTAGTTTCGAGTCGCCGTACCTTGGTCGGGAACCCGTAAGAGGGGGGAGGGCAGACTGTAAAGTCGGCGAGTAGGATGGGGCTGGATGATGCAGCAGCGCTCAGTTCAAAGGTTATCACGTGAATAAAGAACTTAACGCGGGAAAAAAGTGGGGCGGTTGGAAGCCAGCGTTTAGCGATTCTTGAGGTATTTCAACGGTAATTAGACGTAGATGTGCAATAGACAATCATAAGAAGCAATAGTTCACAATAATTTACATTGAGATGTGGTTTCAGTCTCAAGCTCAAAAAAAAAGTTGTGTGAAAGTTCGGAATATTATTTTACTCGACAAAAAAATTGGTTCCTTAGTTTGACAGGATTATCGAATACCTATCGGGTGATTTGAAAAAAGTGGCTCATCCCCATAACATTTTTGTTGTTGTAAAAATAATGGAAAGTTATAACTGGATATTAGATAAATCTGCATTTATTGACATTGTCGTCATTTCTTTGTTCTGTTTCGGTTTAACCGGAAATGACTCCAACTTCCGAAACTTTACGCCACGTCATTTTTATTTTCACTCGTTTTATCTTACCTGAATGCCATTTTTAACTAAATTATACTTCCTTTGCCACTTTTTGACAGATGCTGCATTTATTTTGTGATCTTTTGATCTAGCGTTATTAGGGTTTGTTAAAACGCCAAGTAGAAGTACAAAACTTTGTTTATCTTGTTTTTGTTGAAAGGTGGCAGCTTTCATTTTTTAAAACTTTTGAATTAAGGTACCGTCAAACGGGGTGACTAAGTTCCATACGGGGTGACTCGGTGCTATACTGGATTTTTTGAACACAAGCGTTACCTATCCGCCGGAGGTGCAACCTATCGAGAAAAAAAAACTACGATTAGGTAGCGGGATAGAAGGGCGATCTTCATTGTGAATTAACATCAATCAAATTATCAGTACGTAGGTAACCTCCCCTTGTTGTGTTATTATGGATTTGAGGTGGTTTTGCAAGTACAAAGAAGTGTGGTCTGGGAATCATATTTCGGAAGCAGGCGGAAAAAGGGTAAGTTCTGTTTTTGACATTCTATGTCTTTATTATGGGATTGCCCCTGGACAATCCGTCATGCGTCACATCACGCTTGGACCCCCCCCGGCCTGGGCCTGGATGAGAGCTATTCCTCATTTAAACCTTCATCTCGGCCCTCATGTAACTCTCATATAATTCCTCATTCCAGCCCTCATTCAAAGTCATGGGTCCAAAGACATAGAATGTTCCATGGCCTCACGTGTTTATTATCAAACTATCAAATAAGTTCGACACGCTTCGACGTTGCAAAATGTTTCTTTATTAACGCGTTATTGCTTGATAACTCAATTTCTGCCGAAGTGCAAGGTGACTAGGTGCCGCCTTGTTTTGTAGTGTTTTGGTCATTTTTAAGTTTCTGGAGTGTTTTTGTTTTACATTTTTTTCTAATGTTTTTGTGTTTTGCAGATGCCGCGGGTTTATAAGAAGAATGTAGGAGGCCGCCCCTACATGAACTATTCAAGTGAGAACCTGGAACAAGTAATAAGTGAAATCAAAAGTAGGAAAATTTCTGTTCGTGAAGCCATGAAAGTGTATTGTATTCACCGAAATGGTTTATACTGGACCAATCCTGGTCCAGAAACACGTGAGAACAATGGGGTAACACCACCTGTGCGAAAGCCGGGAGGGCAAACTGCTTTGACAGAGCAGAAACTTGCCTATGTCACTTGTTAACCGATTGTAATGTTTCCAACGTTCAAAGATTCTTTGACGTTACCAATTCTTGTTTAATAACATATTATTAAAAGTTTAAAAAATTGAGAATTACTATCTCAAATGTGTAGTTCATATTTCTTTTAAGGAATTGAGAAGCATTTTGAAGAGTTTCTTTAATAAAGAGCATTTTTCCATATCTTTTGTCTTTTTTATTTTAAAATTTGAAGGTATACTCATTAAAAAAAAATTAACTTATAGTAGCAAAAAATGACGAGGAGAGAAAAAACATGGGTGGCACTTAGTCACCCCATTATGCGGGGTGAGTAAGTACCACAAAAAATTATATCTCCCCTCCATGATAACTCAGATTTTTTTTAAATATATGAATTGAAAGCTAAGTACCTATATTGCATTAAATAATCAACATTTAGGCACTTAGTCACCCCACTATGCGGGGTGAGTAAGTACCACAAAAAAGTATATCTCCCTCCATGATAATTTAGAATTTTTTTAAATATGTGAATTGAAAGCTAAGTACCTATGTTGCATTAAATAATCAACATGATAAATGAAAAATTAGAGGAGATCTAACACGAAAACCTCAAAAAGTGGCACATAGTCACCCCGTTTGATGGTACGTTTGGTTAAATCGTAATATTTGTACCCAAAGAATCTGTAGTTTCGCTGTGACCCCTTAATAATGGGACACTCTGTATTTTTTTATTTCTCATGTTAAATTTGATATGCAATCAATATGACGCCGTAATGTAATTCCAAAATTAGATCCAAGAAACCTATCAATAATCATTTTTCATATAATATATGATGCGAATTTTTGTGAGTACATTGTATATTGTATATTTATAATATAAAATGGGTATATTGATTGAAAACGGACAAATAGTAATGGAATTCCGAAAGTGATGTATAAAATATTTTTATTCAAAACTATGACGGATAGATTTTATATTTTTTAATAGGTTGTACATACGTAACATAAATTATTTTTCCGTGAGTCGACCGTTAAATAGGAGAAAACGAGAAAAATGTGTAAAAAAAATCTTAGGATTTCAAAAATAGTCAATAAAAGTATTTTTTTTTTTCATATCCACTGACTTAAGACCGACATTTTTGCTAGCAAAAACTAAAATTATATGTGTATTTGGCCATAATGTGTCGTCGATATACCTTCCACGCAACGTTTTAGATTACGTTGATTGTAATCTCTTGTGTAACACCAAGTAGGGAAGAGTCTGCAACAATGGCCACGCAGGAACAGTGGTCACTTTCATGTTATATTTTTATTTATAAAGAGTAGTGGCTGGCACCCACTGCAGAGGAGTCCAAGTAACATCCTAAGGATATTAACGGATAGTATCCTTGAGCTTCAAAGTGTCTTATTTTTGTATGAACTTAACTTTAAATTGACCACATCTGGTGAAATGAGCGGTGATATTTATGCATAACGAATAAATACCTACATATCGAAGTGAACTAATAGTGACGATTTATACCTATTTAATACATGTAAGCGTTTATTGATACAACAATATTTCGATTATATTAAATAGCTTTTTAATTAGTTATTGTTTCAAAAAACATGTAGTTGATGGTACAGTGGTCAGGTTAAAAATAGGTACAGTGGCCACTACTTTATCATATTAATAAGGGATGACTGCTGTGCCACCATTAGAAAGAGGACTATTTGAATGGCTTTAGCAAGTAAATTCAATTACACACTTGTTTTCTACCCTAGTTTGTCCATGTACAGTATTTGTTAACGATTAGCAGTTGAACCACTTCGCTGTATACATTTCAGTTGTTTTTTTAAATAAATGTGCATTAATCTGCATTATTACTGTTATCATTTTTGTGACATATTTTTAACATAATATATACTTACATATTTATTAAACAAATATCACCCGTTTGCATTGTTTTCTATTTTTTAAACGGTAATGACCACTGTACCATATCCTAATGGTCAGTGTACCATCAGGGTAGGTACAGTGGCCACTTTATTTAAAATTTTTGTAACTTCGAAATTTTAGTTAAAATATTATTTTTTTCAGTCTTGGAGTGAAAATCTGTAGATAATATTATAGAATTGTTCACCTAGTGCCATCAAGGTGAAGAAAAATTTTTAATTCTGGCTTTTAACTTTTTTAAAAACGTGGCCACTGTTCAAGACTCTCCTCTACACATTCATTCAGTTTGAATGTCATGTAGACGTTGGAGGTCAACCTTTCCTTCCGCTCTGGAGCATTACGTGGTTTATAGACAACCCTAAAGGGTTATACATATTTAAAAAAAAATAAAAGCAGAAGAGCTATCACGGAAGAGGATAAAATAGGAATAATATAGGTGGCATATATGAGAGATTTCAATGCATAATTAGAAGACGAACTCAATATTATAAAAAACGTCTTTATTGCCGAAAACGCATACTTGTCATACATGTTAGTATTAGGACGAATGAATTGGTACTAATAAACTATTTTAATTGGCACTAAGCTACTAATAAGGTAAGTACTGGCTTTCGCATGGCCATGACACAATATATAGGTACACACCTAAAGAAAATTCATCTAGAAATTAAGTAAATCTTGATATCAAAAATGTATCTACCTACATGCAAGAAATTAAAAACCACTTCTCAGGCAAATGTTAAAAACAGATCATATTAAAAAAGTCTGTTTTTCATGTTGATAATAGAGAAATAGATTACCTATATAAGGGAGAGTCTGCAACGTGGTAACGCAGGAACAGTGGTCACTTTGGTGATATATTTTCATTTGTAAAGAGTAGTGGCTGCTACCCACTGCAGAGGGGTCCAAGTAACATCCTAAGAATATTAACGGGTAGTATCCTTGAGCGTTAAAGATTCTTCGTTTTTATATGAACTTAACTTTAAATTGACCACATGTAATAAAATACAACGAGCGGAATTATGGATAGCGAATAAATACCTACATATCGAAGATAACTAATAGTGACGATTTATACTTAATACATGTAAGCGTGTATTGATATAACAATATTTTGATTATATTAAATACCTAGCTTTTGTAATTACTCATTGTTTCAAAAAACATGTATAGTTGTTGGTACAGTGGTCAGGTTAAAAGTAGGTACAGTGGCCACTACTTTATCATATTAATAAAGGATGACTGCTGTACGACCATTAGAAAAAGGACTATTCAAAATGGCTGTAGCGGGTAAATTAAATTATATTCTTGTTTTCTACCCTAGTTCGTTCATGTATAGTAGTTGTTAACGATTAGCAGTTAAACTACTTCGCTGTATATATTTCCGTTTTTTTTTTTAAATAAATATAATCTGCATTATTACTATTATTATTTTTGTAACATATTTTTAACATAATATATCTTTATTCTTTCACCTTTATATATCACCCGTTTGCATTGTTTTCTATTTTTTAAACAGTAAAGGCCACTGTATCATATCCTAATGGCCAGTGTACCATCAGAGTAGGTACAGTTGCCACTTTATTTTAAACTTTTCTCCGAAAATTTAGTAAAACTCCGTAGTAGTTAAAACTCCCAAATTTTAGTTAAAATATAATTTTTTTCATTCTTAGAGTCAAAATATGTAGAGAAGAATGTAGAATTTGTCACCTAGTGTTACCAGGGTGGAGAAAAAAGGTTAATTCTGGCTTTTATTACATTTTTTTTTAAAAACGTGGCCACTGTTCCTGACTTCTCTACATATATTATGCAAATCGTATAAATCGACTGCGTATCGTATAATAAAGTTTACTGTTATCTTTTTTCAACCCAACTACTGTGAAATAATTTTAAACAGTTAATATTACTTTTTAAACAGCTGTGAATCAATTTTAAAATATCTAATAGGAATATTATGTTGATATGACAACAGCGAAACAAGGCAGAACCAACGGTCCAATGCGTCGGCTTCGGCGTACAAAATTTCGGCGAATCGTAGCTCAGGACAGAGTCGGGCTCAGGTCACTATTATTGCAAAGCGATACACAGAAAATACATCAGAATACATTAGTGAATATTCGAATACATGACGGTATTTAGGTGTGGTAATGTCAGTGGTCACGAATAATGAAACTTAAAAGGACTTATCCATTAAAACTCATAAATTGTTTAATACAAAAAGTAACATTACTTTTTAACTAGCGTATGATATTTTGCAGGGCATATTTTTGCAACTTTTTTTCGTCTTTTGTTAAACAGTTGCAGTTTTGTTACAACTGATTTTGTGTTACTTAATTAAGTTTACCTTTAATCTGACGAAATATTACAGTCTTTCTTGTCTCAAAAAAGGTATTATGGGAGCAGAAATTTGGAACAGGTATACCCTGGAAAAACTAGTCTTTCCTCAAAGGCAGACCTGTTCCAAATATCCGTTTGGCAGGTATAACAATTTGGTGAGTAAGACTCGAATATTTTGTCGGTTTAAATGTAAAATTGATAAAGTAAATTCTAATCACTTGTAAGGAAACCGCAATTGTCTATCAAGAGACGAAGAAAGCAATAGTGTACTGCTATCATGGCAACAACACGGATCCTGTATGCCCCACTTTTATAACTAGTCATTAAATAGCTAACTGTCATTATAACTTTATAACTTGTGAATCAAATTTTTTCGCATTTTAGGTCGAAATTTTATTAGCTTCGTGGGTAAGTTCTTTTAAGTGAGTGGGTAAGTTCTAAAATCTGACGTAATCACCATGTTCATGTTAGTAGCATCTGCGCATGTCAAATTCAAACTGCGCCGACGCTCGGGGACTCGCCTATTGGGAATTTTTCGTTAAAAATAGCTTTAATATCCCTTACAGACCGGCCACCAAAATACTATTTAATTATTTGAACTTTTTCGTCAATGTGGTAAATATCCATTTTACACTACGCTTCTTCTACAATACGCTCGTAATAACGCACTTTTCTAATCAGGCACTAGACCAGAATAAAATGTAGGGAAAATGGTATTACAAACAGCCCTACCGACAAACCGGATGCCTTTCATACGCCTGCGCTAACGACTGGATCGCGATTAGTTCTCACCTCATGTTTACATCTGCTCAATAAAGAAGTTAAATTATCAGTTGCCCTTCATTCGGCTATGTACGCATTAGGGTGCCGTTTACTGTATAAAATATTATACCTAAGTAGATGACATGATACTCTGAATTAAAGACGTATGTTTCTACTTGTTTTTTAGTACAAATAATTCTACAGCTCCACATATTTCATCATTTTCGCGAAAAATTACTCATCCGTCGAGAAACGAGGTTTTCACTTACGATTAATTACCACTGGCAGAATAGGCTTAGCTCTCAGCTTGCTTCAATTTCGTTCTCAGTGTGGCAATTATTCTATAAGACACACCTAACAATTAGTTGAATAGTCTACGGATAGTGATAAAGTTACATAACGATTTTTTTAAATCGTAATGGTCAATCGATACACAATATTTAGCTAAATTTTTGTTTTATTGCATTTAACAGTATACTTTTGACGATACTTCTACTTTACAAAAAGAAACTGTCAACTTTTCTTAAAAAAACTGTATTTACACATAAATATAGTAATATGATAAAAGGTGAGATGTAAACAATAAAAAGTCCCGACTTCTGAGAAATATAAGTTTGCTATGATTACAATCTATATTAAAATGACAAAAAATTAATGTGTTTTACAAATGAAGTTGGCAGAGACGAATTTAATCCTATTATCCTTCTCAGGCAAGTATGCTTACTTGTCTATTATCCTTTTAGACTATTAGATTAAACATTCTGTTTTTTTTTTTGGGTTTTACCAAAATATTATTTATTGACGTAGGAATGTCGAACATATGGGCACATGTGTTGGTTTGGAGTAAATAAAATTAGATATGTTGTTGTTTTTTAATTCTAAAAAATTTTACGTATTTGTGCTAGGCTCTTTCATAAACAACATTATTTTTGTTGTTTTACTTTTGACTTTATATGTGGATGTATCATCAGTTTTATTCTATCAAAGTATTTTATTAGTTGCAGGGGTATAAAGAAGGCTTCAAACATCGCAACATAAGTCACGAGATAGTTGATTAATTCTTTTGAGTTAATTACTGATAATGTTAAGAGAGTAATTAAAGAATTATTATACTCATATTGCTAGTACAAACTTTAAAAGAAACAGACAATAAAGGAAGTAAAATAAACAGTTGTGTATTAGGTATAGGTACATACATTATTCGCAATATACACTATAATGCAAAAAATGAATTGTTTAATAAATAAAAAATTAAATTGGCCAAGAAAACAATGTGGCATTTATGTTTTGCTTGTGATTTAGATAATGTGCGAGTTATTATAGCCAAGTATCTGCAAGACGTTATGAGAGGATATCGAAATTAATTATTCAAATATTTTCTCTGTATATGTCAGATTTTTATTCTTCCATCGAACATAGCACTATCCACCATTATGCTGACGATACTAAAGTCTATGTTAGCTGTACACTAGAAACGCCTCTGGCTAACGATAGAATCTTGCTCTTTCGTATGACATGTCTATAGCATATAATTTAAAATTAAATCCAAAAATATCTCAGCCAATGGTGTTTGGACGGAGAAAAAAAAGAAGTGCAGCAGGTGACAATTTAAAGAGAACAATGGCTGGCAGAGTCTCTTCATATTGTAAACGAATGTAAAAATTTAGGGCTCTGGATGGATTCGGATTTACGATTTTCCACACATGTTAGTTCCTTATGCCAATCGTCGTTTTTCACTCTAAGGCAGTTATTTCCAAATATACATATTCTTTCCACCAAATTAAAATTAAAACTGTGAGAGTCTTGTTACCTCCAAACTATCATATTGTGACACTGTTTAAGGGCCTGCGCTATTAAAAGTAGATGCCAACCGACTACAATGTGTACAAAACGCTTGAATACGTTTTGTATATGGAATTCAAAATATGATTATAGGAAGTGTGTAAATTAAGTAATGAAACTGATTTTTTAATTTTTTTTATTCGAATAGAATTACAATTTTGTATTGTCTTTTTCAAAATAGTAGTGCTGGAACTCATATATTGCAATAGCTTTTAGCTGGTCAGTTACAGCCGTTTAAATGTGTTATATGGTCCCAAAATGACGTCCCTTGGGATGATTTTTCAATCTCGGGAAGAGAAAAAAGTCACAAGGACTCAAGTCAGGCGAATAATGAGGTTGCGGACCCACATGAATGTTTTTACTGGCTAAAAACTCGTTTACTGAAATGGCTGAACAAGATCGCGTATTCTATTGTCATTTTCATCGGTTCTTGAAGACGAAGGCCTTCCGTTGCATGGTTCATCTTCAATCGACTCTCCTCCTTCTGAGAATGCCTTAAACCACCGAAAAATCGGGGATCTTGAAAAACATTGTATCCGTAGTCGTTTTAAAGTTTTGCAAAAGTATCCAGTATGTCCAAATTGAAGCAAAACTTGATAGCACACCGTTGCTTAAAATTAATGTCTCATTTTAAAACGTATTATTTTAAAACGGTTTACGAAAACTGTGTCAAAGAACAAACAAATGACTAACAAGTTCAAACTTATACTGAAGGTGCATTACATGTTAACCTACCTTCCATTAAAGTCCCGTCTCCGCAGTGTTGCTAGATCGGGCGCTACGTTGCCAGTCTCATTACTTAATTTACACACCTCGTATTAGCGCAAGTTTAGTGCATGTTAGCGAAGACAGTGGTTGGCTCAAACTAGATACTCTGCGCAGAGCTCGCTTACTTACTTTCACACTCAAAGTACTTAAAAATAAAGAAGCGAAACATCTATATAACAAATTGATATTTTTTAAAACCTACAAATATGTACCCACTTGTAACAAGGATGTACTTGTAATACCTGAACAGTTTAAACCAATTTTCACAAGAAGTTTTTTATATACCGTCTCCAAAGCATGCCATTTACTTCAAATGAATTTAGACTTTATAGTCTTGTTAATAAAAAAGTTAAAATATTTATTTGTAGAATAGCAAATTTTGTATTTTGTATATTTTTATGTAAAGAAAATGATGAATAAAGGCGATTTATTATTATTATTATAAATCCGATATTGTTTCCACTACATATGTATCGTACGTAAGGAAACCAACTATAAACAAATCAGCTATAACAACTAAATTGAGAAAAAAAACATAGTAGAATATTTAGGAATAGACAAAATATTCAAAACTATTTAATGAATAGACAAACCAAGACCTCAATTTCATCAAATAAAGTTAATTTCAAATTGACGACCGTTATTTCTAACATATGCATCAATCCTTTTTATCAAATCACGTTTTAAAACTTGGATGGCGCCTATTGGGGTATTTGTCTGCATAGCACCTTACTGCTGCGTTTACTTTTTTCACACACACTGATTAAAACAAAAAATAAATAAACAGCTCAACAAAAGATAGAAACAAAAAGACATATTTTTATTAGAAACTGTTAAATTTGGAATGTCATCTACGTTATTGTTTTCCTGGTCAACTTTTTTTTATAATTCATTTAGTGTGAATATGCGAAAATCATTCAGTGAGTTTTATTATTCGTTTTTATCGAAAGAGCTACAATTTTAACTTTTCGAACAAGTGTACCTTTTCTGAGAGAATTAAATTGCGCATCACACTATCTGGCCTGGATTGAAATTCCTATGTGGAACAAAATATGATAAAAAAACATGTGTTAATATGCATGGTTGCTATTAGCGTCCTCTATGGGGTGATCAAATTTTAGCCTCATGATATTGTTTGGAACTATTTATTAAATACAATAAATGGTTCCAAATGTACCAAATTTGGGGCACGCCGGACGGTGGTTTTGAAGATATTTGAAAAAAACTTGTTCGCACTGCCCCCTTTGGAGGGGCTGCATTATTGTTAAGAACGCCCTTAGAGCCAAATAAAAAATACGGATTAGTTTAATTTTGATTTTTTAGTTTTATTAATTAGTTTAATTTGCTAGTAATTTTTGGTCCTATATTTTTTAATCACTGTAGGTATAAATTAGGTGTATTTAATTTGTACGCTGTCAAACATGATTCAAAAGATGATAATTAATAGACACGTGTAATTAACATGCTTTTATACGGGTACTTTCCTAGCAACCGCGGCTGTGGATTGATGTCAGCTAGGCGAGTTCGATTCTTATAAAATATATTAGCCAATGTTTTCCATTTATTGTATAACTCATCAATATGGGTTCATGAAAGGGCGTTCTACAGTTAGAAATCTTATAAATGTAACTCTGAAACACTGGATCACTTCTTTCATTTCGCCTCAAGGATGTGAAGCAGGATCGCCAACGGGTCAGTTTCTATAGACGCTGGATACGTCAGACAACCGGCGTTCGAATAAGAACAGCTTCAAATGGGCGTAATATACACAGGATTTTCAAAGGCGTTTGACAGGCTTGACCATGATTTATTGCTGATAAAACTTGATAATTTTGGCTTCTCTCATAATCTAATATCATTGTTTAACTCATATTTGTCTAACAGAACATAGTATATTTCTTATAACGGTTTCAAGTCTGTCGAATACATTGCAACCTGTGGAGTTCCTCAAGGGTCTATTTTAGGACCAATGCTTTTTAATATATTCATTAATGACATCGTCCGTGAATTAAGTAACGTTCATTTCTGAGCAAAGGTTTTCTGTGTTAAAGAAAGTATAGATGACTGTTACAGCCTACAAAATAATATTGAAAAAATTGCAATGTGGTGTGATAAAAATAAACTTCCCTTAAATATCAACAAATGTAATGTCATGTCTTTTACTAGAAAAACTTCTTCAGTTATTTACGACTACAATATTTGTAACAGACATATTCAAAGGCCTACAACATTCCGCATAACCACATCGAATCAATAATTTTAGAAGCTTGCAAAAGTTATGGTTTTCTTGTTAGACAAGCTCAAGTCTTTACAAACCCTGACACTCTAAAAATATTGTATTACAGCTGTGTCAGATCGAAGCTTGAGTATGCATCACTTGTATGGAGCCCCAATTATAACATGTATATTAACGGCCTAGAATTGGTTCCACGTAGGTTTTTAAAATTTCTAGTTTAAGTAGTAGGTGTGACTGCACTTCTCAATTTTTTTTGCACAATTTAATAACAAATTAAATTGATGCTCAGGAAATACTTTCAAAGATATCACTAGTAATCCCACATTGAGGTGCCCGTAACTCTAGAGTTTTCCATTTATCAATTTCTCGTACTAACATCCCAAAATATTCACCAGTATATGTCATGTGTAACAATCACAACACCATCTGTGATGACGTTGATATATTTAATTGCAACGCTATTAACTTATTATAAAAATCGTGATTTCGTTAACTAGCTGTCTCATTTTTCTTATACTTATATATTACAATATTTGTATAAATTTATTATTGTTATCATACAAATGTGATTTATGTACGTAATGTGTACTATATGAGTGTTTTGTTTGTATATATATTTTATCTGTATTCACCTGTCCTGTAAATGGGTTTATATCTGTAGGGTAGTGGAAAATAAAATAATATAAAATAAAAAATAAAATAATCGTAAATATTATAAATATTAAACATTGCACAATATTCCTTTCTTATCGTAAAAATGTACAGTAACAATTAATTTTACGTACACAAGCTATCAAACTACGTATACGTAGACAAGTTGGATTTACCTATATTGATCCTAAACATAGAATGTAATGAGGTTTTTCCTGAACGGAGAATTTAGTGCAATGACACACCAAATGAAGATAATATCGAATATGTATTTGTTATATATGTAGTTATAGGTAGTTATGGAATACCTACGTAAAATACACAGAGCCAGAGCTAAGATAAAATTAGCTTGGCATTTCTCACTTATAGGTGCTAATAAAATATGTCGTAGTCACGGAATAATTAAAAGAACAGTAGGCATATTTGTTAAATATTAATAGTACTTAAGAAAATCGAGTTCGGAAAGTAAAAGCTAAAGAAATGTTTACTTATCTGAACTAAATTTTGCTAAAAGGTTTGTTTTCTGTCCTATTTAAAATATAGAACACACATTTTGTAGTTAATTGGGAACAAGTGAAATTTTTATAGGTAGCTCAAGAAAATTGATGGAGAACATTTATCATTATAACTAAATCTCGAGATTATTATTTATGTCCATTAAATACATATTTCCACTGAAATTTTAAATTTTGTTGACAAGTAAAATATAAGAAAAAGTAAATAAAAAAAGGGCAGTAAGGTCTTGGTAAATTATTCCTTGGAATATGATTCCTATGCAGTTAATATAATTGCAGTACACTCGCTGGCAATATAAACGTATGTAGTACGTAATGTTGCAAGGGATTTAAATTTGAGATTTCTTTGAATTATGGTGGCAGCTGGTTCATAATGTGTGTAATAATACTTTATTGCTCTTAATTTGTGTCACGATAGCTATGCAGGTGAATATTCTTCTATCCAAGTGCTTTGTAGTTGTAGAAAATAATACATCTGAAGAGCAAATTGATTTATTACGTTAAAAGTAATTTTGTTGTATCGTCGTTTTTTCCCAAAAATACCATTCGTTAAATAACTAAAATTCAAATTGCACCTTAAAGACAGAAGCAATAGTGCTATATGAGAAAATTGTAAAAGCTGGGAGAACTCTAATATACTTTCTAAATATTAATTTATATGTCAAAAGAAAAGTTTGTGAATAGTTAAATTGGTAATAAAAAAGGCGATAGTATGTGGAAGGTTTTCAAAAAGGTTGTTAGGAAAACGTTCGGTATTAAAATCATTGACAAAAAATTTAAATAAACATACTTATTTCTTATTTATAATCATTTATGTATAACTTGACTTATGTTCGACTTGTATATTGTCGAACAATTGCAGTAAGAAAGAGTACAATGTGATATTATATTGAAATAAATTTGTTTTTCATTAAAATATTAATTGACGGAGAGTGGACGTCTTTTAATATGTCTTTAAATGAGTATTAACTTATCATAAGCCTAAAAAACATGTTATTTTGTTGTCGTATGTCTAAAGCAAAAACGCTCGCGTAACACAATTATGTCGTTACTGTTTTTTACTAAATTTTACGTATTATTTTAGGTAAATAAATTAAGGTGGCAATAAAACTAATGGTAATATAATTTTTCATTATAATGAGTACCAAAGCAATTGTATTTCGTATTTAATTTGTACGTATTAGTTGACCACTATTTACACAATTATATTTAACAAACGTCGTATAACGTGTATCTCATTTGCGTGAAATAAAAAAAGGTGTCCATATAAAAAAATGCAACCGATCGTCATTACGTTTCTTATTAGAATTTCAATTTAAATAATAGACATATTCGGTGAAATATAAGTAGTTCTATAAAGGTAGTTCGATTGTATCGTACTTTTATTTAATCAGAATGCAGAAAAAGTGTGATAATATATTTGAAACTTCACAATATATCTGAAACTGGATATGCATTCAGTTGGATGCTTATTAAAACTAAAATGATTATTGTTAAAATATAGTTTTTTGTATCCAAAGGATGTCCTGGGTTAAACCTCATATTAGGTACTATATTGTAAGATAACCCGAAATATGGTCATCATGGCAGAACAAATATCATTTATGATTGAAGTTAGTTTGGAAATGGTAGAAGGGTTGATAGTTTTCGATGTTTTTTTTGTTTGTTTTTTTTTAATTATACAGGGTGTTTTACACCTGATAGAACTTTTCAAAATAATATGAAAAGTGTATATAAACATATGTCCTCAAAAGCTTAGTTCTCGAGATACAGGGTGTCCAAATTAAATTCTAACTTAAAACTAACCGTCATCGAAGTTGGCCGAGCAAAAAAAGACGTATTTCTATTCTTAATCGAATTTATAACCTTATTTACTTGTCAAGACTGTCACATCATATGACAGCCGTTGTTTATTTTACAAATTGTGACAGTCACTTGTCAAAAGTTTGACATAACCGAAAAGCTAAGACATGACCGCTATTTCCATTTCTCTCGTTCATAGCCAGAGTTGATGACGTTTTGTTTTTGGATGTCTCCATATTTTAAATGATTATAACAATAAATTGTTACAACAATTTAGCAAAGAGATCATCAAACCATACAAAAAAAAAGGTTGCATCAAACGATAAATATATCCAAATATCTCAGAAACGGTATTTATAACCTTATTTACTTGTCAAGGCTGTCACATCATATGACAGCCGTTGTTTATTTTACAAATTGTGACAGTCACTTGTCAAAAAGTTTGACATAACCGAAAAGCTTAGACATGACCGCTATTTCCATTTCTCTCGTTCATAGCCAGAGTTGATGACGTTTTTTTTGGATGTCTCCATATTTTAAATGATTATAACAATAAATTGTTACAACAATTTAGCAGAGATCATCAAACCATACAAAAAAAAAAGGTTGCATCAAACGATAAATATATCAAAATATCTCAGAAACGGTATTTATAACCTTATTAACTTGTCAAGGCTGTCACATCATATGACAGCCGTTGTTTATTTTACAAATTGTGACAGTCACTTGTCAAATGTTAGACATAACCGAAAAGCTTAGTCATGACCGCTATTTCCATCTCTCTCGTTCATAGCCAGAGTTGATGACGTTTTTGTTTTGGATGTCTCTATATTTTAAATGATTATAACAATAAATTGTTACAACAATTTAGCAAATGCGCAACAATTTAGCAAAGAGATCATCAAACCATACAAAAAAAAGGTTGCATCAAACGATAAATATCCAAATATCTCAGAAACGGACAATTGTATCGGATTTTGATTGGTATACTTTTTTGTTTAGGAAACTTCAGAAAACAAGATTTTTTATTAAAAAAGCAATAGGACAGTTAGTACAATAAAAATACAATTAGAAAAAAAGTTATGATCATTTTAATTCGTAAAGAGCGCAATACATAACGCCCTCTAGCAGCTACAGTAGAACGTTGTCCATGGTACAATTTCTTATACCAAAAGAAACCCGTATACCAACTTTTAATGCGATACATTGAAAAATGTTTACGATATTTAAAAAAGATATTTTTAAAATTTAATTTGAACATAGTATTTCTCGAGAACTAAGCGTTTATGTCGAAACTCGAAGCGAAACTTTGTTTTTGTCACACTTTTGACAAGTTCTGTCACAATTGTAAAATAAATAATGACTCACATAATGTAACAGCCTTGACAGTTATATGAGGTTAAAAATTTAAGATTAAGAATAGAAGTATGTATTTTTTTTGCTCGGTCAGCTTTGGTTACGTTTTTTTTTTTGGATGGCTCTTACTAATTTTAAAAGACTTCTCAGGTGTTAAAATCCTGTTACAAAAAAAATTAAACATCCTGTATATTATGCGATGACAATGATAATTCTTATTAACAAAAAACTGCAGAACTTGACAGTTCTAAGCGCATTAATTCAAAACATGAGGGATCGATTCTACGACGTATTTTGAGGTCGTTTTTTATCTTATGATATGTAAGATGTAGATATACCTATGGTACACTTACTTTGGGTATAACTTCAAAGTTATACCCAAATCATATTTTTTTTCGTTCAAATATATCCGGTTGACTCAAAAGGATTGAGCCTTGCTGATATGTTCAAATGAGATTATTTATTTTATAAACACGAGGAATTCAGAATTTAAGCGCTATTCGATTCTGTAACTTATTGCCAACGAGTAAGCAGACTGCGGATACCGTTGTGTATGACTATTTGTATTAAATGTTTACTGAGGGCACATAACAAATGATAGTCAGTGGGGAAAAGGTCTGGCGACTACGGTGGAAAGGCCAGAACTTCAAAACCTAACTGCATGAATTCAAGGCGCGTTTGTCCAGGTGTGTCCAGCTGCGGCCGCAGAAGATCGAGCTGGGCGGTCAAATTGCGGAGTTGAGCACAACAGACAGCGGCGGTGACGGTGGTATTGTCTTCCAAGGGTTCTCTGTGATACACGCCGCGAAGGCCTCACCAAACTGATAACATCACCTTTTCGGGTGGACGTCAGGTTTAGGTATCGATTGTACTGGAGCATCTGCGTCTACCCATTGGCGACTGTGACTTACGACTGTGATTTACATAAAGCACCCACTTTTCATCTCCGGTAACAAGATTGCTGTATGCAAATGTTACTCCGATGCTGGCGATCGGCTTCGCTTAAGGGGTTAGGTGGGTTTGGAAATTTCAAAAAATCGATTTTTATCGAATCGAATTTGTCTTATTAAATAGTACAATATGTTTAAAATATTCTACTAAAATTTCAAATCGATCCGAGTAAAATTCTAAGAGATAGACTCTTCGGAAGTTCCGCCCATCAGGCCACGTCAGTGCAGCGCTTCGCAGGTATTGGCGATTTCAGATAAGAATGCGCCCCCTGGGCGGAATTCGTCACAGGCAAGAGCAAAAGGATGCCCTGGATATTGCCGCAGCAGCAGGTACTTTGCTTTATGGTTCCGGAATCGATGATTCTATGTAAGTTAAAAAAATTTTTTTTTTGCATGTTATTTGAATTTAAAACTTTAAACGCGTTTATCTCAAAACTCAATTTTTTAAGTCGGTGACACGATTTCTCGAAAAGTTATGAAGCGATTTTGTTCAAATTTTGCACACATCTTTGAAATTACATTATCTAGTCATTGAACGAAGGATTTTTTTACAACTAATTTTTTCTAGCCAATACATGGCAAAAATTTGACCAAAAAATGTGTTTTTTTGTTCAGTCTGTCAAAAATTCAAATTTTATTTTTTTTCCTTCGTCCAATAACGAGATTTATCCGTGTACTAACGAAATATTTTTGGTTTTTTGATTTTAGATGAACCAATAATGAGTTATGCTGTCCAAGGCAAGAGCATTTTTTTTTGAGACGTCAAGTGAGATGAGGTACCGATGGCTGAGTTTTCGGAATTTTTAAATAAAAATTTCACAAAATACTGTTTAAATATGTATCTTTGACATGCTGAATTGTTTAAATAAAATTTATGATTGTGTATATTAAAAAAAATAGTAAAAGTACCCTTTTTTTGAACCTCTGAAACCCACCTAACCCCTTAACCGTTAAGCGACGGGAAATCCAGTATACCTACTGGTTCAAAGAAAAGGTTCCTCACCTTTGTTCCAATATCACTATTTTGATGTTTTAGGGTCGCCAATTATGAGGGACAACAATTTTAAATTTGCTAGAACTTTGACTGAAATCTAAATACATGGGTTTTGGAGGTCGCTGATTACGAATCTGAAACCAGATTTTAAAAATTCAAGATGGCGGATCCAATATGGGGGACAAAAATCTCAAAGCTCGCCATCGGACTGAAAACTATCCTACATGGGTTTTTGAGATCGCTGATTATGAAACCGAAATTTTATTTAAAAAATTTAAGATGGTGGATCCAATATGGCGGCGAAAAGTTTTTAATTCAATCAATTGTGGAATAAAATCCCTATCCATTTTTTTATTACGATTTAGAAATAGACAAAAAATGACAAATATGAAGCTTTGGAATTCAATATGACTAATTCATTTGGATGGATTCACAAACTGCTGTAATAATGAGCTATTTACTTGAGAAGAGCACCGTTTTCATTCTGTTGCCGAATTTAGAAATGTCCATATAATGTGTCAAAATAAATTCGAAATACCAAAATGTATGATTATCACTTGACTTTATCATGTGATGAATATTTCTCGTTTCGATGACATTTGCAGTATAGTTACGTGATCAGCAATTTCAGTCGATCTCAACTAGTGATAGTTTCCGATAATGAGTGGAAAATTGATAATGTTGATGAAAATATGTACTCCAGAGTTTATCTATCGTGATTTTTTGTTTTCGCTCGATCGCCATCTTGAATCCGCCATTCTGAATTATAAAAAATTAAAACCAAATACGTGATCAAAGTCGGTGACGTATATTTTTCCATTATTTCTATCATTTTTATATTATAAGTTATCCCGAATCAGGTATCTTCAATCCGCCATTTTATATTCACCATTTTCAATCCACCATTTTGAATCCACCATTTTGAACTGTAGAAGTCTGATTCATAATTATTTATTAACTCCAAATCACTCCTCTACATACTCTCATTATTACAATCCATTTTTCGTTTCAGCAACTGCTAAATTGCATACGACTTTTTGAATTTCAAAACTCTAATAATAGATTCGTGAAGAGCGATATCAAAACTTACTAAGACAATTTTTTTCTCAAGTGAAAAAAACTGTTTTGGGTTTTCACTGATTTTCCGGACGAGAAAACCAGTATACTAGCCCAATCCATGATCAACACTTTACCCATGATAAATCTGTGATATAAGATACTTTTTTATGTATTTTTTTTATGTATCGTAGAGGGATCATAAACCCCAAATGCCCGTTCACTAAAGGTTAATAAACGTGGTATCCACTATACATTTGCCCAACTTTTGGATTTTGCTTAGCGTTTCAAGTCCATGTACTACCCTGGGCTGGCTACAGCCGAGCTCTCGTGCCATCTCTCGTGTGGTTCCGTACGGGTTTGTTTCGACAATCGTACGCAAACGTTCTAAATCCAGTTGATGTGGCCTACCAGATCGTGGTTTATCGTCGATGCTGTCGTCGCCAGATCGGAAGCGCGCACCATCTTTTGCATGTTGCTAAACTAAGGGCGTCGTCGCCATACTCGCAAACACACAGACTTGTCAAGAAAATTCCAGGCACTTCGAGGGAATGGTTCAATACTAATGGATCAATCGGATAAAACCATAAAAGTGAAAAAAAAAACAGATTCTCTATTTTCATCTTTACTCTGTGAATATCACAAAAAAGTTAAATTTTGTTAATTTACGTCTACGGTTAAATTTTTACTTCTACGGCTAACTTACTTACTCAAGACTTATTAAGGTCATTTCATTATTTATTTATGGTACTTCTCCACTGCTTTCAGCAATAAAAAATAGTTCGTCCATAACTGGAATTCATACAGACGCAGACGTGGATACATACTAAAATCGTGCAATATTTCACTTTTCATTTGTGCCAGGTTAGAAGATTAAATTTTCGTCGTCACAAAATTAAAAATCTTGATTATATTAGGTATTATTGACATTTATAAGGTAAACAAATTTATATAAAAATAGTAATGAGCAGATTGTGATGTTTTTTTTCTATTTTTTTTTCTTCGAAAAGTGAATTAAGTAAACTTGCTCTTGTGATATTTTTGTGTAAGGTAAAAATATATGCGAAATAAATTTTCATAACAGCTTAAATATATTTAATGGTTATGTATGCAAATCTAAAAATATTCAGAGTTGAGTGTCTATGTTCAGAAAAAACTTATTTCATTGGGAAAATTAAAGTTACATTGGTGAATAGAAAACAGTTTTTTTTAACAGGAAGATATTTTTAGCATTGTGTAGCATATTTAAAGTATGAGAACATTTCGTAGGAATTAAAAAATATATATAATTTTCTTTGGTCGCTTTAAAAATTTTAGGTATACTTGTAGGAGGCTCGAAATACATAATATACTAGTAGGTGTATGTTTGCTTTGTGTTATTATGTGCACATACGTACATATGTATGTATATTGATCGAATGATTTTTCCAGTCATTCATGTCAGCCCAACTCTTATCCTGAAGTATTTGGTATCAATAGGTAGTTTAAATATAACCACCACACAACCATTTTAATATGATATTGAAATCATAATTAAATTCATAGAAAAATCTATTTATTATAATGTACCAATGTGTACCTAGATATTTATAATGTACAATATAGATGTACCTAGATATCACGTAACAATAAATTATTTTAAAAATTCGCAACAGTTTTTTGTCAATAAAAAATGATAATTAAAAGTCAAATAAAAAATAAGTGGTTACAAAACGGGATGTCAGTTGTTTACATAAAACAATAGGAAAGCAAAATTCTTAATTTAAGTGATATTAATTTATGTTTAGGTTTACCTAATACGGATTTAGTTTTTTTATGTTTGTTGAAGTCCGTTTATCTGTTTTATCTGTTAATATTCTTTGTGTAGGTACTCGATAATTTAAGACCGTAAAATTTAGTATGTGTTGCTACGTACTGAACTCTAAAATATGTTTCGATCCTTGTCCCTATCCAATAGGAAGTATTCCTGTACTGCAGCCTTGCATCCTCCGAACATAACTGCACACCCTGAAATGTAACTAGTGTCATACATATAAAAACATTTAAACTCAGTATATTTATTTACACAAATATTTTTATACATAATATTACAATATATTTAAATTCATTATTAAATCATAATAATACAAGGATCCTCTAAATAATAAAGGGTTTTTCAAGGGTTTTTCCCAAAACATGGGCACGTAACGAGAGGATATTTCACAAGTTAAATTATTTGCTGCTAGCAGACTAATCCAAAGCCAATAACAATTATCTGGAAGTAATTATCTTTCGGAACCTGTTAAAAGCGCATTGTTACAAAATATTAATGAATCAGCAATAACACGACGGAACACATATATGTTTGTATTTGTCACTTTTAAATTAAGAAAGGAGAATTGCGAAAAAAGTACTGGCTACTTGTTGTAGCAACAATTTACTTCAAAGATGAAGTACATATAAAATATGAAGTATAAATGAATAAGTAAACTAAATATTTACTTATTCACTTATTCTTTTTTACGTTTGACGAAATAGCAAGTTGTCGGAAAGCAAAAGATGATTTGACTGTTCTATATCGCATTGAGATATAGTGTCTTCATGCTTCAGGAGTTTTGAAAGCAGCAACACAGGCATCCAAACGAGTGAAACATATTACATAATTTCGTTACAATGAAAAAGTTGGGAAATTTTTTGTGCAAATATTTAATGTATTTAAAAGTAATACCTTTAAATAATACATATTTTATTATTAAACGCTGTAGAATTTTTATTATTGTGCACTAATGACTGAAGTATTCGAATTATGCATCAATTAGTGTTTTTGAGCATTTTATGTGATATTAATTCGTATATAAAAGTGCTCGGCGAGGTAGATAGTGATAGTTAGATAATACTAAATTACACATTTTAAATTTTGCCTTCCCCTCATGAAAACTTTTCTACACTACTCCAAAAAAATTAACAGAACATATATATATTTCCTACATTCTTTGATGATATTTGAAAGGCTCAGTGAAAAAGGGTCGTATCTAGACTAAAAAAAAAATGAAACTTTATAACATTTAACGCTAATTTTTCACATATTACATAATTTTTCACTTTCACACTAACACTTTATAACGTTAATTTTGTGAACGACAGTTATCACGCAGTCCTAAGAAATAGCACGAGAAAAAAATATTTTTTTTGGTCTTTTAACTTTTTTTAATTAAACCAATGCATGGGCCGGATGGCTTATTTATTCAGCTTCAATTTGATTTTTTTTATATATATCCCTTTCCTTTTTTATATATTTCCCATTTTCTCGAATCGATTGATCAAAGATTTACAAAAGAATTAAAGGAACAAGTGTATTGTTTCTGAACATTGTGTAATTTTCACCAAAATGAAAAAAAAAACATTTTTTTTTCAATTTCATTAACCAACAATTTCAAAAGTCAATGGCCAAAGCATGTATGTAGGTACATATAATCATAAAGTCAATGTGAAATAAAAATACTACAACTTTAATCCGTTTCTAGGCAATAGTAATTTATTATAAATTATTTTAATTATAATTTTATCAAAGATTTTTTTAGATATTTTTAGATTTCTATTATTTAATGTTGGGACCTCCTTAAACTTAAACAATGCTTAATATTGCTAATTTTAAAGTTAATAACATAATTTTATAGTAACAAGCGTTAACAATTACGTATAGATTACATAGCAATAAATTGTCACCAATGCGCATTTCCTGGTTTGCTCTTGTCTTGTTCCATAATAGTTAAAAGCTCGTTAGTGACGAACAAATTGCTTGTAATTGGTGATTAATTAAAATTTACCAGTTAATTTTAACCATACAAATAATTATTACAGTCATTACGCCTAAATTAGAGTAATATCAAACGGCAATGCTTATAAACTGCTCGTCAAAATTAGCGTAACACTTTTTAGATTAGCGCCATTTGCGTTCTGTTCGAGTTAGAGAATTGCAAGTTTTTAATTTTCGATAGCCTGTAGGGTTAATTTGAATGCTCCGAAGGCGCTACGTTGTGACTCAAACAGTTCGATGTTTGGTTCCATGTCGAAATTTGAATTCGCAAGATTTTGACGGCAATTTCAGAGACCTACAGGATCGACTAAAAAGGACGCTGTCGGGTAAAAACTCCATCCCTAGGGGGTCTGGAATGATGGAGCCACCCCTTTGAATTTACGGAGGGTTTTACATGGGCAATTTACAATTCTGTTGGGCGAATCCATTGAAGGATTTTGTTTACAGTTAAAATGAAAAACATTTAACAAGAACAACAGATCTAATTTTACGGTATAATGATGACCATGTAAAATATCATCACATTTTATACTTTGTGCTTTTCTACAAAGAGCATCCCATTCTTCCAAAAATTCCATGATTTTTTCCATTACAACCGTTTTGAATTCTGCTGACCAAAGCTGATTACGATTGCTATTGCAGCAGCATTTAAGTAACCCCAAATACAGAAGTCGCATGGATTTAGTTCTCGTAATCTTAGAAGCTAACTCGTTTGAAGAAGAAAAAAACAACTGATGTGTTTCTAACCATACCAAAAAAGTAAATTGATTTATTGAGAGACGGTTGCCATGTAGAGCATCTGTTGTAAAACATGTTCTGTTGCCTTTATTGTTACACGTCGTTTATTTTTTCTGTTAATTGTAGATCATTGTTTAGTATTATTTTCCAAAAATAAAATCAATATTTTAAAATATTGTTCTTGTCCTTTTACATATCATGTTTTAAAAGATTACAAAAGTTATTAATTCCTTCTCTCATCTGACATTTACAAATGTTTTGTTGATCTATCAAAGTAATTAAACGGGATTTTTTGCAAGAAACAGAAAAAAATATAAATAATTTTTCTCGAATATACGGTGCATCGTAGTGATTTCAAACAAAAGGCCATGATTGTTATAAATCTTAGTTTCCAAATCTGAAGTAAAACAAGTCAAAATCCCGGAGATAATAAGTATAATTCGAAATGTCTGTTGCCCCCACTCCAAGTAAAACGTTTCTGAGCGCAATAGATAAAAAATATTAATTATAGTGGCCGATTTGCTATTAGAATCTTAGTCAGTGTGTCAAGTTTAAACTTTTTAGATAACAACTTTTAAGATATTTAAAAAATCTTGAAATCACTCTAAGGAGGTATTTTTGGATCAAGTTAAATTACATTAAATCGTCATAAAATCATGTTAGTGTCTGAGGTGTTTCCATTTAGTAGGAGAGTTTTTGGACACCTTATACATCTTTATAAAACATGTTCATAAACTTTGTTCTCTATTACCCCGAAAGCTTAAAAATAATGACAGTTTGGCATAGATAGGACCTACATATTTTTCGTTCACGGCCCGTTCTGATGAAGTATATTTTGAATGACTTGTTACTTCGAATCCATAAAAATTGTGTAAGGAGAGTACGACAGTAAATTGTTTGATAGCAGTTGAGTTACGGCATATATTCCGAGTTAGACTATTTTAAGTTATACATACTATTTCTTTTACGAATCTGCGAAACTGAGAAAGCTATGGTACCTATTTCAGTCACTTACATAAAGAGTTAACTTTTCTTTAACGTCTAATATCCTTTTAATGAATGTATTATATAAAACTAATACATGGACATTGTAACATATGTTACATACTTTTCTGAGTAAGTTAATTATAATTGGTATACGTACCTATTTGTATTAATCTAAAATAATTTCGTAAGACTCCAATCTCCAGTTTTGATCATATTTTTTTCTAAAACAGTTCGTAGTTTGAAAGTGATAACTGACTTTTTTGAAGAAATGGCAGTGAGTCGTATTTAGTCAATATCAAATATCAAATTTATTAATATATTAAACAATAAATAATATATGTCTGTATCTATGACCGCATTATTAAGTTTTTTTCTATGATTCATTATTTTCAGTAACTCGTGTTATCTGCCGATGTTACTAGGGCGTACGTCTCCACCGTCTCCAGTTTCCATAGGCGCTTCAGTTCGATTGATAGATTTTCGTATTTCGCGATCTTCTCCCGTTCAGTCTTCTGAATGTTGTGAGTAAGTGGCACTGCGATGTCTATGATGATCCCTCTTCGTTGTTCCTTGTTGATCAGTACAATGTCTGGTCGGTTGAAATCCACTGTTCGATCGGTGATGATTAGCCTATCCCAGTACATCACTGCTACTTCCGATTCCAGCACAGCTTCCGGGGTGTATTTGTAGTATGGCGGAGCCGTCGCTAACAGGCCATACTTAAGTGCCAGTTGTTGGTGCACCATCTTCGGAAGTTGGTCGTGCCTGCCGAGATATGCTGACTCTGCTAGCGCGGGACACCCTCCTATTACGTGCTCTATAGTTTCGCCTACAGATCCACATTTCCTACATATGTCTTCGACGTCGTCTCTCAGGATATGCTTCTGGTAATTTCTTGTTTTTATAACAATGTCCTGAATGGCAGTCAAGAAGCCTTCGGTTTCGGGGTACAGATAGCCGTCGGTAAGCCATTTTAACGAATTTTCTTTGTCGATGTGGTCTGGCTGTAGCATTTTCGGAAAACGTCCCTGCAAAGCATGTTCCATCCACTGGGTCCGGAGCTCCTCTTCTGTTGGTACGTCGACCGGAATAAGTTCACATCTCAGGCTCAAAGGCGTGTATCCAGCGTCCTCTCTCTGCTATTGCTGTTATTAGCGGGTCCATGTTGTTTAGTATTTTTCTTCTTAAGGAAGCTTCTTGGTTAAAGCACTGATTCTTGATGTTCAATAGACCTCTCCCGCCTCGTCTTCGAGGCAGGTAGAGTCGAATTACTGAAGAGTTCGTATGCAATTGTCTGAATTTAGTTAGAAGCCGCCTGGTAAGTCGGTCGAGCTCATCGAGATCAGTAACAGACCACTTAACGATTCCAAAAGAGTATGTCAGCACTGGGACAGCCCACGAGTTGATGGCTTTGATAACATAACGGCTCTTGTATTTCTCTTGGAATTCCTTCTTCAGTTGTGTGTGGTTGATCCTGCCATCTTGACACACTCCCAAGTAACGGTATTGCTCTTCCGGTGGTAGTTGATGAATGTCGGCATACACCTCTGGATTGTTATGAGGTGCTCCCTTCACCATACTCAGTGTGGCGCACTTATCTAGGCCAAAGGACATTTTGATGTCGTCGCTGAAGGTCCTAGTAGTTCCAATGAGGGCCTGGAGATTTGCCTTGGACCCACTGAATAGTTTTAGATCGTCCATGTAGAGCAGGTAAGTGAGTGTTGCTCGGTTTCTCACGTTGATCTTGTACCCAGCTGTTGTCTTATTCAGTAGGGTTGATAATGGGTTGAGTGCCAAACAGAACCAAACCGGCGAGAGTGAATCACCTTGGAATATTCCCTTCTTGATGTCTACTAGACCTGTGTTCCCTCCAGAGACCCAAATGTTTGTTTTCCAAGACTGCATAAGATGTTGGAGAAGAGCTCTTATCCGAGGGCAGACTTTGTAAATTTCTAGGACTTTTAGTAGCCAGTCGTGAGGTACCGAGTCGAACGCCTTGCTGTAGTCGATGTAACACATATGCAGGTTTCTTCTTCTTACTTGGGCTTGCTTCAATACCACAGCGTCGATTGTCACTTGATGTTTACACCCCGCTGCGCCTCTGATGCATCCCTTTTGTTCTTCCTCAAAGATGTTGTTTTCCAAGCAGTAACGATAGATTTTTTCATTTATGATAGACGTGAACAGCTTATATATTGTGGACAGACACGTGATGGGTCTGTAGTTCTTCGGTTGTGCAGCATCACCCTTTTTGAAAAGCATGAACGTGTTGCCTGTCATCAGGAAATCAGGTACGTCATGCGGATCGTTGATCGCCTCCGTGAAACACTTTGCCAGAATGCCATGAGATGCAGGTAGGTGCTTGAGCCAGAAATTCTGAATCCCATCAGGGCCCGGTGCTTTCCAGTTCTTGGTCCTCATGATTGCCGCGGTTACGTCCTCTTCTGTAATGATTCCGACAGTCATTTGATTGAGATCTTCGTTGTGTGCTTCAATTTCCTCAATCCATGGCGCGTTCTCGTTGTATGTGTCGGCGTCACTCCATATAGAATTCCAGTATGTCGTGAATCGCGCTGGAGCGATTTCTGCAGGTTGTTCTTCATCCTGTTTCTCCAAGCTCGTCAAAAACTGCTTTTGGTTGTTCTCGAAAGCAGCATTCTGTTGTTTTCATTTTGTTAGCTTGTTGTATCTACGCAGCCTGGCACCCTTCGCTTTCGCCTTTTGTCTTAGAAGATCTTTGAGGTTCAATAGTTGTTGCCGATGGTCTGCATTATTCAGATCTATCTGCGCCTTTCTAGCTATGGCTTGTGTTTTAGCCATGACCCTTCGAGAGTTGTTTCCTGCTAGAAATTCGTTGAGGACATCAGCGTCAGCTCTATGCTCATCGATGTTCTTCTCAAGTCTCTTCCTACACATTGGGGCATCACTGTTCTTGTTCTTTCGGTTGGGGTTCGGCGTATACAATTGCTGTCCATTCAATTCAAGAATGAGTGCTGAAGCACAATACACACCCAAATGTGCCTTTTGTAGGTCATTTGTTACATCCAAATATTGTTGTAGAATACTGTTGGCACTGGATATTATATCACGCGCTTTGTTGGCATTCCTGAGTTTAGGTATTCTGGGCCTATTTAGTGGATTTATGAGCTCATAGTGGGTCACTAGTTGTAGAAATCGTTCTTGTCGTTCTTCATGCTGGGTTCCCGGTAGGTGTACAACGCTAATTCTTCCCTCTGATCTAGATGGCGATGACATTGGGGTAATAAGTCTTTGCGGTGGTTGGATTTCTTCTTCCGCACGTACTTCCGGTTGAATTTGGAACTCCTCTTGTTGGTATAGGATCTGGCCGACTTCTCTCTTGACTTCCTGTAGTTGAAGATCTGTGAGGTAGCGCTTCCTAACGATGACGTTTTTCCTGTCTACAATGTTTCGTTCGGTGATGTTGAAGGTGGGGTTTCTGCGCAAAAATTCGGCATGTAGTAAATGCCTCCATCCAGGGAGCGGCTCGTCTCTGCAGTGGTTGATGATGTAGAACGTCCTCATAACTTCTATGTTCATTTCGACGGTCCACTTCAACCTTCTGGTATCTTCTCTCCTTCGGGCAGCCCTCCGTCGTATGGCAGGCGAACCCTGGGGTAGAGGGGCTTCGTAGTCTTCGGCCCTTCTCGTGTCGTCCACTCCTCTGTTTGGTTGGGAGTTTGAGTTTGGGTTTGGGGCTGTAGCTTCTTGAATGACAGGTGCCCGCCTCCTCAGCTGCCTGCCACCGACGTCCCGCATGCTGTCATGTCCAGCGCCGGCTCCAGACATGCGCTGGCGAACCCCAGGTAGCGACCCTTGACTAACAATACTTATATTCATTATTTCATGATTGGTGTCTTTTTCTTGGGGGTGAAAAAGACAAAAATATCCCTTTTCAAAGCCAATTTGAGCAAGAGCCACTCTTCTGCCAAAGACTGGTCAAGAGCCACTCCTCGCTCAAACCTAGCCTTGGGAATTTGATACCGTGCAAGTCCCCGGCCCGGACGGGGGTATTCGGAACACCAAGTGCCATGTTCCTGTGACGGCTGAAGTAAGCGGGTTTGCCACACCCGAGAACAGAGAAGCTGCCACCAAGCCTGCTCCTTCGTGCTTTGGCTGGAGTGCGAGGGGTTGCCATACCCGAAAACAAAATTACCCTCACTAACTTTGCTTCTCCGTGCGCAGCTGGGGTATGCAGGATTGCTACATCTAAAACAAAGTTACTCTCACTAACCTTGCTCCCCATACATAGCCAGAGTACGCGGGTTTGCCACACCCGTAAACAAAGATGCTCTCACCAACCTTGCCTCTCCGTGCGTAGCTGGAATATGCGGGGTTGCCACGCCCGAAAACAAAGCTACTTTCACTAACCTTGCTCCCCATGCATAGCCAGAGTACGCGGGTTTGCCACACCCGTAAACAAAGTTGCTCTCACCAACCTTGCCTCTCCGTGCGTAGCTGGGGTATGCGGGGTTGCCACGCCCAAAAGCAAAGCTACTTTCACTAACCATGCTCCCCCATGCATAGCCAGAGTACGCGGGTTTGCCACACCCGTAAACAAAGTTGCTCTCACCAACCTTGCCTCTCCGTGCGTAGCTGGGGTATGCGGGGTTGCCACGCCCAAAAGTTGGTATGCGGGGTTGCCACGCCCATTATTATTATTATTATTATTATTATTATTATTATTATTATATATCATTTAGTAATAAAATGACTATTATACATTACTATAATAATTTTCTAAGTGTGTTGTCCTGTAGATAGTTCTTCGTTTTTGTTTTGTATATACCACCTTATACGATACTAATAACAACATTGATTAAACTTTGTAGATGGAGAAATAAATCTCCCAAACGTTTTCCAAAATCAAATAGTTGTTGTCCTGGACCTAAAATCCAGCAAACTAAAACTAACAAAGGTCGCCAAATTCCTCACAAATATTTATCTTTAAAGTATAAAGTTTCCTTGCACAGTGAGTGTAAGAAGGGAACCACTGCCGGAATAATTCTCTTTTCCTGCTCAACACGTCACGATCAGCTTGTAGTAGACGTAAAACAAGCCAAATGTGTCCCTTTTTCATGTGTACCTATATAAAATATATAAAAATGCTGTATTAGGATACTTTTGACTAAAATTGGAATAAGTATTCCTTTTTACTCAGCGATTCATGTTTGTGATTTCTTGCTTTATTACAATTATGTTCCAGTTCCTTAATAAAGAGTATTTAATTCATTTAAATAATATTTTCTTTATATGTGACATTGTTTCTTTTATAAAATATCTAGTGTAAATTTAATTTCCGTCCCCACTGTATATTAACAATTATGGTTTTTCTAAGAAATAATGACAATGTTAAACAGTGTTGTTTAATGAAAAAAATATCTTTATTTTTTGTTTAATTAAGTTAATTATTCTCCAAACAAAATCTTAATAATCAAATTTTAATAATTTAATATGTAAGGTTTTCAAGGTCTATTATTGTCTTATTTCTTGGATAAGCAATAACATTGAAAATACATATATATGTATGTAGCTTTATTAAATACTATGTTACATGATGATAATTACTATATTAAATGAATCGGCATTTTTTAAATTAATTTTTCGCTGCTACTCAGTGGTAGGGACAAATTCTCTTGTTGTTAACAAATATATATATAAAGGATATCTGTTTCCTTACGCTTTTTATTACCGTAACGTAACTATGCAACGCTTTTAAATATTTATCTAATATAAATTATATCTGTTAATTACTTTACAGCACATAAGAGGGTCAATGAATTATCACAGTATTAAGATAAATCGAATATTAAAAACTTTTCTGAGAAATCTCCTGATTTTTCCAGTACAGTCCGTGACAATACAGGTCACGGATTGATTCGGCTGATACTTGGTGGACATTTATATTAATTGAAAACTTTGAAACATGCAGTCCGACTTCAGTAAATAAGTAGTGTCTGAAGAAGCCACTTCACATAAGGGTGCGTAAGTATTGGTTTTTCATTGAGTTTTTTGACACGTGAAACAATAAATTATTTGACACATAATTATGTATTTACATGTAAGTAAAACTTTCAGATACCCAGAAAACTGAAGTCAGTATGGATCAACTGTTCCATTCTCGTCTATGTACATATAGTGTGAACACACTATATGCTCATTATTACCTAACTATTTCTTGATGGCATTAACATGGGTGGGGAGGCGCTTGTGGACCATAATATGTACTGGGTGGGGCAGAATAACGAGCGATTTTAAAAACTCCGGGAATCGCGCCATATCGTTATGGGGTGTTAGGGATGCTATCGGCCATGTTTCCTGCATATTATCATTTCAACATCAATCGCAATCAACCGGTGCCGTCTGCCTGTGCCATTAAAAAGTGGATTTGGAACTTTGAGAAGACGTCGTCAACGACAAGGAAGAAGCCTGGAAGACCAAAATCAGTGCGAACTCCCGAGAATATCAAGCGCATAAGAATTGCTATCGAACGAAGCCCGCGTCGTTCAGCTCGCCGGCATAGCATTGCACTTGGTATTTCACATCGAACCATCGGACGGATTTTACATAAAGACCTACATCTCCATCCATACAAAATCCAAATCATACAGTTTCTTAAAGAAACCAATTATGTGTCGGTAACGATTCTGTGAAGAATTTTAAGATTTAATTAATCAAGATGAGGACATTGTCAACAATTTATGGATGAGTGACGAAGCCCATTTCCATTTGTCCGGTTACGTCGACAAGCAGAACTTTAGATACTGGAGTGTTTCAAGATAACTCACCACAAACAGTTCAAGCCTTGAAAGAACGGATCCGACAGAAAGTGGACCAAATTACCCTTGCAATGCTGCTTAATGTAATGAATAATTTCAGATCACGATTGGAAGAATGTGTACGCCTGAACGGACGTCATCTTTCCGGAGTTTTTTTATGTTCTTTAACAAAATAATAAATTCATTTGTAAACATTGATTTTCTTTCTTTTTTACAGCCTTTTTAAAATCGCTCGTTATTCTGCCCCACCCTGTATATGTATAGGGTGTTTGCTTTCGTCGTAAACACTTATATTCTACAACACGTACGCATTTGCATGTCATAATAACGAGTCATTGGAAAAAAACGTCATCAAAGTTGGCCGAGCAAAATAAGACCTACTTATATTTTTAACCTTATTAAATTGTTGAGGCTGTCACTAAGGCTGTTATGTGATGGATACTTTTACCGGGTGTATAAAAACATAAATAAAAAGCTTTGTTAAACAGAAACTATATTTAAAAAAAAATAAGACACTATTAAAGAAAATGACGACCACCCATATCTATACACACTTGAGCTCTTATTTTAACCAAGCTAATAACATGCTGCAGTAACTACAGTATTTACGGTGTTATATTCTATATTTTTCTATCTATATTTTTTTCGTTGCGTTGCTGAACATCTTCAATATCGCCAACGGGAGTTTCAAAAATTGAATTTGTTAAATAAGGCCAGAAAAAAAAATAGCGGGGTCAAATCACAAGATCTAGGGGGGGGATATGGTCTGCGTGTTCAAACTAATTATATAGATTGAATATAGAACTAATTATAAATTGTTTTCTTAGTGGTATGCGCACGAGCTCCATATATAATCTTCTTGCAATTTGTCATCATGTAACATTTGTACAAAAGGTGTTAAGATTTCTAGACGGCACTTCTCTGCATTCAAAGTTCCATTAAAAGAAATAGGTCCAACAATCCTCCTTCTGCTCACGGCTGCCTGCACTGCAATTTGTGGGTGTAGTGGAGTTTCAATACAAAAGTGAAAATTATCTGCACTCCAAAATCTGATATTCTGAGAGTTCACACAGCCCGGAAGATGGAACCAAGCCCATCACATAAAAGTACCCATCACATAACGTGACAGCCTCGACAATTCAATAAGGTTATAAACCTAAGATTCAGAATATAAATACATCTTATTTTGCTCGGCCAACTTCGATAATTTTTTCATAATAAGGAACGACGAAATATGCAATGTGAACGACAAGAACTCGAATTATTCATATAATGACGGTAATGAGAGATGAGGTGTTTGTGAATATGAGGAGATTTTTTTATGGACATTTTGAACACTGTATGCGGTTAAGGTGATGGAGACAAGATAACCTCTATGGTAGTTTCTATACTATTAGTCTATACTTTTCTCGATATACTTATTATGTAACATCATGAAAATTTAATACAGCCGTACGTTGAATTGTGAACTGGTTTCATAATAAATTCAAAAACATAGTGTTATTAAAAAAAAAACAAAGATATCTGCCACGCTTGGAAAACAATCGAAGAAATAAAAAAATCGTAGAATACGCAGAAGGAAATAAGTCAACAACTTTTATTTAAAAATTATTTTAAAAAGTTTGTTTCATATAAAACAAATTGTTAAAAAGTTAGAGGCAATACTGCACACTCTTGTCGGACCCTGTAGGTGTTTTGAGTTTAGGCAAAAATAATTTTATTTATCTAGTAGTTTCTCTAGAGTTCGCAATTAATATGAAAACTGAGATTATCTAGATACATATTTCCTAATTACATTGATCCATATAAAAAACTAGAGCATGCAAATGGGATGATATGGGGTGCATTTTCGGTTCTAGTAGCTAAATTTTAGAACTTAGTTACCTGCTGAATATGTAAATAAAACAGAAATCTTGGAGATAGGCTTTACGTTTAGAATAGCCAGGGAAGTTCAATGCTCACGTAGAACACGAACAAATATAATAACGATGAAAGTGTGGAAAGTATTACTAAGGTCCAGAGAGTGTGCTACAACGCAAAGTCGACACTATATAACTCTGTGTTAATTAAAGTATATACCGTATTTTTTAAGCGCCTTGTAAATTATGTATGCGTGTATATATTGCCCGTGCATACGTACGCCTCTGACCGTACCTAGTAACGCGCACTGGGACTGCCCCGTGAGGATTTTAGGGAAACCTGTATGCAGTTTAGCCGACGTAGCAACGATTCCGTAGTATTTTACGTTAACTCGATGTGAGCGTCGAGCGCAGAACACCGAATTTAAAATAATTTAATATGTCGTGAATTACTATCTAATAATCGTATGTACATATGAACGTATTTTGCACCGTATACGTAGTTGTTTTAGAGTTCGTGTAGTGTATTTACATAATACCTGATTTTGTGTGGATTTTTGCAATAATGGCACAGTCCTTTCCATTGCTTAGTAGTCATACATTGAGTAAAACATATTTATAGAAGACATATCAACAAGACATGGCAACATCAAAGAAGACATATGCAATAAATTTATGCGACTGAGAGTGGACGAAATAACAGATTTTGCGGTGATAAGGTCGTTAATGTTCTGATACGAATTTTAAGTGTTTCAGATATTTCGCCCCCGATATTGATAGCTAGTAAACGGGTTTTGCGAACAACGGCTAAAAGTATAGAAATAGTACAGTAACACGTGCATTTTCCTCTGTAGATGTAAAAAATAATAATGTACTGATATTAGTAACAACAAACAACTGTGATACATGATACAAAAGTGATACAAACAACTGTGCGAAATTCGTGAAAATAATGTGCGTGGTGTGCCGTCTTCTGTCCATGTGAACTATTTTTAATTTGCAGCTTTAACTTCTGTAGATGTGGAACGATCATTTTACTTCCACAGCCATATGAACAGGCCAAATCGCTCACGTTTAACGAGAAGAAATGCAGAAAGACTACTGGTTGTGGCAACGTACGTTCAAGCAATGCAGAGAGTCGGTGTTTCTGAATGACAAACGCAATAGGTCACATTGTTGACACATTTTTACTCTTGTCTTTTTGGTCTCCGACATGATTACACACTTTCCGGATCCTAATAATAACTAAAAAAGTTGATAAATATATGTATTTTTGAAATTCTAGCTAGAAATAATTTTTGTTTTTGCGTTCTAAGCTTCTGAGCTAATCTTTATTGTATTGTCGCCGTGTCATAAATGATTATTAGTTCTGCATTTGCAACTACAGTTATTATTAAGTTTTATGAGCCAGTATAGATATATACCTGAAGTATTATGAAATATTTAATTTGTCATTAAGTACTGTAAGCTGGTTGCGAGCTAGTCAGGTGGACTAAGATAAGTATATGTATAATCAATTTAGAAGCATGCAGTTACGCCGATATTCCAAAACAATAGGCTTGCTAACACTATAATAATCACACGATTATACAGTGTGTCCCCTAAAGTTGACATCATACGGAAGCAATGTTAGTATTATATTTTTTTGGTAATATAATTTTGGCATGGCTTAGTGCATATTTTAAGTAAGTCTAATATATTATTTTGTTTAACGAGTGACACCCCCACGTCAGAAACTTTTTTATCGGGTTTTAGGGTTATAGGGTTATGTGATTATGGGGTTCTGTGGTTATGGGGTTATGTGGTTATGGAATTATTAGATTGTGGGGTCATTTGGTTATTCTATTATAGGATTATGAGGTTTCGGAGCCATAGGGTTTGTGGTTTTAACGGATATAGCAAATTTGAGGGTTTTTTGAGGTTATGGCCGAAGCCAGACGTGCTGGGATGAAACTGACCCCGGATTCGTATTCAGCGACCTCAAAAACATATAGTACACATTAGTGAGATCCCCAGGTCAGAAACTTTTTTTTGTGTGGCTGTGTTATTATTTGAGAAAATACACAAAATACTATGTTTATTGAAAATAGTTATAAACAATATTTATGACAACAAATGTAGAAAACGTCAATTTGGAATACATTTTTGACAAATTGTACAAATATGCAGAATTGCAGGTGAAAAGTTTTTTCTGAACAGTTTTTTGACGTTTTAATTTTGTTTCCAATTTAACAGTCAAACAATATGGCCCTATAACCTCATTTGAGCAAATAATAAAATAATTTAATAACAACCCTTTTATATTTTAACCATAAGATGTCAACCACAGACTAACTCGACCAAGAGCAGCCGTACCTTCTCTACGAGAACAAGTGAAGTAAAAAACCGGGGTTGGGATGTGTAGAAAGAAGAATTACTACTACAAGTCCCTACTATTACTTAAACAGGGACGGATTTAAAAAAAAAAAACAGAAAAATGACTTTATATGATTATTTAATAAAATAACACAAAATATACTTTTATTAAAAAAAACCGACAGAAAAAATATGTTAACATGTGAATAGTTTTTAAACTATGTAATTTAACTTAAAAATGATTCGCAATTTTACTGCTATTCAGTAACAACACGAGTGAGGGCACAAAAATGTAAGCGTGCTCTGAAATTATGAAAGTATTTGAATTATTAGAACCGATAGTGTACAGTGTTTATTATATTACATTTTTACTTACTTAAAAAATAAATGCTTAATTTCAGGTTCCGTATACATTCAGTCCTGTTTTTATAGTTCACCAATATGCATTTCCCCAATATTTTTCGTAAAAAAAGCGAGAGATGTTCACTCGGCAATCTCCACGAACGAATAAATGAGCTTACGAGCAATACGAGCCTATGCCTTGCTCTGGACATTCACTTGGTCTGAAGGGTCTGTATGGCTATATCTAGTTGGTCTGTGATGACAACAAGACTGTGTTATAGACACACTGTATTTGAAGAAGCTACTAAAGACTTCTAAATGACTTATCAGTGTCTTGTCGTACATAATGGGAAGTGAAATGCAATGCATCATCAAGAATCATTTTATACTTGATGCAGTGGATATAAATATATATGTAATACTTACTTAATCATGTGAACATCGTGTGTGTTGGAGACCTGGGACCTGATTTACATCGTATAGTAAAAGATTCTTGACGTATTTTGTGTATGTTGGACGTATTTTGTATATGTTGATAATTTCCTCTTTCTCCGTCACTGAAAGTTCCATTTTTTGTGGAAATAAGTTTACAATAATATTGACGTGTTTCTAGGGTCCGGAACTGTGTGCGGTAACGCAGAGCGCAGAACTATAAGACTCTATGATAATTAAAGTTTAAACCGTATTTTTTAAACGCCTTGTACATTATTATGTGCAGTAGTACGCCATCTCCAGTCGCGTCGTCGTGGGAACGCAGGATAGTCTTATGGAATTTTACACGCGGGCAAGCAAACCTTCCGAAGCCTGTATATAGCACTTGATATTATATAATACCTTTTTTGTCCTTTAAGTTCGATCGTATGTTATTTTAGTAATCTGTTGTTTTAGACGAAGAAACTAGTACGTTATGTCTATCTACTATTATCAACGTTGTAGGTTCTATCTAGACACATATTTTTCCAGAACGGCCAAACATGTAGGTTGGTATGTATATGTTATAGACACTAAATAGAAAAAATGAGATAATGCAAAAACACCCAATAACCCATTACAAACCTCGATTTTTTTAATTTGCTTTTAACAGAACATGGCAACTGTTGCACTATCCGTCATTTAATGTAATAAAAACACTAACTCGGGGAAATGATGAATTCCGTACTTGATATACTCCACGTCTACGTGGCTTCCCTATTTATTTATAATAGAACGCAATACCATCCAACTGTCAATTGAGCACAGAAGAAACTAGCGCTATACTACTGCTACAACTTAACTAGATTTCGTGATGTAGACAAACTGTACATAGGTCTCTAATAATGGGTAAAATATAACAATTTTTATTACATTAGAAAGTTGCCAATTGTACTTATTATTATAATAATTTTTAATAACATTAAGATGGAATTTGTTACATACATATGTACATACTTCTCAAATAGCTATTTTTAGTTTAATTACATCTTTTTTTGTATTTTATAATTATTACTACTTGATAGATGTAAATCAAGGTTTCCTCCTGAAGTTAATTATGCACGTGCTATAGATTATGTATATGCGATGTTGAACTTGAAATGACCATGTGAGAGAAAAATATTTCATAACAAATAGGTATACTTGTAACACACAGGGTGTTTCACGTGGTTCTCCTGGCGTTAAAGAAATAGGTTTCTGATATGCTTTCAAGCCAAAAATGTAATATAAATATGTGTCCGAATCACTGTATTCATTTAGCAACGTGAATTTGAAACTAAAAGTATTCTTAAATAATGTATTTCAAGTTTGAAAATACAAGATTGTTGTTCTGTTAATAACACAGCCACACAAGAAAAAAGTTTCTGACCTGGAGGTCTCACTATGTGTACTATATGTTTTTGGGGTAGCTGAATCCGAATCCGGGTCAGTTTCATCCCAGCACGTCTGGGTTCGGCGGTAACCTCAAAAACACCCTCAAATTTGCTATATCCGTTAAAACCACAAACCCTATAATACAATAACCAACTGACCCCACAACCTAAGAACTCCATAACCCCATAGCCACATAACCACATAACCCTAAAACCCGGTAAAAAAAAGTATCTGACGTGGGGGTCTCACTATGTGTACTGTATGTTTTTGGGGTCGCTGAATCTGTATCCGGGGTCAGTTTTATCCCAGCACGTTAGAGTTCGGCCATAACCTCAAAAAACACTCTAAAATTCACCATATCCGTAAAGACCACAAACCCTATGGCTCTTAATCCTCATGATACAATAATACAATAACCCCACAGCCACATAACCACATAATTACATAACCCTATAACTCGATGTTCTAATCATGTAACGCAATCTCTCACAATGAAACTGTGAATTGCATAAAAAACAGAATTCTACATAAGTAAAGTTTTACACTAAATAAGAAAATAAAAACTCTAGATAGGTAGGTTAACTTGCATTTACATAAAACGGATATGTATTTTAGGTAGCTATGCTTTTGAATAAAAGTCTGTCACTTTGGTCTGAGTTAAAATTCGTCTATCGAATAATCAAATTGCAAACAAACAAGTTACCACTGGCTCTCCGGGTTTTTGGGGTCGCTCATCACGAATCTGAAGTCTGAATTACAAAATTCAAAATGGCGGATCCAATATGGCGAATGGAATAAAACAAATGTTGAAACATGGAAATTAAAAATAATTACGATCAAATCACTATAGAGATTCTATTAGAGACCCACTATGCATCGCACATTTCTCCTAATAACCCTTTTAGGGGCAGTTGATACATACCAGCTACTTTTCTTTTTAATTTTTTTATTCATGTTAGCTATTTCCAACTTAATATCGCTTAAATGAGTTTCTACAGGGTTCTAGATAATTATACTACGAAAATATTGGAGGAAAATAGGAATATCTCGGAGAAGAATCATTATATCCGACCGATTAAAACGGAAGTTTGAGGGAAATGAATAGTAGATGTTTTTAGATACCATAACAAGTTTTGTGAAGAAAATTGTGTCATGTCGTGGCATAACCGCAAATATACTGAAAGACTGTGTTTTCTGCATTTTTAGGTTAAGATAATTATCTTGAAAACCCGATGTGGTGGAGCAATTCTGAGGTCAGATTAATATTCAGCGCATCAAAAACCTTCGGAAAAGTATAGGCCGGTTTCTGGTTAAACATTTTGTTTCTATGTGTTATTAATCCTTGATTTATAGAATAAAGTATTTATAGGTTTGTCTTTGTATTATGGTTTAAACAGTTACTTCATTATTGCGTACAATAATGAAGTAAAACTTTAATTGTCGATTATAATATAGTTTCCTGCAATTTCAGTTAATACCGGCCATCTGTATTTGAGATTATGTCGACCATGCCCCCATTACCCGCAAGGTTAAATCATGGAACAGATAACGCGTTTAAATCAAAATCTAATACCTAATTGATTTTACTAAAATTTGTGACGTAATATATTGCAGAGTAGATACTGAAGAAACGAAATGGGATTAAAAGAAATTAGGTATACTCTCCGAATGCAATATGTGCTATCTGAATTGATTACTCGAGGTTTTATATTACGTAATTACATGTTAAAATATCAGTTAGTGTTTTACGCATTTACGCACAGTTTTAGAATAATATTATTATAAAGTTAACGCGTATATAATTTACAAGGTGCTTAAAAAATATTGTTACGTATTTCTTTTCATTCAATTCATTCAGATTCATGATTCAATTCTTCAATTCAAACACGTCTATTAACACTCTACAACTCGACGATCTTAATTCTGTTACATTAAAATCATAACTAAGTCTATCCTAGCAACAACACCACTATTTATAGTTTTTACGTGTTCCAGAAAATTCATTTGACATCTAGAATATTTATAATGCCATTCCATACATTTCTTTACTAACAGCTAGTGTATAAACTAAATAGACTAAGTATGTAAACAATAAAACTTAATAACTGTCAGCTGTCACTAATGACACTTACCAAATGTCACAATATGGCTTATACTTTAATTATCATAGTTTTACAGTGCCGAGCCCTGCGTTGCAGCACACATTTTCGAACCCTAGTTAATACTTATAACTCTTACCTTATAACTTAATGCTCAATGCTTAATGCTTAATGCTTAATGCTTAATGCTTAACGCTTAACGCTTAACGCTTAACGCTTAACGCTTTACGCTTAACGCTTAACGCTTAACGCTTAACCCTTAACGCTTAACGCTTAACGCTTAACGCTTAACGCTTAACGCTTAACGCTTAACGCTTAACGCTTAACGCTTAACGCTTAACGCTTAACGCTTAACGCTTAACGCTTAACGCTTAACGCTTAACGCTTAACGCTTAACGCTTAACGCTTAACGCTTAACGCTTAACGCTTAACGCTTAACGCTTAACGCTTAACGCTTAACGCTTAACGCTTAACGCTTAACGCTTAACGCTTAACGCTTAACGCTTAACGCTTAACGCTTAACGCTTAACGCTTAACGCTTAACGCTTAACGCTTAACGCTTAACGCTTAACGCTTAACGCTTAACGCTTAACGCTTAACGCTTAACGCTTAACGCTTAACGCTTAACGCTTAACGCTTAACGCTTAACGCTTAACGCTTAACGCTTAACGCTTAACGCTTAACGCTTAACGCTTAACGCTTAACGCTTAACGCTTAACGCTTAACGCTTAACGCTTAACGCTTAACGCTTAACGCTTAACGCTTAACGCTTAACGCTTAACGCTTAACGATTAACGCTTAACGCTTAACGCTTAACGCTTAACGCTTAACGCTTAACGCTTAACGCTTAACGCTTAACGCTTAACGCTTAACGATTAACGCTTAACGCTTAACGCTTAACGCTTAACGCTTAACGCTTAACGCTTAACGCTTAACGCTTAACGCTTAACGCTTAACGCTTAACGCTTAACGCTTAACGCTTAACGCTTAACGCTTAACGCTTAACGCTTAACGCTTAACGCTTAACGCTTAACGCTTAACGCTTAACGCTTAATGCTTAATGCTTAATACTTAATACTTAATACTTAATAATTATAACTTTTACCCGCTCTGTGCTTGCAGGTAATCCTTTTAGCAGCAATAGTCGTCGTTGATCACTTGTAAACTTTTTGATTATCCTGTTCAAATGTAGATTACAGGTTAGTTTAGCATCAAAGGTTATCACCAAAGTATTGATATCAAGGTATTTTATTTCTGATGAGCAACCTAGTTCCTGTATTAGAACTCCTGCTGTGTTAATGGAAATACTTTATCTCGAAGAAAATTTCAACGAGTGTCATAGGGAGGCCAATTTTTTAATTTTACAATACGCAGTATCTGTTAAAAACTGGTACATCTACGGATCTGGATTCAAATTTTCGGGGCCCCAACACAATGTCCTTGGCGTAATGTTGGTGTCTCTATTAAATTCCTTAATATAGCCGCTATACGAAAGAAAGTAAATTTTGCAATGTGGGTAAGTCAGCAGGTAGACGTTGTGGCCTTTTTACGCAACCGTTTGTTTTCAAAACCGCCGTACGTTGATGGAGGCGGAAAAACTTTTTACGCTACGTTTCAAAAAATCATTTGATCTGGATGTTTAATAGAACTTAGTACCTGACTGTTAAAGTTTTCTATTACAAAATTCTCATGCTCTAGATTGCTTGTAGATGCGAGTACGTATATCTCGTGGAGCGTGTGTAGTGAAATTTACTAATAAAATTATGAAAGAGAAATTCAGTGTCAGAAGTGAAAGAACTTTTAAGCGACCTTGGCTCGATTATTTTCTCGATTACGCCATTTGATATTAGTGTTTCAGGTAATTGTTATATAACAGGCCTACTTTATCTTAGCCAATTTTTGGGTTAATAATGATTCAGTGGGCAGATCGTTAACGTTACATCTTACCAGCCAAGCCAAAGGTCACATACTTAGCAAGGTGATTCCGTATGCTTTTATTCCACCTATTTGCATTATACTAAAACCTAATTTTTCATGTAAATTGTTTTTTCTGAATATGATAAAAATTAATATACATATTAAAATAATGCTCACTAGTGATTATGACCTTTTGAAGTGAAATATTGATTACATTTACTGACCTGTTCTTTTAGTGTTAAAAAACAATTTCTAATTGAATTGAATTAAATTATGTTGTTCTGACTGAGAGGATATGTACATAATATAAAGGGTGTTCCATGACATTATATATTTTGTAAGAAATAAAAATTACCTATATGAAGCTATAAATTTGTATCAGGGGTTTTAAGGAATGTTGTTCATCTACAATCATGGAGAAGTTCTGTCAGTTCCGGATACGTCGTAAGTGAACACTCATTTCTTTATTTTAATTGGCACGCTAAAATTTAATGCAATATTTGAAATCTGGTAATTAGCTTAATGCCACTTTAACAGTTATATGTTACATAAATATATTTCTAAAATGAACAGTTTCTGAGATATTTCATTTGTAAAAACAAAATTAGATTAGTTAATATCTTTGTTAATATTTTTAGTGTATGAATACGAAATACTGAGCTCATTGTCAAATAGAGGGTCAAACTTGAACAACTTTATTTATATTAAAGCATATAGAACGTACCTACACCTACTATATTTTATGATAAGTTTCGATTCCTTTTTTCATCCTAGACACACTACCATTCCTTATACCTAAAATGTACATATTTTATAGTTATATAAAGTTATTTATCAAAAAAGGCGTTTTTTCAAGCGATAAAACAAAAGCAAAAAATGTTAATTGATATTTTAAGATCATACAAAAAAAATAAAAAAAATGAAAACAAAAAGATTTACAGGCTGGTAAAGTGGTAAAAAAAGGGCGCGTCCTGGTTGACACGATTCCAACCCTTCTCGTCATCTGAAACAAAAAAAAAGATTCTTAATTAGTAAGAATGTCGTATTAGCCCCTACCGCAGAGGAAAAAATTGTTTTCGCAAAATGGCGACTGTTTGAAAAAAAAGTCATTTTTTTTTCAAAAGTTATTTGTTGTTTTTAAATTTTCAAAAATAGTAAAAAAAAATTGATACAAATCTGGTAGCGGCCATAGAGGGTTATATAAAGAAGGTTCGTACCAAATTTAAAGTAAATCGATTCATTAGAACTTGAGATATCACGTGTGGCAGTGGCAGGACGTCCCAACCCAACGCTTACTTGGATTAACTATATAAAACTATCAATTTCTACTGTGATCCCGTTCCCTCCATATTCTTGGCACTGATTTAGTATATTTTTTTCTACCAGATACCAGGCAAAAATAACAAAATATAGATATCATAAGCAATGAAAAAATAGTGAAAACATTATTCAAATTGGCTAAAAAAGTTGGCTGTGTCTGTTTATCTACTTACCTTCTAAATTGTTTTGGACCTATCAACACACAAAATGCGTGTAAATCGCTACAATGTGCATGCTGCATGCGTACAATAACGATGAAGAGCATAAATATAACATTTGCTTTTTCAATCATTGTAAAACAAAAGCAAACTTTTTCAAAAACAAACGAACATTTTGGTTATTTTTTATACTTCAGAGAATCAGAATCATGTAATTAGAATACACACTCAAATCATAAAAAGTGTTTGTTGACCAATGTTATTGTTTCTAGGAAAACTAAAAAAAATTGTATTATTAGTATTACCACTATAAAAGCAAACTTTAAAGAGTATGTGGACATGTTTCCTTTATTTTTATTTATGATAAATATGACAATCATGACATTAATCCAAGGACAACGAAAACAATGTTTTTGTAGATTTATGACTCGATCATAAAATATATTTTTGGCTCTATAACTATAATGCTTTAATTGCTATAATTTTGCCCAATATAACCCATTATATTGAGTTAATGCTAATGAGTTAATTCTTCATTTACTGAAAATTGTGGAAAAAATATGAATAAAACTAAAATATTTGGAAATATGAAATATGCTTTTGATTTTGAATCCTGCTGTTATGTGTGTATGTATTCTTTTAACTGATGATAAAATAATATAAGGATGCAAGAAAAAAGATAAATGAACGATATTTTTTCTTATATCATTATTCTTGTCTAAAGTAAACTGAATTATTTGTAATGTCTTCCTTATTTATCACATTTATTATTCTTTAATATAAAATAAATCGACACTCCAACATAATATACTGAATTTACTAAAATAATAAATATTTCTAACCAAATTAATTTGATATAGTTGGCAACATGTCATCATTTTGTGTAATTGTGAATTGTTATTAATATTCTGAGTATTCAAAGGCAATCAATTCCAACCGAGGGAAATTATTCCAGCTGATTCTTCAAAATAATTACATAAATTCATATTATAAATGAACTGAAAAACGAAAATAATAAGTGAAGATCGAAGATATACCTACATATTAGTAGTCAAATTAAAAAAAAACTATTAAGTGTGGTGTTATATGTATTACATGTTATACAGGTATTTTCCCTTCCAAATATATAGTAGATGGACCCATAGAATTAAGGAAGTGTGTATATTTCTTAAGTTCTTATGAATTCAAATATTCTTCATTCACGTATGTAAATAAAAAGAAAAAGAAAACATGGATGCAAACGATATACTAGTTTATAATTTTTAAAGAAAGAAAACCTGGATATGAAGGAAAACAATGTGTATTTAACAAATGCAACTTGTAGTTATGCGACAAAATAAGTATGTTGCAATCGAAATTTTAATTTAATAACAATTAATAACAATCCACTTTTTCATAGGAGATGTAGATCACTCTGCGTTCATTTAAAAATACACAGTAAGAGCAAATTACACCACATTAACAAGAATAAATTACAATTACCTGTTTCATAGTATCGAGTTATAATAAACACATTAAATATAATACATTTTCATAGTAAGTTTTTTTTTTGCAATGAACATGCGTCAACTAAATGAATTACTAATAATTAAGTATTAATTTTAATTAGGTGTTTTTCAATATATTTTCTTCTCATTATGGATTGCTTCTTCATACAATTTTGAAGGTTGTCATTGAACTCTTCTTATTAGAACTTTGCTCTCATTATCAAAGATAAAAAAAGTAAGTTGTTTTTATATGTGTGTAGCGATAACAAGGTAATTTATATGAAGCAAATATTTATAAACACTAACAATAATAATAATAATAACGCATATAATCCCAGAATTTACAAATAGTCGTCTCAGTTTCTTTGTTGTAAAAAAAAAATTGAAACTGAAATATCAAATAGTATTAAAAAATTAATAAAAAACCATATATTTTCGCTATCTTTTTTTGTGTTCATTTGGCTTGAATCGGTTCTTAACAGGTGAAAGACAAAAACTGCCTTTTATAGCGTGAATATTGTTTTTTTTTTGGGACTAGGCTTTGAGATAAATATGGAGTTCTGTTTTTGACAGTGACTTAGATGCATTGTGGATTCTACAAATATGAAAATCCAATTTGCGCAAATATTTTTTTACTATAGTTATGTTTTATGTTTTTTGTATTATATTTATGTTCCATATTTATATTATGGTACGCACATTTTGATGAAAATAACATTTAAGGTTCATTATTATGCTTTTCAATTTCGACAAAATTGAGACAAAGATAATATTTAAATGGAACATATTTGCATTCTCTGTTTGGAAGTGGTAATATGTTCATATAAAATAGATTTACGTAATGGGATATGAAAAAATTGCGAATGTCACCATTGTTAGACTTTATTTATACAAATCAATAAACATTACATGTTTTAATGTCAATACGATAATAAAAATTTTGACGTTGACAAATCGTTTATTTTTTACCTATTTTTTAATAATTATTTATGCGACTTGTATTTAATGACTTCTGTAAATTGATTCATTATTGGCTGTTTTTCAATTAAGTTATTTTTAAGTATTTTTTTCTATTCATATTTTTGTACACGTGGCATAGCAATAAATAGTAATAAATATTTATTTTTTATGCAAATAACGTTGATAAATATATGGTTACCTATGTCAGTTTTAACGTCTCTATGAAATAGCATATTATTGTTTTATCTATTACCTGTTTCAACTACACTAGAAAAGTATCCTACGCATTCAACTTACTAAGGATCGTTAAGATCCTGGTTAGTTTCATGCAATCATTTTTAGAAAATTGGGAATTATTTTTAAACAGTTTATTTCTTCACACCGACGTTTCTGTGATATATTTAATCACCCTCAGGGTTCTTAAAATTACATTGAAAACTAGGTTACACACGAATGAAATAGAGTAATTATATATTTCTATTCAAAGGTGCGGACTTATTAAAAATATATACCGGATGAGTATTGAAAGTGCTCACCCACATTAGGTATAAATCTGCATTTATTGACATACATTGCACCTTCAGTATAAATTTGAATTTGTTAGTCATTTTTTTTGTTCTTTGTGACTGTTTTCGTAAACCGGGATTTATAGTGCGCTTTAAAAATGAATGACATTAATTTAGAGCAACGGTGTGCTATCAGGTTTTGCTTCAGACTTGGATACAGCGCAACGGATACTTTTGCAAAACTTCAACACGGCTACGGAGACAGTGTTTTTTCAAGAGTCCATATTTTTCGGTGATTTGTGGCATTCTCAGAAGGAAGAGAGCCATGCAGCGGAAGGCCTTCATCTTTAAGAACCAATAAAAATGTCGATAGAATACGGGATCTTGTGGTTGATGAATACGGTTGACGACAAGAATGATCAGGGAAGAGTTAAATTTGAATCACATCACAGATTCATCAGGTTTTGCGCAAAAATGGTTTCAAAAAACCTTTCGCAGGAACAAAATGACATCATTAGAGAAAGGTGTCTTGACATTTTGGAACCGATTGGAAATGATTCCCATTTTATGGAAAGTGTCATTATTGCTGATGAGACTTGGATGTTTGAGTACGACCTGGAAATCAAGCGCCAAAGCATGGGATGGCACACTTTAAGCTCTCCAAGACCCAAAAAGGCAAGAATGAGCAAGTCGAAGATCAAATGCGTGCTGATTTGCTTTTTTGATAGAAAGAAAATAGTCCACAAAGTGTTTCTGCCTCCAGGCCATACAGTAAATCAAAACTTTTACAGAGAGATTCTTGAAAAACTTCGAAAAAGGGTCATGCGTGTGAGACCAATCATCAAGAAAAACTGATTCGCCTCCTTATTCGCCTGACTTGAGTCCTTGTGACTTTTTTCTCTTCCCGAGATTGAAAATCACCTCAAGGGACGTCATTTTGGGACCACAGAAAACATTCAAACTGCTGTAACCGACCAGCTGAAGCCTATTCCAAGACAGTTCCATGCTGGAACTCATGTTCCAGCACTGCTATGAGGAATGGAAGAACCGTCTCCAGCGCTATGTGGCTTCCCAAGCAAGTTATTTGAAGACAATACTGAATTGTAATTCTATTCGATTAAAAAAATAATAAAAAATCAGTCTCGTTACTTAATTTACATACCTCGTATAATCATAATTTTTTATTCTTTAGTTACTTTCGGTTTAACTGAAAAGGGTAATTATTTTTAATTTTTAATAGCATGACATGTTTGTTTTCACTTGTTTTGATTTAATATACCAAGAGTAAAATTATATGCCAGTTGCGACTTTTTGACACATAATGTCGAATAGGTACATTACATGCATATACATATTTACACACACCTACGATTTTTTTAATTTGCATCTTTTGATCAAGCATGCTTAGCGTATATTAAAACGTTTCAATTTGACTTTAATATTCATTCAGATAAGAAGAAATATCTCAGTTGCTTCATTTCAATTGTATCCAGTTTCGTAATATATTTTCATCTGGAATGTCGCCGATCTAGAAATATTTCGGCGATAAACTCAAGTCTCTTCATCTTTTTTATTTATTGATTCTCTATAAATTATGAGGACCTCATTTTTTATCTGTACTACAACTGTACATTTTTTAATTCAATACATTGAAAAAACGGCAGAAAGAAATTTTAGAAAGCAATTTTGATTTATCTGTATTTTTTTATGTAATCTGTAGTTAGTTCAATATCAAGCCCTATTTGTTGTTTGTGTTACCTAATATTGTTGTGTGACTGGAAGTAGTGTAGTAGAAAAAAATATTTTTGAGACTTTAAGGTTAAGCAAAAAAAAATTGTTTGTATGTCTGTCGGTCTGTTTGTCTGTCGGTCTACCTGCTTGTTATTCTTTCTTGTGTACACGATAACTCGAGAACGAGTTAAGATAGCAACAAGGTCATATTAGCTATAAAATTCATAGAGGCAATATTGGTCATACTGGTCATATTGTTCATAAAAGTCATACTGGTAACAAATGTCACATGGGTCACAAATTTATTCTGACGCATAAAAGTTCTAGTTATAAAGGTTATGTTGGTCATAAAAGTCACATTATGCATGAAGGCTATATTGGTCATTACGTTCACGCTCAATTACGTATGTGGTAGGTGCGAGTCCTGTGTACTTAAGCCGATGCTTCTTGTGCCCCCACAGGCTAGTCATTCCATTAGTCCTGTCAAGAAATTTAAGGACAGTTTCAAGTGGAGCGTCTGTTACTCCTTTTGATTCTGTCGTTGTAGCCCCAAAATTCGAATGCCAGCATTCGTATAATATGTGGAAGGGGGTTTCTTCCACCTCTCCATACCTCTTGCAATCGGGATCATTTTTCATCCCGATTGTGGTGAGATGTCGCATGAGTGGGCAGTATCCTGTGAACAGTCCTACTATCCTTTCTAACCCTGGGACTTTCGCCCAGTGAGAAATGTGTTTTTCTCTTAGCGACCTTATGGCCATCCTGGCTGTACGGTAGGACAGACCACAGGTGGATTCAGGCCCTATCAGTGGAACTTCAGCCCCTTTCTTTGCGAGAAAGTCCGCTCTTTCGTTCCCTTCGTGGCCTTGATGACCTCTCACCCACTTGAGAGTGATACTGCTGTGTTGTGCTAGTTGTGTTAGCGAATCCGTACAGTACCTGAGAATGTATTTCTACTGTTCTCAGGGCTTTGAGTGCTGCTTGGCTATCAGAGATAATCTGGATCCTCTTATTCGTGTAAGACCTCCTGATCATCTCCTGCGCACAAGAGGATATTGCAGTTAATTCTGCCTGAAATACGGTTGCTGAGTTCCCCAAGTTTATGCTGATTTCGCACCCTGGGTCAGGTAAGTATGCGCCAATATTCAAGGAGCATACAGGGGAGCTTAAATAAAACTAGTTTTTCATATATTATTTTTCTCGTACCATGTCCTTCTAAACTACCGACATGTGAAGCACCGAATTTCAGTTGAATCAATACCTTGAATTTCAGTTTTCTGGCAGGAACTTCTATACCTTTCTATAGATTTCAATATTTTTTGGTCATTTTCTGTGTATCATGAAAACTCATAAAACAGATATATTAAGGGGTGTTTCAAATCATCAGGGAAGCAGAAGTAGACTGATTCAAACGTAAACATAATGTTAAAGATGACATTTTTGAAAGATGTCGAATACTGAACACATAAAAATAATTTTCGGATTCTTTAGATATTTTACTGAAAAAAGGGTAGGGGAGAGAGAGGTACGAGTACATTGATACACGAGGCGCATTGATACGCATTTAAAATTTCGCGGCAGAAGAAGTCCATTTGTTTCAACCTATTATGTCAAAGATGGCACTAGTGTGGGCTACTTGTCATAAAAATTTAGTAACACAAAAACGAGTGAGAGTAAAGTTACATGTGTTTACTTTAATTTGACGCGAGAAAGTAATTTTCAATGCCTTTTTACATGTGTGTGTTTTTACCAACGTGGTAGCAATAGAGTGCTGCTTGTGTCACCATTCCTAAACGTAAGTATTATTTAAACATTGTTTGCAACCAAGTGTATGCACTGTAAGGTTAAATATGTCACTAATGATTATTTCTGTCAGAGTGTATTTGGGGTACATTGATACATATGTATGAGAGGTACATTGATGCAGTATATCAATGTGCCTCTACAGTGTATCAATGTACCTCTGCAATTTACAAATGAACTATTTTATTCGTACAAACAAGATTCAGTAAGTTATACGAGGACATGTTACTTATTTCAGGTTAATGAAAATGGTACGTACTTATCACAAAGAGCATTCATTGACGAAGGAGCTATAAAGGCTGCAATAAGCGATGTTATTAAAAATCACAAATCAATTAGAGTTTCAGCTGCTGATCATGGTTTAAAACCCTCTACACTTCAACATACAATCGAAAAGTATAGAAAAAATCATAAAAATGAGAATCCAGAGGTTTCAGATGAATCTGGGCACGAAGAAGAAGCTGCGGGCGGACACCAAATCAGAATATATCACTCTAAATATACAAGTTATACAAACAACTAGGCAGAGGCGAGAAAGTCTCGTATTTACACCACAACACCAGAAAAAGCACGATTAGAGGACATCGCTAAGAAAAGAAATATGAAAAAATTAAGCAAGTAACCAAGAAGGTGAAATTTAATATTAAAGAAACGGTCCGAAATATTCCAAGTTCATCCGAAAGTGACAGTGAAGTGGAAATGAGCTTATCTGATTCAATTAACGATGTCAGTGATGAAGAACTACCATTGTTGTGTGATGATGAATTAAATGTAGGCGATTTTGTTGTCGTCAAGTTTTTAACAAGGAAAACAGCCGTACACTTTGTTGGACAAATTGTCACGATTTATAATGACCATGAAATATAGGTCAATTTTTTACGGAAAAGAAAAACTGGCATAAGACTTTTGTTTTTCCTAACGTTGAGGACATCAGTTTAGTGCTTCGAGGAGATGTCGTATTCAAACTGCCCAAATCCATTGCTGCTGGTGGTACACTTCGCTAAAATAGATCTTTTTATTTTCCAAGAGTTCCTAATTCAGTAAATATTGTACTACAATATTACTTTTTCATCTAGTGTATTGTATGTGTATCAATGTTACCCAGCACTATATCAATTTACCCCACCAGAGAGGTAGTTTGATGCAAATGTAGACATTAAAAAAAGTTGCAAAAACTCCAAACTTGTTTTTATTTTTCCTTTAAATAGAGTATCATATGAAAGACATACATAAGAAAGATACATACATAGCCTGTAAGCCTAAAATAAGGAGATGGCGACAAGTAATTTGTCTTGGACAAAATCATAATCACGACAAAAATTGTATTATTGTGCTTCCCTCTCCCCCTAACCACTTTTCATTAATTTCGAAAAAATGAATGGTTCTTGAGATGATTACACTTTTGTCTGGAAAACTTGTTTGATTTGACCGTTGTCTTATATTCAGTTACGATATTGTAGATAATGTATATTGTGGAAAATATCTCAGGTGAATATGTAACATAACGGTCAAGTTGTTCAGATAAAAGTTCAATTACTCTTATAACCGTACATTTTTGCGAAACTTATGAAGAATACCTTTTCTCTATTAACATGTCCAAATAATCGGAAAATGATTTTTTTTTTCTACAAACATGCCTAAACAACCATTTTCCTGCATGCATTTTGTTATAGAAACATGCATTTTCCCACACTGGCGAGGAAATATTTTCCCGGGAAATTAAGAACATTTTAAACACTATCTGTAAATGTAGGTAATATTCGCAGATAAAAGTAAAAAATAGAGTATGAGACGACTTTCCCGTAATGCGACATTGACGAACTGTCGCAAAGAAAACACAGAGGCATCTGATAAATTATGGCATGCCAGTTTGTTTTAAAGTTACAAAGAGAAAAAAACATTTTTTTTGTCCTGCGTTTGTGGAAAAAAATATTGTACATAACTCGCTGGAGAGAGCACTAGCATACTCGTGCGAAACGTCACACTCGTATGTTTTATGTTGCTTTCCATGCTTGTTATGTAATAGGTATAGTCTACTTTTTTGAGATCAATATTTTACATCTGTAAAAAATTTCAACTTTTTTGTACTTGGGTCAATCCACTTCTGGCTTCAATGATCTTTTGAATGCCCTTTAATATAAATGTTTGTATGCTCCTAGAATATTGCCGCCTAGAATATACCGGATACCCTGTATAGAAATAAAGTACCCACGTACTTATGTTTTAAAATACTTCGTAACATGCAAGTTATGTTTACTTACGGATATGTTGGATAATTAGGATTTTGAGAACTAGATATATCTAAGAATATGTTTACTGCAAGGCTTACCGTGGTATTGTCAACAACTATTAGTGTAAAAGACGATTTTGCAAATAGTTAATACGGAGGAGGAAAAGTAGCAGATAAGTTACGCTGCCTTGGGGAACACCTACATACATTTTAGGTATCTGCATCAAATATAGCTCCTGCTAATTTTACCTTGAGGTCATGAAAAATATATGAAAGCATAGAACTATGCACCGGAAATATAAAAAAGAGAATTCCCCTCGATGATAGAAACCTTCACGAACAATTTTAAATTTACTCGAAATTCGACCATGCTAAGTGATGAGTCAGCTTACTACTTTGTAGGTGGGTTTATATTTAATATGTATCTAGAGAGGAAGTAAATCATATAAAAATTTAAATTAAAAATGTTTGTAATGTTTGTTAGTAATACTATAATTTACTGGCTACTGTTGTCATTACTGACCATGGTTAATTTTTCCAGTTACATTATGTACCTTTACCTATAGACCGTTATGTGCCCAATTAAATTTGGTTTCTAAATTGTCTGATACATAGTTCTAAGAAACATGGATGTCAAATGTTTCCTACATGTCGCCATCGAATTTTTTATACATGGCAGAATTCTTTGTTTATGTCATAAGATGTATAGTCCTTCTATTTTTAATTGAAAATGATAAATATGCCAGGGGAACAAAAAAAGCGGTGCAACTTTATGATTCCATGGGCGTGCATATATTTTATAAATTCGAAAATTGTGAAATATTTTTTTTTCATTCAAATCAATAGGATCATTCAAATAGGAGATTAAAACTAGCCTGCATACAAAACTCTTAATATTTGTAATATAATTTGCTGTAAATAATGCCCATTGAGATTGTCTGGCTACAATCTCAAAAAATTGTCTGTTTTAATAAACCTAGCTGAAATACACGTCACTGGCGTCTTAAACAAGTAGTTTAAGTTCCTAATTCCTAAAGTCGTTTTAACGACGTCGTAAAAATTTTATGGCACAGTGGACCGAATAAATATTTAAGCAATGTATTGGATGCAAAGCGCAATAGTCTATTGGATCGTTGGCCCGTGTGAAGTCTAATGGATCACCGGCCAGCGATTTCCAACCAGACAGCGAAGCATTGCCGGCTCTTCAAAATTTTCTTAAGTATAATAATATACATAAAGTTGTTTTAATTCATAATTATTTTTTCCAGCAATTTTACACGCTTTATTTTAATGCTAACTAATAAATTTATATCTATGTATTTTTTTTTTTAATATTTCCAAACTAGCTTTCTAAGAACGTCATGAACTAACAGTTTACTGAAGTATGAAGTATACTTGTATAGTGAGCTTAGCAATTTTAGATAATATATCTGACAGCCTTGCTTTTTTCTACCTATTTTCAATTTAAAATGGAAATACAGTACTGGAATATACTATATGACTTATTTATGACCCTATATTTTCACACATTTATAAATAAATGTGATATTACAGATAAATATCAAATAATCATTACCTAATGTCGGTACCAGATGAAACAAAATTGTGGTTTTATGACCTTTGGGATTATCTCAACATACATAAGACATACATAAAACATACATAAGACACGTATGAGAGAGGAACAATGCTCTTCTGCCGTGACGTTCTCACCACCTTGTGACCTACACAAGGTTGCGTGTGATCTATTTAAGCACGAATAAGGAAAATAGTTATATTATGTATCTTGAATTCAAACTCACTAATAGCTGCACCAGCTATTGCTCATGAGATTTTCACGGGATTTTTGGCGTACTTCTTTTAACGTGCGTGAGAGCTTCAAAATGTAGATTTTTTTCTTAAGGGGGGAATCAACCTTGAATTTTTTTTTAGATTTTTAGTTTTTGTGCTTATCTTATTGAGGAAATCTCTTTCTCTTTAAAACGCTGGTTTATTATTTGCGATACATGCACACGTTCGGCTACAACACCTTTTTTTTTAAAACTCTGTCACAAATATTGATATTTTGTACCCGAAAGCGTTCAATCTTCGATGGCGTTGCTTGTAAGAGATTGCGTAAGAGTTGCGTGATGGTAAGAGAATTGCCAAGTCAGATAAAGAGCCCAGGCTGCAACAAAAGCAGCACGAATTGATCAGAAAAAGAAAAAAACAGGCAGAACATGGCTCATTCACTGACAGACCGTAATTAAAACTTTGAAGTCATTTTTCTCAAAACTTCTTTTTTTGAGCTTGCGCGTAGTGTTTTCCATAACCTACTGAATGGATTATGTTCAAATTTGCACCAATTGTTCAGAACACGTTAATCTTTAATAATATAGGTGGGTTTTCTAAAATTTTGATCCATTTTTTTAAATCAGTTTAAATAGAATTTAATTAGAACTTCTATCAAAATATGTTTTAAAATTTTGTTATTTTGTAACTGCGCTCCTGAGGTCTTTAGATTAATTATAATCAGTATTTTTAATTATCATGATAGGCTATGTAATCATGCAAAGTTGTAAAGTTGTAAGTCAAACCATTCTTGAATTTTGTGACGCGCAATGCGATGATGTCAAAATTATACTATTTTGTATGCCTATGTTTGCCTGTGTAGTACATCTGTTGTTATTGAATTTTTTTCATAAAAAAAAAAACAGTTTTGAATAAGAAAAAATGTCTTCTTTTTAAATGGTGTAATCCTTTTTAAAATCGGATCTGTGAATCAAAAGTTATAAGCCTGCAAAATATGGACAAATTTGAATGGTTTCAAGGTTAATTTCCCCCTTAAGGGGGGCTTTCCGCTTTTTTCGCTGGAAAAAAAAGGTTTTTTTGGGATTTTTTTTAAGAAAGTATAAAACGGATTGAGACATTTTTTTTTAATTAAAATATACAGGTATGTAGGTTACATTTAATTTTGTATTTATTTTATAAACCAAAATGGCGGCCGTCGATCCTTGTTCCAATGCAGCTACTTCAGGCGGACATGTCTCATGTTAATGAGAATTTTCTACGACGCTATTCATCTGAAATCAAAAAATGAAACATTTTTATAAAATATAGGGTTGTTGTTAGTGTTTATCATAGGGTTTTTTTTTAAATTCAAATTTTACGCGGTTTGGTGCAACTTTGAAAAAAAAGTTCGATTTTCACTTTAAATTTCTACCTTTAAATTGTTATTAAAAATCGAATTTTTGCAATATCAAAAAAAATCCTATGTTGATCACTAATGGCATCATTTGTAAACATATTAAAAAGAAAAATCATTAAAATCGGTTAATTAGTGTCAGAGAAAATCTCATTCCAGTTTCAAAAACGTCGTTTTGAGAAAAATGCGTTTGAAGTTTTTTTTACGTTTTTTTTTTTTTCATATAATTATGAATTTTTTTTACTTACAGTACGTCATCAATTCGGAGCCCGTACAGGACACCCTCCTCTGCCTTGTAGACCTCATTTTGGCTTCACGTCAGATAGCGTCACACATTTTTTCCACTGAATCCGTATTTCGCCGAATACGGATAATAAGTAGGTAACAGACCGTAATAAGTTGTCAATTCGCCTATTACCTTGATGGTCAGTTTTATTGTACCTCTTCCCCCGATTCCCTTGTTTGTTTTCTTCGCATTACGGAGCCTGGTTCCCATGCGTTTTTCTCCACGTGACCGACGCATTCCTTTCTCATTACTTTCGAATCGTTGTTGTACTTGTCCAAATCCAAAATCGTCTTGAAGGTCTTACTGTCCCCGTCGCCAATATACTGAGCATATTTTACATTATGCATTTCTTCGGATCGTTGAAACACTTCCTTTACACTGTCCACCTCCATTTTCCCTGCGTGACTCTTTTCAAGTGCTGGGACCGTCGTCACTAATCCGGCTGTAACTCGAAATCTAATACGCGGATCACTTTAAAATTTCAGGACAATAAATTTGAATGTATAACGCATCGATTTCAGTAAAGAAAAAACGATTTTTTGAAACCGAAAAGCGGGAAAGCCCCCTTAAGAAGATGAAACTTTGTAAGCCCACACATTTTCTAAGGGTCGCATAGTTTAACTGGGACGACCAACCCAACGTGACTATGCCATTTTGCACCTTTCACTAGCTGCACATTTTACTCCCGTGTATTGAGTAATAATTGTTGATTCCAACCAAACCAGCGTTTCGCACTAGAGGGGTACCAAACCAACTGTAACTTAACCAACTGTAACTTAATTACGTATTAGCTCTAATACGTAATTATCAGTTAATTTTATTGATCTTTATTTGGATTATTGATATTTATTATCTAATAGTTTATTTGACGGAAAATATTAAATAATTATTACAGTAGCTACTCGTTAATACGAATCGCGGTAATCCGGATATTGCAGTAGTCCGGACCGGTAATTACATTATTAATATAGATAGACTACATTACGTACTTTATAATCCGGATCTAGTGGTTTTGATAATTCGGATTTTTTTTACTAGACGTTTATTTCATAAACAAACTTAACCCGTAAGAACTTGTCAGAAATATCAAGACTTGCGTTTCCTGTCTCTTTAAACCTTAACTTTATTTGGTTGCTGGTTCACTTGTCCGTGACTTTTGATTGCGGAATACATATCATATAGTCAAGCGTAAACACATTATTTTACGAATGTTCTCAGTGGGATGCAATGGGAGTGGTCGAAGAAAATGAAGCCCAACTGGAACAAAGTCATCAAGAACATACAAAATGTAAAGCAAAGTAAAATAATAAATTTTTTAGATTTAAGTAAAGAACAATAATTTTTTATGTTTGCCCTTTCCTTTTCATTTTGCATTTATAAATAAAATATCTATAGAACGAAACGCTTTTTTTTACTCTTCCGTCTACTGATAATGACATAGTTTCAACATTATTATGTACTTGAATTAATATGTACCTAAACATTGCACTTAAAATGTGTGAAAAATTATTATTGAAAAACACTATTATAAAAAAAAAACAGAGCATTCTGAGCATTCAGATAGGTATATCTATCTTTCGGATAACTGAGTATCGAATAATCGAGTTTCCGCTATACATAATTTAATTTAGTAATGTACTAACAAACAATAAACCATGCGTAAATATTATTGTCAAAATTACTAATTACTAATAACTTTTTACATAACTAAGAACTAAGAGTTGTGTACTTTTGATTAATCTTTCAAAAAAACTATGTACAGTTTCCAACCAGAAAAGACAAAAATATATCTGTAATTGATATATCTTTTTTAATTTCAAAAATTGTGTTAGTCATTTACTATTTAGATCCAATAAATTTGATTGATAGACAAAATAAGTTAAGATTAGTAGCAACCTTCATCAGAACTTTGTCTTGAAGACATTTACGTTACTCACGGTGTATGCCGTTGCAGACACGTACATATATGTAATTCATTGTAAACTAGCCGTTCCCCGCGACATCATTTGCGACTCTCGCATTTATAGAACGATTTTCGTAAAACGTGAAATTTAAGGAAATGTCGTGAACCCGAAAGTGAAAAAAATCGACATTTGGTGAGAGGCCACAATATTACACAACCTTAACGATATACAGGTTTTAGTTTTTTGTAGCAGGACTATAGCTTAAATAATAACTTAAATAACTTAAATAAAAAGTTTATAAGAACATATGTAGGTCTTCAAACGCTTAGTTTTCCAAATACAAGGTGTTAAAATTGTTAAAAAATATTTTTAAATATCATGAACATTTTTCAACGTATTGCATTAAAAGTTGGTACGCTGGGGTTTTTTATATAAGAAAGCCGTTATATGTAGCCTCTAGAGGGCGCTCTGAACTCTTTACGGATTAAAATAATCATAACTTGTTTTTAAATGTATTTTAAGGCTTTTTTAATAAAACATCTTATTTCCTGCACTTTTCTAAACCTACCCTGTTAAAATCCGATAAAGTTGTCTGTTTTTGAGATATATTTTTATTATTCGATGCAACTTAATTTTTCGTATGAGTTATTATAATCTTCGGAACTTTAGCATCTGCTAAATTGTTGTAACAATTTATTGTTATATTAATTTAACAGATGCTAATGTTTAAACTTTTTTTAGGAATGTACAGGGTGATTTAAAACAATTTAGAATTTTTATAAAAAATCAAAAATTTAACTTCAACGGACCAGCTGAGTAAATAAATCTAATACTAGGAACAATAGAAATAGCAATATCAGTAATAGAAAACAAATTTAAAGAAATTGTTCAAAATATTTTTGACCCATTTTTTGAACCATTTTGTTCAATATATTTCTGTTCAATATAATTCACACTCTTCTGTTCAATATATTTTGTTCAATATAATTCACACCGACAAATAATGGACCGTGGAATGTTTTTTTTAAAGCTTTTAGTTCTCTCTTAAAAGTTCTCTTTATTACAAACCTCTTGTTTCAACATGTCGTATACACATTTTCTTTTAAATATCCCCACACAAGAAATCTGAGGGATTTAGGTCTGGGGATCGTGGAGGCTACGAAACTGGCCCTCCACGACTCATTGATCTTTCTGGATAATAGTTGTCCGGTCAGTTTTTTACGATTCTTCCATAATGGGCTGGATTAAGGTGGAATCAAGACGTTCTTAAATATAAAGGAAACATCCGGCGGCACGATAAACAACACACGTTACAACAATTTAGCAAATGCTGAAGTTCAAAAATTATAATAAATCATGAAAAATTGGGTTGCATCGAACGATAAAAATCAAAATATCTCAAAAATGGACAACCACAGAAGTAAGTATGTATGGTTTTAATTACACCAGTACACCTTCTGAAAATTTTGGACCTGATTTTGTTTTGATAATAATTATTAATTGAAATAGTATTACTAAATAATTCGTACCATAGTTTACAAATAAATGTGCATAAAACAAATGCAGAAACGGCTTTTAAGTTAGTTCGTAAATACGTCAGAATTTGTGCTTATGAAACAAGGGAGACATATTTTAGCAATAGGAAGATGGAAAGTAAGTTCCTAATTTAATGTATCACTGCCGATACTTTGGATCGTTTTTGATCTAGAAAGACAAGTTGAAAGCTAAAGCTGAAAGTTATGCAGAATTTTCCAACGAATCTGAATCTGGCCTCGGGATTATTATATAGGATGTTTTTAAAAGATATTTAAAAAGACCGATATTTGGAAAATTATTGGAGTAGAATTTAAACGTGGGATGTTACTAAATAGTATAAAAGAATATAATTTCGCGGGAAGTTTATTTCAGTGATATTTAGAGACGAATTTTTCAATTACTATGGTCTTCTCGGAGTATATAAAAATATTGAGTTGACATTTTTTGTCATATTTCAAGAAACTGGTCATTAAATATTTAAAAAACGACGAAAGAAAACCTGAAAAAACCTCTTCCGGCAAAACCGGAAGTCGGACTATTCGGATTTTTCACACATCTCTACGTAAATAACAGGGTAATTTTACAGGGTAACGCATTTCCTTAAAAATTGCAACACTGTTGCAATTTATAAAGAGATGTGTTATAAATTGCAACAGTGTTGCAATTTATAAAGAGATGTGTTAAAATTACCCTGTTATTTATGTAGAGATGTGTGAAAACTTTTATGGCCGCCGCCCGGATCTGCCGGCTTCACTAATAATGAAATTAATGTGTTTATGATAAATGAATTACTTATGACCCACACCACCTAGTTAATTACTGTTTTTTTTTTAAATCACTATTTCTAACTTCAGTAAATCTATGTTTTGGAAAATGAGTTGACCAACATTAAAGAATACATAGGAAAACTTGATATTATTTCATTCAATTAATTTTTGTCATTCTAGTAATTCCTTAAACTGCAATTTATGGTCATGAGTGCATTTACACACAGTCACCCTATTTATTAATGATCATATGAGTCATTTAGGCCCAAAAGATCATTCGGGTAATTTAGGTCATTTAGATTAATGTGATAAATGCCATAAAGGTCATAGAGGTCATGAAGTTCATTTAGATTATTGATGCCATATGGATCACAAAGAAGATGCAGGTTATAAAGGTCATATGGGCTACAAACACACAGGTCATTAACCATTAATATTGAACCAATTGTATTATCCTACTATAAAAGTTTGGTGGCCGGATAAGTGAACCCGATTTTTTGCACATATTTCAATACATGCTGCTCTTCAAGACCGTTCCTTCAGAAAAAGTGAACCACCAGCTGCAGATACTACATATTTATAATTACATTCTTGGTCTTAGGCAAAAAAGCATATTAGTGAAAATATGGTACATTGAAATTGAAAACTCTCCCTGGAAATCTCTGGCAAAATATGCAGCACTAGAAAAGGAAGGGTGACTAATTTTTTCTCAAACAATTCAACTCTTACAGTTGAAACAAATCTAGAGCCGCCAAATTTCGATATATCAAATTAACAACATTTAACATAGAGTTTAGTTTAACAAACTAACGTTTGTTCTAGAAGCTTTGAAAACAGTTCTGATAGGATAAACAGTTAAAAAAGAAGTGGTACTGAGGGAAATATGTACTTGGGATCCAGGAAGGAGAATAATGAAGCAACTGCAGACAATGTTGTTTCAGAGTAGTATACCTCATCGTACCTTAAATAAGATCTAGAAAAAGAAGATAATAGTACATTAACCCAAGGAGGACCTCAAAATTATTACATGCGTGTTTAGTGTTGTATAAACAAAACATCAGCTAAATATATAGCTATTTTCCATGTATAAACACGAATTGAAATGAGATACTCACTACAGTAAACCCAGTTTCACATGTTTAATCCATAATCTCACCTTGAGTGTCAACTATCAAATGCTTTATGCTTAATGGTTCGTGGTTTCATTCTATTATTCAGTTATCAGTGTTATCAGTTATTTACTGTCTGTGCCATATACTCGTACTTACAGGTGGCTACTACGTGTTGCATATGCTACTGGATACTAAAGTATCTCATCCGATTAATTGGTAATAGACTAGTCATTTTAATCTAAATAACGACGAAACTTGGGAAAAAGGTCAGGTAGTTATGATTTCTATATATGTTGTTAGGACCAATATGAGGAGTAAAAAAACCAAGTGTGCGAATTCCAAAGGCTTGTGGAAGCTGAAGGATAGCGAATAATCATCGAAAATTTAGCACATTTTTTCAGTTTTCTTGCTTTTACTCCTAAACCAAGAACAAAAACACTGCCATTATATAAATTAAAGAGCAATAAATTCTGCGTCTAATAGCTACATCAAATGTAGAATTCGAGTGAGTAGTGTAGTCGCAATCGGAAGTCAAAAACCGGTAATTTTTTCCATTTTGAGCAAAATTTCCATTTCATTGCGGTTATTGAAACGAAACCATTGAAACGGATATTCCAAATGAAAAACTTATTAAATAAAATCCTGGAGTGGGTACTGGAACCTTCGGCGTAGAAACAAAAAACTGGACGTTTTCCACGAAACACCGAACTACTACACTTTTCTCGACACGCGTTTTGCCAATCAAGTTGGCATCTTCAGGAGAAGATTAAAAATTGAAGATTAAAAAGTTTTTAATCTTCTCCTGAAGATGCCAACTTGGTTGGCGAAACGCGCGTCGAGAAAAGTGTAGTAGTTCGGTGTTTCGTGGAAAACGTCCAGTTTTTTTTTTTTTATTAAATAAAAGTTGTAGAGCATAAAATTACGCGTCCAATGAGTACCAAAAATTATTGCTGTCCCATTGTTTGACAAAACAAATTTAGATGAGGACCTAGACGAAGAAAAAACTGTGTTTTTGACAGCCATCGATGATGAAGGGGAGGAGGAGGAGGAGGAGGAGGAGGAGGAGGAGGAGGAGGAGGAGATGAGAGCAATGCCTTCGAAGCGAAGAAAACTGTAAGAAAAAATGATAAAACTCATGTGAAACTCTTTATTTTTCATTGCTTCTTACTATTTCATTATTATGAACCATAAACAGGTTTTAATTAACCCAGGTTGTGTGTTTTCAATGTTTCATTAATTGATCTAATATATCTTAGAAGATATATTTTTCAAAAATGACGATCATTTTTGAAAAATTTAAAATCATTATTGCTAGGTTAATACCATTAGAATTAGAGTAGATTGCGTTTAAAATTGACCTGCCACATAGTTATTCAGACATACCAGCTAAGGTATATAGGAAGAAAGAGCGAGTCAGTGAAAATCTCGTGCAATGACAGTTTTGCAAATTCCGTCATTAAATCGCTGAAAATGAACCGAATTTCAAGTTTTTTGTACTCATTGGACGCGGATTTTTTTTGGAATAACCGTTTCAAACATAGGAGTTCTTAAAAAAACTTGACGTTTTCCACGAACACCGAAGTTGGCATCTTCAGGAGAAGATTAAAACTGGAACCCACTCCAGGATAGGAGTTCTTGAAAAGCAATAAAGGGGGGAATTTTGTCCAAAATGGAAAAATTACTGGTTTTTGTCCTTCGATTGCGGCTACACTACTCACTCGAATTCCACATTTGAGGCAGTCAGTAGACGTAGAATTTATCACTTTAATTTATATAATAAAATAAGTTTTCTTTAATAATTTATATAATAAAATAAGAAATGTTTTCGTTAAGAAGTTTGGTTCAGAAGTAATAGCAAGAAAACAAAAAAGTGCGAATTTTTCGATGTTTTTTAGCTATATTTCATCTTCCACAATTCTTTGGAATTCGCAAACTTGGTTTTTTAATACTCATATTAGTCCCAACAACATTTAAAAAAATCATAATTACCTGAATTTTTTCTCAAGTGAAACCTAAAGTGACTGGCCTATAATCTTATATGAAATGGTCGATCCGATCGATGTAAATCAAAGATGAATAAAATTTTGTCGTTAGTTAACGGTATAACTTATGCAACACTTCTTACATGTCCTGTACTGTTCGGTCGTTGACTGGTAAGTTACCATATGGAAAAAATGTAGAAAGGAGCAAATATGAAAAATAATTTTTAGAATTTAGTGTATTGCATTAAAATATTATGAGTATGAATATGATTATAGTTAAATATGAATTGTTATTCTATCCTGACAGAATTCACATACAATATCTCACAATATTAGATAATAGGTAGGTACATATTAACCCATTAAGCCCTGAATGGCATAATTTTGACGATTAAGTTTGAATTAATACTCTACACTAAAATCGAGCCAAAAATTTTTAAAATCACTGTACCCTGTGTTTTCGAGGGTGCTATTTTGAATGGTGATAGTTAGAAATCTAAAAAAAAATAGCATAGAAAAATCGAAAATAAAAAGAAACGTGTTTTTCGGCCCGATTTTTTTTTAACTATTTTTCGGCCTTTGTACATTTTTTTACACGTCTCAAACTGGTTAAGATGGTGGAATAAATGTCTGAAGGTTAATTTGGTATGGTCAGATATGTCAAAATTTTTTGGTGAAGTAAAATGGCGGTCAGAGTGAGACATTTTCTTTTTTCAACTTGAGAATTATTTTTTTCTCGAAAAATATAGACTTTTGCCAAAAACTCCTAAGAACAAAAATGTCTTAAAAGTACTCCAGGAACACGCACAATTTTTAGAATTTTTTTGAGACATTTTTTTTGATTTTCTGAACTCGGAAAATCATTTTCCAAAAATTTCGCAAAAAAATTCTGAAAAAATGTTTGCGTGTTATTAAACCTTTGGAAAAGGAATGTGTTACACTTTTATTTGTAACAAGTTTAGAGAACCTTATTAAATCTGTAAAATATATGAAGTCCAGGTTTGTTGAACCGTAGTAACAAATACTTGTTTTTTTATTAAAGTAAAGGCTGGATGAATAAACCACCGTTGTCAAAGAGTTTCACAAAGTTTCAATTGTATGTCTAATGTCTCGGAGTGAATATGTTTCTTCACAAAGAAATATGAAAGGCTTAATTAAGACTTACTATTATTTCACCGACTATAGTCATACTTCTCAGCGTAATCCTTGGGAAACATTAACCAACTCCTGCTGTAGAAAGTGATGGGAGCTGGTTAACCATCATGATACCTTGATGTTTTTATTCAGCAGTGTAGATAGCCAATGGGTTTAGTGTCAGATAGAACCAAACCGGTGAGAGTAAATCATTTTAGAAGATTCCCTTTTTGATCTCAACTTGGTCTGCGTTCCATCCAGAGACCCGGATATTTGTTTCCTATGACTGCATGACTGCATGAAATGTTGGAGATGAGCTTTTATCCAAGAGCAGACTTTGTAGATTTCGACAAGACTTTTAGAACACCTGTATATCTACATAGGGTTCTTTTTACTTGGGCATGTTTTAATATCACAGCGTCTCCTGTCAGTTGATGTTTACAACTCCGATGTATCCTTTTTGTTTTTCTTCAAATATATTGTTTTACAAGCAATGCTGGTAAATTGTCATGGAATATAAATTGGTTTATGATGGACAAAAATATGTAACTTATAAAATATATTGTGGACAGACACGTGATGGGCCTGTAGTTCTTCGGTTGTGCAGTATCACCCTTTCTGAAAAGCATGTACATATGTGTAGCTTGTCATCAGGAATTCTCGTTACGTCTTCGATGTTACATCATTTGGTTGATGTTCGTTGTATAGCTCAATTTCCTCATTCCATGACGCATTCTCGATATCTGTGTCGGCATCATCATTACGTTACCTTAGAATTATTATTATGGGAGTATCAAACATCCATTGCCAAAGAAATCAGTACTCCTCTGTTTAATTTTATCATATTTATGTAGACTGAAGGGAGTCTTAGGAAGATCCAGTCTTGAAAACAACGAATTGACAATATTTTACTTATAACTTTAATGATTACACAGGCCCACAAAAAAATGTCTTGTAGTTAAAAGTTGAGGTACCATACGGTATGTATGGTACCTTTTTGGTGTGCTAAAAACAAATCCGAGGCCAGAATTCACCCATAACCCTTAGATTTTGACATAACCTCAAATCACGTTTTACAAATACGTTAAAAAGAAAGGCCCACAAAAAAAGAATTATAATCCAGAAGGTAGACCTTACTTATATTACGTGAGAGCCGAGGGGACACAAAAAAGCACCCCGATTGTGAGAGGCAAGGGGACTCACAAAAATAAAGCACCCCGATTGTAAGAGGCGAGGGGACTCACCCAAAAAAAGGACCCAGACTGAAATCAGTTTTTATCGACATTATGAGTTTTAGTGCATTAAAATACCTGGGGATATGCATTAATTTTGAATTTTTATAAGAAATGAATTTTTGACCCTTTGGGAGGTGTAATAAGGTACTGACGTGGGTTTGGGGGTGATTAGGATGTTGAAATGAGTTTTTTATCGGTATTAACAGTTTTAATGCAACGAAGTACCTAGGAATACGTATTAATTTTGAATTTTGATAAGAAATGAATACTCAATCCTCTGGGGGGTTAATGGGGGTGCTGGAGGAAAGGTGGACAACTAAAACTCATTTTTATTGTAAGATATTATTTTAGTACACCTAAATACGTAATATAAGTACGGTCTACCTTCTGGATTTTGATTTTTTTTGTGGGTCTTTCTTTTTAACGTATTTGTAAAGTGTGATTTTGAGGTTATGTCAAAATCTAAGGGTGATGGGTGAATTCTGACCTCGGATTCGTTTTTAGCACACCAAGAAAACATACCGTATGGTACCTCAACTTTTACTACAAGACTTTTTTGTGGGCCTGTGTTATAGATAGAAATCATTATTGTTGGTTAATTATTCCTATATTATTCATATCGGATACTATAGCATATCGGATGGCATACCTTTGGATAATAGTATATTCAATATATATTATGTGTACATCAGATGTCGGCCAGTTATGAAAGAGGACAGATGGAAGTGAGACGACAGATAAGAAGCAACCACCTCTACGCATCGAAGGTAGTGGGTGAATAAGACCGATCATTTCACCGCCTATGCAAATAGTTCCAGCGCGGAGTGTAGAGTTTGTGCTTTTTCATAACTGGCTGATATCTGATGTACACATACTGTATAAGTATTTCATTTGTATTTTCTTTTGCAATACCAATTTTTTATAGGTAACAGGATTACAATTATCAAAGCAAATTTCGTGGTAAAACATTCTGCATATTTGAAAAAAATACACATTTTTTTGTATTGTTAGGAATGGCAAATTTGATTTGAAAGAAAAAATGTACGAAAGCAACTTTTGGGCAAAAAAGGTAGCGTACAGAGAATTCGATTTCAACATAATGAGACGCCCAGAGAATAACCGCGATTTTCAAGTAACAAGCAAGACCTAAACAATAATAATACCAGAAACTGCCAAAATAAAAACATTACAAACCAAAAATACAAACAAGACAAGCAGACAAGTGGTAGGGTAAATACAAACAGTAAACAAACAGTAACGGAAAATCACAAAATGCGTGTAATATATTTCACTAAAATAGTGAAAATCAGTGCTTAAAAAACAATGTACCGAAAGTAGATATTGCCTTACAACAATGTTTTCGCTCCACAATCTGTTTAACGGAACACTGGTGCAGGGAGGAAGAAAAATACCCGATGAAATTGGAAAATTATGGCATAGTGTCTGCACATTACAATCTTCAACCCATGGTGAATTCTGCATATTTCTCCAAGAGTGCCTCTTATCAGAAGAATTTGAAGATTTGAAACAAAACATTTTAGAAGGTATTATTGAATGTTCATCTATTATATGTAAAGCTTTAAAAACTGTAATAATATGTGTATATAGGACTCCAAAATACAATAAAAATTCTATGAAACTGTTTTTGTATTGTTTAACTGATATTTTAGAAACGTGTCAATGCAAATATAAAAAATACAAAATTATTTTATGTGGATACCTTAACATACAGATGCAGAATACTAGTAGTAAGGGCACAAAAATATTTTTAACTTTATTACAAACTTTTAATTTAGAGCAGACAATTTTTGAACCAACACGAATTAGTCAGAACACAAACGCCTTATTGGATAATATATTTATAAATTTTGAAAATACGCATCTTGGCTCAGTAATATCTACTGCCTTATCTGATCATAAAGGTCAGCTCTTAAAGATAGAAACTCTTGAAAATATAAAAAACATCAATGTTAAACAAGTTAGGAGGAGAATTTTCTCAGATTCTAAAATGCAAAGTTGTAAATATGAGTTCAGAAAGCTAAATTGGGATAATATCTATAATATTTTACTTACGATGTAAACATCGTATATGAAATCTTTCTAAATGAACTCAAACCAATTGTAAAATAAACATTTCCGATAAAAACAATCAGTATTAAAGAGGTTAAAAAATTGTCTGACAATAGGCATAAGAATTTCGTGCCAAACGAAACTAAAACTATAAAGATATATAGAAAGCGCTACGAGCTTAGTTGGCTCATGGCTTGGTCCACAATCTTTTTCCACTGTTTCCTATCTTCAGCTTTTTCCTTCCAATTTCCAATGTTTAGTTTTCTTATGTCGTCCTCTACTTCTTTCTTCCATCATTGTCTCGGCCTTCCTAGGCGTTTTCTTCCTCCTACTTCGTGTATTAGCACCATTTTTGGTATTCTATGGTCATTCATTCTCATTACGTGACCTATCCATCTCACTCTCTGCAGTCTAACTATTCCTGTTATGTTCGGCTCTTTGAAAAATTCATATATCTCTCTATTTGTTCTTCTTTTCCACCTTCCAACCCCTATCTTTCCTCCGAATATCTTTCTTAAAACTTTCCTTTCCCATATTTCAATTCTCTGTACTTCTTCCTTCCTCAACGTCCACACTTCGCTTCCAAAAATTACTACTGACCTAATTATTGTTTTATATATCCCTATTTTCAGCTTTCTCGATATTCCCTTGTTTTTGAGTACCGCGTTTAGAGCGATGCATCTGTTGCCTGCTGTAATTCTTGAGTTTATTTCTTTGCTTACGCCAGGTTGTCTTTTAAATATTGTTCCAAGATATTTGAACATATCTACTTCTTCGAAACTGTACTGTTTTACATCGTCTGTTTTAATTTTTAAGTACAGTCCTTGGCAAAATTCTTCTTCAGTCCAGGTCATGTATTTCGGTTTTGCTTCGTGTGTCTCTAATCCTCTAATCATTTTTGCTGCTGTATTCAATTTGTTTACCAACTCTTGCATTTATTTTTCACCCCTTGTGAAAAAGTGCTATATCGTCTGCGTAGGCTATACACTGATGGTTTTTATGATAAACTAGTCCACCTCTGTTAATAGTGGCTTGTTTTATTACTTTTTCTAAAGCTAAGTTGAACAAAGTCGGTGATAAAGGATCTCCTTTTCTCAGTCCAGTCCCTACATTGAACTTTTACGATAGATTTCCCTTGATTTTTATTCTAGTTTCAGCTCGATATAGCGTTAGATTTATCATCGATATTATTTTGTCTGGGAAGTTGTTCTCTTTTTATTTTGTCATACGGTTGCTTAAAGTTTATAATCAACACATACGGTTGCTTCCTGTGTTCAAAACTTTCTGCTTGAATTTATCTCAGAGCAAACATTTGATCCACTATTCCTCTGCCACTCCTAAAGCCACTATGATATTCTCCTGTTATCATGTCTTTTTTCATTTTTCATTATGTTTTTTATACTTTGGGCTAATATTTTATATGTCACATTTAGAAGTGCTATTCCTCGATAATTTTCGCACCTTGCTCTTTCCCCTTGTTTATGTATTGGGCACACGATTGCCTTATTCCACTCCATTGGTTTTTGTTGCCAAATGTTGTCGATTACTGCTTTGATTGTCGTCATTAGCTTTTCTCCTCCATGTTTTAACATTTCTGCCGTTATACCGTCTCCTCCCGTACTTTTGTTATTTTTAAGATTATTCACTATTTCTCTTATTTCCTCTAGGGAAGGAGGTTCTATTATGTTTTAATTCCGAGGTTGTGGTTCTTCTTCGTCTACACCGTCTTGAGATATTCATTCTCCATTTCGCTAAAGTTTTTCCAAGTACCTACTTTTTCCATCTTTTATTATTTTGTCTTCGTCAGTTATTAGTTCTCCGTTTTCTCCTTTAAGGAACATAGGTTCCTGTTTATGTCCTTGTTTCTCTTTTTCATAACCCCATATACAGTGTTCTAACTTCCTTATTCTTGAAATTCTCTTCTAGTTCCCTTATAACTTGCTCTTGATGTTTCCTCTTTTTATTTCTTAATGTCTTTTTACATTCTCGCCTCTCCTTTAAGAAGTTTTGTCTGTTTTCTTTAATGAGCATCTTCACTCTTACCTTACTTCTACTGGTCAATATTTCTTTAGAGCTATCATCAAACCATTCTTTCCTTCTTTTTCCTTTTTTGTCTTGACACACGTCAGCACATCCTTTCATTACTGTTTTTATTTCTTCCCAAAGTTTGGGAAGACAAGATCTAAAGACTAAAGTTTTTTCCTTCAAAAAAAAACTCCCGTTGGTGATATGGAAGATCTAGAGCAACTCATATAGAAATAGGTATTTTTTTTGCTCGGACAAATTTGATTTTTTTTTAATGGCTCGTTATAATACAAAATAAAACCGAGCAGTTTTTAAAAATACTTTTAATTTTGTTGTGTATAATTGATTTGAATTTTAAAGGACGCAGGCTCGTTTGACTCTTGTGTTGTAGATTTTTCTGTCTGAAAATATGTCATGGAAAGTGGTTATTTCATTTTCTGTAGACAAAGGAACGCAAAAAAAGCAGAACAATAATATGTAATTACACGCTGCCCGTTACAATTCGTATTAAATCACTATACGAAGTGGAACATTGATTGGTGTACATATATACATGCAGACTGAATATAGCACACACATAGGCAGGTGTATAAACTAATGTGTGCCTAATGGAAAATACAGTTTGTATAGGGTTATAGGGTGTCCGGTAATGAATGAGCCATATTCTAATGGTAGTTTTCTTGAATCGAAATAAGTGGATTTTACTCAAGTTGTCAAGTATAAAAGTCAAAAATGTTTTGCTTTTGGTGGCGGAAAATTGAAATCCGTTCAGTGGTGCAGGGGACCTCTACTCTATATTCAATTATTGAATATAGTGTAGAGAGCGCTACCTGCGATACTTCAAGTGGTTTCAAATCCTCAAAAAATTTTTTGAGCGTCGGTGTACATGCTTTTGTAATACAAATATGCATTCCTCTACGTTTCTTACAAGGTATATACTTCTTCAGCATCGCTAGAAGTAACCGTTTCCGAGCCTAATTAAATTTTGTGTTCATGTCGACGGATTGTTATGACAAAATCAGCAATATGCTAGTAGGAGAGTCAATAGAGCTTTTTGACATGACACGATTGATACCTGAAATCCGACTACGGGATACTTTTAAGTTCAGTCCTTAGATGAAAACGTATATGAATTGGACTAGGAAATAGTTGCACTTTTTTTTTAATAACAAATTAGTGAAAAATTTGAGTTTTTTCAGTTTTTTGCTTATAGAAGAAAAGCTATTGAAGCAATCACATCGCATCCTGGATGAAAAAAAAATCAAGTCAATAGGTACATTTTTCACTGAGAAAACTCGGAAAAAACTAAAAAAATTACCTTTTAATAAATTCCTAATTCTAGTATTTTTGCATTAGAAGAGTCAATCTTGTGGGAAAATGTAGGTAATATAACGAAGAATGAGTGTGCAATAACTGGATTATGTCAGATGAATAGTTTTTGCACAATAGTCAAATAAAAGTTTTTTACATCGTATTTTGAATATTCCATAACACGTCGAGCGATAGATTAAATAACATTTTCTCGACTACGATTCGGAAACTACAGAGTGTAAACTACAATTCATCCATTTACTTTGTTTCATTCAAATGCCATTAAATTGGTGTAAAACCTCTGAACACCGCGCGAAATTTGCTGGTCACTGCCGCCGCTTCCCCTCGCTCCCCCGCCACAATACCCCGCTCGGCTGTCAGCGCGCCACCGAACATTTTGCGCGGTGTTCAGAGGCGTTTTACACCAATTTAATGGCATTTAAATGAAACAAAGTAAATGGACGATGTGTAGTTTACACTCTGTAGTTTCCGAATCCGTCGAGAAAATGTTATTTAATCTATCGCTCGACGTGTTATGGAATATTAAAAATACGATGTAAAAAACTTTATTCGACTATTGTGCAAAAACTATTCATCCGATATAATCCAGTTTTTGCACACTCATTATTCGTGATATTACCTACATTTTCTCACAAGATTGACTCTTCTAATGCGAAAATACTCGAATTACGAATTTATTAAGAAAAGGTAATTTTTTGCGTTTTTTCCGAGTTTTCTCAGCGAAAAATGTACCGATTGACTTTAATTTTTTTTTTCATTTTAAAGGTTTTTGAATTCTCTACAACTTTCCTGTTGGATGCGATGTAATTGCTTCAATAGATTTTCTTCTATAAGCAAAAAACTGAAAAAACTCCATTTTTTTCACTAATTTGTTATTAAAAAAAAGTGCAACTATTTCCTAGTCCAATTCATATACGTTTTCATCTAATACCTGAACTTAAAAGTATCCCGTAGTCGGATTTCAGGTATCAATCGTGTCATAAACTCACCCCTTTTCGAGCTCTATTGACTGGCGTATAGATACTAGCACATTACTCTTGCGTTAAACGTTTACAAGACACCAATGTCATATTATTGTCATCAAAAATTTGTCATTATTTTGTCATATTTACTTTTTATCACTTATGTAAGTCTGAATAGAAAGAATGCCACGTCACAATGTGTTTACAAAAATTCGACATAACCAGTGATTGCGGTTTATGCATACAAATTTTAGTGAGTGCAGCTGCGAGAAGATACGCTGAAGCTTATCTACTAGAAATGGCATAATTAGTAATCATTGGAAAAACTCTCATGTATGGGTAGATATGAACCTCAATTAAATGTTGATTCTGCATAATTCAAACTAAAAGTAAATGTTTAGTTCAGCATAATTGGTGATAATTGAGTGGATCAGTCTCAACTCTCTGATAGATTTAAAGAACAAGGTTACTTAAATATCCTCAGGAATTATGTTTTCTACTTCTAGACGAGGTTTCGTCATAATGTGTGTTGTTTACACGATGGTGTCAGTCGTTTCGCCTGACCGTGCGTTAATATTAGAGTGTTTGGAGTGTCGTCGGCGTCGGTATTACACATTAATAATAAAATGCCACACATGCAAACGCCTAAAAAAATGGCGCAACTGTAATGTGTAGAATCTGTATAGAATAAACACGAGGGTATGCCCTTAAGAACTGAGTTTATCCACTTTTAATGTTAAATTCCTATGATGCATCCCTGAATCTACTCGATAAACAACAATTTCGTGAGTTTTGGAACAAATACCTTCTAGAGATGGCGTTACCAGGTCGCAGTATGTCACGCAACTATCTACCAACTGTACGCACTGACTTATGGTGGGTTCATGCAGATATTTTTAGTAATAAGAATAAGAATAGTAATTAGAATAAAAGTTAAACCTTCGTTTTATAATGACCCATTGCATTGGGTTCATGCAGCAAATATAATTTTTAGTAATAATGTTAAAAATAAGGATGACCTTGAATGATGGTTAACTTTATTCTTATTTTTACGGCGAAACGCACACTGCGCAATCGCAAATAATCGAAAATGCATAGCAAATCGCCCAGTTTGTTTTTTTTTAATACATTGACTGCTAAAGTCGTTAAAATTAGTAACAACGTGGTTGCAGTAAACACGACGGTTACGCGGCTGTTCAGTTTCATTATTAAAGATACAAATTAAGATAAACAGACACAAACTAACCACACTTTTAATTTAAGGTTACATATGTTACAGAATATTAAGGCATCTACTCAAAAATTTTCTTATAATCAAGATATTTGGCGTCATGTTTAATTCGTCGACTTCTAAACTTCCGCAACATTAGCCAGTCACAAGCCTACCTCAAAACGCTGCGGTGAAATGTTATTAGTATGTGTCTCAAGCTTTCTTATACTTATTTTGCAGCATGAACGCATTCAGCTGTTAAAATTAAAATTACTCCTATTTTTATTACTATGCTTATTTTTATTACCAAAAATATCTGCATGAACCCACCATTACTAAAGTGAATTAAAAGTGCATTAAAATATACGCGGCTGTGGTTATGTATTGAAGAGACATTTCCAGAAAATAGAAGCTGTTATTTTACAACTCAGTCGTGCCGAAGCGGCAGCTACTAAGCGCAGCCAGACCAAATTTCAAGATGTGTCTGTTTAAACAGCTTTAACCTTTAGACTGCCGGCATTTTTCCCTTATAAATGGATATTTATAACTGGCTGGCAACGGTCGGGCCAATGTTAAAAATTTTCAGATTGTGTAAATTACTATATATTTATTTTTAACCGAGTGTGCTTGATATTATAATGTAATAAGCTACCAAAAACACTCTAAAATATATTTAGTCACCAATAAAACCACTCAAAAACGTGAAAAAAGCGATAAGTTAAACTGAAATAATATTTTTTTCTTCATCCCTAGACTTACATATTTTCATACGTATATATTTTTATACTTATATATTTATATAGTTATAGGTATAAATTCATTGTTTTACATTCGAATATAATGGAACATTTTATATTCAAGTATCGCTAAAAAAAATTATTATTTATCATAAATACAGTAATTCAAGTAAAAAACTAATAATTATTCTATGTAAAAAAAGTCAATAACCGTTCAATAAAGGATTTTGAAAATATCACCTCTTTCGCTAGGGGTGGTTTCGGCATCTCAATTGCGGAAAATTTTAGGATATATTTTACAGATTTTACAGCGTGCTTCCGAAAAAAAATCGTGTAAAAAGTCAATACCCACCTAATAACGAATTTTTGAAAATTTCACCCCCTCGCTAGGGGTAGCTTCGGCATCTCAATCCATTGCAGAAAATTTTAGGATACATTTTACAGATTTTACAGGCTATTAGAATACATTACTATAGTATTCATCACTAAAACTTTTAGTTAAAATTTTAATTTTATAGGAACATTTTGTTTCCCAAAATTAAAATGGCCATAACTTTTTGAAACAAAAATATTTTGTAACAAATCGAAAAACGTCTCCTTATATTTGTTTCTAGATTATGAAAAAAAATATACTGCAAATATTCCATAGAGCGTTACTGAGAACCCAGGGAGTGCTCCAGTGTTTTTGAAAATTTTTTTCGCAAACTTTGCTGACGGTTTTTTCACTATAAATCCTTTCTGTACGAGGTGTATAGTCATCACCTAAAAAGTGAAGTGGGTCCCATGCGTCGTTTTCAAGATATGGCTAACTGAAATATCACGCACCGCCACTGATTCATAGTAACTATAAAGGTTTGTATGATGCCATTCAAAAATTACAGAACAGTGCGTCGTTGTTAGCGGAGTCACTACAACTAGTGGACGAAGTAAATTCCTTGCTGTATTGTAGTGCTGCCTTGGTGATACAATAAATGAGCCAATTAAAATAGGTTAGAAACTTTGTAGAAAGAGAGACACTGGTTTTATCAAATTAAGACAAAAATTATGATGGTGCACCTACAGTTCCGTTAAGTGAGTGTAATGAGTATTTTAATGATGCCTGATTACATCAGTCGATGTCGAATGGTCGTTTTCAAAATATAAGCATAATATTTTCGCCAAAGCGAACAAGACTCTCTATCCTAAACTTATCTGATGCTATAGTTTTATATAGTATGATAGTACTGCTAACCAAGCTACGTCGTCAAGCTAAACAAGAGGGTAAGTTTTTCATCCACATTTAAAGAGTGACCGCAAAAACAAGCCATTTTTCGCCTGTTTGGCAGCCCTTGAAATCTAACTTCAAATGTATGCTAAATGATAGTTTATGATGAGACTTTAATCTCCTGAAAATTTCAGATTGAGGCTACATTCGGTTCACGAGATATCAAGGGTCAAAGTTGTCAATTTTACATGAGCCCGAAATCCAATATTACTTAGCTTATATCGATCCATTTTTTCTTAAGATTTATTAAGCATTTGGGAATTAATATTTCTTTATTTTTTAAACGTAAATTCATTTTAAATATCATATTTTAGTCTTCAGGAATTATTAAAAAACCTTTAAAAGTATAAACAATTCGATACTGATTTATATACCTTATATATTGATTTATCAAACTATGAAATGTTTGAATAATTGAGATAAGGAGGAAGGGAAGAATTTGTAATTATTTAAGTTTAAAAAAATTATTGTTGTATGTAAAAAATCGCAAACGATAACTTGTTGTCTCAAAAGAATCATTATCTCCTGAATGTAATGAATTGCCCATGAACCCATGCAAAATTGACAACTCTGACTATCGATATCTCAAGAACCAAATGCTGCTTCAATTTAAAATTTTCAGGAGATGAAAGTCTCATCATAAACTATTATTTAGCATATGAAGTTAGATTACAAGGGCTGACAAACAGGCGAAACTTGCGGTCACTCTTTAAAATGTGAATTTATTGCTTTTATTACTAAATATTTAATATGTCATGCCGCGGCTCATTTCGGACAACTATAGTTATCATAATAACCTGTTCAAAAGGAACACTCTCTGTATCTTATTTTATCGAAATCTGTATAACATTTTCTATACGGCACATTTCCGTTTGACATTTTGATTACAGATGTCAGTATTATTAAAAAAAAAAACAGATTTGTAAAGCAATGTCCCAGTGGTCACCCAGGGATCCCAATGAGATCTTGGAAATTACCTATAAGCGATAAAAAAAATGTTGGTCAATTTTTTTTGTTGAATTAAATGTCATGCCGATTAAAAATTGGCAAAATTTTTCTAAATTTTATAAAAATAAACTCTTTTGCGTCTATTTTTTTAAAATAAAAATCGGCAGATTGATACATGATCTCACTGACATCCTGTATAGTAATAGATAGTAATGGAATACAGGTAATTCAAGTATCTGTATTATCTAGTTATTTGTTGTTACCTAATTTATTGGGTCTAAAAAATTGCTGCCTAATTACTCAATAATGTTTCCACACTTTTCTAATTATTAAAATATCATTAGTATGGGAGTATATTTAGAAATGTGATATTTTGTCATATTCGCATTTTTCCAACTTAATAATCGGTAAGTAAGTGTAGCTCCTTACGCACATATTTCATGTCCAAATATTGCACTCTATTTTTTGTTTTATTTACCCCGTTCAAGAGTGAGGAAGGAAAACAGGAGTGTGTGCGGTAAAAATTGGCGCCATTTTATCGATATAATTTAAATGTAAGTAAACCAGTTTTTAGAAATTTTAAGAAACGAATCCAAACCAAAAATGGCCAAACAAACAACAGTTTACCAATTCAAAACCGTTTGAATCGGAAATTTCAACTGGATTGGTGACCTGTACATATGTAATAGGCGTGAATGAATGATTAAATGCTAATATTGAAAAGAAATGAGTAGGCTCCAATAGCCTAAAATGCTACATCAACAAATTATTAAGATCGCTAGACTTAAGGCTATTTCATCGACATTTGTGCACGTATTTCCAAAGATGTACATGAAATGCCACCCCCCTTACCTCGGAAACGAGGAAGGAGAATACAAATTTTCAAGGATGAAAGTAGACTTAAGACACTGCAAGATTACAAAATATAAATTAATTTGTTACTGCTCATCTGACGTCATTTCTCAGTTTTTAAATACAAATCGATTTTTTTCAATAAGTTTCTAAATCACTTCTAACATATGGTATGGTCTTTATATAAAAAAACGATCGAATAGTTTTCTGGGCGTTAATATTTAGTACGATTATTCCAAATTCGTGTCAATATTAAGACAAAAAGTAAATATACATACTGAAATAAGTATCTTAATTCTTAAATATTGATCCAAGTAGAAAAGTAAGTAGGTACTTACCAACAATAATTATGAAATTCAGAACAATAAATAACAATTAATTATTGACACAATTTTCATAACTAATAGCTTTTACTTGTCTCTTTGCAAGCAACAACAATTCATTTCCTACTGTTTGATTTTTAGAGGTATTCTTAATAAATTGAAATTTTAGGGCATGCTGAATAATGAATTCAGCATGCCCAAAATTCATTCAGATTTTTTTGTATAAAAATCACTTAACATGATTTCTTGAATTTCCGACGTAAAAAACACAGTAGGACTTGGTCTTATATGTAAAATATGCCCTTCTGTCATATGGTACAGTTTTTGTTATCTTATATTAGAAAAAGTCCGATGAAAATCGAGTAATAAAAATGTTTTTGAAGGGTTTTAATGGGTGAAACTAGACATATGCCTTTTTGTGATTGACTTTTTTTGTAACTGGCGGTAAAAATTAAACTTTACTTCATCTTTGTTAGGAGTACTATTGTAGATAAATATTTAAGGGAACTGCAACATTAACTGAGTAAGTTCACATTTTAATTAGCTCCAGATTTGTCGGTGTCCATCCTTTAATAGTTGATCTATCTGAATCTTCAGAAGGATGAGTGAAAAAACAGGCAGATAAATAATTCAACTTGCGACAGATATATATGCATGTATTTCGATTTTTGACGTATTAAAATATTTGGGTACATTTAGATAATAAATACTTTACACTGGTCTATTCATTCCACAACGTGGACATGAATGTAATTAAGGTTCCTTATCTCACACATTTTTATTTTGTAAGATTCCAAGCGTGGAATATTTTGGACATAATCCTATTACTTCACATAAGGACAAACTAGAAATATTTCGTCTATTATTTACAGACTTAAACAGATTACTAAAGTTGGCATACGGCGATGCAACACATAGGTAACTCGCGTAGCATGTAATGGGGGCGCCTTTATTGCAGTAGTCCCGTGATAGCTAGTGCTCTTGTACAACCTCTGCTATATGTAATGCCTATGTTGAATAGTGTGATATAACTTCATAATAAACTATAAAAAAAGGCTAGTAGTTAATTCTGTGTATTACACTTATGATGCGTTCGCCTCTATAACGTGATGTATTTAATTTATTTGAAGAAATACTTTTTTCAGATTCATAGTTTTTTTTACAACTGTCTTTCTCCTACCCTTTTTTAGTGGCGTCTGTGAGTCGGAAAAAACCCTGAAAAAAATGATCTCGATTTACTCGGATCGAGACTACCTTGGGATTGCGCAACCACCCAAAACGGCCAAAAACCACCCCCCTACATCATTTCCTTGTAAAAATCGCCTCTTCCCCTGTTTTCGAGGATACTGAGCACGGTGGTGGTGTTGAAGATGATTTCCGACCCTCACCAATCCCTCCGCCGGTCAAAACTCACACCCCGATGGGGTGGTTTTATATTTTTTTTATGTCAGCGACAAAACGTCTGTCCCCCCCGTTTTCGAGGATGCTGAATACGGTGATGGTGTTCAATATTCCTTGCGTCCCCCCACCAACCCCTCCACCAGCCAAAACTCACCCCCGAAAGAGGTATATTTTGTATATCAGCGGCAAAATGTCTCTTCCCCCCGTTTGCGAGGATGCTGAGCACAGTGGTGGTGTTGAAGATTTTTTCCGACCCCCACCAACCCCTCCACCGGTCAAAACTCACCCCCCGAAAGGAGCATTTCTTAATATCGGCGGCAAAACGTCTGCCCCCCCCCCCCCGCTTTCGAAGATGCTGAACACGATGGTGGTGGATGATTGTTTTCAAATCCCTTCAATCTCCAAATCAATAAATAAATCACCCCTTTCGGGGGTGAGTTTTGGCTGGTGGAGGGGTTGGTGAGGGGTCTCAAGGAATATTGAACACCAACACCGTGTTCAGCATCCTCGACAGACGTTTTGTCGCAGATATAAAAAAAATAAAAAAATCACTCCTTAGTGGGGTGAGTTTTGACCGGTGGAGAGGTTGGTGAGGGTCGTAAGTCATCTTCAACACCACCACCGTGCTCAGCATCCTCGAAAACGGAGGAAAAGGCGTTTGTTTACCCCTCTGATGTAGGGGGGTGGTTTTTGGCTGTTTTGGGGGGTTGCGCAATCCCAAAGAGACATTCTGACACCGGCATCGTGTTCAGCATCCTCGAAAACGGGGGGAGGAGGTACTCTCGATCCGGGTAAATCGAGATCAATGTTCGTCCGACTCACAGACACCACTATTTAGGTAAGTCCAAGTTACAATTCTTTTGTGCCATTAATAATGATTCTTGATACATTTCCAACGTAAGGCATTTTTAATTTTGTGGCTTTATCTATCTAGTCTGACACTTTTGAATTCTATTTCTATTCGGTCTTTCTATTGCTCATTCGCAACACTGCCCGGTCCATTGTTTGTTTTTTTTTTAAGTCATTGTTTAAATTTTAGCTCATTAGCACATTACTGACAAATCCAATATTTTTCTTTAGTGTTTTAACAGAGTTTTTTTTTTGTTTTTCGGTATGCTTTTATTTGTGCTTTATTATTCTGTGTACTTCCGCACTTTTGTTTTCTCTTACATACCATCTTCTGCCCTAAATATCTGTATGTATTTGCTCTTTCTAGTTTTTGGTTTCCTATTTGTACTACATCATCTCTTTTCTATAAATGTGATTCTCATTTTGATAATGAGAACAATTTCTTCAGTACTTTCTTCATTTTAATATATTTTTTTATTTACTCCATTTATCATTTTATTATTTCACAACTAATTTATTGGAAAAAATAATTAATAGCATTTTTTTAATGTCATTAATTCAATTTTTTTTGTCTCTTTTGTGTAATAAAATTTGTAGGCATTTCTAAAATTTATAATACCTAAGTACGAACTAAATATTTGCCATCAAAGGACAACATTAAAATTTTTCAGTCATATTTACAAAAATATTCTTTAGTTACGCAGAATTTATTGTTATACTGGTTAAATTATGAGGTTACATATGTTGAAAATCTTACGAAAAAACGCACGCAATTAAAAAAAGCATCGATCTACGAATCCGCTGCGTAGATTTTTATTACTGGTGTTACTGTAATACGTTTATTATTTTTTTTTGACTTCATTCTAATGAGGTCCGATTGTAAAACATTTTTTTAAGGATTTTGTAAGAGGGTATTGTATATATCCGATATCAACATTCATAATTAAAACAATACGTTACCAGCAGAACACTATATTAGATAGTCACTTTTTACTTGGCGGCATTTCTTATTACACCGTCAAGTAAGAAGGTCTCCACTTTCTCCTCATTACCTAGTAGGAAAGATAATAACACGATATTTCAGAAAATATCGCGGATCCGAAGACAACAACCTGTAGTTTTACTTGCACAGTGTGCTGTTTTGTGTGTTTAGTGTGTTTATGAAGATTATTGATTATTATAGATGGTGAAAAGTTCGTTATAAATAAGGTGGGTAGATTTATTTTTTACATAAAAAAATTGTTATTACCTGTCAAGAACAAATTGTTGACAAAAGTGCCAGATCGTTTGTATTTTTGTTAAGTTCTCGTTCTGAATTTAAGAGGAAACATACGAGGAGAACTTCTTTTTTAATATTTTGTACCGAAACGGAGTTCTCATATGGGTACCTACTTATTGTCCATTTAATTTGTTTTTCGTGGCAGCGACGCAGTGATCAAAATATGTGCAAAGGGATGTCTGAAATAAACTTGGGAAAACTGGAATGTTTAAGAATGTGAATCTTATACGTATTGTTATCATTTTTATGTTATATATATTGTTATTGTTATATATATTAGTTGTATATGTGATTTTGATATAACTATAAACATTTTAAATTTCATTTAGATATTTCATATAGTTTATGAGAAAATTTGAAATTTGATATAGGAACAACTTGGGCAAAGAATAACAAATACAAGGTAAACATGGTATTATTATTATTAATATATTCACTTATTGTTCAAATAATAATTGCAAATCTTTCGAGATATTCACCTCGAATTTGTATATGCTATGACAAAGTCTACAAATTATTTTTTTGTTTACAAAGTGAGAAGTCAAACAAGACTAATTTTAGCACGTACAGAACGTGCAAAGCTCTAAAATAATTTATTATCCCCCTATTGCCACCTTTGGGGAGATAATTGTACTCGGGTCGGCGAAGCGATATACTGCGTGATAATTGTTGCTGTATTTGTGCTATATAGGCTGATTCTCGAAATTGGTTCACTCCTATATATTGGGTATAAATCTGCGTTGTTGTGACATAATCGTTAGTTTTTATTCACATTCGGTTTAACCAGAAATGTACCAAACTTCCGAATCTTTAACGGAATTTAAAGTTTTAATTTAATATGCCGTTATTAGCATAACGATACTCCATTTGACACATTTTAACATAAAACGTCATTTATTTTTTTATTTACGCCTTTTGGTATACAGTGCTTAGAGTTTATTAAAACGCATTATTTTTTTTTGATAATTTTAATTTTTTAGCGTTAAATGAAAACATTACGGCTCATGGGATATTTCAAATAGTGCTTTTTATTACACATTGATGGCACACACTCCAATACCTACCTAAACATTTTGAAGAAAAAAACGAAATCTAACATCGAGTAGGTACCTACCTGGAAATATTAACACAAAATGAGGCTTGATTTTAATGCACCGATTTTAGGTGTCTTTGAAAACAAATGACAGGTGAAGTGACCCTGGAACTGCTTAAATACATACATATAGCAGTTTTAATACATTATCAAAATTTGATTTCATCTAGCAAAAAATGTAAAATCCCTAAATTTCATTATCTAATCTCTGAAAAAAAAAAAGGTTTTGTAATGAATAATTGATTTGTTCAAGTAATATTGTTTTCTCTTACTTTTCCTGCATCTGTTGTCACACTCTTACACCTCGTCGTTCTCATATAGGAATTCACTTCTTGGGATTCCATATCTTTTATTTTCTCGGTGTTTTGGCGACTTTACGTGCTTTTCACATTGTCCTTTTCTGTAAACATGTAAGTAACACTTGCATATTTCACAGTACATAGTGGTAGTTTTAACACTTCAAATCTGGAAAACCCTGCACATTTTTTTTTGCAAACGCCAGAAAATGGGGCTGGCGTTTTAACCATCGTTATAATATCAATTAAGTATAACAATCAGTAATGCACAATTACAGGCGCGCGACCTTCAAAGAACTAATTAAATACGGAACCTGTTTCGCGTCGCAGTAGTCTCGGCCCTCACCCCGCTGGCCGAGCCACGGCCACCTGGAATACGGGATACCGATACGCGGCCGCCTGGAAGACGGTCGGTATCCGAGAATTTTGTTCTAGCCTTAGTATGTATGTACATACATGTTTTGCCATTTGAGAATATTTTGATGAATCCTGAGCAGCATATGTTTTGTTTTCGTTTTTGGATGATTTTATAATATGATTCATAGGTGGAGTATTTTAAATACCACATAATGTTTTTTGATATACAATCTAAATATGTATATTATTGTAACGTGTATGTGTGTATATGATTGTAAATGCATTATAACGTGTCGTTGTGACATTTGAGCTTTAGAATAAAACAAACTTTAACAAACATTACTTGGGCAACTTATTTTTCAAAGAATTCTCCTAAAGAAAATTTTCTTCCAAATATCCTTCTAATGAATTATTCTTCCAAAATGGTACTATAAACCATATTTACGTTTTTAAATACGTTTATTGACTTATTAATTAATACAGTGAATTTTCCAGCTGAGCCAAGAGGTCAGACAATGTTGACTTATGCTTATTACCCTAATAAACAGCATATCATTGTGACATCGTCCATAATACATGTATTTTGTAATGCAAATTATTTCGTAAACATACTACATACAAGTACAACATACACCGTGTCTCATTTTAATATTTCCAGCTCAATATTTCGTCGGGGTAGTCCCAAATCGAAAAATGACCTTTACAAAAGTTTTAGGGTTTGAAGGGGGCCATCGTTTAGTGACCTCAAATTTGACCTTGACGATGTCCTTCAAGGTTATTTGAAGGTCAAATCGATTTTTTTAAATGGGAACCCCTATTTTTGACAACGGATTCAGAAAGAGCACATAATTTTACGTAGGAATGTGCTCTTGCGTTTGTTTGCATATACTTTGTTTACAGTAGTTACAAACAGATTCCATGAACCAGCTTGATCTCCAAGTACATGCAAAACATCGTTCTGTCAAAAAACAACAATTTTGACTTACCGTTGCTATTGATATCTGTAAACAGCAGTAAGTCTGTCTCTCTTTTTATTTTATGGAATAACTAATAAAACTAAAAAAGGAGAGGAACGCGGCAGTCGGTCTTTCTCTCTTTTTCTGAGTTGGAAACACAGACCTTCAGCCTGCCTGGTTTCAATTTGGTTTGATATTGACTTTCAAAGTCAAAGTCGATGTCAAACTAAAAGTCATCATTTAACGTTTTCTTATGAAACCAACGATTTCTATCAGTTTTTACCTTTAAATTTCGGGTTATTTCGATTTTGACTTTGAAATGACCTCTAAAGGTCGTAAACAATACCGCAATAGCATTTTCCTACGTAAAATTTTGTGCTCTTTCTGAATACCTTATCAAAAATAGAGGTTCCTATTTAAAAAATCGATTTGACCTTCAAATAGCCTTGAAGGATATCGTCAAGGTCAAATTTGTTATCGTCAAGGTCACTAAACGATGGCCCCCTTCAAACCCTACAACTTTTGTAAAGGTCATTTTTAGATTTGGGACTTCCCCTACGAAATATTGAGCTGGAAAGATTAAAATTGGACACGGTGTATATACCGTTAGAACCTTATTTTATCTACTTTTCAGAATAAAAGATGACGCACCCACCTATATAATAAAAAAAATCTGTATTCTACATCCTGGAACTAGCTTTAATATTGTATGTAAAATTAACTTGTATTTACAATCAGCGGCGATTATCAAATCTATCCAGGGTTTCTTAAATATATGTAGGTGCGAACATTTAGAACTCCCATTCTATACTTGGGTAGGTAAATAGATATAGTAAAATTGCGTGATCAGTACGCAGTACTTGAATTTCTACTTTGCTAGGATGTTGTGCTATTGCAACCTATTGCAATTGTGCTATGAGATGTTTTAAAATTATATACTTGACAGTTGACATAAGAATAACTCGCTTCCACAGGCGTAGCCTATATATAGGATTTCATCTAAATATTTCAGATAGATGTAATGTATCAGATCAGAGATAGCTGGGGTAATAGTCTTATTCACGGATCATGCCGAGAAGTGAAATAAACAATTCCTAGGTTTTTGATTATAAACAATTGATATAGTGTTGATATATACTAAATTTAAAAATTTAGGTTGTCAATTTTAAGAAAAAGATGATAACTAATAATCTTATTCCCTATTTAAAAGACTGTAAAGAAAACTCCAATCTAAATATTTTTATAGGACATACCTCTCTTAAGGCTCGTTGACATTTACTGGCGCTAATTTACTAGCCCTTGTGAAACTGTTTACATACATATTAGTACTAGTTACTTATTTAAAAATTAATTTTAAAAATAGTTTTTTAAATTTTTGTGCCTTTTTAAGATTTTTTTTCCAAGTTTTACTTAAGTGTCCCAAATACATTTAATATGTTTCTTATCTAATCTTACCTAATCTATTATAAAATCCTTCATATTCGTTTCAAGTTCTATGTATTTAAATGCAATATTTCACTAATTTAGATTATTGTAATTATTTTCATTTTCCTCAAGACTTCACTGTTTATACTATTATAAACATATGTATAAATTTCACTGTTATTTTCCATCCATCTGTTAGTTGGCAGTATTTTATATCACTGCACTGGTATATAAAAGTACAACGTAACTTTATTAGCGCTAGTAAATCATGCAGACTTAGCTACTAACTAGCGCGAGTCAAGGTTTACATTATGCTAGTAACATAGCTAATCCATTGGCGCCAGTTGACCAGTGCTAGCTAACTGGCATACTGTCAACGTTATGGGCCTTTGAAATAACACGAGAATATAAGTTTCAAAGGCTTATTTTCATAATACCCTGCTTAATCTTTACGAAAAACGTATAGACTCTTTCAGAACGGATTTGGAAGACGTATTTTCCATTTTTCCTATCTATACTATCGATTATAAATTACGTATCTAAGAATTATTACTTATCTTCATAAATAAAATCTAAAGGGGCGTTGACATTATACCAGTTGGCTAGCACCAGTCAACTAGCGCTAATTTACTAGCCTTTGTCAAGTTATACTTAGGTGTCCCAAATACATTTAATTTTTTTCTTTATCATATATATTGTCATATTCTTCCTATTAATTTCACGTTTTATGTATTGAAATGCACTAGTTGGCTTATTTCGATTTCTATAATCTTTAATTATTTGTAATTTTTTAATATTCCACAGTTTTTATATAAACCTGGGTACAAATTTCATTGGATTTTCCATCGATCTATTAGTTGGCGCCATTTTGTCACATTTTGTCACTGCACTGGTATATAAACGTACAACATATTCCAACTTTACTAGCGTTAGTAAAACAAGCACGATTCTAGCGCGAATCACGGTACCAATCCACTGGCGCTAGTTGACTAGTGCTAGCTAAATGACACAATGTCAGCGAGCCTTTGAAGAAGCAAGTATACGTGGTATTACTCACTCATAAAGCATTTGTTTAATCATATTAATTTGTGATTCTAATGACGTAAATGTGACAATTAGAGTGAAAAAATTAACGTCGCTGGTACACTTAATGAGACAAAAAGAACATTGTTTCCTGAATTATTTTAGTTTTCTTTTTTTTTTGAGAATAAAAAGTAAGAAATTCTGTTACGGTCAATAATAATAGGCATTTGGCTGTAGCGTTTAATTCAAATTGTTGTTATTATTTTGATGTTATTGTGATCTTAATTGAATACCGGTTATGAAATCAGTTGCGTATATTAATAATAAATTTTGAAGTTAAATCTCACTGTAATATATTTCCATAACGTTTCCAGTGACTTGGTATAACATTTTATTAGGAATCAACTTTCGTCTGATATGGGAAAATTTCTATAGATATCTAGTTTCAAATATATCAAAATAGAATTTCCAGTGATATTCATTTGCCTTACCTGAAAAAGAGCGGTTCATTATTCATTTTCCACAGTTTAGCACATTTTTAAAACAGTTTAATATTTTTTTAGTGAAGTTGCTGGAAGCACAACAAAACCTATTGATTCTCTGGTCTATTAACTGCTCTAATAATACTTAAAACTGTTACAAAGCCTGTTCAAAGTTTGAGGAATTAAATCTGATTGCTGTTTCAGAGCCTTGGGATCGAATAGTATTTCAGAGGAAGGAGTTTAAGACATTATGGCTGCTACAACGAACAACACATTTAGGAGTTACTACGATTTTTTGTTTGATGATCTTGCAGGTAGGCATATAGAAAATATATAAAGGGTCAGAAGGGTCAGTTGAGCATTTATTTATATATTTAATCAGCGAAATTTGTGTGGGAATTGCTATGGGTACTCGGTTAGTTTGCAGACTAACCAGTTGGTTTGAAAAGTATCTGAAGACGTCGTTATTTTGAAGGAATCAATCATTTCCAACAAAATAGCGGATGACCAGTGAATAGTTTAGAAGTTAGCTAGTTAGTACGCAAAATATCAATTTGATTTGGTTTATTTAGAGATTTTATACCTTTGTTTTTATTTTAACCAGGTCTTTTAATTCTTTTGTATAAATTAACCAATTGTGGCATTAGGTTATATGATTACTATAATCATTTTGGTTGATATTCAGAAATTTAATTCAGAGTTCATTATTGAAGAAGAATTCGGACAAGGTACTTGTGCACATAAAACAGATTTTCGGCATTATAAACGACACCACGACACAACATCGGGGCAGACAAGTTATTTTAACCCTTTCATTACTGCGGGAACTAATATGTCCCACCGGACTGACCATCTGTACTGTCGGGATCAAAAACATCCCAAAACAACTTTTAAATTATATATATCAGTAATTTATGGTATCTGCCAAATTATGGCAACACTGTATATCCAATTCTAATTCCTCAAATTCACTTGTTTCGGTGTTTGCACTGTATGCAATTTACCACTATGCAAAACATGTCTTTTACCAGTTCAATCCTAATAATCGTTTTATATTTTTGTAATTCGAGTCTTATTACAAATTGTACTCTTATTATTTATTTATTATGTTTACCCCAATAAAAATTACTATTGGGACAAAAATGTCCCATATCCTTAGAAATGATTTGGGATAATTTTATAACAAATACCTATTAAATTAGATTAAAGTTAACAATTTTCGATAAAAAGATGATAGTATAGATAGATGAAAAATATAAACTTATTATTCTTATCAAGATATTTTTAAAACTTAAATTGAACAGAGGACCTTGTGAAGCACAGATTGTTACAATAGCGATAAATACGACGTTAATCACAAATATTTAATTCTCTGTTTATTATTATTGAATAACATAAAGCATAATTAATGAAATAACTATTTAAATAAGTTGCCATTAAAATATGTAAGTATTCTTTAACATTACTGTACATTAATATTACTACCTGTAGCCGAAGTACTATTCTCAAAATCTATGAAAAAATAGGAAAAGTACTAAATATTTTTATTGGATAAGAAAATACACGAAAGTATCACAAAAATGCACTTTGGTGTACTTTAGAGAAAATTTTCTGTTATATCAATACTGCATAATATAGAGACATCCAAAAAAAACGTCATCAAAGTTGGCCGAGAAAAAAAAGACGTATTTCTATTCTTAATCGAATTTATAACCTTATTTACTTGTCAAGACTGTCACATCATATGACAGCCATTGTTTATTTTACAAATCGTGACAGTCACTTGTCAAAAGTTTGACATAAGCGAAAAGCTTAGACATGACCGCTATTTCCATCTCTCTCGTTCATAGCCAGAGTTGATGACGTTTTTTTTGGATGTCTCTATATATTTCTATGCTGTGGTCAAATTATTCAGTGTTAGGATCAGTGATATCTCAAAAGTAAATGAAAGCTTTATTTAAAAGGAAAAGTGACCGTTAAAAGCCAAATAAATAACAAATTATGATGGCGGAATAGGCTGACAAAGGAACCGGATTACCAATATTTTTTTATGAAAGTGACTAATTTACATAATTGCTTTATATGCGATTTTATATGTTTGTTTTTAAAGAAACTTTAGGTTAATTTTACTTTTAATAAAATGGGACCTTGCGAGGGAAAGGAATTACTATAATGGGCCAGTAATAATGTCAGTGATCTAAATCCATCAATTTTATTTTATTATAGTCATCTTATTAATTGGTATAGTACTCGTATTAACACAAAAATGCAAGAGACAACGCTGACAGAACATTTGTCGTTGCAGATGTTGGAAGAAATTTGGTTAATATTGGAGGATCGTATAAAAAACACCTTTACAAAAAGGCGACACAATGTACATTATTTTGTCCAACACAAAAACATACATATATCAATAAATACATCTGGAGAATTACTCCAAAAAATAGCGACATTTCACGGTTTACTTGACATTTTGAAAATACATGGTAATTCAAGTAGATAGGTATGTAGACGATTCCATAAGTATAGATAATACCGAAAAAAAGTTAAAACCGGAGAGGGAAACTCCTTTAATAACATATGTACCTAATTCGCTTAGAATCAAGATTTAACACTTTGCTTAATTCTATCCATTGTAGTGATACAGTTATAAATTTAAACGTTGTTATAAACATTTAACGTTACCTGAACAAACTAGTTGTAATGTTTCTTTGTTTTCCACGTATGTATTAAAAAATAGTCTCTGAAGGAAATGAATTTTTAGTTTTTGAAAATAGGGACTTGAACAGTACTTATTAGTCGATCTTCAAAGAAATTTTTGTACGTCTTTTTTTCCTCCAGATCTTTTTAGCGATAGTCTTTCTGTTATTATTATATCTTGGTTCTCTTTAATATACTGTTTTAATTCCCATACTGTGTTGTGTGTACAGACTAATGACTGTTTTATACATACAATTAAGTTACATTATTACAGTGATGACTGAGTGATGACAATAAAAAATATATATTAATACATTTGATGTCATGTCCTTTGTTTATTAGCTTATGGGGTATCAAAAGGAGTAAGAAAATGGTCCTGTACTCCATTTAGTGTTAATAGTTATCGTTTAAAAATAATCACCGTTACTTATTTTCGCAAATTTTTCTCGAAGGTTTTGTCGATAACGATAATCATAGAATTTTATTCAGTTTTTGTTTGCTGCAAGGTAAAATGAAGTTTAAATTCAAATCTATTGAGTCAGAAATACTAAACACGCAATTGTCTATTCCATTTATAGGTCAAAAGTTCAAACATTTGACCGTGCACCTCAAAACATGTAACAATGCTGTAGACGAGGTACACATTGCAGGATTTATTTCACATCATTTGACTGCAAAAAGTGAAACCAAGTGAATAGATAACGAGTTACTCCAAAATATTTGTAAAATCTTGTCTATGTCTAACAAATAACCTGCCGGTATACATAATGAATCAACTGTGTCAGTTATGCCTTAAGGTAAAATTTGAGAGAGGAGAGGAGTTCAGCTACAGCGCAACTATTAAGATGTTCAACATTATAGCTCCGATAATTAATCAAACGTGCCAATAAAAAAGTTATATGTTTAAAATTCTCAGTCAAATAATGTTGCATGTTAAAAGAAATCGAATGTACATATTTAAAGGATCTGCAAAGCTGATTGAGGTGCAACATGATGCTTCACTTTATCAGCTAAAATAGTTCACCTTAAGACTATTTTGATCGAATATTTGTTGAGGTCAGATGAAATAAACTCAGTTGCAGTTGAGACTATAAAATATTCTCTTCTTCAAATCAGGTGGCTTTAGTAGGATTCTTACTTGATTACTTTTTGAATTCTTGATTATACTCGTAATACATTTACGAATGAAGATAAATACGAATAACCTATTTAAACCATTCTTAAATTATTAAAAATATACCAAAAAAATCTTTTGAAAATCATGTGAATCAATAAAGTAATTATTATGTTGGTAATGATAAAGTAAGGACAACTTATGAAAGAAGTATGTATATAGGCATTACTGATTTAAGTTTTGGAAAAAGAAATAGAAAATATTAATAGAAATGACTGATTATAGTTTATACTAATCACATTTACTTATGCTTATTTTTTTTAATTTTTTTTTAAATGCAAAATTTTGAAAAAAATTGTGTTCTTTTAAAAGGCCACTAGTAATATGACGTGCTAATAGTTTTTCTTGTTACAAAGAGACAAGTTACAAAGTTGTATTGTTAAGATTTATTAATACAAATGCAAACTATTTAAAATGTACATTACATAGTGTGTACATTACTCCTTAAAGTAATCCTTGGGGTGCAGTCCGAGGTCACATTTGTCGCACCTAAATTGTACTTTTTTGTGGCAATTGACACATTTTGTTTGTTTCTCTTGGTATACAATTAAATGATCATATCGAGAATAGGCATGGATATTATTTGACAATCTTGGGCGTCCTCTCTGTATCGGCCTCTTGTAAGTTTGAAAGTAAGTTGATCCATCTTTCCTCCTTGAAGCCGATGAATGTGCCAGGCATTCTGGACGGCCATATCAATGCAATGGGAAAAGAGAGGAAAATACCATTTCTTGCCTCGTATTGAAATCCTATAAAGCCCGATGTTCTGATCCGACTGATTAACTCATCCCATGTTTGCATTATATCTTTTTATCAAATCTGGTTGATCGATTAGTACGTTCTTCTTTTCGTTCTTAGAATACCGCTTTACTTGACGAACAGGCTCAGATGAACATGCATTACTAGCTATAGATACAATATTATTGTCGTTGCATTTACATACAAATAGTTTAGCAGTATTGGACACCCCATAGGAACTTTCGAATTTTCCTCTATCACCCTTTTTTAGAACTTTAGACGAACGTATAGGGCACAAACCAAGTCTGTTTTCCTTACAGTACCAGTAGCTTTTACGCCTCTCTGAGTAAGTACGAGTACATCCAATAATGGAAGGGTTGTGAAAAAGTTATCGAAGTAGAAATGAAAATTCAGGCTCGGTTTTGATTCATGTAGAGCATCAGCAAACCGTAAAACTACACCAGGTCCTAACCCCAGGTCTTTATAAGATTTGACATGTTGCTGATTACATGATCTCTGATACGTCTCAAACTATGCCACATAACCTAGTCTAGTTTATCCTACCCAGAATTTATATCCTCAACGAATAGGTTTTCCGCATATACACTGCTTTGTGGGGTGACGCCCAAAATATGGGACCATAGCTTCATCGATGCAGTAATTTTCCTCATTTGGAGAAAATATCATAAACCGCTGACTCAAAGCATTGAAGAGGGGCCTCATTTTGAAAAACTTATCGCTTTTATCCAGATCATTATTATCGCAGCAATGACTGTTTTTCATAATATATGTAAACCGATCTCGGGAAATTGTTGAAGCAGTCAACTCATTATGCGAGTCGTTAGCAGTTTCCCAATACATATACCGTTTTGGTACTCTAACGTAGCCACTAACCATCAATCTGCAGAACGATTGCTTTGCCTACAGTAATTGTTGGTGTGGTGACACAAAAGGTGTAAAACATCATTATCGAAAAACAGTTTGAATATATTCAAAGGAGAAGCATTGTTCGGACGTTACATTGGTGTCATGAAATCAAGAAAATCGTTAATAGCAGAATTATTTGTCCATGAAAAAGATTTGGCTGGTGTTACAATTTCCCTTTGATCTTCTGTAGTATTTGAGACAAATTTAGATTTGCTATAAAGTACTGAGAGAGGAACATCCTCATCCGAATCCGTCTCTGAATCAGAGTTTTCATTAGTTTTATTCGAGTCCATAATTTCGACATGTCCTCGAAGCTGGTAGATTATTCATATCTACTAAGTCGTCTTCACCAGAATCCTCATCAGTATGGTCTTCGTTTACATTTTCCGGTGGAAAAATCACTATGTCCGCAGGAGTGCCATCTTCATCAATATACACATTCTCAGCTTCTGTTAGAAGTTCATGTAGAGCGAGAGGTCTTTTGTTATAGCTGGAATCAAAATTTAAATATGAGTGATAATTATTATCCATTTTTAATTGCTTTTTTCCTAGTTCTTGTCATGCACATAGCTGAAAATTTATTGGTTGCCTAAATTACTAGCGTCCTTTGAAAAGGACTGTAACAAAAATATCCTTATCAGCAAAAGGTAAATTTATGCATTCGCGTTTTAACATACCATAACCTCAAAATAAGTATTTGTGATGACAGTGAACATAATTTTTAGCCATTGGGGTTTTCATACTGTCAGTGATACTTACCTCCACTTACTCATGGTTCCCTTACAAGAACTACACGTCACAAAAATACTAGTCAGTTTTTATAAAATCTCTCAAACTGACATCTAAGCGTTTCAAAAACCCTTGTACAAGTATTGGGAAAACATTTCAACAACTAGACTGATTGCTCCATCTCGCTGGCGATAGCTGTACTGTGAATTACAGAGCTCTGTATAGCGTCCTTTTAAAAGGGTGTTAGTAACATTTGGGTTAAGAGCCAAATATTCTATTTAATTTTTAGATTTAGATGGCTATGGAAAACAATGAAATTCAAATTACAGGCCTTCACAGTATGTCCCTCCTAACTCGATTTAGCGCTTCCAATGACGTTACAACCTCAAAAGCAGTCTTTGAACTCCTCCGAAGATATATATATTTATAAGAACAGGTGTAGTAGTTATTTGGATGTGCAGTGTGCAGTTAATGTTGCACAGTCTGAACTGACGAACAATATAACACGGAAGCTAAACAAAAGCATTTAGGGGAAGAGCATATTTGCAGAAATGCTTTGTCGTTTAAAGAGGTTGAATTTCCATCCATGTATATCAGTTTCACCTAAATGTTTTTCATAAAAATTTTGAGTATGTCGTGACTAACTTCAATGCATTTTTGTCCGGTTTACCTGTTATTTATAGGCAGCTCATACGATATGATTGTCCTGCTGCCCTTGTTATTTGCAACATAATCTGTAAAAATACATACATAGACTGGTTCCTTCACTGTAATGCGTATATTTAAAAATAAATAATCAGTTACAACAATATAGACGTAGAACGTTCGATAGAAATAAAAGTTCCAGTCACGGTATGCACGAAATAGTTTATATTTAATTATTTATTGTCATTTTCTGCTTGGTTTGCTTGTTCCTTATTTGTTTTATTTATTTTCTAAATAACCTGTAATAAATTTACTGGTTATCCGCTGATGATAATTTTGTCTAAAAAGTGTATGAGTCGTAGGATCTTGAAAGCAATATGAAGCAATCTATAGTCCGCAATCGTTCCATATGTCTCTGAAGTAACATCCCTCAAATTAAAACTTACTGTAATTTACTAAAAAAAACAATTTATTATAATACTGTGACCCCTATACAAGGAGTTCCACTAAACCATTTTCCATGCTTTTACAGTCTGTCCCTAGCCTTGCCTCTTCCCTACTGCGTATGCCTGTAGAGGAAGCAAATGCAACTTGTTTCGTAATTGTATATTTATGTATTTATATATTATACACTGCAGGCCAAAAGTCCGCCCCCCCCCCCCCCCCCCTATTATTTTTTTAACTAATTGTCGGATCTACTTGAAACTTGGTGTGGTTACATAAGGCAATACTATCTCATGGAGTAACTCTTAGACAATTTACCCTTAAAACAGAGGTGGGGGGTGCAAAGGGAGAAAAATTCTTAAATTGGAAGGGGTGGCATGCGGCACCTCATTTGAAAGGATTTTTTATGGGGAGTATCACGGTGTTTGACTTTTTATTATTAGGCTAATGGTTTGTGGAACAATGGACTTCGAAGTTTTATTTTCCCTAACAATACTCGTTTCCCTAAATCGTTTACAAGAAAGTTAAAATTAAAGATTACTCACCTTTTGTAGCGAAATTCCAACTTCTGCTTTATTATTAATGCAGCAGTTGTTCGAAATGTTCGCCTTGCACCTTCTGACAAATGTAGAGTCGTAGATGTTTAATCGCCTCCCTTACCCTACCAAAGGTTTCCACCGAAATGCTTCTACAGCCATCTATTATTTTTTGGCGGAGATCGGCTAAATTTTGCGGTGGCGTACTGGACACCTGAGATTTTAGGTACCCCCATAAAAAAATCTAAGGGGGTGAGGCCCGGAGACCGTGCGGACCATTCTGTTGGGCTTCTTCGTCCTAGCCATCTATTCCGATAACGATGGTCCAGAAACGCTCTCACCGGCCGTGTGTAATGTGGTGGTGCATCATCTTGTTGAAATACAATGTCTTCTGTGAACTCATCAGGATGGGCTTCTGCGATCTCTACTATAAGAGGGTGTATTAAGTCCTCTAGCATATCTAGGTATTATTGGCCGTTGAGATTGCCTTCGATAAATAGAGGTCCCACGATAGGTTACCCATAATGCCAGCCCACATGTTAAGCTTCTCTGGGTACTGTGAGTGATATACATGAGGATCCACATCTGACCAGTATCTCATATTTTGCCTATTGACTTCCCCATTTAGGTAAAATATGCTTTCGCCCGAAAAGCACACATGGGTTAAATAAGATGGGTTATTTTATCAATTCTGTTGGTCATAAGTTCACAAAACTCTATGTGTCTATCGGGATCATCCTCAGTCAAACATTGTAGGTACTGCATTTTGTAAGGGTGGAATTTCTGTTTACGCAGTACTCTTTTTACCGTAGTAGCTGAAACACCACAGGTCCTAGCTACGCTTTCTGTTGTTGTTGGGGTGTGATAACCATTTCGGCCACAATTTGGACTTGGGTGTCCTCACTGATAGTTGGACGGCCACTACGCGGTTTATCGCCTACGCTCCCAGTGGTGCTAAATTTGGAAACTAGCTGTTGAATGTATTTTCTAGAAATGGGTCTGTCCGGAAACCGTTCATTGAAAATTCTTTCGGCTTCATAGTAATTCCGGCCGGCTTCAGTCCAAATGAATATAGCTTCTGTTTTTTCAGTTAAAGTATGTTTATCCATAATTTAAGGAAAAACAGTGTAAAGCCACACTTTAAAGTCGAGATCAAACTAACTGTTCACCAATTAAACTTTAAATTAAAGCAACTACCAAAAAATTGTATTCAGTCCGCAAGTAACACAAATAGTCCAGGAACGTTATTAATTAATGAGTTTATAGTAGCCTTATAAAAGAAACCAAAGAGGTGAGGTGTAGAAACCTAAGCCAAAATCTAAACCATAATTCATTAAATTGTGGCCACTACCACTGTTGACCTCTTGGAATATCTTTTAAACGTCCTTGGACTATTTGTGTTACTTGCGGACTGAATACAATTTGGGAATTTCGCTACAAAAGGTGAGTAATCTTTAATTTTAATTTTTTTTGTAAACGGTGAGTATTGTTAGGGAAAATAAAACTTCGAAGTATATTATTTCACAAACCATTAGCCTAATAATAAAAAATCATACACCGTGATACTCTACATAAAAATCCTTTTCAAATGAGGTGCCGCATGCCACCCCTTCCAATTTAAGATTTTTTCCCCCTTTGCACCTCCACCCCTGTTTTAAGGGTAAATTGTCTAAGAGTTACTTCATGATATAGTGTTTTATGCCTTATGTAACCACACCAAATTTCAAGTGAATCCGACAATTAGTTCAAAAAATAGTAAGGGGGGGACGGACTTTTGGCCGGCACTGTATATTTATGTATTATATATGTGAACTATATGGAATTATATAGTATATTTATATATTATATATTTGTATATATGTTTGCCAGCATTGTTTACAACTTTTTGATTTTAACTGGTAAATTTTTAGATCCTCGAACAAACACATGGTTCCTGATACGACATCCGCTGCCGCCATTAACTATCTTAGGATTGTATTTGTATTTTGTCCTCAGCTGGGGTCCGAAATTCATGAAAAATAGAAAACCCTATGAGATGAAATATGTCCTCGTCATATATAACTTTTTACAAGTCTTAGTCAGTATATGGCTGTTTTTAGAGGTAAGTTGAGCTAAATATGTATATTAAATTAATTGACTGTAGCCGTCTCTTTGCATGCTATTCTAAATTGAAAAAAAAAATTGGAATGTATATTTTCAAATTGAAGAAAAGCTGTGGTGACTTTAAAAAGGGAATGTAATAGGGATCTTTTTAAATCTAAAAGTGTTACTCTAATATTTTGTCTGTTTAGTTTAGTGATTTAATATTTTAAACAGTATCATTATTTGCATTATAAACATAAGTTTTCATCGATTTAAATAAATCACCTAATCACCAAAGGTAAGAAAAATTCACATATTAAAATGGATGACGAAAAACTGTTTTTACTATACTTGGCTAATCTTTAAAATAATGACCTACTGCGCAATTAATTTTTCTCGTTCCACCATTAAATCGTGTTTTAGTTAGTAAGTAAGCATTATTGTATTCACTGTATTCACACTTACAGTTTGTGTTACTGTATTCACACAGCCCTGAACTCAAGAAGTGTTTATTTACATTTACAATGTTAAAATTTAATTGTTGGGCGTTAGTAGTCATTAACCGTTTGGCTTCTTTATACAACATTCTTCATAAACACTTTCCACTAAGAAACTTTCATATGTGTGGTACCATTTGAATAAAATGGTACCTATTTCTCTAACGCGTTTCTATTATGGTAAACATATGAAGCTATAGTAATATGAGCCCAAAACACTGCTAGTATTCTAAAATTATTAGGTATTTAAAACATAACTTAAAACAAACAAAATTTTGTAAATGAGATTCAGTATTTATATTATTAGTTGTATAAAATGGGTCATACCGAAGATTAAGATAGTTCGATGGAAATCAACAGTCAACACAAAATACATACATTTACATATAATGTATGTACTTGTATATTGAAAACTCGTTACTCGTTACTCGTTACAGACTGTAAAGAGTTAAAAATTACACAGGTCTACAAAATAAAAAAAGTTCTGTCTTTGCAATCAGACCCATCATTTCCTATGTATTTTGATGCACTGAAACCAAATTTGGCAAAAAAAAATTTCTATCGCATTAATTTTTCTCTCCAGCCCCATATAACCCCCATAAACTCTTATAGAGGAAATTGTTGAAAACATTTCTTTAATTATTTTTTTTACCTTTATATTGTTTTTTTTTTGGTCGCTGATCACGAATCTGAAGTCAAGAATAAATTTCGACTTAATGACAGCTGTCAACAAGCTGTCAAATTTCATTAAAAAGTAAAAAGTTGATATTCTGATTACGATTCTGAAGTCAAAAATGAATTTTGGCCTAATGACAGCGTCAGCAAGCTGTGAAAATTTCTAAAAAAGATAAAGAGATTATGTTTAGTACATGTTTATATACAGGGTGGACCATTTTAACCTTTAATAGGAAATAACTCGGCCGGTAAGCGAAAAAATAAAGTTTTGTACAAAAGTTGTTGGGCAAGGAGGGGGACTTACGACCATAACCTTAAATTTTACCTCGACGTTGACCTTGAGGGTTATTTGAAACTCAAAACAACTTTTTCAAATGGAAACAACTATTTTTGACCCCGGATTTGAAAATACCGGGAAATTTTACGTCCAAACTGGCACTTGTCAACAAGGTCATGGCAAGGTCGAATGAAGGTCAAATTTTCGAAAATTGTTAAATAACGAGGGCTAGCCCGGGATAGAGATTGGAAACAGTACAATTTTTCGGATTTAAGGTTATTTCAAGGTCAAAGTGATTTATTAAGCGTGAAACCCTAATTTTGACCTCTGATTTGAAAGGTTTAACGTCAAGGTCATTGGTATCAGAAAGTGACCTTTTTCGACCCTGACAACTTTAATCGGAAACGTTTTACTGTTTCCGATCTCTATCCCGAGCTAGCCCTCGATATTTAACAATTTTCGAAAATTTGACCTTCATTCGACCTTGCCATGACCTTGTTGATAAACCATTTTGGACGTAAAATTTCCCGGTCTTTTCAAATCCGGGGTCAAAAATAGTTGTTTCCATTTGAAAAAGTTGTTTTGACCTTCAAATAACCCTCAAGGTCAACGTCGAGGTCAAATTTAAGGTTACGGTCGTACGTCCTCCTCCTTTCCCAACAACTTTTTTTATTTTTTCGCTTACCGGTCGAGTTATTTCCTATTAAAGGTTAAAATGGTCCACCCTGTATATAAACATGTAGGATTTAGTGATGTAAAAAAAGGATGTCAAAAAGGAATTCTCGAGATATTTTGCTTTAAAGTTACTAATTATTATGAATTTGAAGATACGCCCATAACGTTTTTCCGGAATTTCAGTTGTGAATGGGCTATTACTAAGACGAGTAAATTCGTAGAGGTTACTTTGAGTATAAGACTTCTTCTAAGAAGTTATCTTTATCATATTAGTATTACTAATATATAACCTATGTGGTTAATATATAAACTACTAAACATCATCTCTTTAGTGAAATTTGACAGCTGTCATGAAGTCGAAATTTATTCTTGACTACATTCGTGATCAGCGACCAAAAACCAATGTAAAGGTCATAAAAACTAATTAAAGAATTTTTTTTCAAAAAAATTTCCTCAAAGAGTTTATGGGGGTTATGGGGGGTGGAGAGAAAAATTGATGCGGTAGAAATTTTTTTGCCAAATTTGGTTCCAGTGCATCAAAATACATAGGAAATGATGGGTTATTTTGTAGACCTGTGTTATTTTGATTGACACTTTCCATGACAAAATAATTAAAAACATTACCACTGAAATTCAAAATACCTATTCAATTTTCAGTCCTTAGATGGTTGTTGGTTGGGTAAATACAGTTGGAAATGTGAGCCAGTCGATCGTTCGTATAGCCCTCATGCATTAAGGGTAAGTACTGTACGCGTAACATACGTAGTGTTTTACATTATTTCCAAATATAAATACAGTGTTTTCATAATGAAAGGAACAAATTATTTATTTATTTTTAAGAAAGACTACAAAAATAGTTCAGACAGGTCTATTGTGTTTTTTATAAAGATACTTTTTCTAAAATATCCCATGCCCATATCGTCTTTTGTTTACGAGCTATAACGTAATTACCGCTTTTTTAAATGGCAACCCTATTTTTTTTTAACGGATTCGGAAAGAGATACATTTTCTATGTACAGTGATGTAAAAAAAGGATGTCAAAAAAGGAATTCTCGAGATATTTTGCTTTAAAGTTACTAATTATTATGAATTTGAAGATACGCCCATAACATTTTTCCGGAATTTCAGTTGTGAATGGGCTATTACTAAGACGAGTAAATTCGTAGAGGTTACTTTGAGTATAAGACTTCTTCTAAGAAGTTATCTTTATCATATTAGTATTACTAATATATAACCTATGTGGTTAATTACTTTTTTTTCCAGTTTGCTGTTTTTATTTATTATGTTATTATTTTTTGTTCTTAGTAAAGATCACATACATTTACATTTGTAAAGACATAAAAAAAGTTTGTGTAACATTTTATGTGAAAAATATATTTTTTTGCAACCATTATTAAAGTACTACATTCACGCATAGTTGAAAAAAAGGAAAAAGAAAAGGACACTATAACTTATATGAGGATTGATCACTTCTTACAAAAATACACAAATAAAGTATATTCGATACTTAATATCGTTTGGCCTCCTCATGTATTGATACTGATGTGTTTAGATTCGGTGTGTTTAGTGAATATAGACATAAAAAAAAACGTCATCAAATCTGGCTATGAACGAGAGAGGCAAAAATAGTGGTTATGTCGAAGCTCTTTGTGAGATATATCGTTATTGGCATTAACCATACATGGACTCTTCTTACCTGTCAGCTGTGTCGGATATGAGTGATGACGTTTCTTAATTCATTTAATATAGTTGTTTGACATGTATATTTGTCATATTAATACCTAATCACAAAGGTAAGTTTGAATTTAGTCATAAATATTTTTCTAATTTTGACATATGAAGTAACACATTTCATAACTGACAGAAGTTTTCGCACGTGTTACATTTCGTAACTAGTTAGGAAATATAATATGAAACCTCAAACTGACAATTTGTTGACAATCTAGACAAACCAATTGTGTATTATTTTTTTATATAATTCATAGAATTTAATTTTAATTATTAGGATTAGTTATTAAAAGTTATTAATTTTATGGAAAATGAATAACTTTAAAAATGTAAAATGTTCACTCCTTAAACAATATGATGCATTTCCTAACTGGTTACATAAATGTTAAAGTAAAAAAAAATCAGATTTTTTTCTTTGACATACTACTTTTTTTACACGACTTTACTATTAAATAGCCCTCCTTCCGAATCCGCTGAAAAAAATAGGGTTGTTATTAAAAAAATGTTCAATTACGTTTACGATTACGTCATACATCAAAACCAAAAGACGATCTGGATTTGATATTTATTGGAAAAACGCTCTTTAATAAAACAAAATCGACTTGTCCGCGATTTTTTTGAAAAATATTTTCTAAGAGTTTACGTCGATTTTGCAAACGCGCATGCCATGTTTCAGAAATCTGATAACAGATTCATAATCAGCAATCCCAATAGCCCACTAATATCAAATTTGGCAATAATCTACTGATTTTTTGAGAATCTCGTTCACCATGTTGACTTTGCCATCTTGAATTTTGAAAATGTGACTTCAGAATCGTGATCAGCGACCTCGAAAACCCCCACATACCAAACTTTGCATAAATCTATTCATTTTGTACAAATCTTGATTTCTAACTGTTTTGTTAGAAAGTTAAAGGTTAGAAAAAAAATGGGACGCGTTATCTCAATTTTGATGATGGATTCGGATTCGGCGAAAAAAAAAGTCAAAACACCGTTTTTGACCATACCAACGCATGGTATGGTCAAAAAACATATATGTATACGTATATATATTGAAAAAAAATACTGGGTGTAACAGGATCATGGTACTTTTCTCCTTTAGTTTTCAAGATAATTAATTGAGATTTGGGATATCATATATACATAATAAAAGGCACTGTCTGACATACAAGTGATTGTTTTTCCACTTCCGGTTTCGTCGGAAGTGATACTAACTTTCGATTTTTAAATGGAACCCTCTGTATATTATTGCATTTTTGAATTCTGCATAATTTTCTGAATCCAACAATACCAAATAAGTAACTTTTCAAACGTCAATATTTTTTTACAATTATAATTTTTAGTTTTCCATTTAAGTGGGCCATGACTGTTCCGATTTATTCTAAATGACCCATGTAATGCTACAAAAATCAAAATCCCGTCAAAGATACTAAATTATGTGATTTATGAGCAAATAATGTTCATAAAATCATTTCTCTTAGCTGTAATTTTGTTTGTATTTATCGCACATATTAATACGACATAAAAATATATTACTTATTAATAGTAATAATAAATGGTACTGCGGTACCAATATGGTTCCATTTGAAAAAAATTGAGTTCTGCTCCAAAAATAATTTTGATGAACTTTATTTGCTCATAAATCACATAATTTAGTATTTTTGACAGGATTTTGATTTTTGTAGCATTACATGGGTCATTTACAATAAATCGGAACCGTCATGGTCCACTTAAATGGAAAACCAAAAATTATAATTGTAAAAAATATTGACGTTTGAAATGTCACTTATTTGGTATCGTTGGATTCAGAAAATTATGCAGAATTCAAAAAATGCAATAATATACAGGGGACTCCATTTAAAAATCGAAAGTTAGTGTAATTTCCGACAAAACCGGAAGTGGAAAACAATCACTTGTATGTCAGACAGTGCCGCTTGTTATGTATATAGGATATCCAAAATTTCAATCCATTATTCTGTTACACCCGGTATGTATATATATATATATATTTTTTTAGCAATTTTTGTGAAAAACCATTAATTTTAACCGTCATTTTGACGTTATGTTCGATAATTTTTGCAAAACACCAGACGGCATTAAAAACTACAGTTCAAGACGAAAATTGTATTACCCGATATAGTATTTTTTTCGCAAAAATAAAATGGGCAGATGGGAGGCTGATTTGAAAAATATTGCCCCATATACATATTATCGAGTTCTTAATTACTTCTCCACCTTCTGTATTCTCTTAAACTTATTTTTAAGTGTAGTTTCTAAACTACAATACATTATGTCTTTTGATAAAGTTGATCCAATCGATATAGTGATATACGCTAAACAACCTTACTTGTTTGTAGTAGTTTTGGAAATCTTTCAAACATTTTCAGTTCTCAGGGCACTAACGCGACAATGATAATATCTATCTATTTTCTCTTTTTTGTTTGTCAGTAATATAAGTCAGAGTAATAATGCGCATATTAGTATTAGAAAGTTTAATGGAAGGAATGTTTAAAGCTTTTAAATCTGCAGTTAATAATATCTGAATTTATATGTATGGGAGTGAAAAGGAACAAAATAAGTTTCCGAAATAATTTTCGAAAGTGACCCAATAGTTAAACGCTATTATTAATAAATTAAAATCTGTACTTTGGTACAGATTATAGGAACTTAATTTACTAGGTTAATTAACACTACTTTAATATTACAAACGAATCGACAATATATTTGCATTTGCATATACAGTATTAGGTGTTTATTGAAATGGTTTAGAAAATATTGATTCAATAAAAAGAATATGAAACAAGAAACACGTTGATATTTTATTTAAACTAATTATAATAATTATATGATTATATGTTAATTATATTATTAAACAATACTTTTCAGGTTGCCCGAGGTGTTTATATTTATTTCTTGGCCAAAATATCAGAACTGTTGGACACGGTATTTTTCGTGCTGAGGAAAAAGGACAATCAAATTACCTTCCTACACATCTACCACCACACTGTGATGCCGATGGTCAGCTGGGGCGCGACAAAGTACTTTCCGGGAGGCCATGGAATATTCATTGGTTTTATTAACTCCTTCGTTCACATAATCATGTACACGTACTATATGTTGGCGGCTATGGGGCCGCGATATCAGAAATTTTTGTGGTGGAAAAAGTACATCACGACGATGCAAATGGTAATGTCTTCACAAATGAATGTGTTAATTTTAGAGCTCGTGCATATGTAATATCTGCCGACAGACTTAACAGAAAAAATCAATAATTCGAGTATTTTAAAATTAAGCGTTTGATTGTTATTTCATCAAACTCATCATATTTATTTTCTAAAGTGGATTTAATCTTTAGAGGATCGACCACCAAAGAAGTAGTAAATAAACATATAGGTATATACAGTGCGCGCCTAAAGTATGGAATAAATTCAGTAAATGTGAAACAAAAAATTATAGGAAAAAATCCTCGAACAGGTCCATTTTGTTTAATAAAAACACACATTTTTGAGGGAACGTCTATTTTCAGATGTCATTTATTTTGGAGTAATGACGTCATCAACTTATTTTTAAAATGGCAACCCCCCATTTTTTTAAGTTAATTTGAGAGACCCTTTCATTGTCGATTTAACGGTATAACAATTTTGCCACCTTACATAACAAAGTTTTTGAGTAAACGACAATTGAATGTTACAAAATGAAAAATATATTTTTCACAATAAATAAACGAAAATTTATTTAATAAGCAAATACAATTTTAAATTAAGTGTTCGAAATGCCGTCCATCAACTTCTTGGCAATATGCAAGCCTGTGTACAAATTCTTCTTGTACATTCTGAATGACTTCCAGGGTAATGGATCCCATTGCATCTCTAATGCGATCTCGTAATTCGGATAAATTGTGTGGTCTTCTGTAGTAAAGTTTTGATTTTAAATAACCCCATAAAAAATAATCAAGTGGTGTAAGATCTGAGGATCTCACTGGCCATTCTATCGGTCCTCGTCTACCAATCCACCTCTGAGGAAAGATGACGTCTAAATATTCACGAACGGATAGCGCATAATGCGGGAGTGCTCCCTCTTGCTGAAACCAGTGTGTTATCTGGAATGTCAGGATCATTCTCGTTTGGAAAAATTACTGCAAGCGCTGGAACTAGATCATTTTGCAAGAACTCCAGATATCTTTCTCCTGTGAGAGTTTCTTCAAAGAAGAAAGGCCCTATTAGGTATTCTGTTTGCGACTATTCCGGCCCACACATTTAATTTCTGCGGATGTTGAGTATGTGCTTCGATGATGAAATGAGGATTCCTCCGACTCCAATACCTGCAATTTTGACGGTTCACTATGCCGCTCAGACAAAACGTGGCTTCATCGCAAAAAAAGTATTTGCTGGTGTAAATTTGGATTTGTTTGACAAAGAATCGTCCTAGTTTCACAGAATTGCAGTCGCCGGTCGGGGTCGTCTTCGTTGAGTTCTTGCACAAGCTGAAATTTGTAGGGATGATAGTTTTCTTTCCTCAGGATACGTAGAACTGTAGTCTGACTAACTTCATTTTCTGAGGCAACTAGTGTAGAGGTACTCCGAGGGTTCTCTTCCATACTTAACACAATATCAGTCTTTTTATCTTGGGTAATTTTTGGACGTCCTGATTTTCGTAGATCTTTAACATCACCACTTTCTCTAAATTTGGACTCAATCTTACTAACTGTGGATTGGGTGATAGGGATATCTGGATATTTTGCATTAAATAAATTGCATACCTCCTGCTGAGTTCTGGTCTTATTTCCATATCCGATGAAAATCAAAATTCCAATTCTTTGTGTCACAGTTAAATGTGCCATATTAAAATGGGAATTTTTATAAAACTAACACGTTACATTAACTTTTCGCACAATTTAATGACAAATCTTCTGATTAACTGACAGTAAAAACCTTGGATACGTCAAAAAACTTAATCTGATAATTGTTTTGCTTAGCAACGTACTTTTTTGCTATGTTTTATTAATGTTTTCAGTTTTTCCAGAAATTTTCGTTTATTTATTGTGAAAAATATATTTTTCATTTTGTAAAAATCGTCATTTACTCAAAAATTTTGTTATGTAAGGTGGCAACATGTTTATACCGTTAAATCGACAATGAAAGGGTCTCTCAAATTAAATTAAAAAAATGGGTGGTTGCCATTTGAAAAATAAGTTGATCACGTCATTACTCAAAAACAAATGACATCTGAAAATAGGCGTTCCCTCAAAAATGTCTGTTTTTATTAAACAAAATCGACCTGTTCGAGGATTTTTTCCAAAAATTTTTTGTTACACATTTACTGAATTTATTCCATACCGTAGGCTCGCACTGTTATACAAATTTACAGCCTTGTACAAAAATATGGCTTTACGTGTCATATTTGTTGTTTTAGCTATATTTGTTGTTTATAAGAACATATTTTATATATCACATTAAGTAAATCCCAAGTTCTTTTTTTTTTTGGAAATTACCCCAATTATATATTTTAGTCATTATCTATTTGTTATTATTTTACACCAATATTAAGTTGAACGTTTTTATTTTCTATATTTTACTTTTTGTATTTACATATCTATTAACTTCAACAATTTTGTTAAACACATCGTTTTAAGGAATACTCTTTTAAAAGAAAACAAATTTCTCCCAATCGATAAAATAGTTTGTGAACAATAAATGTGATGTTTGATGTTAATGCTTTGAATGAGCCTGTAATATTAAAATCGTATGTTAAAGTGTGTAATCATCAGAATGCTATTATTCAAAGACTTGATTGACTGTTATCATTGGATTAGATCACAAAATGTGAGGACGGGATTGCCTGAACATTTTGGAAGGCACCTATAAACACGTGTTTGTAGGTGCATAATTGTATTCTGTTTTGTTAAGATGGCCTCATTCTTGGCAGTTAAATAATAAACGTCTAGAACTCTCGTCTGAAACTGATAATGAGTTTTCAGTCAAACGGGACTAGTAACTTCTTGATGTATGCAAGAAACACAAAAAGATTAAATTGATTTTTCTCGAAAACGCTGCATCTTCCCGATTTCAAATAAGACCATATTATTGATGTAAACTACCTTAAAGTTAAAGTAAATGAAGTTGACAATTCTAAGATAAAAAAAATAATTCAAAATTCCCTCAAGCGGGATGCTTCTGATACCAATAGAGAAATCTTATTTGTGGTGGTTCATTCGCCATTAAAAGCTGACTTATCGTGCCAGGTTTGAATTTTTCATATAACGGCATTTTTGACACATTTTAAAAAGGTTGGTTTGCCATCTTCCAGTAGTTCTACCTCCCTTAGGAAGCATTTTAGGATTAAAGTAAATTAGGTTAAATTGACTTAAAATCGCGACTTTTGTTTGGGATTTCCACTTGACTGGAAGGTTCTTGGACACCCTATACGCAGCATATTTGATTTAGGGATCAAAATAGTTTCACAAATACACATTATCTTTTGATTAGCACTCTACTGTGGACTGCAAATAAATGAAATCAAATGTTATTTATTCTAGATAGGCAACTAATATTGCGTCTTCTTTTGTATATTGTATACATATGTCATATCTTGTGACAGCATTCAGTAATAATTTAGGTTTTCGTTAGTACGCTTGGATCCTTTTACTATATGTTCTTCATTTTCGATTGTTCTCAACTTGTTAAAGACATTTTCAGAAAAAAATATATTTTTGGTGGCAATTACGAGTACACGATAAATTGCTTGTTAGAATACAAGTCATACAATGCATAGAAATCAACACCAGGAAATTAAGTAACAACAATTAACTAAATTTTCGCGTTGTCTGTGCGTTGTTTGTTGTGGATCAAAACAATTATACAATTAAATAAGTCTAGAATTAGACATAGAGTGGAAAGTCAGTTTGAAGCGACACAAATAATTTAGTTACCGCTGTATATGAGTGAGAACACAACCATTCACTCTTGGCCTAACAGCAAAACACTGTGGAATATGCAAACATTTGATAAATGTTACATAGTGATTATTAGTTATTACATACACATTTCTTTATTGGAGCAACTTTTATTTTTATTGTTTACTATAAGGTAACGGTTGAAACTGCATAGGGACTCCCCGTTGATTCTACGACACTGATGACGACTAAGAAGAACTTATTTTAGTAGTAGTAGTGGATCTGTGTGTTCATATTTGAAATGGATTTCAATTTCAATGACACTGGTTTACAAATATTTACATTCCCCCAGAAAAAGTTGTAAGACGTGTGCCGATGACAAATATGTATATGTATACTTAGACATACATATTTTTTTTATCACAGTCTAGTTGTTTATAAAATGATGTAAAATCTGATTTTATCAGTTTATTGATTCCTGTTGGATTGGAACAACTTTTATTGTTATTGTTTACTATAAGGTAACGTTTAAAACTGCATAGAGACTCACCGTTGATTCTACGACACTGATGACGACTAAGAAGAACTTATTTTAGTAGTAGTGTATCTGTGTGTTCATATTTGAAATGGATTTCAATTTCAATGACACTGGTTTACAAATATTTACTTTCCCCCAGAAAAAGTTTTAAGACGTGTGCAGATGATAAATATGTATATGTATACTTAGACATATTTTTTTTATCACAGTCTAGTTGTTTATAAAATGATGTAAAATCTGCTTTTATCAATTTATTGATTCCTGTTGTGGACTGTAAAGTCTTATATGAAACAATGACATAATTACGACTTATGAAATATCAAGGACACAATTGAAAGGCTTGTGACGAGAGACAGCAGAGCCAGAGAGCACCTTCACGTTAAAAAAGTATGGCTAGTTAAAATGAATTTATTCTTAGAAAAATGAACATAAAGCACAATCCCGTAGTTCCACCAAAAAACATAATTTTACCTCCCTTTCACATTAAACTTGGCTTAATGAAAAAAAAATGTAAAAGCACTTTACCAAGAAGGAGCTGCATTTAAGAACTAGTTTTTTAAATGTTTTTCCAAAATTATCCGAAGCCAAAAATAATGAAGGTATAACCCACAAATTAAACAGTTTTAAAAGACGGCAAATTTGAAAACCCTTTATGTTGGTTGAAAAGATTGCATGCATAATTTAGAATGATGGTCAATGAATTATTGGGAAATGCAAAAAAAATTGTCCTCACTGGGGAAACAAAGTAAACTAGTGTAATCAATGGAATTTATAAAGAGTAATATTATGAGGGAGAGGAAACATGTTTCATATCATAGTCTGATACATCTCAAGGAGGCTTAAGCTGTACCAAACTAGGCGACAATGGCAACGACGGTTTTAAAGATGGTCTAAAGTAAAGAGTAGACCTACAACCTAGTACACAATAGTCAAATATATTTTGGTGCTTTCAACTAATACAAGTTAAAAAATGTAGTAGGATGCGGAATGGGATTTCCATTAGCCATGAGGCTAGATGTCTGGGCAGTCGCAAGAAGAATCAGACGTTTTGAACACGTTGAAAAATCAGGCCAGGTCAAATATGATGTTCACAGTTGGCAATTGAAATATGTGTATGTAACCAAAATTTAAAGTACTATTTTCTAGGTAGACAATCTCCCACCTTATAAAGCCTACGAACTTTTCTATGAAGCTTATGAATAATTCTGGACTAACAGACAACGTACATAAAGACCTTATTTACTAACCTAACTTTAAAAAAATATATGACACATACTTTAGCAAGTATTTGACCGAAACAGGGAATATAAAATTTTGGAATCAAATTGTGCGCCATATATTTTATGATCCATAAAAAAATGTCAAATATTTAAGTTGAGCTGAATGTTATTTTCGGTACTGGCAAATGGGTCGTACGTATCGAAACGATTTTTTTTTCATGTCAGTAGTGGTAGTTAGTCAACATAGTAACGTAGCTACCTTGCCTACCATTTTGCAATTCAGTAATTAACGCAACATTGTTGTGTTCAGTTCGCAAGTACAGATAGACATATCAAGGCCATAAAAATACTACATGGAGCTTGATGTAATACCATCACTTAATTAATAAAGGTAAATTGTTCCAACCATATTATTCATAGCGTTAAGGCTTCCCTTTTCGAGCTGCTGTGATATTTTACTTTTGTTTTTCCTTACGGGCTGCATAATATAATGAATTGGTCGGTCTTAACCTGGTAGTGCAACATTTCTTTGAAGGGGCATCAAAAGACTGTCTATCAATCGATAGAATGTGGTGATGCTACACTGCTGCTGTTCATTTATTTTATATCAACGCGACAATGTTACCCGATACAATTGCGTTACTATATTCTGACTGCATGGGCTTATGGAACTTAAATTATTGGCGATCCATAAATTAGCTAAAAAAGTAGCCAAGAGTGGCTAAAACAATAAAATCCTGTTTATGTATACAATTAATAGCGTGAGTGTATGAGTCCTAATTTTAAGTGTATTATTTTTGTTTTAGTTGCAATTTTGTATAGCGTTTATACACAGCAGCCAGCTGATATTTAGGGATTGTGGTTATCCGAGATGGTCCATTTTCTTCACGATGCCGAATGCAATTTTCTTCTATTACCTCTTCGCCGATTTCTACAAACAAGCGTATGACAAGAAGAAGGCTAGGAAAGAAGATTAGAAGTGGCTGGAATACAGAAACCTTCGCAATAAGTTACCAAATGTATTTTTTATATATAAAACTATTAGTATATGGGAGTATAAAACCAATAAATGGGTTTTATACTTACATATAATGAAACGTATGTTTATTTTGTGTTTTGCTGTGGTCTCTGTCTGCCTACGTTGACCAAAATCTTTGCGTACACTATCGTTGTTGTTTGTTGTCGTCGCTAGCGCTCTTGAAAACTGTATTACCTTTTTAATTAAGGGTAGTAATAAAACTAATAAACACGTGTAAATATGTCATTAGTAATTAAAGGCGACGTAAATATGTCATTAGTAATTTAATAGCGATGACATTGTACCTGCACAGTGTGACCTACTTAAGTATATTCATTGCATCCGATAGCTTATTTCTTATGTGTTAAATAAATTCCGTATTGACTCCGACAGAAAAATGTAATGGTCTGCTATTCTCCCAATTAATCCCGTTATAAACATTGATTATTTTCTATTAACTCCAATAGTTACTCATCGAATTTGGGTTTTATTGACCCCATATCATTTTGTGATGACGGGAGTATTCAGGGAATATTAGACTTACGGGAGTATCAGTCAGATTAAGGTAAAGAAGTCTCACGACGAGTAGCAGTCAGATTAGGGTGAACATTTTCGACTGCAGCAAAATTCGAAACTACTTCAAGCATGTGAACCCTTACATTTTACCTAGGGATTAAAAGTTACCAAATGTAAGTTTTCAAATATTTAGATTGTAAAAAATGAAAGGTGTTGTTTAATTTATTATAATATTGATATTACCTTCAAACAAAATAAAAATTATATTTATAAAATATTAAACTAGTCATACAAACTACGGCACACGCGTTAATTACTCCTACCTGCTACAACAGATCTTAAGAGATCGCGGTGGCTGACTAATGAACCAGCTCTCAATATACTATTTCGACTCCTACATCTCTTCTCGTACTCATACATACAGCGCTAGCTGTCCCTGCCGTATGAATGGAAACAAAAGGTAGTCTTATGTATGAGCCTACCTCTCCTACCGTGCTGACCACTGTGCGATGTAGATGAAGTCGTATGTTTCCTCCTGTACTTTTTTCCTGAATTGTATCTTTCTAATATTTGCAATACCATGATATGGAATGATAGTAGCATAGTTTTCATTACATACGTCTTAATTTAATAGTAAATTTCTATAACTAGCTAAAGAGAAGTAAAAACACCATAGATAATTACTCAGAACCAGACAAAAGTTCTTCCAATACACGGAAGTACATACCCGGTCAACTTGACGTTTTTGGGGTCGCTGAACACGAATCAGAGCTCAGTTTTCTTCGTTTAGCGTTAGTTTTTTTTCTAACTTCAAAAACACACATGCACCCAAAGCCAGAGAAGACCATTTCTAGTTTACGTTTTTCAACGCGCTGAATCAAATCCTGAGGTCCGTATGCAATTACTATTATCAGTTCTATTATCAGAACAAAAATCCCCATGAAAAACACTAAATCAGAAACCTTATTATATAATTGACAAGCTCATTACCTCACCTCAGAAACTTTCAACTCTAAGACTTCAATAACGACGTAACCCAGGGCTGATTGACTTCCATAACCCCGTGATCCAGGTGAGCAGATTTATGTAGCCCTTTTCGAGGCTATAAGGTTGAGAGATATGATTGCATCATATTGGACCATGCCTTTTCATCATGTTGCTGCATGCTAAATTTCACAGGTCCCAGATATAGGGTTTTTGAGATTAATGAGTTTGAGATTGAGGTTATAAATTTTCAGAGCGATGGGATTTCGGGTCTATTGGTTTGAGAGTGGTGATTGGATCATACGGATGCCTTTTGATCACGTCGTATAACTATAAAATATATGGAGATGAAAATTTGTATCTAGATGTTTTCGGGAATGCTTTAGCCATCTAAAATAATGGAAACTTTCTGGCACTTCCGGATGTACTGGAATGTGAATACTAACTTCGTTATTTTAAATGGCATGCTATATTCTTTATGTCACGTTGTTTCCATGCAGTAATTACTTTGATGAAAGCTGTATATATCTAAAATGAACGGGTTTAGAACATTTCACTTTTAGAGAAAAAATGAAATTGTAAACCTGTAGTAATAAACCTGTAAACAGTAAACATGTGTTTCGCTGTGATAAATTCTATGGTTAATTGTTCTGTTACATAAATATGAGAAATTGAGTTTACTGTCAAACATATGACAAAATCTACAGGATACTCAAAATACAGGGCCAAACTTGAACAACTTTGCTCTTTATTAAGTTGTTTATTTTAAACAGAACGTACTCTATTTTATGATTCATTTTGCGTCCTTATAATACAAAAATTCTATATACCTAAAATATAAGGTTTTTGATTTATTTCCAATTATTGGTCACAGTGATTAGAGGATTAATATAGATTAATAGATAACTCAGTATGTTCTATTTAAAATATTTAACTTAAGAAAGGATACAGTTGTATAAATTTGATCCTCTAACCACATTGTCAAATAATTAGAAATAACTCGAAAACTGCACATTTTGGGTGTAAAGAATGCCAAAGTGTGTATTGAAAGAAGATAAAGAAAGGAAGCGAAAGGAGTCATAAAATGTAGTACCTACGTTCTTTTTAAATAAACGACTTAATAAAGGACAAAACTATTCAAGTTTGACTCTCCATTTTTTAAGTGCCCTGTAGATTTTTCCGTGTATCTAGAATTATTGACAATAAGCTCAATCTTTTATAATTACATGGTAAAAAAATTAACTATAAAACTATCACTGCGAAAGTTAATTTTTTATACGGGTTTACAATTTTCTTTTCTTTTAATTGAAATATCTCGAAAACCGTTAATTTTAGACCTAGACAATGGTTATTAAAGTGACAACTTAATGAGTACAAACAAAATAGCATGCAGTTTAAAATAACGAAGTTAGGATTCACTTTCGGTATATACGGAAGTACCAGAAAGCCGCCATAATTTTAGATGTGTATATAATCCCTGAAAATCAAGATCATCCAAGCCATTTAATAGGCCACTCACCATGAAGTACCCTGTACTTATTAGACATTACTTTCATGGTAATGATGATAGTCCTTCTGGTACATATTCTCTAAAAAAAGTCTAGGAAAAATCTATAAATTGCCTTGAAATTAACCACTTTAGTTTTGAAGATCGTACACGTAATTTGAAATGGCACTAAATAACCACATATACGAGTATATTAGTCCAGTAAAAAAGGTCGAAATAGAAGACTTTTAAGAGGAAGTGTGCTTTTTTAACTGAAGGTAGGTGAATGGGTACTGAAAGATACCCCACTGAAATTTTTGTCCCCAACCCCGAGAACCCTGAGAAAACGGAGTTGAAAGTTTTTAAATCGCAATATCTGGAAAACCGTAAACCAGACTGAAAAATGTTTCAAACAAAAGTTATTCGGAATGAATAACTTTTCACAATACGGAATGAATAACTTTTGAAAATACACAGATGGTTATAGGAAGTCCAACCCTGTATCTCTGCAAATAAGGGCGTAAGAACTTGTGGGATTGAGGAAAAATTCATTCATCGTAGAAGCACCGCTGGCATAGAGAGCGACGCCCTTATTTGCAGAGATATAGGGCTGGACTCTTTGTATAATTTTTCATTCCGAACAACTTTTGTTTGAAACATATTTCAGTCTGGTTTACGGTTTTCCAGATATTGTGATTTAAAAACTTTCAACCCCGTTTTCTCAGGGTTCTCGGGGGTTGGTGACAAAAATTTCAGTGGGGTATCTTTCAGTACCCACACCTTCCTTCACACCTTCCTACCTTCAGTTAAAAAAACACACTTCCTCTCAAAAGTCTTCTGTTTCGACCTTTTTTTACTGGACTATATTTGACTGTACAAATTGTTCATGATCTGTCGGATGTTTTAGAACCGTTAGAAAATGTAGAGACTAGATAATAAAACAATTTGAGATTTATTAAACTACCTACACATATAATATATACAATATTGCTATGAAATATACAAACAATAACAATTAAATTAAATAAACAATTTCCTTACTGAGACTTAACCATATTCGCAACCCCGGATTTACGTGACGCTTTGGGCGTCTTATAGGCCTTCCTATAAAAGTCAGCGAACAAGTACAGGAATATGACTATATTTCCGAAGAAGAAGAAGGTAACTGATTTTGGTATCTTGCAGTCCATGGCCGTTATTGTTAATAAATAGACCAACATGATGCAGAACTGAGCCTGAAAAAAAAATAGTTTAGGGAACTCTGTATTTTAGTATTTTTACTACACCAAAAATTGTTTCTTACGAGTTGAATCGTTGTCATGTATTTTTTCCACCATAAGTATTTTTGATACTGTGGCCCTAAAGCTGCTATAAGGTAGTACGAGTACATTATAACGTGTACAAACGTATTTAGGAATCCTATGAATGCGCCTTGTTCGCCTGGAAAAATAAATTAAATGAAATTAAACAAAATGTGTAAGAAATGGTTTGCATATATTTGCCAATTATGATATACAAAATGGTGACAAAAAAAAGATAATAATGGTAAAATTCGTATAAGTATATTATTCTATACATACATACGGAACGCCTATTTATTTTGTTAAGCTAGGAATCTATTACATTGTAGCAGTGTCGTCGAAAATAATTTATTCTTGCTAATTGTAATATTTACATTTTTTTAGAAATGTTTTGAAATTTGAAAGATCTCATGAATGTAAGAATATTTTGAATTTTCGTAAATTTTTGTTTTATTTTATGTTCGATGTAAACTATTTTTTTTGGTATTGGAATATGAGGAGCTTTCCCTGTGGATGCTATATTTGAAACTTGTGTTATTTAAAAAGACGTGTGTCATCTATTATGACAATTTATTCTAAAATGGTTTTACGTTCTAAACAACTTGATATTTGACAATATAAAGAAATGTGTAATGTAAAATGCAAAACAAAGTGCAAAATGTGTAATGTATAATCATGCATAATTCGTCCAATCCATATCAAAATTTAAAATTTTTGGCTGCCCTTCTTTGCGTGAAAGGTGGTCAATTTTTACCATGGTCAAAAGTAAAAATGGAAAGTAAGAAAGAATTTTAAACTTCTGCAGTAATAACAATAGCCTTATTACATATGGGTAGATAAAATTAAGTAACTTACCTGGCAGAACTTTAAGATACACCCAGGAGAATAATACCATTATTGAATGATGGTAAACGTGTAGGAATGTTACTTGTGACTGTTTTTTTCTTAGTACAAAGAAAACAGTATCTAACAGTTCCACTATTTTGGAGAAGATGAACCACCACGCGTACAAAGATAACTGTAAAGGAAAAACAAACATTAGTATGCAAGTATTTCTACATCTTTTATTCCTATATCGATTTACGTACAGTGTGGAACAGCCAAATGGAATAAATTCAGTAGCTCCATTATTATGCATTTTTTTTAGAAAATTCTGAGACACGTCAATTTTTAATTCTAAAATAACATCTTGCGACGTAAAAATGTCATCCCTAAATTCAACCCCCTTCAGGTGAAAGCTACAACCACTAAATTTTCAAATTGGAAGTAGGGGCTTGTGATACTTCATTTGAAAGGTCTTTTCATTCAAAACTGCTATGGTTTAAATTCTTTTGCAGAAACTAACAAGAAAAAAAAAGTTTCTCTAGCATAAGAAATTCGTTACATTAAAATAAAAAACAAATCATTATTAATGCAGCAGATGTTCAAAATGCATGCATGTATGCATGTCTCCAGCATCTTGGCAGCATCCTAGACGTAAATAGAAATGTCTTCTAACGTTAGTTAACAACCGCGGGGTAATCAACCTAATTGCAAGTGTTATTCTTCTTCTTAAGTCAGCTAAATCGTCGGGTTTGGTTTTGCAGACCATAATTTTTACATATCCCCATAGGAAGTGATCGTGCAGGCCATTCTACAGAACCACGTCTCCCTATCCAGCGATTTGGAAAGATTGTGTGGATATATTGCCGGACATTGACTTTGTAATGTGCTGGTGCACCATCCTGCTGGAACCATATTGTATTACCTGCAAGTTGTGGGTTTCCTTCAACTGGATACAAGTTTGCCATCGTCGGTACAACATTATTTTGGAGCAGCGCTAAATAAGTTTCTCCATTCAATGAAGAAGGGACCAATGATATTTTCTTCAATTACTCCTGCCCAAACATTAACTTTCTCAGGGTTTTGAGTGTGTAGTTCCCTCATCCAGTGAGGATTATCTCTCAACCAGTAACGACAGTTTTAGCGATTAACATGGCCGTGAAGTGTAAATATATATTCATCCGAAAATAAAACAGTTTCTATTTGTAAAGTATTGTCATCTATCATTTGCATCATTTGTTCACAAAAGAGAATTCGTCTATCAAAATCGTCTTTAATTAAGTGGTACCAGCTTTTTCAATTTTTTTTTTCAAGCATATGCATTACATCCAATTTCTGATCATCACTGAGTTTATTGGAAGGATTTTTCTTTAGCTGCCGTATATGTTCACGTTCCCGAAACTGCTTCTCTATTTTACTTACGGTACCTTGAGATATCGGCGGTAACTCCGGATATTTTTCTTGAAATAGGCGAACAACTTCGGCCTGCGTTCGTATTCTGTCTCCGTAACCAATCATCTGTAGAATCGTTATCTTATGCATTTCTGATAGGTGTTATAATGACAAGTACGTTTGTAGGTAATTTCACTAAAGCTGATAATTGAACCTAAAATTGACAAATAATGTTACTTATAAAAGTTTTATTTTAATGTAACGAATTTCTTACGCTGGAGAAACTTATCTTTTTTTTTTTTGTTAATTTCTGCGATAAAATTTAAAACCATAGCAGTTTTGAATAGAGAATGAAATTTCAAATGAAGTATCACAAGACCCTACTTCCAATTTGAAAATTTAGGGGTTGTAGCTGTCACCTGAAGGGGGTTGAATTTAGGGATGACATTTTTACGTCACTTGATGTCATTTTATAATTAGAAATTGACGTTTCTTAGGATTTCCTAAAAAAATGCATAATAATGGAGCCACTGAACGTATTCCATTTGGCTGTTCCACACTGTATACGTATATATGAATAAATAATATGTTACAATTTTTCCCTTTCCATGATGTGTAAGTGGCGGTATTAAGAAATGTATTTTAAAACTTTACACTAGACGAATTTTTCAAACCCTGGCGCCTTCGCCATTTGTCTGTCTGTTAGATGTTTAGTCCGAAGTTAGGCAACCCAATAAGCGTTTTAAATTCATGATTTTGATTATCAACTTTTTGAACTTATTCATTTTGTTCGTGAAGTGATGTACTCTTTTGAAGTGATATACTCTCTGATGTACTCTTGTAAGATTATGCCTTTTGGTGGTAAATTGCTTGATGCAACCCTCAGATTCGGATGTTCATAACAGTTAGTAATAACACAGGAGCACAAAAAAAGGTGTTGTGCTGGGATCTACACCCGTTCACTCTACGTTTTTTTTTGTGTCGCTGAAACCGAATTCGTCCACAATTTTACACCATCGACTCAGGGTTCAGTTCTACACTCATTAAAGACCTCAAATTTAGGATGCATTTAATCCTGAAGAAATATATCCAAGAAATGAAGACCCAACCCAATATAACGGAGATAAACCTAACATAACGTAAGGGATGAAAGAAATAAACCAAAAGAAGGTAGACGTACGGCAGGAAGGGTGTAAGGCTATATATAATTATTTAATCAAAGAAGAATCAAAGAAAGGTGGAAATGCAGGGGGATGAAAATTGGACCCACCATAACGACTGGCAACTGAACCCACAATAATCAAGGACAGGGGAGATTGTTCTGAAACAATTCGACATATTCATTTGGTTTGGAGAATTTCGGTCCCGCATCTGCCATCAACTTAGTCACAACTCCAGAAGACAATAAGTGACGAATCGAGATCACTTGACTGAGATCTCACCCTCGTGACTGACGAGGTAGATCAGGGGTAGCTAAAGCAATTTCTTGGCAGTTGACGGTCATGTCTGTCGTTTTCTCACATAATAAAATAGTAGTAATAATTCACATAATAAAAAGAGTAGACCTTGAAGATAACATGGAAGAGAAATTACTTGGAGATTTCATAATCAAACAAAATTAATTTCTAAATCATCCTAATACAGATTTCCAAGTAAAAGTCATTAGAAAAATGAGATTCAAATAAATGGTAATTTTGAAACAAGGAAATCTGAGTGTTGGTTGGTCTACATGTCAAGTTTTTGAATGTTCCTGTGTACAAGTGCTCAAGTATAGGTTAAATCTTAATATAGACCACTCTGTTTTTGATTCAAAATGTCCAGAATATTTAAGAAAAGTATATATGCAAAAATACACAATAAAAATTACCAGTGAACCAAAATAGCAATTAAAATTGAATGAAGTGGAAACATTAATGCAAACGAACTGAAAATATATCATCAAAATATTCAGTGTATTAGTCTATTTTTCAGAACATTGTTAACAAATTATGAATAAAAGTCAATTTTGAATGGTTTTAATTTTGTGTAGCATATATCGTAGATTGTCTTCTAAAAATGGCGGCGTTGCTATATATTGTAAAAGTAAATGTAACAGAATTGAAGTTTGTACAAAAGATTAACCAGGAGCAGATTATTGAAGCTTGCGCAGTAAAACTATGTTTTGGTAAGTCGACTTACAAAATTATTACCATTTATAGATCTTCTTCAGATTGTATTGATTTATTCATTAAATAATTATATATAGCCTTACAATCAGTATGCAAAAATAGTAACTGTAAGGTAATTTTGTGTGGTGATTTAAATATAGATTTTCTGAGTAATACTTACGCAAAAAAAATAATTTGTTTAATTTCTACAACATAAAAATTTAATAGCCAACGAGAACATTAGGTGAAAGTGCGACAAGTGGTATTGACTATATGCGTATAAACATAAATGTAATATTCAGTGTGATATACTAGACAATGCAATATCAGATCATACAGCTCAAGTATTATCATTAGTAGTCTAAAGTTCTATATAAACATTTATTTTCCCATAAAAAAAGGTAAACACAAATAAGGTCAGTAATAAAAAATATTGGATAACTAAAGGAATGAGAATTTCTTCAAAAAAATTTAAAAAAAGTTCATTTAATGTTCAGGGCAAGAGAGAGATATATACAGATTTACAAATAATACAAAAAGGTTTATCGGCAAGTATTAAAAGCAGCCATAATTATAATAATTCTTATGACTATAAGGCAGATAACAAGACAAAGGTGGCATGGAATACTATAAATAATAATGTTAAAATAAAATTAGTAAAAACATCATCCCAGAGTTATACGTAGGGGACAATATAATATCAGAACCTAAATATATTGCTAATCATTTTAACAACTATTATACAGATATACCACAGCAGTTAACTGACAAATTAGGTAATGATATTGATGGCAGTACAACTCCAGAATTTAGAGCAAAGAAAGAGTATCCTATTATGTTTTTAAGTCCTGTTGACGAGGAAACTATATACAGACAGGTATTAATTTAAATAATTTTAACTCTGGGGACACAGATGAAATAAGCGCGAACTTTTTAAAACCAGTAGTTGGATTCATTGTACAACCAATTACATTTTTTATAAACCTTTCGTTCGAACATTATATATTTCCAGAGGTATTAGAAGTTGCAAAACCATTGGTCCCATTGAAAATTATAGACCATTATCATTATTATCTACATTATCAAAAATTTGGGAGAAAGTATTATGTAGTAGAATTATGCAGTTTTTGTGTTCCTTTAATATCATAAATTCTGCACAGCGCATCCAGGCTATGCACAGTGTATTTTATAATACCTAAACTGTATGGTTTTTGAGTTTTCTGAGGTATTTACCAATATTATCAAAGCGATAATTATATTATGTACAGTGTGCCATGGACAACAAATGTATTATAACATAACATAATTAATTTTTTTTTCTACGAATATGTAGATATCAAATAAATTCAACCGTACTGCAAAAGTATGTATAGAGAGATGATGAAAAATTGAAATGAACGGTATTATAAAATACAGTATGTTCTATTTAATATAATCGATTTAAAAATGGAAAAAAGGGTTAACATTTGACCCTCTAATCACTTTGACAAATAATTTGAAATAACTCTAAAACGGTACATTTTGAATAGGGAATACTAGTATATATTGAAAGAGGTTAAAGAGGGGAAGCGAAATGAATAATAAAATATAGTACGTTATTTTTAAAATAAGCGACTTAATAAAGAAGTTTGACTGTCCATTTTGAGTACCCTGTAGATTTTTCTGTGTTTCTAGAGTTATTGACAGTAAGCTAAGCCTTTCATACTTACATGGTAAAAAAAATAATCATAGAATGTTATCACTGCAACAGTTATTAGTTTTTTTTCTGCAGGTTTACAATTTAATTTGTCTTTATAAATATGGAATAAAAAATATAGCATGCCGTTTAAAATAATGAAGCTAATATTTACTTCCAGTATATCCGGACGTGCTAGAAAGTCACCGTTTAGATGTGTAGAGCATCTCCGAAAACTCCGATAAATATACAAATGTTCAACTCCATATCGTTTATAGCTCCAAAACGTTTAATAGGCCACTGCCCTTGAAGCACGCTGTATCTCTATAGTCTGTGAGGTCTCACACATGGTTAGATCTTACATCACTACAGTATTTTGTTTGAGGATATTTGAAATCAAAAATATACATACATAAAAATATACATGTTAATTATAAAATGAAAGGATTTAAAAGATTTTGGATATGTCATTGAAAATATCTTTAAAACTTTGTAGATATGGTTGCCTATTGGCAGAACGTCAACGGACAGCAATTTGTGACCAATATTAGAAGACAATAAAATTCAGCTTGATATATTTTTAGCTTCATATTGATATTTTCATTAAAACACCATTAGAGCTCTAATCCGTGATTTATAACATTCCAATGTAAGCCTCTCTAAAATATTTTAATGGCACAACTATGTTGCAATAATTTTAACAACTGCCAGCTGCATCGAAATCAATACTACAAAAAAAGGACTGAAAAAAAAATAAAGAAGGAAACATCAATAACAAAAGAACTGGCAATATGCATAGTGCATATTGCCAGTTCTATTATTACCAGACAACTATGCATTTTTTGTAATTCAAACTTGACCTGTCTTATGCGAGTTTTGCAAAAACTTGCGTGTTTCAGTTTCACGGAACTTGCAGTATTTTTGCTTTTCTCTAAATATAAAAAAGGTACTTATATAGTTTAAACTGAAATTACTCGATATAGCTGGATACAATAAGTGCGGCCGTGAAGTAATAGCGCTTGATAAGTAATTGTGACCGTGAGGTACTCGTATTGGCCGACATAAAATACTATCACACTTAAACCGTGACATTTTTCGTTTTTAATTGTGTAGGTGAAATATATTTTTTTAGTGTGGTCCATGAGAAAAATAGCTATATACTTTTAATAATATTCTTAAAACATTTTATTACTAAGGTTGTTTATTTGTTAAAACTATATTGTTATAAAATGTTATGAGGTTAAATCTATTAGCAAATACATTTGGGGCATTTCCCGCCAACTAAGTGAGGTCAAAAAAATTTCTGGTTGAAACATATCACAATCGATAGTACTTGTTAAAAAACTAACTTCCCTAAAGTTTTAGATTTTTTGAGCCACAAGGATGGTGAGGGTGAGAAAATACAAATTTTTGTTTCGATTCTAAAATTTCAATCTTTCTCGGTAAGAAAATAAAAAAAATAAAAAGAAGGTTGCAATGGTTTTCGATGCGTTTTTTGCGTAGAATACGACAAAAATATTTTCAAAATTATTGGGGGTAGTTTTCACCCTTATTTAGAGGATTGAAAGTTTAAAATCGAAATTTCGAAAAGTATGACACAATTTTTTTTCAATTTTTTTTTAATTCTTTAATTTTTTTTTTTTCACTTTCGATTAATTTTTAATTCATAATGGGCGTCGACCAGGAACTGGCCCCAAAAATGGTCCAAAGGTAAAAATACGTGGTTTTAGCGTATATTCTCATCCTGTGAGATAGTAAATGGCAAGTGAATAATTTATTCCCAGGTTTTTGGGGTCGCTGATTACGAATCTAACGTCAGATTTTCAAAAAACAAAATGGTGGATCCAGTATGGTAGTCAATTTTAAAAAAATGGCTAAATTTTGAAATTTAAAAAAATATCATCGTATTCTACGGGAAATTTTCTATGTTAGATTCGTAATCAGCGACCCCAAAAACCTTGGAATATATTATTCACTTGCCATTTACTATCTCACAGGAACCACGTTTTTTTTCACCTTTGGGCCGTTTTTTGGGCCAGTTCCTGGTCGACGCCCATTATGAATTGAAAAATTAATCGAAAGTACAAAAAAAAATAAAGAAATTAAAAAAAAATAAAAAAAAAAATCATACTTTTCGAAATTTCGATTTTAAACTTTCAATCCTCAAAATAAGGGTGAAAACTACCCCCAATAATTTTGAAAATATTTCTGTCGTATTCTACGCAAAAAAAAACACATCGAAAACCATTGCAACCTTCTTTTCAATTTTTTTCATCGTCGAAACGAAAATTTGTATTTTCTCACCCTCACCATCCCTATCCTTGTGGCTCAAAAAATCTAAAATTTAGGGAAGTTAGTTTTTTAGTAGGTACTATCGATTGTAATATGTTTCAAACAGAAAATTTTTTTGACCTCACTTAGTTGGCGTGAAATGCCCCATTTATACAATACAATATTGTATGCGCCATGGCAAATAATAATAATAGCCACTCCTTCCCGCACAGGTCCCTGAGAGGACCTAAGGGGTTACTCTTCGGAGTAATTATAGGGTGAGTATTATTATTACATTATAATATATTTTACTGTAATTGGTAAATAAATCGATTCACATGTATTTATACCACTGATATCTTGATTTTTTTTAATGTAAATAATATTTTATTATCTATTAGGATAACTTAATTAGGACTAGATGCTTTTAAATTAATACTGTAACCAGGGAACATTGATATAGAGAAATGACAGCCGGTGAAATCCCTCCTATCTTAAGGTGGATCTTTCAATGACATTGGACCTTTGAATTGGAGTTCTCTCTTCATTGTCGGCCTGTGGTACGTAACGAATTCGTATTAATAACAACTTATATAATTACAGTATTTATAATCTGTTTAAGACTCCTTTATAGCAACTAATATTTTCTGAGCTTGTAAGTATATGAATGTTGTCGCACGTAGCGACAACATCGCTTCTTTTCACTTCATCTTAACATGTCTTAACATCCGATCCACCGACTTTTTTACGAGAAAGACCTAATGGCCTTTTCAACCCTTTAAATTTGAGTTCTCTCTTATCTCACTTGAGAAATTAGGTTCTCTGTCTGAATGTCTCATCTCGTCTGATATCTGCTATATCTACGTTCTAACATAACTATCTGTCAAATTGGACAATAACAAAATACATAATTAAATTGAGTACGGATACATATATTTTGCAATGGGAAGAAATCTGTGTGTGTAACATCTGTGAAGACTATTTATACCAATTAAAAGGAAAATAACATACCAATAAATAACAAAAAAATCGGCAAATATGTCTACTTTCAAAATATCCATCAAAACAAGGAGTCTTGGAATAGAAAACTACAACTGAAATAGCGTCGATTTCCAAAGAGATCCAGGAAGAAAATTGGAATAAACATTGCAAAAAAAACTATACGTTTCTTATGTTCCAGTGATCTCTTATATTTCCGAAATATAGATCTCCGAAAAATATATTTCAGTTTTTGCTAAATTTACAATAAAAAATCGGTTTTCTTATTTTTAGAGGTCGGATCTAAAGTCCCGCTGACGGAAAAAAAACAGCGTTGGCGCTAGATGTCAAATTTGTTTTCCATAACTGTCGTCTCAGTATACCTAATACGAATATGCAGCCATATGTGACGTTGGGTCACAATAAAATACCCATTACGGCGGCGCATTAAGGATAGAGATCTGTATTATGGTGAACCTGGCAATATACTGTTTACTAACTTTGATTTATGTATATTATAGTTTCCATGGATAAAAATAATCTATTCTCATTATAAATAACCTTTATTATTCTACTATAAATGCAAGTCCTAGTGCCAGGATTTTTTATCCGATTTTGGAAGAGTAGTCATTCCGAAAATAGAATTGATTTACCCTCATGTTCCCTTTGTTCCAATCATTGGAACAAAGGCAATTGGCTAGAAACATGTTTTGAAGCCAGGAAGTCATGCGTGGTTGCGAAGTTACCCTTTTCCCTTCCTTTTCAGCGGTTTTATTGTAATTTGTCACCAGATTTCCCTGGAAGTTTATGCCTTTTTAGTTGTAAATTGTTACAGCTATAAGTATATCAGATTTGAGAGGGTAGTTTGGAATTTAATATGTTTCACGTTTATTTGCCTTTTTGGTTAATGGAGTGCGCATCAGTATTCACATTGCTTTTTTTGTATCTAGTAACGTATCTTGCTAATGTCTTAAAATGTATTATTAGTTAACCGTAGGTCTATATTTTTCTGCAACAGAAATTGGGAATCTTCGGGACTTTCAGCTGCTATCTTGGGCTGCTGGTTTGACACAAGTGGTGATAGATCCTTGTAATTTATAGATACGGCGAGAAAATACTTAATGTAGGAAACAAAAAAGGTGAGATGAAGAAAGAACCGTTAAGTAGAAATTTGTATATTAATGGATACTATTTGCACTGGACTTAAATGTTGCTACTAATATAAATTACTTACGTAATATTGGTGTTCTGACGTCTTTCTGACGTCTTTACAACTTGAGGTCATTAATTCTATGGCGTCTTTCACGTGAAAAATGTTGGAACAGAGCCATAGACTAAATAAAACTTGATAAGCGTTATATCCTATTAAAACGTGTTTTAAATTAAAGGGTTCCCTTTTTTCCATAAATCGAGGTCCCAATTTTAGCACGAAGTATAAATAAAATACAAGAAGGATTACTACAGGGATTGGAGATTTCATTAAAAGCCATGAGTCAACAGTTGGATCTGTAAAAATATAAAGGCATCGTTAGATTATACTATCACAAATTACTGTATATGTTTAAGGTATATTCGAAGCAAGTACAATACAAGCTATAGTTTTTCTAAGAACTGAGTAAATGGTTGGCTATGATTGGGACATCTACATTTTAACTTATCCGTTTAACCCTAATTTTTGGACTTGTAAAATAGACTATAATAAAAATATTTTGACTTGCTGCGTTTGTGAACTGGCTTGGATATGTCCCTAATCTGTACCAATCTAAAAACATTGCATATTAAAATTTTTCAAGTAAAAATTTGTCGACGCAAAATATGCACAAAAGCCTTAATGAAGACGGGTCACTAAATGGACGGTTTCGGAGATACAGAGGATTATTCCTTTTTCTGACTTTCGCAATGTTTTGCAATGTTTGTTTTGCCGGCTGAAGTTCTGTCCGCTGATGGCACAGTTAGTAGTTGATATTCAGTAGTTGGTACACAATTTACGAATTTTTATTATGCATATTTAATCTCATTGAGTTAGCCCACATACATGTGGGCCATTCATGTATGGTTGTACTAATGGGATTGTTAAGGCGCGTCCACATTAAGCCGCTGAATGCCGTTGGCACCAATTAGGCCGTTGACCTAAGCCAACGGTCATGTCCACATTACGCCACTGTTTATGAACGGGCCTTGCCAATGGCGATCAGCGGCATAATGTGGGCACACCATTAGAGAATCGCAACGTCTATGATGAAGCTCATCCCATTTGCCATACCCATCTGTTCGTGTTTTTGTAAGACTGCAACAAGATTGCGTGATACATAGGTACTTGTTCATTTGAGAAACAGTCCTATGATTCCGAAAGATCATGATCAATCCTGAGGCAGAAGAGACAATTTTAGCATACCCATCCGCCGTTTATATATGCGCGTTTTTTTGTAAGTGAAAATTGACATTTCGTTTACTTTTTTGTTCATTAAAATATTATTCTCTATTTAGTTAATAAAAATGGGTTCCGAAAATTATATTCATATTTGTCAAATTATACTACCACTTCGAGAAAGGATGAGGTGACACCAGCTTGAAGGAAAATCCAGGAAGAGGTTGATCATCAGATTTCGGCAATCGGGCACTTCTGACAGCCGTAAAAGAGGATGAAAGCATGACAACTCGAATTTTGGCCGAAGACATCAGAGTCGGATTCCGATTAAAAACGGTAAACGGCAATATTTACCGTCTACCTGGCTCAATATAATCTTCTCCACTCTTTTACAGATACAAATTTAACTTGGATGAGTTGGTCGCTGATGTCAAAGTGTGGATGCTTCTCAGAACCGCGACTTCTTTTAGCGTAGATTCGACCATCTGTCAAGCAAATGGAAAGCAGTTATTGAAGTAGAGGGTAGATATGCTCTACAATAATCTTTTAGAAATGTTTTTGTTGAAAATTTATGTTTCCTTTTTCATAATATATACAGGGTGTCTCAGCTTTTAGTTTACAGACTTTATCTGCGCACCCAGGATAGTTAGCAAAAAAACTTTATATATAAAAGTTACTTGAATTCATGAGGCCTATAAAATGACATATTCCGTTTGACATGTGCTAGTGACTTTGAGGTTATGTCAGTGTCGATATAAGTTTTTTAAATACAACACCCTGTATTTTTCGACATTTTTGTATTTACCGAACATTCCTACACATATTTCATGTAACATACCCTATACTTATCTTCAACCGTTTTCGAGATTTTCAAAGTCTATTATTTTACAATATAAAGAATTTTCAATTTGCCTTGTCAGTTTTGAAACAATTGACACGCAATGTATTAATTGTGAACGAAAAGTTGCGATTTGTCATTCTCGGTTTAATACCTAATTAGATTAAATTAGATTTCTGTTATCTTTTTTAAAGAAGCGCTTGTTAGCTTTTTGATAGGCCGTTTACATACAGTCATAATGAATATGTAGATATGTTAATAATCTATGGAGAATGCAGACGGAATTCACGAGAAGCTGCAAATTTGTATCGAGAAAGATTTCCGGAACGTACTTCTCCATCACATACAACATTTAGAAAAGTAGAGGCAAAGTTACGAACTGGTTCATTTCCTTCAACTGTAAAACGTGCCAACCATAATACTCCTGCTAGAAATGAAGAGAACGTGATCAGCGTTTTGTCATATGTAGCTGTAAACCCGCACGTTTCCCTTCGAGTTTTGGGAAGAGAAATTGGAGTTAGTAAAGATACAGTACATAGAATTTTAAAAGCACATCGATATCATTCATTTAAAATTCATTTATCACAAGGATTAAGGCCAAACGACTTACAAAGATGACTGGATTTCATTGCACGATTACGAGTTTTAGAAGGTGATAATCCAAATTTTCATAATTGTATTTTATGGAGTGACGAAAGTCGTTTTCACAATAATGGTATTGTCAACAAACATAATGCTTTATTGGTCCAACCAAAACCCGCATTTGATGACAGAAACACTCTTTCAAACGGTGTGGGGAACCAATGTATGGTGTGAAATGTTTAATGGACATTTAATTGGTCCTCATTTTTTCGAAGGAACCCTAACAGGACAAAGATATTTACATTTTTTGCAAAATGTGCTTCCAGATTTAATGGAAAATATTCCTCTTAATGAAAGACAAAACTTAATTTGGCAGCAAGATGGCGCTCGTGCCCATAATGCGCAAATTGTGACGGTTTATTTAAATGCGCATTACCCCAATGGGTTTGCTTGGCCTGCTCGTTCCGCGGATTTGACACCTCTTGGTTTTTTCCTGTGGGGTTATTTGAAGGAATTTGTATATCAACTGCCGGCGGCCGACCTGGATGATCTAAAAAATAGAATCCGTATGATAAGCCGGACTATAACCCCGGAAATGATACGTGCAACATGCAATAGAGGATTCATACGCCGTTTAGAAGCTCGTGTCCAAACTGGTGGAACTCAGTTCGAAAATTTATTAAACTAATTGCTTATAATTACTGAAATAGCCCATTGATTTGATTAAAATTACTTTTAACAATGCCTCTCTATTGTTTCAAAACTGACAAGGCAAATTAAAAATTTTTTGTATTTTAAAATTATAGCTGTTTGAAAATCTCGAAAACGGTTGAAGATGGATATAGGGTATGTTAAATGAAATATTTGTAGAATTGTTCGGTAAATACAAAAATGCCGAAAAATATAGGGTGTTGTATTTAAAAAACTTATATTGACACTAACATAACCTCAAGGTCATTAGCACATGTCAAACGGAATATGTCATTTTATAGGCCTCATGAATTCAAGTAACTTTTATATATAAAGTTTTTTGCTAACCATCCTGGGTGAGCAGATAAAGTCTGTAAACTAAAAGCTGAGACACCCTGTATATTGATTAAAATCAATATATTATGGTGGATAATTATGAATCAGTCCAATATAAATTAGTGTTCCTGTTGTTTGGAGAATCCTCCACAAGTAGCAGCTTTACTCTTTAAGCCCCAAATCCTCCTGATCATCAAGCACGTCTGTTATTTTGCCGCTCGTTCCCAGTTGTACTGGCATCATAATGTTTACAATTGGGGCCTGGTTCACGCAATATATTTTTTGACTTGTTGGATTATTTGTGGTTTGAATAGCTCTAATAATGGTGTAAATATAACCATTTTCGTCTCTCCAAAACCGTCCATTTGGGGACTCATGTTCATTAAGACCTTGGCCATATTTTGGGCAACACTATCCACCTTTAAGGTTTGTGACACTTTTTTTAACTTGTGTTTGTGACACCTATACATAATAAATCTATCAAATAAATTGTGAAAGAGATTTTAGAAAGTGTTTAAATAGACGGAGGGCTATAGACACTTCGAAAACTATAATCCTACAATGCAATTTTAATTCAGACAAAAATAATGTACATCAACAATATACTGCCAAATATTTGAGTTTTAAAGGCAAATTATTAATAAATTATAACTTAAGGACAAAACATTACTAAACATTTTTAAAAAATAATATTTTAAAATGGAAATGGTACACCCCCATTTTAGGGGATGCTGACTGCAATGGTGTATTCAGATTTTCTGCGTAAAAATTGACATGTCAAAACATGTCAAAAATGGTACATTGCCTTATGGTACAGTTTTTGATGTCCTTGATTAAAATCGCGCAATAAATAAATGTTTTAGAAGGATGTACAGGTTGTAAATGTGTCACATTGTATGTCAAGAGAGCTTACCTTTTTTTATTTCCAAAAAGTCATTGTAATTTTCTACCATTAAATGCACCAAAGACGACATTTTCACCTGAAAAGAAACGATAATAAGTATAAATAAAAGTTAAATGGTGCTAGATTTAGTGTCTTAATCTTTCAACACATTAGTGAAACTGACAGTAAACTTAAACACTGGCAATAAACTTAATCATGTAATTATGGACAACCATTACTGAATATTTAAAAAGAAACCAGTTTAGCAGTTGCATATGGGCCATTCCGCGGTAATCGATACCAACAAGCAAAAAAAATAATTTGCGAATATATATTAAAATAGAAAATTAACAGGTATTATATTCTCAATTTTCATAATTCAAAAGAAATTCATCAATATTTTCGCCGATAAACATATGAGAAACCCAAGACATAGAAAAGAACAGAAGAAGCAAAAGGAAACCCGAAAAACAATAAAAATTATAGAACAGAAAATATCTAAAATCTGATAATACTAGTTTTAATAGTCTAAATTAATAAATAAAGCCTCAAAGTGTACATAAGCTTTTGTTTAATTTGCACTCGTAACACATGTCACAAGTTTTGCTTGCAAAAAAAATCATATATCCACAATATATCCACAAATCTCTTACAAATATCAGACATTAAGATCATTTATCTCTCTATCTAGCTATTTTGTTACATTTACGTAACATTTTGTTACAAAAACTTCTAATTTAGCTGAACTCTGATGTTTAGCCAACGAGGTAGCATATTTTGCAAAAGTACAAGTAAATCCCGTCACAGGGCTTAAATGCATCTAAACGCCTAAGTAATTTCTAATGCGTTTTTGTTTTAATTAAAATAGCATTGAAATGAATTGAATTATACTCAAAACGCAGACAATTTTGTTCTAATTTAGGAATTATACAGTTAGAATGCGTACAAATGTAACACCCGTCACCGCGGAATGGCCCATATACCGGGTGACCACGAGATTACTACCCAGGCTCTAGCTGAGGCACGAAAAAAGATATCGATTTCAAATTTTGGGAATGTATATCATTGAATGGGATGCAAAACTTAGTTACAAAAACGACTGATCCATCACTTCCTATTTGTCCGGAAATGCCCTAAACTTTGTTATTTTATATGGAATACCCTGTATATTATATATTTTTTTATTCTACTGAAAAAACTAAGACTAAAACATGTATCATGTCCTATACCTATCTTTGACAGTTTCCGAGTAAATCGCGTTTAAAGATGTCAAATGTGTCATTTATAAAATTCTTTTGAAAGAAAACAAGTGAAGATAGGGACAAACTCATATATCTTTAACTTATTTTGGAAGCACTAAAGCCTGATATCATTAAAATTTCGCACTTCCGGCTCAACAGGAAAATACCGGATGTCATCTTTAGTAGCAATTTACTGCAATAATTTTAATGGAATGCCCTATAACTAATTAGAAATTTGAATTCTACAAACAATTTCGAATCATTCTTATGTACACTTCCCTATACCCAAAGTTCATAGTTTTTGAGATATTAAATGTTTAATGTCAGAATGTCATAGGTATGAACGATGCATAAATAGAAAACGATAGAATCAGTCAATGCATCTGTCAGAGGTGCCTAAGAATTTTAATATAGGTAGGCGCTATCACAGGCTTTTGTTTTTAAACGTCAGTTTCTTCATTGTTGCTTAATTTGACAATTAATTCTTACTGTTTACAACGTTTGGTGGTAGTGTTATTACTTCCCTTTTGAGAAATGAGAGAAGTGAGAAAAAATCGCAGGAAGCAAAAGCTTTATACGGGCAACGATATCCAGATCGTGCACAACCACATGATAAATATTTCCCTTGGCTTGAACGTCACTTAAAAACCGAAAGAATTGAAGAAGAACCTAACGAGTTTATTGTTAGTGAAGAGGCGGAGATTAATACTCTGGCGTGTATTGAGGTAGATCCGACTACTTCAGTTAGACAAATTGCTGCCAATATTGGAATTGGACGGGAAAGCGTCAAAAAATATTTTAAAAAAAGCACAAATTTAAGCCATTTAAGTACCAGGTACACCACCATCTTTATGAAGCCGATCACCAACGGAGGCTGGAGTTTTGTAATTGGTTTATGGTGCAGCAACGCCCAAATTTAAGCCGCTTTATCCTTTTCTCTGACGAATCACGCTTCACGAATTTGGGTATGTTCAATAAAAATAATTCGAGATATTGGGCAAGAGAAAATCCTCACTTATTTAGACAAGGAGCTTTCCAGGAGAGATTTGGTGTTAATGTGTGGATGGGAGTAATTGGAACGCGCATCGTTGGACCAATTTTCTTTGAAAATCCACTAACAGCAGACCAGTATTTACAGTTTTTAAGCAATGAAATAGCTGACTTTCTCGAAAATTTACCATTAAATGAATATTTCCACATTTATTACCAGCAGGACGGAGCCCCAGCCCATAATGCTCGAAGGGTTAGGGATCATTTGAATCAAACGTTTGAAGATCGTTGGATAGGTACGTACGGACCAGTTAGATGGCCAGCTAGGTCCTGCGATATCACTCCCTTGGATTTTTTTCTATAGGGGTCACATTAAAGAAGCAGTGTACAGAACACAACCTACTGATTTACAAGAGCTCCGCGACCGGATTACAAGAGCGCTGAACAATATTACTCCTGCTCAAATGGAAAATGTGTTAAGGGAATTTGAAAACAGGATTCATTTATGTCATCAAATGAATGGTGGACAATTTGAACATTTAATTTATGGATGATGTTGCATTTTTTAAAATGTATTATTTTTTTATGTTTTTTTTAAATAACATATTATATCTCAAAAACTATGAACTTTGGGTATAGAGAAGTGTACATAAGAATGATTCGAAATTGTTTGTAGAATCCGAATTTCCAATTAGTTATAGGGCATTCCATTAAAATTATTGCAGTAAATTGCTACTAAAGATGACTTCCGGTATTTTCCGGTTGAGCCGGAAGTGCGAAATTTTAATGATATCAGGCTTTAGTGCTTCTAAAATAAGTTAAAAATATCATATGAGTTTGTCCATCTTCACTTGTTTTCTTTCAAAAGAATTTTATAAATGACACATTTGACATCTTTAAACGCGATTTTATCGGAAACTCTTAAAAATAGGTATAGCACATGATACATGTTTTAGTCTTAGTTTTTTCAGTAGAATTAAAAAAAATATTTAATATACAGGGTGTTCCATATAAAATAACAAAGTTTAAGGCATTTCCGGTCAAACAGGAAGTGATGATCAGTTGTTTTTATAACTAAATTTTGCATCCCTTTCAATGATATACATTCCCAAAATTTGAAATCGATATCTTTTTTCATGCCTCAGCTAGAGCCTGGGTAGTAATCTCGTGGTCACCCGGTATATCGCTCAATACATAATGTATTAAGTTTTTCTCGATTACTTTAAATGTAGCATGTACATATGCATATAAATATATCCCTTACATTGTTCTGTGATAATACAGGTATAATACTTTGATTAATTTCATTTTTTTTTTTAATATTACGAAGTATACTTGTTTCCTAAACAGGGGCTGCTCTCAAAATGTAAAAAAATGAGGTATTACAAGAACAAATTGGTTTTTGCTACCAATACACCATTTAATTTAAGATAATTGTGGAAGTGGCTTCCGGAAACCGGAAGTGACTTCAGGTTAGCACATTTGCACCTGATGAACTTTGATTGAACGGTTTATGTGAAGTACCCTGTGTAGTAATTGACCGTATTGGTAAAAATCATAGCTGGCATGTATAAAATTATTAAAAACCAACAATTCTAACATACAGATATTTTAATATTAATTTCATCGTTAGAAAACCGAATGAAGTAATGCGAAATTTGTTTATATTTACCTATATTGCCTTCTCATTGTTTTCAGTAATACAAATGGAATTTTTATTAGCACTTTGGATTTTAACAGTTTTCAATTAACTTTCTCTTGTAATAAGTTTTTGAGGACAATCATACATTTACATCGCTGTTAGGATTAAACATGTTGTTGGTTACCAACAACATGTTTAATCCTAACTTTACTTACTTTACTGGTTCTTACTTTGACCCAATAAAATTGATAGATATTTCATATACGAGGGTGACCAAGAAAAACCCGGACAGTCCTCGGGCAGCCCTGCCAGATCGGAGTTGAGGGTTCCATCTCTAGGTGGGTGCAATTGTACCCTTCTCGAAGTTTTTATGAACTTATATTATCACTTTTTGCAAACGTTGTCTCGCGAAATTGTGATGTCTAATAATACCGAACAGTGAATCTGGTTCCGTCTTGGAATTGCAGCAGCAGAAGCAAATGCAATGCTTCAAAAAGGCGTATCCAATTTTTCGAAAAATTTGCGCGTGTGCATTGAAGATCAATTGACGATGAACCGAAGTGCATTGCAATCGAAGATCAATTGAAGTGTACTGAAAATTCGCATTCTGGGGACCATTCAACCAGACTGTTGGAAAAATGAGAATCCAACGAGGATCGGCGGTAACAATTCATGAGATTTCAGAAGTTACTGATGTGAATTGAAATTCTTGCCAGCCAGTGAATTTTGACCATGGATTTGAACAAGAGAGGCGTTAAATAATAGATGCTATTAGACGTCATAGTTTCGCGATAAGAGCATGACAACGTTTGCACGCCTGAGCTCAGAAGGTGCTTTTCTGGGACCTGAATCAGCAATTTCATGATGGAAGAGTATACGCTTATACGTCATAGTTACTGATGTGGTAAAATAAACAGCTGCAGTCAAAGCTGTTTGTCAAAATTTTGTTTGAAAAATGTTTGTACCCACACTCTGTAAGAAATTATCGAAATATTGCCTGCAATTGTCCCAACAATTTTGAGGATCCTAACTGGAATTCATACGAGTCATTGCAGGCTAAATAAGCATCTGTACAATAATGGTAATATCGTTAGTCCCATATATTGAAGTTGTGGATTGGAAGAAGAGACAGTAGCACTTATTATTAAAATGCCCTGCACTATCAACAAAAGAGGGTTTTTACCACCTAGTCGTCTCCTCCAATACATCCAAGTGGTGGGATAGTTGGGGGAGTGAGTGAATTTGTAGTGATTTAAGTTGGCAGTTCTTAAGGGAGTACAATGGCCCAGAGGAGGTCTGAGTACATCTGGACCCCTGTTTAGCCCAGTTAAATTAGATTCACATTGAAATTATAATGAGAATCTGACACTACACATTGCCAGCCATTAAAGTAACGAGCCCCTAAAGTAACGCTATAATTTTTTTCTAAAGCGTTAATTTCTGTATCCTGACCGTATAACCTAAATATTGATATAACTCAGTTGCGGCTGGTGATAAGGGGCACAGAGGCACGTGCCCAGCCCAAATTTCAATAGTATCAATTAATTGTATACGACAAACTATTCTACTGTAATTATTATTCCTTTTATACCACAAATAATGATTTTTATCACATATATATGACAGAATATCGATCGAGCACCGAGCCACCGTAATCTGAATTCACGCATTTCGCGCGCGTGGGCGAGGGCACACAGTTTCACAGCCATCGTTTTTAATCGGGCTTTTTCGGTGACTGGTAAAGTTTGGCGACCATTGCAGACAGGACAGACGTCGTTAAATCGTTCGAAAATCAGTTGAACGGGTCACACTTGTTGAGTGACCGCTTTTAGTTTTTGTTGTTTATTTTCTTCGCTGAGAAGTGTGTTTTTACTGTTTTTGATTGTGAAACGTTCCAAAATGAATTCGGTGGACTTTTTATTGACTAATAAAGATATTACATACGAGATCCGAACGGAAATTTAACGGTTAGGAAGGCCGATACCCGATTTGATTATTTCCAAAACAGACGTAGGAAAATCGTGAAATTATTCACGAAATTTTAATAGTAGTGTCTACGACTACTACGATTTAAGTTGTTATGTGGGTGTCCTAAAAGAAACAAACTGTTTTGTTTTATTTGTTTAGTGATGGGTGGCAACCAAAGTGCATGGACTCAAGAAGGGGTGAGTGATTTAAAACATTTAAATGAACGAGCTAAGAAACATGCTAGCTACAATGAAAAACATTTACATCTTAGATTTTAGTGTGTTGGGAAAGGTAGACATAAGGCAACAGCTTGGTAGTGCTTATCGTGAAAATATAAGACGTCACAATGAAAATGTGGATAAAAACAGACATATTTTAAACTCAATAATTAATTGTATTAAATTTTGTGAAACAAATCCGGGACTTTAATGAAAAGGCGATTAACATTTTTGTGAACAATAAGGACAGGCGAGCTGATTTCCTCTACAAATAACGGTAAGATACTATATCAAATTTTTTTCACATGTTGCCACCCATTAATAATAATAATAATAATATAATAATAATACTCACCCTATAATTACTCCGAAGAGTAACCCCTTAGGTCCTCTCAGGGACCTGTGCGGGAAGGAGTGGCTATTATTATTATTTGCCATGGCGCACAATATATTATTTTAATATATTTAAGCCCTCGATATTCGTGACTAAATATTATGTCAAAAAGCTACCAAATCCCAAAAATTATTCTTGTGAAAGTCTATATTTTTGTATAAAAGAATTTTTCATTGAAATTCTGAAGTGTCAGTAAAACGCATGACCTTGAAAATTTTAAAAATTTTCGCCTGCGGCGCCATTGGTGACTAATGAGTAATCCAACTAACACACCCTGTGCCCCCCCCTTGTAACACACTTACCAGCCGCCACTGATATACCACAGAAAGAATTACATTTCGTAATTTCAATTTGTGGAAACAAACCTAAGGAACTTAAAAAACGGTTGGTTTCCTGCAGCAGTAAAAAAAACTAAACTATATGTGTAATAAACATAATAAAAAATTAAATAATTGACAATACAGTGTAAGGTTGTTAGTTCGATACCTTAAAAATTAAGCTATCGTCGAATTATTGAATGTGCCGAAGAACTGGATTAACAGCATAATAATCTTAATTAATGCAATTCTGAGATACTAATATCAACGATAATTACATTGTCTTTGCGAATATGTAATACCAAATTAAATGAATGAAATGTCTTGTAAAAAAAATAAAACAATAATAAAAAGTAAGAAGTTGAACTACAGAGTGGTAATTTTATATTTCTGTCGAACTACAAAGTGCCAATCGCGATAACTAAAGAAATTGAAAAACATCGAAAAATTTGTTAACCCGTTTAAATTTATCTACTATGGACAAAATTGTTTTACACATATATTTGGAATAATTTTCGAGATAATAATGATAATAATAATAGATTTTTATTGCCCAACAGAATAATCCAATAACAGAGCAATTGACATTATAAAAAGTTAAACAGTAGGTACTTAAAAAAAAATTGTTTGAAGATAAGTTTAAATCTAGATACAATTGATACTTATTTTTGAAATACAAATCATTTATACTAAAACCACTCCAAATTGTAATCACAAGTCTTGACTCATTGCTAATTTAAGAATTATTAGAACATATACTTTTAATTAGCTTACTGTAACTAGTTAATGATGAATTAAACATATCACATTGATTACTTACTCTATTAAATCTGTACATCATAAAATATATAGGGGATTTTAAATGAATGTTTGTTTTGCCAGTAGGACAGTAAAACACATCATTTACTCGCGACTCCAATCGTGTTACTTTAATATTAATTTTTGACAACAAATAAGGACAATCAATTAAGTTGTTAAGCAGTTTATAAAGGAACACGAGACAGAAGAATAGTCATCAATAAATCTCAACAACAACAAATTATTAGGATGTCCATGCTGTGGATATTGATGATCAATCTTAAATGCAAGATATTTCATGAATTTTCTCTAGACTTTTTCAATCGATTGCGTGTGATTATTATAAATGGGATTCCATATTATAGATCCATATTCAATTTTTGTGCGCACTAACGAATAATATAAAGTTTTTAACGCTAAAACATTAGAAAATTGTTTGCAATTTCTTATAATAAATTGAAGCGACCTTAATGCAGATTGAGTAGTTTTCTGAATATGTAGCGTAAAATCTAATTTGGCAACGTTACCATGTAAAAATGTATTTGGATGATTTAGATAGAGTATCAACGTATGTATGTATATTAATATTCCTGTGGAATGTAGTAAAATATAGTAGAAGGTAGTAGAACCAATCCCTTTAGTTGTGTAATGATAGCCGTCGTTTGCGTCACCCGCTGTATCGAAAGTGTTCCCTGCAAATTCATTTATACGTTTTATTGTAATGAATACTTCAAGGAAAAGCTAAAACATGTGCGAAACTAATTTAGTTTGACATATGTGACGTTTCATTTATCGTTTACTTATCGCTAAATAAGTAAAAAGGACACTTTTTATGTTCTACTGTTAACACCGTAAATGTTATCTATGTAGATATCTATATACAGTGAAGTCGTAAAGTTTGGAATAAATTCGATATCTCGTTTTGGAAAAGTTTTTGTAAAAAAATGCCGAAAAGTCGATTTTGTTTTTCAAAAAAAAAAAAAAAAAAAAATTAAAACAATTGTCGTTTTCAGATCATCATCTGTTTTAACCCCAAATTTTTTCAGCGGGTTCTAAAATAGGACCATTTTCTGCGTACAGGAGTGAAAAAAGTAGTATGTCAAAATGAAAAACGTCGGAGATAGCTGACTTTAAAGTCATTGTATTCAATCTACCTGAGATATCAAACAAATAATATAATTTTTAAAACTTTAAAATTAGATTGGCCAAATAGAATAAATTTGACAGGGTTGATAAGAAACGAACTAATCTCTAGCAGTGTTTTGTCCAATTTATAAACTTTTGCACCGCCTTATTTTACATTTATTGTTCAGGATGTTTACTCTTCAATAAACATCACTTTTACTTTTTTTTAATTACTCAAATTACCATTTTTGCATTATTTAATAATCGAATTTGTAAAAAAAAATGTATTTGTACAGACCAACCACTCTTGAGTAATTCAGACATTGACCACCGCTGGGGGAATTAGTAACTTTATGCGTACCCCGAAAAGTTTTGTCAATAAAAACATGATATCCTTCTGATCTTATAAAAACAAGACAGGTGTTATAAAATGACAAATGATAAAAACAAGACAGATACTACTGAATTTCAGTTAAATTGTACTTACTTTCACATTTATTTTACCAACAAATCAACACATTCAGGAAAAAGAGATCAAGAGACTACTACTTCAAACTTCAAAATGTTTACACTATTTATAGTGACGAGATGTTATTGACATCCTGTTAATGGATAGATGTACTAAAACTCGGACACCGAAAGACTAAACTGGTTACCGAGTCACGCATCTTTATGATACCGTCTCCGCGAAAATACAATTGCCCCCCCCCCCCCCACAGTAATCCAGTGTCAGTCAAATTGAATACAAAAAATAGGGCTAATATACGAGCCATGAGATATTAGGCCGTTAGTACATAATCCGTTTGGACTAGTCAACTAGTCATTGGTAGTCAACGTGTTAAAGAAAGAATGTGATGAGATTCGATTAAATCAACCTGATACATCCATAAGGATTATTAGGAACTTAAATAGTGAATGGGCTGTTATACGATGCGCGTTCATAAACTAAGGGCCGTTTGCTTATATATAAATATTGGCGCTTCGAAGCACAGTTTTACTACTGCAGCGCCATCTACTGACTCATTGCGAAGCTACAGCGTCATTTGTTTTGATTCTGAAGTCGTATTGTTGTCCGTGAATGCAAAGAACAATGGCCGCGAAAATCGTTGATCTCGCAACTGTGAAGTGCGTTCTGTGATTCGTTTCTTATGTGCAAAAGGATCGTCGGCTGCTGAAATTCATCGGGAGATATACCTGGTTTACGAACCTACAGTTATGAGTGAAGGAAAGGTCAGACAATGGTGCCGTGATTTTAAAAATGGCCGAACAAATGTCCATGACGAAGAGCGGAGTGGCAGGCCCAGTATCCAGACCGATGAAATCGTTTCACAAGTGGACCAAACACTGCGATCTGATCGTCGATTGACGATTAGTGGCCTGGCTAACAAATTTCCTCAACTTGGACGCACTACTGTTTACAATATTGTCACAGAAAACCTCGCATACCGCAAATTGTGTGCAAGGTGGGTACCAAAAATGGTCACCGACCACCACAAAGAGCAAAGAATGTCTAGTGGACGAAAGTTTTTGGCCCGTTATCAACAAAATGGAGATGATTTCTTTTCTCACATTGTTACTGGGGACGAGACGTGGATATCCTACGCCAACCCAGAAACAAAACTGCAATCGATGCAGTGGCGACACTCATCTTCACCAAAACCGAAAAAGTTTAAGCAAACTCAGTACACAAGTCGAAAATTGATGGCTACAGTTTTTTGGGACAAATACGGTGTTCTTTTGGTTGATTTCATGGAACGTGGGACAACAATTACAGCTGACGTGTACTGCGAAACGCTCAACAAATTGAGACGTACGATCCAAAACAAACGCCGCGGGAAACTTTTATCTGGCATAATCCTCCTCGACGATAACGCGCGTCCTCACACTGCTGCCAAAACCAATGAGAAAATTCAAGATTTTCGTTGGGAACTTTTTGACCACCCACCGTACAGTCCCGACCTTGCACCTAGCGACTACTTCCTCTTCTTGCATTTTAAACAGTGGCTCGGTGGACAACGTTTTGAAACCGAAGAGGGACTCAAAAACGCCGTTGTCAACTGGTTCAACTCTCAGGCGGCAAGCTTCTATGCAGAGGGGTTAAAGAAGCTGGTGCAGCGGTACGAAAAATGCTTAGAAGTGAACGGCGATTATGTAGAGAAGTAAAGTAAGATTGTACCTAACTAAATATGACAATAAAATTTGTTTCTTATGAGTACATTTTTTTCTGTGACCAAACGGCCCTTACTTTATGAACGCGCCTCGTATATTCGATAAATTTATTGTTTGGTTCGACCAATTTATTATTTATTTATTATTTTCGTAGTTTATTGTTCTCGTTATTATATTCTTACATTCTCTGTAGATTACATAAGGGCACATCTGCATATAAGTAAAAAGAAAAAGTAAGACCGTTTCTATCATTTTTGTTTGAAATACGTACAAGTCCGTACAAGTCCTAAGGCACTTGAACTGGACCGATTGAAAAATTGCCAATGTGCTAATTTTTAAGTCTACATTAATGCAAAAATAAAAGAGATGCGGCGCGGCTTAAGAAAAAAATGTAGTACCTTTTATCTACTCGCTAGTATTTTATATTGGTAAATTTATGTAATTACACTGTTCTGCATGAAATTCCTCCCCGCCAAACTAATGTGTTATTTCGATAAACAAAATCATTTTCGTAGGATACATCAACATGTTTTGGCCTTTCCCATAAACCTACCGACTGTTTATTGACTCTTCAAAGACAAATTTGAAATTTTATTGTTTAATGGAAACGAACAACCATCTGCTCCCGTGGGTTATGTTGGAAATATGAAAGAAATGTACGAGAATATGCGTATATTACTTCACATCATGAAATACGTAAGATCATAAATGGAATATATTTGCCGCTCTAAAAGTTGCTGCACTTTACAGGACTGCAGAGTGGCTACACCAAATATTGTTGTTTTATTTTGCGAATGGGATAGCAATAGTCAGAAACCAATATTATTTCGTTAAAGAATGGCCGTTACGTGAAAACATTGCGCCCGGTCTGAAAAATGTCCTTTACCTTTTCTGCACACACACTAGGGCTTATAAAAAAATCGCGCGTAAAAGTGAGTTAAAGCATAAAAAATGTTCATTGGGCTGCAAATACGAGAACTTTTTAAAGGCGAAAATTTCGAAACTACACTTTCGAGAAAAGAAAATTGGGCGTAGACTGCATTCAAAAATGTATGTAGCAACTTCCTAGGTAACAATCGGGGAATTACAAAGATATCAGGGTAGCGACAAAAAATTAAAATGCAGAACAGTGTTATCATTTCAAAATGTTTTCGAAAGAGAAAACATACTTTTCAGGCGCATTTTAATGTGACATGAAAAAAAGACTGCAAACAGCTTGTCACACCTCTTATTAAGTGTAAGGATGACTACATACAATGGTAACACAGCAAATTATTGATCACTTCAGATGCATCACGAGCAATTAATGGTCCACAAAAATAATTCTGAAAAAATTAGGGTTGCTGTTTAAAAAAATTATCGATGACGCCATACCTAGAAAACAAGAGACGATTTGGAAATTGCGCTTATTAAAAATTGTGTCTTTTTGAATCAAAAAAGAAACAAATTCAACCTTTTTTTTGTAAAAACTTTCTCAAAAATGTATGTCGAATTTGTAACAAACTTTTTAACTGCGAAAATTTTGAAACTACACTTTCGAGAAAAGAAAATAGGGCGTAGACTGCATTAAAAAATGTATGTAGCAACTTCCTAGGTAACAATTGGGGAATTACAAAGATATCAGGGTAGCGACAAAAAAATTAAAATGCAGAACAGTGTTATCATTTCAAAACGTTTTCGAAAGAGAAAACATACTTTTCAGGCGCATTTTAATGTGAAATGAAAAAAGACTGCAAACAGCTTGTCACACCTTAGGTTACTTATAATAAGTGTAAGGATGACTGCATACAATGGTAACACTGCAAATTATAGATCACTTCAGATGCATCACGAGCAATTAATGGTCCACAAAAATAATTCTGAAAAAATTAGGGTTGCTGTTTAAAAAAATAATCGATGACGCCATACCTAGAAAACAAAAGACGATTTGGAAATTGCGCTTATTGAAAATTGTGTGAAATTGTGTAAAATCAAAAAAGAAACAAATTCAACCTTTTTTTGTAAAAACTTTCTCAAAAAGATGTATCGAATTTGTAACAAACTTTCTGAATTCATTGTATGTTTTTAATATTATATGCCCCCTCAATAATTTTTATTGGCTTTGATGTCTTGTTTTACCCAATAGAAGGTGATAGTGTATTCAAGTCATCATAATAAATGTACGCATACAATTATCAATTTGTCACCGAACCGATTCTTTTTCAATGTTCTATTTAATTTTTATATTTACAAAAAGGGTTACGTAAGAAATGATAGAGTAATATGCCTCAAATTTTATTGAGATATTATGTATTGAAATTAAACTTATTAATGTACAAGTCATTGTGCTAAATAGCTTTATTATTAAAGAAAAGGAATGCGTATTTTTTTATAAACTATAGTGTGATCTCCTACAGTGTACTTATTACAAATATGCCAATTATTAATATTAGAGATATAAGTTAAACTGATACAGAGCTTAGTTGTGTCAAACCAATAGATTTTAAATTCATGTATGGACTCGTATCTATATAGCTGTAAACTAATGGTGGGTTCATGCAGAAATTTTTAGTAATAAGAATAAGAATAGTAATAAGCATAAAAGTTAAACCTTCGTTTTATAATGACCTAGTTCATGCAGTAAACATAATTTTTAGTAATAATTTTAAAAATAAGGATTTGCTGCATGAACTGGGTCATTATAAAACGAAGGTTTAACTTTTATGCTTATTACTATTCTTATTCTTATTACTAAAAATTTCTGCATGAACCCACCATAAGTATGTATACTATTTGCCTACTTTTGAAATAATTTATGAGACTGATTTATGAAAACTGAATATACAAATGACATTGCAAAAGTCATTACTGTTATGTTTTGTAATACATTTTACTCATTATGCATATAATTTCTTGAAAACGGTAATTTACCTACTAATAAAATATCATCATTAGTTTTTCATATTACATCTCTTATTTATAAAACTTAGTAATTAACTATAACATATATTTATTAAAAAAAAAACACATTTAAGGCTAATTACAAAATATCTAAGTCATATTTTTTTATGTACTGTTAATTATTTTTAACGAGACATCGTTATTGTTGGACTTTAAATACAACGTAATGTTAATATTTGTTTTTTTTTATTCATTTGATTTTTTTAAAACACCGCTTTTTCATTTTGCAAAGTAAAGAGTTACCTAATCAGTTAATATCTTATGATGTTATCTGCGATTCACTTATGTTTCCGTGTTAATTTTATAATCAAACTGTACAAACACATTATCTGCGATTTAGAGGCGGCCCGGCCGGTGGAATTTGACATGCTCGTATTTCATAAGGAGGCATTGGGCCTACACTATATATTAGGGGATGGTTACTAGACCTAAGTAGAAGGCTACAACTTCAAAAAATCTTCAGGGAAAACTTGTGAATTTTTTTTCAAAAATGGCTGCCTCCGGGTAGATCTTGGAGACGGCTTGCAAACTATTTGCTAGATATTTTTTTTCATAATCACCGAGTAAATACAATTTTTTTTATACTCGTGTTTGTAAAATCTCAGACGAAATATTGGGATGCAATAAAACTTCAAATTACCACAACTTTTACAGATCTCAAAATGTCAAGAAAATCACGCGTATAAAAAGATTTTGTATTTACTAGATGATTATGAAAACAAATATTTCGCAAATATTTTGCAAGCCGTTTCCAAGATCTGCCCGGAGGCAGCCATTTTTGGAAAAAAAATTCGCAAGTTTTCCCTGAAGATTTTTTGAAGTTGTAGCCTTCTACTTAGGTCTAGTAACCATCCCCTAATATATAGTGTAGGCCCCATGCCTCCTTACGGAAATACGAGCATGTCAAATTCCACCGGCCGGGCCGCCACTGAATCGCAGATAATTTGTTTGTACAGTTTGGTTATAAAATTAACACGGAAAGTTTTCCCTGAAGATTTTTGCCATTATAGCCTTCTACTTATGTCTAGTAACCACCCCCTAAATTATGGTGTGGGACCCATGCCTCCTTACGAAAATACGAGCATGTCAAGTTCCACCGCCCACCACTGGTTTTAAATTTATATATGTATCTATATAGCTGTAAACTAAGTATGTATACTATTTCCTTACTTTTGAAATCATTTATGAGACATGAAAACATTATCTCATTACTGTATTATGTTTTGTAATAAATTTTGCTCATTATGCATATAATTTGTTTAAAACATTCATTTACCTACTAATAAAAAATCATCAATAGTTTTTCATATTGCATCTCTTATTTATAAAACTTCATAATTAACTATAACATATATTTGTTTAAAACAAACACATTTAAGTCTGATTACAAAATATCTAATTCATATTTTTTATGTACTTACTTTTAATTCTTTGTAGTTTGGCAAAATGTGAGTTCATTTTTTTCAATTTGGAAAGAAATGACAATAGGGGCCTTTTCCTCACAAATCCTTTATTTCTGACTTGCTACCGGTTTCGGTCACTAAATGACCATCTTCAGGCAACAAAAGTTACAATAGGCTACAAATTCATATATGAAATTAGTGCATGTAATCTATCTGTTATTTGGGACGTATAAAAACAAAAGATAGTTTTTTCTGACTTCCTTATTAGATATTATCAAAAGTTTTTAATATTTTAACCTACTATGATTTTCAACATGTCTGTATGTCCATTGTCTTAAGTGAATGTTGTGTAAATGTTAATTTGTTTTTTAAAAAAATAAGAAAATCTAATTAGTAATACCACAAATACCAAGTAAGAAGTGGAGTAATCTATCTGAGATAAATCAAGATAAGTAAATTTTGGAAGGTAAATTAATAGAAGAAAAAATTACAAAAAATCGATATATCTACCAGATGAATTTTGATACAACATCAATAATCAAAATTAAAGTAATAATGTAAGTAAAACAAATATATTTTTCTTAATTCTAATAACTAAGTAAACTAAAATAAGTCTTCTCATTAAAGAAATGAATAATAAAATTTTTCCTCCTAATAAACAAATAAAATGTAAAAAATAAAAAAATAAACTCGAAACCATGCATAAACACCACATGCAACTTTTCCCAAATAACAGATAGATTACATGCACTAATTACATATATGAATTTGTAGCCTATTGTAACTTTTGTTGCCTGAAGATGGTCATTTAGTGACCGAAACCGGTAGCAAGTCAGAAATAAAGGATTTGTGAGAAAAAGGCCCCTCTTGTCATTTCTTTCCAAATTACTTTTAATTATTTTTAATGACATCTACATCATTTTTGTTGGACTCTAAATACAACGCAATGTTAAAATGTGTTTTTTTTTTTGTATTCATTTGACTTTTTTAAACATTCCGTTTTTTAATTATGCAAAGTAAAGAGTTAATCAGTGAATATCTTCCGATATTATTTGCGATTCACTTATGTTTCCGTGTTAATTTTACTACCAAACTTGACACATATCTGAAATATCACTTGTATATAAAATACTGTAATCATGGTTTAGTTTTCATTCGTTATGAATAAGTAGTTTCAAAATCTCTAATTCGTATTTTTTCTGTTTTAAAAAATAGGGGAGATCACAAACATACAAATTGTATCCCTTGATCCTTAACAGGTAGTAAAATTATGAGTAGGTGTGATTATTGTTAACGATAATCTTATTGGATAGTGGCTTCTGTGACGTAATGTGGTGTAATGTCACGAAACTTATTTCGCCGCAACGCATACGTTCGGCCCGTCCACGAGAATTCGCATTGGTTCCCAGGAATGGCAAGGTTCGCTAATTTTTAGTTTGTTAACATATAATTATTAACTCACAAACTACCGTTATGGGATAAATTGGGCATATCAACATTTAACACGCATATCAACATTTAACATTAAGTGCGTGTTGTTTTATTTACCTACTCTACCATATCGTTAAATATAATTTTAAATACCATTACAAAAATTTATAGTTTCTTAGAATGAGGAGACTAAGAAAATATTCGCCATAATCGATTGTTATGCTGTTGGGTTATATAATCAATTATTATTGGAAAAAAATTCGCAGATCTCACATTTTACGCAAGTATCTTAGGCGTATTAAAAATGCCAGACATAACTGTTATTCCTATTATTATTGCTTTTATTCCTATTAATATTCCTATAATGTTGACTTTCAATATACCGATTGTTATAGTGCCCAGATTCAAAGATCAAAGAACATACAGGTAGCTATAGAGTTGGTTGGTTTTCAAGATGAAAGGCTATTGAGTTGATATTGATTTGTGGGTATACTGCTGTTTTTTCATTTTCTAAAATATTTAACCTTTTTTATTTAGTTTTTTTCTTATTTAACGCCAATTCACTATTAACTGCGATATTTACAGTTGTTTAACTATGTATTTGCCAATTAAACAATTGTATTTATTTTTTACATTCTTTTAAGCCCATTTTGAGTTTAACGGAAAATGTAAATTCCATGTTACGAGACGTTAAGTTTTCTGATCTTCATCATCTTCCTTAATTTTGAAAATGAACTGGATGGAATCTAATCTAAAAATGCCATTGGAGAAAGAAGGGAAAAGAAAGAAGTCTTTTAGAAGAAGTAACATTTTATTTGTCTTTTACAATATACAAATTTTTTTGTATTTTTAAATATTCGGTATAACGCATATTTTCTGTTTTATAAAATAATGAACAAAAAATCATTTAATATAACCATCTTCAATACTTAAAATAAATACGAGGTGTGGCTATTAAATAACCGAACTGCTGTCACAACACTTTTTATTCGTTACCGATTACAGCAGCAACTTTTTCACCTTTAATGTACTCCCCATTGGTGATTTTTACATCGATCCATATGACTTTACCATTGTTGAAAGCAGTGCACTGTCTAACAAGCTTGGATCAGTTGATTAGAATGTCGGCACAAATGTTCATTCTTGATTGCTTTTGCTCGGGAGTGAGGAGTTTTGGCACCATTTTTGCGCAAACTTTGCGAATGTTGAACGATTCATGCAAAATCTGGCGAACACAAATCTTTGTCGATTCGTCTTATTTCAGCAAGCCCTTGGATGCTTAGACGATGATCTTCGCGGATTAATTTACCAATTTTTTCAATGTCTTCGTCCGGTTTTGACATTGAGGGCCATCCGTGGCGCGGATCGTCTTCGGTCGTTTCACGTCCCTCTTTAAACCATTCAAAAACTTATGCGCGGGATAAATATTCATTCCCGTACACTTCTTTTAACACTGCATAAGCTTCTGTAAAAGTTTTCCCCAGTTTAACAAGAAACTTGAGATTAACCCGTTGCTCCATCTGAATACAACATATTTTCGACTCGTCACTGGTGCATAGACTAATTCAAACGACTGCTACAGTCAAACTGAGCGACACACCGAGCTCAGGGTGGGGTAAGAAACTGTTCACCAGAACAACTGTTCAAACTTTCAGTTATTTAATAGCCAGACCTCGTAGTACCTAATACAATCTCACCTATTTTTATTTTATAAAGCGTTTTAATATTAATTTATCCTTTTTTTGTGTATTTATTTAAAATCTTTTAAGGCCTTCAGCGGACCCTCCAAGGCTAAGCCGACAGAACGGAAATCTATCATATGACTCACTCTTTTTTTCTCTATAGACGGTCTCCATTTAAACACGTCCAGAACTTCTTTCAGTAGAAAAAATGGATATAACAGGGAAATGTTGCACTTAACAACTTCCTTGTATTTTGCCATGTGCGGCGGATCCACTTTGTCCGTTTTGTTTGCATTTGGGCTTAGTGTATATTAGTGTTTACAGTGTTAGCATGCGACGGATCGGTATATTTTGAAGTTAATACATATTGAGTCGTATAGATGTAACATGTGACATGCCACAAATTTAAGGAAAACAAGTTATATGTAATATTTGAGTACTTCATTGAGTATGCATCTTTTTGCAAGTATTTCAGATACAAACTACGACATCCGGTTTTAAAAAGTACCTTGAAAGTCATCGTGTGTCATGTGCTGACCAGAGCCAATGAGCTGACACATAGTAAATCACATGATCACTCGCGTGTACGAGCATGATTTGAATAAACACGCAGTTAACGTCTTCTCTCTGACCGTTAATTTGGTTCGTAGTTAAATCAGTGATGAGTATACTAAAGTGAATAATAATAATTATGGAAGTTGGCCCGACGAATGATGTAATTAAACAATGTCCTGGGAATAAAGCTATATCAAAGACTGTTAGTAAAGTGGAACAAAAGGGCCAAAGCTCTTAGGTATGTTTTTTCTTATAAAATTTATTTGTTTTTCAAAAATTAGTCAACAATCTTTACGCCAGGTATATGCCAAAGTCACTATAGAAGTTTCCTATGCGTGGGCACAAAGGAAGGCCCTATCAACAATATAAATGTGAGTCACATTTAACAACGAGAGATATAAAATATTACACATGGCCTTCTATGCCAACAAAACGAAAGTTAATCAAGACGGTCTTCTGCTGTCATATTGTAAAATTGGCAAGCCAAAAAAAAGCGACCTCACATTTAGTCGAAATCTATAACAATTAAATATACAGTCAAAGCTTCACATGGACAGTTAGTATCCGTTTGTAGAGATGCATTTTTAGTAATTATAAATATTAAAAAAGACTCTTTTTGAGAGTACTGAAAAAAGTTAAAGCAACTGGGCAATTACCTCACGAAATGAAAGGTGGTAATAGAATAAAAAACAAAATTGACGCCAAGAAGGAAAAAATTAAAACGTTTATTGAGCCGTTAACATAACATAAAAATTGGTTTATTGGCTATTTTAATTTTACATCTACAAATTCATTGCCTGAACAGGGCTTAGGTTTGGTATACACTGTAACCTAGGGGAGGGGGTGGACGTATCGCCGGGAGCGGTCAACCCCCCGCACGCAGGCATGCCGTAGTAAATCTACCGTAGTAAATTACCGTAGTAAATCTACCGTTACTGCCGTAGTAAATCTACCAATCTACCACGTGACCCGTGATCTGAATATTGTTAAACTATGGCAGATATATAATAATGACTTAGTGAATGAGTTAAATGATGACTTTAAAGTAAAGCAAACTTTTACAACTATTTTTGTAAAAACTACAACATAGGCTTTGCTACCACACAATCAGATGTATGTTTTACACGCCTACAGCTTAAATAGAAAATATAAACTTATATTGACAATTCTGTCAAACAAAAACTGATTATGGACAAACACTCTACAAATTATGAGCCAAAAGCTTTTACGAGCTCTTACGAGAAGAAAATCCTGAAGTGTTGGTGTTTTCTTTTCATTGTTAAAAGAAATTACAATTGCTGAAGGTACCTGATCAAAAGGTTTACCTCAGTATGCAGATAAACTTTTACAACTTTACTGTGGTTGTTGGAAGTTCAAAAACACAACTTTCAGTTAACATTGTTTATAGTTTTGTGTGGACCGAGACTGGGAGGCAAAAAAGTCCAAATGAAATTGCAGTTCATTATCTCTACAGTACGTACGAAATTAGAGCCCAGATTGAGACTATTCGTCTATTTTGTGATGGAGCCGGAAGCCAAAACAAAAATACGATATTTATTGGAATGTTGTGCAATGCTGCTGTGGAATACTCCAAAACATGTAATCCAGTTTGAGATAATTTTCCCTATAGTAGGGCACTCCTACATTCGTCCCAATATAGTGCTTGGTAATATTGAAAAAGTATCTTTCTTTAAAAGAGAGAAGATCCATTTCATCTCACTGATGTTGGAGAAGGTATTGTAAAAAGGTTATTTACATGTCTTCAAAAAAGCAATAATACCTCGATAATTGAGGTTCTTTAAATTGAGAAAATAAGAAAATCAAGTTACTGCTGAAGGTTGAGAAAGTTTAGAGTTTTGAGGTTACAATTATTGTATAGTTACTTATGTTTCATTAGTAGTAGAGTATCATTTCATAATTTCGAACCGAATGTATATTTTTGATTGTTTATTATTATCTTTTCTGTAAATGATATTAAGCCCACGTCTTCAGAAGCTCCAGAGCATGAGGCAAGTTAAGTTGCTGGTGAAGCTGGAGAAAGTTTAGAATTTTGAAGTTACAATTATTGTTTAATTACTTATTTTTCATTAATAGTAGAGGATAATTTCATAATCTCGAACCGAATGTATATGTTCTCATACTATGTATATTGTTCTTATTCTATAAACAAACAAAAAAATTGGTAAAAAATGTTTTTTTCCATGCAAGTGCAAAGTGCGACATTTTTTTTTTTAAGTTTTGGAAAGACACGAATTTTTCTCTAAAACCATTGTCTGCGTATATTTCAAACTTTATTTTTGAATATTTATTTTCTCTCTATACATATTTCGTGGTTTTCTCAAATTGTGTTCATTTAGACATTGCACTTTGCATCTGTACGCCTCATATAAAAAATAAATACGAATCGCGTGACCGCAAAGGAATTTACATTTCCATTTCATCTATATTTAATTTAAATGTTAGTTTTATTTCTTTTTCAGAAATATGCGTTACTTTAACTTTTTTATGCTATAGAACTTAAATTGGTTTCGGTAAACTTATAATCGATATAAACACTGTTTTTCCGCGAATGCATATGTGCGTCCAACTGCACCTATAAGTTCCATTTCATGTGTGGCGGACGCCAATGTGCATCCTGACGTAAATTTAAGAAAAAATAATGCTAACATCAGATATGATGATAAGTAGTACAAAAAATAGAATTTAGATGTTTCTTTATGTAAAATGTATACCGTACCGACGAATTCCGTTCTAAATCACTGTAACAGCGAAAGCATTAATATGTATCTAGATTTGTAATTATAATGGATTTTATTACTCTTACGTGGAAACAGTAGGTATAACAAAATATTACGAATTATTTTTTGACCATCAGGAAACTAAAAAATGTTTTCACAACCAGAATATGTACTACACTGTACTGTACTCGACGCGTCATTCGCCAATCATGTATGCATCATTAGGAGATGATTAAAAGTGACGTTGACTCTGGTATCTACTACATTAATACTAAATTTTGGGTTGCAGTGAAGCGTAATTTTTGTCCTTGTTTATTAACCAGAACGTATCAAATACCTATCAGACCATTATATTTATTTATGCTATTATTTCATCTAGTGATTTTTTAAACTTTCTACGCATCTAAGTGATTTATTAATTTTAATACGCTAACTTTTATTCTATGGTGGTTGTTAAAACCATGTTGGGCAACACTCGACAATGGTTTTTCTAGTAAAGTATTATCGTTATGCGGCTAGTGATGTAAATTTCATCTTCGTAGGCAACAGCTACAATTATGCGTTCGTTGAATGATATACTGTTATTAGCCGCAAAATAGTTATTTTATGAAACATGTGTGTAAGGTGTTAATATGTATTTAGATTTGTAATTATAATGGATTTTATTACTTTTACGTGGAAACAGTATAACTAAATATTAAGAATTATTTTCGTCCATCAGGAAACAAAAAAAAATTCTCACATCAGAATATCTACTATACTGTACTGTACTGTACTTTCGACGCGTCATTCGCTAATCACGTAGGCATCATCAGGAGATGATTAAAAGTAACGTTGAGTCTGGTATCTACGCCATTGATACAAAATTTTCCGTTGCAGTGAACCGTAATATTTACCCTAATTTATCAACTACCTATGAGACCATTATCTTTATTCATGTTATTATTTCATCTAGTAATTTCTAAACTTTCTAGGCATCTAATCAATCCATTTATTTTAATAGTTAACTTTTTTTCTATGGTGGTTGTTAAAACCATGTAGGGCAACACCCGACAATGGTTTTTCTATTAAGGTAGGTATTCATTTGAGCACGCGCACGAATGGTTTGCGCGCAAATCTGCTTAAATGTGTATGGAGCTAAGTACTCTTCGCGCAGTACTTAGCTCCGTACACATTTGAGCAGATTTGTGCGCAAACCATTCGTGCGCGTGCTCAAATGAATACCTACCTTTAGGTATACCCTATTATCCCTATGCGGCTAGTGCCATAAATTTACTATATATGTGAGCAATAGCTAACTATAAACAAATAAATAATATCATTACGCGCTCGTTGAATATTATATTGTTAATAGACGCAAAATAGTTATTTTATGCAACATGTGTGTAAGATGATCCCTTGTTGAAGAGCGTGAATTTTACACTCGTTCGTGTGCGGTAGAAGAGTACGACAATGCAAAGAGTCAAAAAAAGAGACGTTAAACACGAGTTGTATATAATGTTTTTTTCAACAACCGATGTTTTAATATAAAAACGCATGCCTGATAATTTCTTTTATTAATCTGCAATAATATATCAACTAAAAATGTGTTTAGAAAACAAAAATTAATTAAACTCTAACTTACCGTTTGTGATTAGGTATTAACATGTCAAAATTAAAATGTCAAAAAAATGACATATTTAAATAGGTAAATTAAGAAATGTCATCAATTGTCGATTTGGCTCAACTTCGGTTTAGAAAGATGGATAAATTAAGGGGTTGTATATATTTTTCAATAAGAGGAAGGTCCCCTGAGTATAGAGGCACAACGTTATTTTTTTAGGAATCGGCCCCTAAAAAAGTTTTAAATGATTTTTTTATGTATATCCCATGTTAAGTCTATGGGAACTTTTACGTAGCAATAGTAATCATAGATGGCGATACTTTAGGAATTCCTGCACATGCGCAGATTAGGAAGGTGAAAGATAGCATATGTCTTGGACGAAATAATGATATTTAATATATTTCAGTTGTACCTCATTTATTATTTTAAGTTTTTATACAGGATAGGTTAGGTTATATTATTTTATTGTAAGTCATGAATATCTCCTATATATCCCTCCTATATATCTTTGTTAGGTTATGTTGGGTGTAAATATTGTAATTTCTTAACGCCATATATGATATCTATTGCCAAGTAAAAGTTTCCATAAACTTAACATGGGATTTAAAAAAAATAATAACTTTTTTAAGGGCCATTTCCTAAAAAAATGTGTGCCTCTATACTCAAGGGACCTTCCTTAATCTTAGTATTGTAATGTAAGGCATGCGTAAAGGTATTTTAAGAACGGTTGTAGAAAAAATAATTTAAAACACCCCCTTCGCGAGTTTTGTTATCTTCGATTTCAATATAAGACGTGATATTAAAAAAATGTTATTAGTAACCGCTTGACTTGGGGCTGCATTTTTAATGCTGGCTAACACTCCTACAAAAATTGAGGTCGCTTTTGTTGCACTCCGATATCTTTATTAGTAAAGGAGTTATTGCTTTTATAAATCATTATATGTAGTGATAATACTAAAATAATGAGGTGATCAAGAAAAGTTAAATATACAGATAGAAGGAGTGAACATAAAACATGTGAGCCCTTTCCGGTACCTAGGAATAGAAATAGAAAGCAATGGAAAGCAAGAACCGGAATTAATAATAGGATAGAAAAAACGTTAAATCTGTACTACTCAATGAATAATAATTTTATAAACAAACAGGAAAGTATCACAGAAAACAAAGATAAATGTATTTAAGGCAATATATAGATCTGTTTTAACTTGTAGCTGAGAATCCTAGGTATTAAAAAAAATCAAAAGAGCAAAATACATTCCGTAGAAATGAAATAACTCAGAAGCATTAAAGAAGTAACAAAACGAGAGAGAATACGAAATACAGTAATAAGAGACAAAATAGAAATAGTTTTGGAATTTGTTGGATAAATGCAACTGCCAACCAACTTAACTTGGTCGGGATACTTACAAAGAATGGAAAATACAAGGCCGGTTAAGCAAGTATGGGAGGCAAAAATACAAAAAAGGAAAAAAGAGGAAGACAAAGATTATCATTGAACGTTATGTGATTAAGGAAATATTGAAAAAGAAAGGAAGACCATGGGCAGATGCAAAGACATTAACAAGAAACTACAAGGAGTGGGCGAAATTTGTCAACGTCTTTCCACCGGTTTTGAACATTATTGGCATGTTAACAATTCCAAATTGTTTTTATTAAGTGGTTCGTTTTATGGAGCTATTCGTGCGAAATGTGACGGTAAAATAAGATACAAAAACAAATTCAAGTCGCGTACGTCTTGCACGATATTTGTTTAGCAAGTATTATGTGTGCGTAAAGCACTAATTACGTAACCTTTCGGCAAACGCGTGTTACGCCATGATAAAAAGGTAATTTGGACGGCCATCACGTTTTATCGAGGAACTGACGGACGTAAATGGTAGTTGACTTAAATGAATCATCTTTCATTCCTATGAAATATAAAGAGATCGACACGTACGCATGGTAAAGAAAATGTAGTTTTCATTGGGAAAAGTGATGATAATCTGATTATCTTGTTTTAAAATTTCATGGTGTATCTTCTTTATAGACAGTTTCTTCGAATAATGTAAACCCATCACGTATATCACACCATATCACCACATAAATTGACATTCTTCTCTTGGAAATCATTCCTATTGTATAAGATGGTGTAGACATGGAAAAGACGTAGACACACAAACAAACCCTGTGATCGGTACCAATTGCCACACCCAGATAATAGCTCTCAAAGTAATCGCCATCCCCCATCTGTCGCTTTATCCACCACTATCGCCACTATCAAATACTTCGTCCCCAACTTTAAAAAATGTTCCTAAATCGTCAATTTGGCGTTTATAAGGTTGAATCGAGAATCATGATATAGAATAAAGAGGTAGATTTTTCCTTTTTCTAATAAAATACCATTTAGAGGTCAACAGAAACCCAGTGTGAATTCCACAGCCCCACAATTATAACCCCATGTTCTTAAACCCAATACCCCAATAGCACCAAGAATATGTATGTATGAAACTAAAAATCACATATCTCGGGGAGTGGTGAATGTGAATAGGCAGCCTTAAATTCAATAACTTCATAAAGAGGTCAGTGTCAGGAATCTCGGACTCAATAACCCCATAACCCTTCAACAAAATAACTCAATAGCCTAATATTTGCGTATATAGTATAACAAACGATATATTTCGGGGGTGTTTTATCAGACAACCTCAAATCCAACAATACCAGAGCCTGAAGCTCTGTGAGCTCAGGTTTTCAAATTCAATTAACATTAACCTTATTTTCTGTTTCAATTAACATTTACATTATTTCCTAATAAATCCACAACACTGGGGTTTAGATCTCCAAAGAAAAAATCCAATTCCTAAATTTATCTATAACTGTATATATATCTCTATATAATTTTTTTTGAATTTACTTTATAACCCCATAGTTCTGGAGACTGGATTCAACTCTGTATCTTTAACTTCATAGTCCGAGGGGGTTTGTAAATCCAAAACAGAATGGGTAGAATAGAAACAGAACGGATAGAACAGAACTGTCTGGCTATAGGGCATTGCTTTATTGAAGTTGTCTGCTAAAGAACCATCGAGATATATTGTTTCTAGTTATATACGTAGCTACCGCGCTATTGAATTCAATATTATGGGGTTACGGGGTTACTGATTGCGGATTCTAACTCTCAGACTCTCAGGGTTTTGGTTATTGAGTTTGAGGTTGTATTACTCACGGACCCCGGAGATAACGTGGTTTCTAGTTTCATAGATACAGACACTTGGGCTAATGAGTTATTGGATTTAAGGGTATGAGGTTATAGGGTTGTACGGTTCACTCTGGGTTCCTGTTGACCCTTAAATGGTATCTTATAACGAAAAAGTCACAATTTCTTTATTTTCTCCACTTTATTTTAGGTCACAACCATTTTCGACTAAACTTTATAAATGGCAAATTTGATTGAGTTAGGTTATTAAGGGTTGTGGACGTTATATGGGTTATTTAGGTTTTCTTGAATAGGGATTAACCGTGGTGTGATGAGTTTAAACCGATTGTAGATTCGAATTCAGCTACCCAAAAATATGATATGGTGATGTTGTTTACTGTAATTCTCACTTTTTTGTGTGTGTCGGTGAAATCAAACATGTGCACGTATGTATCAGCCAAAAGAATAATAAAAATGGGTAGTTATTATTAGACTGAGTAATGGGCAGACCAGACGTGTTTTGATTCCATGTTTTGATGCGTAAATTGTTCGACTTTCTCAGAAAAAGTTTGGCGATGATTCACTATAATATGTCATATAACCTGAGGATATATGTAATTGGAAATATTTTATCGATAATCGAAAGATAATATCGATATCGATAAGAATTTATTTGGATAGATTTATTATTTGAAAGATCCTTAATTATTCTACATCGAAAATATACCATTCCCTTATCAAACAATGAATGGAAGAAGATGAAAATTAGGACCATTTTTTATATTGACCTGATCTAATTGGATTCCGAATTTAAATTTTTCTGACGTATATATTAGCTTATTCTCAAACGTCAACTAATTAATGAAACATGTTGTTTGTTCAAAATCATTGTTATTGTTTACCTTACACCCAAACTAGCAATATAGATTTATACGACAATTTGTTAGATAACTGTTTAAATGAGATTTAAAGAGATTAAATGAGATTTTTAGTACGGATATTTTATTTAATATGTATGAAAACTATGCTGAGGAGTAGCATGTCATTTATCGACATGCATTTAGGAAAAAAATAAAAGAGAAATATACATGTTTGACGAGGCGATATCATATTTCATCGGTGCTTACTGAATCAAATATAGAAGATTTTTAATTTATAAAGTACCAGAATGACTTGTTGAAATAATTTTCTAATACTTATAAATAAATTGAGCCCCATACAAAACAAATTATTAACGCATATGAGAGAACAACAATATATGTTGATCTTGCAATTACTTGCAATAACTTCGAGATAGAAGATTCGTACAGAAGTTTAATGGATAAATTTCGGGTACCTGATTGCTGGAATTATATTTTAAAATAATAATTAAAATAATATTTTCATTATTCCACGGTACCAAACTAAACGATCTACAGCGTATACAAAACGATGCGAAAGAGGTGGATATATGAGTGACAGAAACAAAAGCATGAATTGCTACGTATTTTTCAAACTCGGCGATTAAACGGCAATACGCGAGAAAAATACAAAAGTATCTCACAATATGGGGCAACATATGCATTACGGAAATGCCGTAATTGCAAGACATTGCTCGATTAATTTCGCCACTGAGTCTGGAGACGGGCAGAACAATTAATTGCCTAAAAGTTATCGGCGTAAAAGTACCTTAAACCTCCATAAATGGCATACACATAAAGAGGCTCTGGTCGACGACCTTAAAATGACCCAGACCGTCGGCTACTGTTCTGCGAAGACATGAAGGAACAGTGTAAATACTAATCCCTTATTGTCAGACGAAGCAAAGTTTTGCTTAAGCAGAATAGCCAATCGGCAGGATTATCGATACTGAACCCCTGAAAATCCTCATGAATGGATAGACTCACGCACATACTATTCACAATGGGTTCAAGTTTTGGCAGGAATTGTCAAAAAGTGTATACTAGACACACCAACTGCAGCTAAATTTATCGATATGCTGAGACGCCCACCTTATGTGAATATACTACATATTCCCGTCCTATATGCACTGTTTGCTAATTACAAAGATCCCAAATAATACTATGTGGTTCAGCATGATGGCGAAGGTAATTTATTTGCATACATTTTTTCCTAATAGGTGGATAGTGGCAGTGGTAGTTCTGACAGTCAGCACGACTGTCAGAACTAACTCCCCTAGATTATTTTTTGGGTACTTGAAAAGTAAAGCCGACATCAATGGTCAAACACGTAAGATTGAAGGCATTTATTAAAAGTATTAGGACTTATAGAAGTTATTTGCACAGGTTTAATTGATTAAAAAAAAACTACATGTTCACATATTGGATGCTAAAGTAAATAACGCCTATGCGATGCTAAAGTCGTCTATCAGTATATTGTTTTCGATTGATTTCAAGTCCCTTGATTAGATTAAATATCTATTTTCAATGAGAATTCAAAAAGTAAAAAACTGAAAGTGGAAGAACCACACCAATTAAGTAATTATTTAATTATATTAGGACAGGCTGTAGGCATACTTGCTGTTCCTGAAACTATCTACTTTATTTTGTTGGTCTTTCAAAGTACACCTTCTGTTAAGCGCATTTTCATATAACTATTTATATGAAGCTTTATTGCACACAGATGACGGTATTTTATTACCTTTTAAGTGTGTCAAATGGTTTAGAAGAAACCATATTTATATGTATTCACATTAACATTAAACATGTTTACAAACGTCGGCCTGAAAACAAATACTGTTGTTATCGGACAGGATCATTACGGAGAAATGTTGTAAAGTAACTCTGCTATTGTTGGACATAATTAGACAAAAGTGTAAAAAAAAAATATTTTCTCAATGGTCTCAAATTTGTCTTCGAAAGAGCAATAATTGAGCGACACATTTCCAACATATTTTTTCATTGCAACACCCTGCATATTTTTTTAATAAGTGGATTCTAGGATGCTGGTACCGAAGAAATTCTCCATTGGCTATTGCTGCTATGCACGGATGTAGGTGGGTGGAATAGTATGCCCCCATTATATTGAATGTATACTATACAATACAGCAGTGGCGGTGCGTCCAACGATATTTCAGGCATTAGCCATATCTTGAAAACGAACATTTTATGTACAATTATTATTATTTGGTTTGACCCACTTACAAAATTTTTAGGTGATGACTATACACCTCTTACGAAAGGATTTATAATGTCGTTTATTAAAAACTTTAATCGTCAGCAAAGTTTGAGAAAAATTTAATTTTCAAAAACTATGTTTGGAGCACTCCCTGGGTTCTCAAAACAAAATTTGTAAAATTGCAAAAGAAATAAAACAAACTTTTCATAATCTCCCAGCCTTAAAGAAACAATATAAAAACTCGTTGATACTTATTGACTTTTTAGCGGTGCGGGGGACCAAAAAAGGGGAATTTGTTACAAAATATTTTTTGTTTCAAAAAGTTATGGCCATTTTAATTTTGGGAAACAAAATGTTCTTATAAAATTAAAATTAAAATGGCCATAACTTTTTGAATTAAAAATATTTAACAACAAATCGAAAAACGTCTCCTTATATTTGTTTCTAGATTATGAAAAAAAATATACTGCAAATATCCCACAGAGCGTTACTGAGAACCCAGGGAGTGCTCCAGTATTTTTGAAAATTTTTTTCGCAAACTTTGCTGACGATTTTTTCACTATAAATCCCTTTCTGTAAGAGGTGTATAGTCATCACCTAAAAAGTGAAGTGGGTCCCATGCGTCGTTTTCAAGATATGGCTAACTGAAATATCACGCACCGCCACTGCAATACAGTACATTTGTACCACATAATAATTTGTATACAAACGAGTTTTTTAGGTATCTCACATTAGAAATTATGCGTTTTAAGGCTTGAATGTCAGATTTGATCTGAAAACTTTTTGTTTTTCATTTCTTTTTCAATTTTTCACAAATTTTGTTTTCACGTGGAATACGATTACTTTGTGTAAGAAAAAAAACTAAGATATAGTGTCTTATATATTAACACTATTTAAAACTTTACAAACCATAGCTTTGTCGTTGATTAAAGCAATATTAGATATCTCTATCTCGAACTCTTTCAATTTAGGCTGTTGTTGTATAAAAAGTTATACCTTTATAATAACGACAATTAAAATTCATTATCCTCTATCAAATTAAACAAAGTGTACAATATGAAAGTGTACATGGCCTTGTCTCTGGTAGACTCTACTGTAAAGAATTTTGTATAATGCCGAGTCCTGCTAGCAGGGCGCAAATTGGTAGGAATTGTCCATAAACTGTTCTTCTGGCAGAATTCGCATCTTTCTAGCGGGGCACTAGCTAATGCTTTTGTACTGCTGAAATCTATGTGACGCATTATTGTTATTATCTGGAGCTATATGTGTTGTTTTGTTTCTGTATTTTCCATATGTATATTTGTCTTTTTTCATTGTCAGCGTCCCATTTTTTTCCTAAGGACTAAGGTACTTATGATAAATTGGCCTATTTTTCAACGCCATTGTTAACAAATAAATGCAACTTCCATGTTCTATGGCTTTAAAAATATATATTATCATCTTTTGTATCACTTCGTGTATCTTAAATAATCTAACAGAGGTGATAAAACGTTAACGACCTAACAACGAGTTAGGTGATTAAATTTCAATTTTAAATAGATATTTCGCGGATGTCCATCTTATTAGTTTATTACATATATTAGGTGTCCCGTGACTGATTGTTGCATGAACTAATATGGAGAGTCCGAAGTTAAAGTATATACTTTTATGTAGTACCTAATTGTTTATAATATAATAAATCATAGCTTAGTAGATATTCTTTGTATATATGCATTACTTTTTTTATTCAAATAGTTCATAGATGTCGTTTATGATACGAGAGATATCGTGTAAAATTAAATTAATAAAAATAATCGTGATTTTCGTAGCATATCGTAATTCCCCAGTTTTCCATAACCAATCAGGAAAAAAATCATGAAGTACGTTATGATGGAGTACGAGTTACGTAGGACGTTATGATGACATCGAAATACAATGGAGGTAATTACTGTTAAATTTAATAACAACCTGACAATTCTCAAACACAAATAACAAATTAATGATAAATAACAGATGCGGGCAAATGTCTGAAGATTTTCCGCCCTTGAGCAGAAAATTTGACATTTTGTCTTATTTTTTAGGGCTTGTATCAATATACATTTTAAGTTATAAGTAAGAGAAACATTACTTTTCGTCGCTAACTAAACGAATGAATAACATACGAAAACTGACAGATCCAGCCTGCAGAAATTTAAGTTGGCCGTGTTTTTTATTGTAATTTAAAAACACATGAAAATAATCATAGTCTTCGTACCTATTTTCTTCGTAATCTTGAAAATAAGTGATTTTATATTTCTGGTAATAAGTTCAAACAAACACTATTATCATAAAAATTATGGCACACGTTAAATAATATTATCCTACAAAATGTTTTTTCTTTTAGTGAATACCCATAATGCGAAGTTAATTTAGAAAAGTTCAGAATATTTCTGATTCCAACAAAAAAATTGATTCTAATATATACTGTAAGGTATATCTGTATCATCATAAATTAATAAATTATTGAATATAAACTAATAAATTATTTAATTGAAAAAAAAAAATTAAAAAAAAAAATTTTTTGCTTTTTCGTATAACCTATTTATCATTTCCCTTAAGGTATGTACATTGTCCTATTTTTAAAAAACAATAGAAACAAGAAAAATAAAACTAATATCTAATAAATTTAGATTGATAATTCGAACACCGAGTCCAATCCTCCGCTAATCCGAACAGTGGGCTCTCTGTCATAATTCGAACAAACCTTGGTAATTTGAACATCGTCAGAGACAGGTGTGAGGGGGTAAACGCCGATATTAGTAGCACTCTCGCTACAAGTTTTATATTCGTTACAAGTACATACATAATATGTATGTATCAGTTATTTATACAGTGTCCTTTTGCAGTTTTTTTATTCAGTATAAGTGAGCATCATATGGAAAAAATGATTAGACTTTTTTTTGAAATTTAATGTTTAGGTAAACTAGTGCTTTAAAAATAATGAAAGCGTTTTTATTTTTTGTATTACGTAGAGTTGTTTCCTTCCAAATTGTACATACTCAAGTATGTGAAATCTGAACTCTACAAAATATTTGCTTTCTGCTTATTTTTAATATCTACAAAATCATCCAAAAAAAATTAAACTCCTTGAACTTTAAGAAAAATACACTTAAGTTCGGTAGATTTACCACAATTTAACTATTTACTTCAAAATGTCGATTAAAATGCGTCTTTTTTTAAGTGCTAAATTCTCGACTATATTTTGGTTTATTATTATAGCATCAATTTAGTAATTAAAATATTAATTTCAATAAATGTAGGTCCTAAATGCTGGAACGATGTATCAAACGTGCATAAAAAAATAATAAATTTACAGTTACTTACACATTTAAATTTTTTCTTAAAAAATACATATTTTAGTTGATTTCTAATAAATAGTTAGTGGTGTGGTAAATTTATCGAAATCAATAGTTATTTTCTCAGAGTTCGAAGTGTTTTATTTTTCTGGATGGTTGTATAACATTAAAAAGTGATAAAAAAGACAAATATTGTATTAGAGCCTCCAGATTTGGCTATATACGTAAAATTTGGAAAGAAACAACTTTTCTTAATAAAACTTTTTGAAATCCCAATTAATATGCCCAATTAATATTTTCAGCGATTTTTTTTTGAAAAATGTCGAATTTAACAAGTACCGAAAGTTACGGACCCCGTTTGAGTAATCAATTTTAGGGCATAAGTTGGTTAGCAGTTATTAAAAGAAGCCGTTAATAAAAACAATCCATATAATGCGCGATTTATGTAATTTTTTAGGATAAGATAATTTAGAGTTTTATTTGTGTTTTTATTTTGTTCAAGAAATAAAGCCTATGTAAGAATATGTATGTATTTCGGTTTAATATAACAAATAACTTCTTTTTGATAATGCCAACAAAGCGATAGTCCGAACAACCCTTTGCAATAATTAGCTCGGATTATCGAGGTTGTACTGCACACAATTTGAAACATTTCTAACCTCTTCTTGAGACGAAATTTCTAAATATCAGGTGGGTATATATTGGGTCTTCCTATATGAAATGTCCCAGATTTTGTTGGTATGCCAATATCTGGGCTGTTCATGAAAGCAAGTTTAAAATAAGGTAACGAATAAGTTACCTAAAGTCAAAATGTCTTTTAGTGCCTGTTTCCTGTCAGGTGATCGCTATGAGGCGATGTTGCGAACAATAAAAAGACTGTAAACAATGTACCTACTTATTATTTATAATTAATTTCACATTTTTTATCACACTGGAAATTTATTTTCTTCTAGACTGTAGGTATAGGTATGTATATTTTCTTTTAGACTGTAGGTTGTTATGTGTACCAAAAGACGTTAAATATATGTCGGTATCTATTATCTATATATTCTGTAATTTTTGTATATTTTTCTTATTGTATTATGTATGAAATTTTTTTAGTTTAGAATTTATATAAAGCCTTACGTTGAAGCCTGCTGTTGTGGAAAATGCTACACAGAACTTACATACAAAGCTGCTAATGTAATGTCTTTAATTAACGGGGTACTAATAGGCATTAAAACTATTTTTTTAGTCACCATCTGTAAACGAAAATGTTATATTGTTGTGAGTTTCCGAAATTTCCATACATATTATAAATATCTGAATTTCTATTTTATACCAAGATTTAATATTTAAAATATAGTGGCTGCTAACTTGTGGGTGAGGTTTGAACTATTTAGTGATGACAACAAACACTTTATGACACACCTGTGGTGTTTACTGTACTTGGCGATATTTTATCAACAGTGCCCCTTCAATTTTTATAATAATACTAATAAGTGGAGAGAAGCGTGAAATTTGTATTAGTTTGTCATTAATTTTTATTAAGGCATATTTATAACCGACAAATTGATACACACTGAGTATCAATGCGATCGTTTATTATCTACCGTATCTAAAGTACCGTGTTGATGCTATAATAATAAACCAAAATATTATAAAGAATTTAGGACTTAAAAAAAGACGCATTTTAATCGACATTTTGAAGTAAATAGTTAGTGGTGTGGTAAATCTACCGAACTTAAGTGAATTCTTTCTTTAAGTTCGGGGAGTTTAATTTTTTTGGATGATTTTGTAGATATTAAAAATAAGCAGAAAGCAAATATTTTGTAGAGTTCAGATTTGACAGACTTGAGTATGTACAATTTGGAAGGAAACAACTCTACGTAAGTAATAAAAATAACAGTGCCCCTTTCAATTTGAGTTAATAATACTATAAGTGGAGAGAAGAGTGAAGTATTAGCTGCTATTAATCTTGCCATTAATTATTATTAAGGCCTATTTATACCACAAAAATTGATACACACTGAGTGTCAACGAGAGCGTGTATTAGTTTACCGCATCATAAAGATACGGTAGAATATGGGAAAAAAAATTATAAAAGAAACGTGTATATTAGACTTAAACGGACTTTTTTTTGACAGTTTAGCATTGTGAATAGCACTTCTGGTTTCACCGTAATGCAACGAACTTTCAATTTTCAAATGACACATCTTATACATATGTATATTGATATTTAATGGGATTTCACATTATATTTGCTATGCGGCGAACATATTTGACCCTCAAATGCCACATAGTTGTAAATTTGTATCACGCTAAAGTTTCAGACTTGGAACATTTCAAAACACATGCGTAAATTTCTTTTTCCTCACCACGACAAACGTATTTAGGGTGTAGTTGCGAGCAGCGAGTCTAGATGATGGTGGAATTCCAATAGGTGGAATGTAAGGGTGCTAAGAGCTAATGGCAAAGTCGACATTTTTTGCAACATTTTCTCCTATTTTGTATTACCAATCTGTTGCCTCGCGTTGCAAAAGTGGCAACGACCTCTGTCGTTTTGTTATCGCAAGACAACTTCGCGTTTGAGAGAATTTGCAATATTCATCGGTTATGTTTTCAGTGTCAAATTGGCGACTATTAATTATAAATACGTTAATAATAGTATACAATGTGAATAAATAACATTTTTAAAGAAATAAATAAATTCCTTTTGTACTGAAACCCATATATTGCTCTTTCACTCTAAAATTACCTACTTTCACACTCACTTTAAATACCTATATATAGTAGTAATATTTAAATATTATTATCGATCTATGATCTATACATCAGTTTTTCTTTAATATACATAAAAGACAGCTGTTTGAATATAAAATTACTTTTTGAGAAACTACTTTTGTTTGACATTATTTTTCAAAATGAAAGGATTATTTTTTCTTAAAAAAAACTAAAGCAGCATCGCATTTTTTGGTAAAATTTTACGTCGGAAACTATTTTAAATTTATTGATTTTGCATTATTTTTAGTTTATTGAACGATAAAATCATCCTGTGCAATTTTGCAACATACTGAATCGGGACGTGTTCTTTGAGCGTTATTTATTGTAAAAAACAAAATTAGTCGATTTAAGATTTTGTATTGCGACGATTATGAATAGGCGTAGTAAACAGCTATACAGAAGTCGTTCAGAAAGATTTCAATGTTTTCTTTAATCCAGTGGCGGTGCGTGATAATTCAGTTGCCATATCTTAAACATTTCACTTTTCTTTTTAGGTGATACACCTCCTACAGAAAGGATATATAGTTATGGCCATTTTAATTTTGGGAAACAAAATGTTCCTATAAAATTAAAATTAAAATGGCCATAACTTTTTGAAAAAATATTTTGCAACAAATCGAAAAACGTCTCCTTATATTTGTTTCTAGATTATGAAAAAAAATATACTGCAAATATCCCACAGAGCGTTACTGAGAACCCAGGGAGTGCTCCAGTGTTTTTGAAAATTTTTTCGCAAACTTTGCTGACGATTTTTTTCACTATAAATCCTTTCTGTAAGAGGTGTATAGTCATCACCTAAAAAGTGAAGTGGGTCCCATGCGTCGTTTTCAAGATATGGCTAACTGAAATATCATGCACCGCCACTGCTTTAATAACTTCACGGTATAATATTCGTTTACTTCAATGTCAAGTACAAAGAATGGCAAAAATGAGCAATATATTCATTCTATGGCGATTTCCTCGAGGTATTGCCCTCTAGTACGTTTTAATCGGATTAGGCATATTTTGCAACTACTAAATGCAATTACTAAATGTCCCTCTGAAAGCACTCTCTAATGGAAAATGTCAGTCTTATATGAAGCGAGAAAAAGTCCTATTTTTTCGTCATCCGCAGCCAAAATTCATTTTGTCAGTATTGAGATCTAATAAGTTCGAAATTTCCAGATAAGTTCCAGATCTGTTTTTTTTTTTTTTTTCGGAGGATGACGATGAACGAGGAATATTTCTCGTTTCTTACATTATATGTCCAGGCCTAATTTCATAATTTTTGTTATACAAAATAATATATGTGTAATTATAAGAAATAGCAACTAAATTTGTGTTTTACGAAGAATTCAAATACGTCCGCCATCTTTAATCGATGTAGGATCAAATTATCATTTGAAAATTTAAAGTTTCCGTAAATTTGAAAACTGGTGAAACCGAATGTGCTGTTGAAATGTCTAGTATCTTAAAATAAGCCGATTTATGTACCTATAGTGTATATACACATTTCAAATTTCAAAATTTTCTTACCATAGATAAAGAAATGACAGGATGATATTGGTATCGTTGACACCCGGTATATATAAAAAGAATGCCGAAAGTACTTAATGTATAAAAAATATAATTTTATAAAAAATATAAAAATACGCAAAAAGACTATAGAAGTATAAGAAACTAACTTGTTTTTCATACTAAAGAGCAAATAAGTATAAATATATTTCTTAATGCAATGAGTTAACAAGACAATTTACCCGTATTTATTAAAAAATAGGTAACACAACATTTTATAAGACGAGGTACATTGAATCATTTCTAAAAACAACGAATTTAAAAAAATGTTATAATACTATGTACATCATAGCAATGCTTGTTTTTAATAAGTGTTGTTTTATAATTTGGGGTCTATTTTAGTCACCTTAAATTCCATTTTCTGCGTGTCAACAGGACTATTGTGAAATGCTGAAATTCATCATATGAAAAATGAAGGTTTTCTTACGGAGACGCGACATAGGCAACTCGTGCAGCATGTGATGGGCGTTACCTCAATTTAATTTGATTGCAGTACTCCTGTGTCAGCTGGTGCTATTGTTTTACCTCCGTTGTATACAATACGCTGAATAGTGTGATATAATAACATGTTACATTTATGATGCGCGACTCATTTGAAATATGCACTTATTTTGTATCTATTGCAATGCTTTTCAGTACTCAATTCTCGAAAAAAAATCACAAAATTGTGATATATTAAATTTCAGTATATAATTGTCTAATAATAAAGAGTATTTAAAAAAACGAAAACGTGTAGACGAAAAACGCGTCGAGAAAAGTGGCGCTAAATTATACACTATATATCTGTTTGAGGTTCATCATTTTTTTCCAACATATTTTCCGATCCTATAACTAAGATACTTGTATGCTTTAATAAAGGACTTTCACATACAGAGTCTTTTGTGGAATTATTGTGACACATATTTAGCTTGCAGCGCTTAATAATTGTCACAATAATTCCACAAAGGACTGTTAATTAAGTATTTTGTAAATAAAATTACAAATGTAATTTCTAAATTAAAAACAACTCTACACAATACTATATTTTATCATTTACAAATAGTGGTAAAATATCTTGCATATCTTTTAAAACACCATTTTTAAAATTTGTATGGGGCTTGTAGCATTTATTTTAATTAATTATTTGTTTAAATATTATCTTTATAGGCATGTTAATGGGAAAAATACAAGAAGAAGATACATTATAAGAGAAAGAACTTAAGTGAAAACGTTAATCAAAACCAATTAATAGGTAGACACCTATTTACCTAATATTTATGTGTGCTGCTTATACAAGAATTCATTTAATCATCAAATCATGTAAATTAACTCACAAAAAGAAAATAATGGGTTATTATAATACCATTATTTAAGCAAGATGAACATAAAATATATTTATTTGTTTGTTGTTCTATTGTCTATTTTTTAAGGTAATGTTAACAGTATTTAAAAATACACGATATAATGCAATTTTTGTCCTCTGGTACATTGCAAAGAATTATTTAATAATGATTAGGGAGGAATTAATTAAAAAGAAATACGAGCATTTTATTTTGTGAATTTCGTAAATGAACAATTTTACACATGTGTATTTTTAAAATCATTGTCAGAAGAAGTTTAACATATTTTTTATATTAAATAATTAGCAACAATGCAATTTCTAAATTTATTTTTGAGCAAGTAAAGTTTAGTTAATTGTGGTTTATTTCGACTTACCTAAGTTAAAAACCAAATGCTGAGGGTAAAATAAATTTACATGTGTCCAATGACACTGGAGTTAAATGACACCTGTTATCAAGCACTGAACTACACAAGTATCCAACCGCAACTGCCGCGGCGCACCTATTTGCCCCCATATAAAGAGTACAATGAACAAAATTCATTAGTGGCCAATACTTAACTGCTTTCACTGAAATGCGCCAAACTTCGTGACTTCAATTAAAAATTTCACAGATGTGCTTGTATTCAGTTTAAGAAGCGTTATAGGATATTATTAACATGTTAGATTAGGAACATCTTTTCGGTATATTAGTTCAGTTTTTCGAAAATTGATATATGTCCATACGCATGTCAAGAAAATATTGAATCCATAAAAAGTAAACATTTTCTATTGGCCTACATATGTGGTGGTTTACATGAATTAGTTTTGCTGGTAAATTAAAAAAAAATCAATGTCAAATCATTATTTAAAAACATGCATTATTAATAAAATATAGGTACTACGTATTTCTAAAATAGTTTCCTAGCAAGCGTAAATAAATACGATATACGAAAAAAAACTGTATTTTTGTCACATTCATTGTCAGTATTAAAGGTCACTCACTACCTTCGACAGTCAAGCTTCGTTAAGCTTTAAAATGTACTTGAAGAAACAGAAAAGGTAAGACCAATTTTTGATTGTATCACCCTTAAAACATACATATGTAAATATGTTTTAAGGGTGATACAATCAAATGTATATTATAATAATTCTCAAAAGCTTTGGATCTGAACCACGTGTATATAGAGTGTTCTACATAAGGCGGTTTCTTCCATAACTCTGACTGTAAATTTAAGAAAAAAATGTTTCCAATAAAAGTTGCTCAAAATAATGTGATGCATTCGAGGTGTGTAAATTAATTAGTGAAACTGGCAACGTAGCGCCCAATCTAGCAATATTGCGTAGACGGGACTTGGAACAGCTGTAGGTTAACATGTAATGCACCTTCAGTACAAGTTTGAACTTGTTAGAGTCATTTGTTTGTTCGTAAACTGGTTTTTCTAGTGCTTTTTAAAATGAGTGACATTAATTTTGAGCAACGGTGTGCGATCAGATTTTGCTTCAGACTTGGACACAGCGCAACGGATACTTTTGCAAAACTTCAACACGCCTACGGAGACAATGTTTTTTTAAGAGCCCAGGTGTTTCGGTGGTTTAAAACAGTCTCAGAAGGAAGAGAGTCGATTGAAGATGAACCACTCAGCGGAAGGCCTTCATCTTCAAGAACCGATGAAAATTTCGATAGAATACGGGATCTTGTACGTTCAGATCGTCGGTTGATCGACAATAATGATCGGCGAAGAGTTAAATTTGAATCACACCACTGTTCATCAGAGGTTGACTAACGAAATGGGGATCAAAAAAATCTGCGCAAAAATGGTTCCAAAAAACCTTTCGCAGGAACAAAAGAACATCCGGAAAGGAAGGTGCCTTGACTCTTTGGAATCGATTGAAAATAATTCCCATTTTATGGAACTTGTCATTACTGGTGACGAGACTTGAGTGTTTGGGTACGACCCGGAAACTAAGTGCCAAAGCATGGAGTGGCACACTTCAAGCTCTCCAAGACCCAAAAAAGCAAGAATGAGCAACTCGAAGATCAAATACATGCTGATTTGCTTTTTTTGATAGTCAGGGAATTGCCCACAAAGAGTTTATACCTCCAAACCAAACAGTAAATCAACAATGAGAGGTTCTTGAAAAACTTCGACATAGGGTCATGCGTGTGAGATCAACCATCAAGAACAACTGGATATTGCATCACGACAATGCGCCTTGTCACACGCCCATTTCAGTAAACGAGTTTTTAGTCAGGAAAAACATTCCTGTGGCTCTTTAGCCTACTTATTCGCCTGACTTCAGTCCTTGAGACTTTTTTCTCTTTCCGAGATTGAAAAACCACCTCGAGGGACGTCATTTTGAGACCATAGAAAACATTCAAACGGCTGTAACCGACCAGCTGAAGGCTATTCCAGTATATGAGTTCCAGTACTGCTATGAGGAATGGGAGAACCGTTTCTGACTCTGTATGACTGAAGTTATTTTGAAGGAGACAATACTGAATTGTAATTCTAATCGAATAAAAAAAATTAAAAAGACACTCTCATTACTTAATTTACACACCTCGTATTTGCAAAATATTTATAATCATATAGGGTGCTCAATTTCCTGTAACCGCCACAAAAATTTGTGTACATTTTAAATGGAACAGCCTATATATTTGCACATTTTTGGATACTCCATTAAATTTTAGGTCGACTTTATTAATCATACATGGTACCTAAGATCCACCGTTTTGGAAATATTCAACTATTTTTGAAAAATATCACGCAAACAGCACTAATTTTTTTTTCTAAATAGCGTTAAACCAAGAAACGTTTGAACAGTTCAATTCGTCATGAATTAGTCTTTCATTTTGATTGTTGCAAAATGTTATTCTGTGTTGTAAATACCAATTGTTGAACCCAACATTTTTTGAACAGCCATAATTTTTTTTCAAATGGAATGACCCACATTAACACTGTTGAACGCGGAAATTAAATTACCTTTTAACTAATATAAGGTTGTCCATATTTATCTCTTTCAGTTTTCGAGAAAAAAATCGGTTATTTCAAAAGTCAGGTGAAAAAAGAGATTTAAAAGAAGCAAGTAATCTTTGAAATTTTTATTTACAGCGCTTCCTGACAAAAATGACCACAGCACGTAGGAAAAACAAAAATGATGTTGTTCATTCACATCATTTTGGTCAATTTTTATTTGAAACATTTTTTTCTTAAATTTTCTTGAAGGAAGTTTAGATAATCCTGACCATTCAATTTTGCTGGGAGTTCGAAAGGACCCACAAGATAATCGCCAATCATCCCACACCAAATATTAATTTTGAATTCATGATGAAAGTGCCTCACCCAATTGGCATTTGAATTTTGATCAGCCCATATGTGACAATTTTTTCTGTTGAATATCCCTCTACGACTAAATGTCGCCTCATCCGTAAACAAAATTTTGTTTACAAAATATGCATCTTGCCTATTTCGCCTTAAAATGAATTCGCAAAATTGCATTCTTGCTAAAAAATCACCTGGTAATAAGTTTTGAGCGGGTGAATAATGGTAAGCTCGAAGTTGCTGCTCATGTAATATTCTGGATGTTGTACTACGACTTAACCAACATTCTGCGGATACTAATTGTTGGTTCACATCCAACAATATTTAATATTATTTCCTCTTGCTGCATGTTATGAACTACAGGTCGGCCATAATGACGACTAGGACGAAAGCTTCCCGTTTCTCTTAATCTTGAGAATAATCTTGAAAATAATTTCCGATTCGGTTGTCTACGATTTGGGTAAGAATCTGTGTAACTTCTGGCTGCAGCGCGTTCACTAAAATTTTGTTGGGCCTAGATTGCCACCATGTCAGTCATTTCACTATTTGTAAATAAGTTATGTATGTAGGGCATCTTGCAAAATAAATTCACCATAAAAGAACAATAAAAATGTTTGTTTATAGTATCAAATTGAAACTAACATGATATGACAGTTACCTACTAGATTAACACACTTTAAATATAAAAATAATACTGGTCCATTCTGCAGTACTACAGTTAAGCTTAATTTTCTCGAAAACGGCGCGATTTAGCGTCATGGAACAGGTATACAATTTTTGCAGTAAATAGATGGCTCTTTCAAGAAAAATGACCATATTGTCAAAATTCGTGATAACAAAAAAAATATCATGAGAAAAAAAGTGGTACAGGGGGTTATTAACACCCTGTACGTTTCACGCGAGAAATGACATCACATTCATGTTAGGATATTCCAAAAAAACCCCTATAAATTTTTTTGTGCCTGATTTTTACGGGGGCGAAGTTCGCCCTGCAAGGTAACCCTCGGCGCTCTTCCACTTAACCCCCGATACACTCACACAGTAACACCCATGTCCTAATAGAGTTGCCAAGTCTATTAGGCGGGACTCGAATCCACTGACAGAGGTTCAGCAGATGGCTCAGATTACCACCTCTGGTACCACCCGCTAGATGCCACTGTCCGACAAATTTTCACAGAGCAGATATGGTCACCCATCCAACAAGCAACCCGATCGAGCGTTGCTGCACTCGAGTTATTGGAGTTTGGGTTTAGACGAATTACCACGTTGCTCCAAATTTACGTGAAATAACTTAAAAATTGATTTGATTAAAAAAGATTTAGCAGAAAAAAACTAAATAAAATAATCCTTTTTCATGACCCATAACTTTTTAAGGAAGCACAGTGGTACTAAGGTAAGTTGAGCTAAATCAGGTTATTTTGACCCAGTGAAGCTATTTCTGAAGTATGGTCCATTCTTTACGGGACACCCTGTATATTATTTTCAATTAAACAGTCACCGTTGTTGTTACATGACATTAGAGGAAATGCAGATCATTACAGGAGAAGCATCCAGCATTGTGGTAGATGTTGTGCTCATTAGGCATGTAGTGTCCTAATTTGAAGTTATAGTGATCATTGTATAGAACTTGTAGGCCCAATATATTAACTGTCTCGATCTCTTGATCTTACATCTCTAGATTTTTTACGAGGCTACCTTAAACAACAAGAATATACAATGTATATGTAGGATCACCTCCAAAGTTTTTAATGTATATGTACTCTTTTAAATATTTATAAAACTGTCGAATTGAAAAACGAATTTTATAAATATTTTTTCTACAAGAAACATGAAAAATGTGAAAAAATCAAGTTAACTTGGAATTACTTAACAGAACAAAGTTAAATTCAAGGTCACCAGTGTCTGACTTTTAAACCCTATAATTTTGTTTGATTTTTTATTTATGTATTTATTTTTATTTGTAAAACGCCTCCTTTATGAGATATTTAGCATTATGAACTTGAATGCAGTTTTAATAAAAAGAGAAATATGTATGTAGAAGAAATTTAGAAATTTAGAATAGCTACCAAGCGGAAAATTAAATCATAAGTAGGATAACCTTGTGTAATATAGAAATAAAATTAATTAAGAGGCAATATATAAACAAAAAAAAAGCATATAGATAAAGTTCTTCAATCTTCGTAATGCAGTTTTGTTACTATTTTCATATGTATTTTATATCCGTAGATATAATAAGAAAAAAAAAAAGGAGGGGGGGGGGGGGGGGGGGGGGGGGGGGGGGGAAAAAAAGGGGGGGGGGGGGAAAGGGGGGGAAAGGGGGGGGGGGGGGGGGGGGGGGGAGGGGGGGGGGGGGGGGGGGGGGGGGGGGGGGGCGGGCCCGACAAAAGGGGGGGGGGGGAAGACAAAAACACAAAAAAAAAAACAGGGGAGGGAAAAAAAAAAACAAAAAAAAAAAAAAAAAAAAAAAGCCGGAAAAAAAAAAAAAAAAAAAAAAAAAAAGGGAAAAAAGGGGGGGGGGGGGGGGGGGGAAACACGGGGGGGGGAAAAAAAAAAAAAAAAAAAAAAAAAAAAGGGGGGGGGGGGGGGGGGGGGCTGGGGGGGAAGGGGAAAACAGGGGGGGAAAAAAGGGGGGGGAAAAAAAAGGGGGGGGGGAAAGGGGGGGGGGGGAAAAAAGGGGGGGAGGGAAGGGGGAAACCGGGCCAGAGTTTTTTTAATGATTTATTTTTACACTTGAATTTAATTTCATAATACAATTTTGATTTTACAGAAATGATTGTTTTGGAGCCGAAACGCGAGTTGAGTACAATCATAATCGTACCGCAATTACAACTAACTACAGTAGCATTTTAGTCGTATTTATTATTAATTTGATGTAAATCAACAAGCAAAAATATGTCAACAAAGACGGAACTTCGCGGGATTGTTTATTGGAGTTAGCTTCGAAATAAAACTTAGATAAGACATGAAGTGCTGAAGTTGCAATTAATTAATTCTTATTATTGCAATTTAATTCTAATCTCAAATTGATAACGTTATCTTTTATGTGACGAGAAATAAGATTATACAGGGTGGCTCTTCTTGAATAGTCATAGCTACTATCAATTTATATAACAACTCCCTCTTTACATTAAAAGTTGGTGTTACATATACAGCAACTTTAAAGACCGCAAAAAATGTAAAACTTTGAAAATGAAATTAATAAAAAATATAATAATAAAATTAATAAAAAAGATAATAATAAACTAAGTAAAATAGGCAAGATAATAATAATTATCTGATAGTTAAATATATGTAAGATGCAATATTAATTGAAGAATAAAACAAGTATATAATGAAAGCAAATTAAGGGGGGAAATAGGTTTAGGACTATGTTTTTTTAGTGATTTTCATGAATTGTTTTGGCAAGAAAAGAATGTTTATTGAAAGAAGAATAAATTACAATTTATTGAAATTTTGAGAACATTTTATACATATTCAATTCATTCAAATGGAAGTATTTCCTCGGAAAATATGGAAGACCTCAGCTGCCACCCATGAGAGGTCACCATCACCAACAGCTATTTGTATACATTCTGGAGGCCACAGTTTTCATCTCAAATCAATAGAGTTTCAAATTTACATTAAGTACATGTATTTCATCTATATCAATCTAACTACCTCTGAAAAAATTGAAAATTGCATTTTTTTAGAGGTGTTTAAACAGAGTAGCATATTTTTTTGCTGTTTTTATAACTTTTTTTACAATAAATAAATACTTTAAACAATTATATTACTCTAAATTAAGGTTCATATGAAGCGTAATTATATAAAGAAACTAACTAAAATATCAATTTTTAAAATGATTTGTTAAAAACTTTTTGAGTTAGAGTGTACACAAATAAAAAAAGTCTTTTCGAGAAAAACGCTTTTTGAAAAAGAATTATTGAAAACAATAAATTCAAGTAATAAGTATAATAACGCAATTGGTTAAGACTTACTGATTAACCAGTAAAAACTACTTACTGGTTAATCAGTGATTCTAGTATCATATAATCCTTCTTCTTCATATCCTTCGTTTTGAGCTTGCAACTCTTTTTACATGCGTTTTACATGCCATGCACTCATAACATCAGAACGAATTGAATTTTTTATTTGAAACTTTGGTAACATATTTTTTAATAGTTTTACTAACAATTTATGGAATACAAAAAATTCAATATTTTGAGTCGTGTAAACCTATTTCCCTCCTTAAAATGGTTAAAATACAATCGATCTTTTACTTCTTCGGAATTTATAAAAGATGTATAGGACAATAAAGCTGATTCTTAAAACTGATGAAATAGTGAAACAGAAGCGATGGTAAAATAGGTAAACCAAGAAATTTCAAAATGAAATAGTGACAAAAGGTTCGTTATTACTTTAGTACGTTAATTATTACCTTATCGCCGAGGGTTTAGGAATATTCATCTAACTTGTGTTTGGCAACCTCGAGGTCTTCGACGTTGAGGTTGTTTATTTTTAGGGGTTCTAGTTTAGGAATTTGCACATTGTCAGGAATGTCTTCGCAACATTTGTAAGGCATTAATATTGGGTGAGAATTGTACTTTGCGACAGAAACATCGATGGTATCAGCTTAGACTTTTGTTGCTCCCATGAACGTAGAACATCCAAGTAGTAACTTCAGGATGGAGTTTTTGCAAATAACTTCGGTTTTGGAATTTCTCTGCTTACAGTTGATTGTAATTTGAAGAGGTTCCGTGTCTTAAAAAGCCAGATGATTAATGTTATTTGTTGGATTTTGTATCCTTTGCGAAAATTTCCTGGAACACTTCTTAAATTCTTGCGAATTTGGGCCTCACACTTTCAATTCTTCACCGTTTTACTTGTTACGATATTTACTTTGTTATTTAAGTAATGTGGTTCGTGCACGTATATATTTTCTTTAATTTTATAGTGAATCGTTTCGACTTTTTGGAAAAATGTTATTATGTCCTTGACAGTTCATAGTTGGTAAATATAATTTTGGGATAATCGATTATTGATTGTTTTGTATAAATGAACAAAAGTTTATAATTCTTGGAAAATAGTTTCTGGACATATTTCAGCTGTCTCAGCTGTGTTAGAATCATTATCATAATTTCAGATAAAAATTTTATTTTGTAGTTCGACAAACAATTTTTGAAATTGATTTTTATTCTTGAAAATGCGTCGGAATTTTTATTTATTTCATAGTCATATTCTTCAAGCTTTAAGCGCCAGCGAGCAAGACGACTTCCTGGGCCGTTTATAGAAAATAACCAGGTTAATGGTCTACGGTTGGTAAATAATTTAAATATCTGGCCAAAAACATATGGTGTGAAATATTTACGCACCAGACCATAGCGACTAATTCTCTTTCAATAGTCGAATATTTGGTTTCGGCATGACATAATGTTCGTGACGCTTTTTTTCTTGTAAACTGCAACCAGTGTTTTCCGTGTTTTAGCTGTGATTTACATCTATTTTCTTTCTTCTGTTGCTTTCTTCTTGGAACATTTTATTCTTCCCTTCATTGGGGTTTACTTCTTCGAGGTCTTCTGCTTTTTACAGGTTCTTTTTATCACTGTGAAATTGAAATTTCATGTCACGAAAGTTCCCTTTCGGTAACGCATGATATCAGCTCGACTGCACCACTGTTTATATTTGTAGATATAAAAAGGAGTTAAAAAATGTTTTTTTTTTATTTTCACACTTGATTTTAATTACATAATACAATTTTGATTTTACAGAAAATATGAAAACAGAATAAAATGACATGAAACGGAATTCTTGGCATCCGTAGCCCGTTTTCCTCTGCACCTGTGATTGAGATAATATGAACTTCGTATTCAACATATCAGAAAACATTGGAACTTATATCTTAGGACACGGATGACATAGATATCACCATAGCGTCAGCCGTTGAGAGCCATGAGGCTCGATAAAATAACACGAAACGTGATTTTTATCATTTTAGTCCATTTTCCTATTATCTATGACTGACATACATTTTCTTGATTAAATTTGGCTTCAACATATCAAAAAAACAATGGAAAAAACTTCTCAATTTGTATGACGCATTACTATTACCTTACCACCATGTCCCAGAATCGTCTCCGGTGGATATATGTAGGTAGAATAATCCCTTTTTGTCACTAAAAATCGTATGTTACGTAAAATCTACACGGTGGACGACGTGATTCTTAATATCAAATTCAGTTTCAGCATGCAAAAATAAGGTTGCATTCAAGGGATTTTTTTTTAGTATTATCCTGATTTAAAAACACAAGTCTTGCTATGCAAATTACGTAATACCAGGTATAAATAACTAAAATGAAAAATCATTCTATCACAAAATTAACAAACTCATGGTATTTCCAGAAAATAAAAGCTAATTATAACGTAACATAAAATTGTGAAAATTTTGCGAAACATAATTTTGTAGGCAAATAAAATGAAAAAAATTCTCTTAGCATAAATACAAGGCTTTTCTGTTCGACCTAAAGTATCCAAATCTTCAAATCGAATTTTTTTTGTGGCTTTCATAGTAAAAGCCATTCTCCAAAGATACTTCATCAAAAGTAATGGTACTATATCTATTTCGTTTATCTAATTTTTCTACACGTAATTTCAAATTATTTAATACTGCTTCATTACTTCCCATTTCAAATGGTACGTTTGATAAAACATTTTGTAAGGCACGAATTGATGGTAACTGAAAATATGCCTGAAGATATTTATGTAATCGGGGGTTTCTTTTATAGACTGACAATGAGAAAGCAAGCGCTTTTAGCCTGCACAGTCCACCTTCTGCCATTTGGTGGTCCAGTGGCATTTTGTAAATGAGAATTAATGAAATCTTTTGACATACCTTTGTTAAGATTTGCCTCTCGTACAAATTTAAATCTACCATTATGATACAGATTTTTAATGGCCGTAAGATCGTTAGTTCGTGTATTGTTTAAGAAATATTTGAGATTTGAAAGCTTATTAGCTTGGAAGTTAAGAAAGCTTAAAATATTTTTTAGAGACACCAATTTACTACACCTTACTGTACTCGACAAAAGTGCAGTAAATGTACTTTAATTGTTTAAGTGAGTAATAAAAAAGTGTTTCAGTATTTAGTGGTGAAAAGTGTTTAAGTGTGAAAAATGTTTTCATTCAAACTTAAAATATCGACGTTTTGGAACATTTGATGACTATTTAAACAATACATATTTTTAAAAAACTATTTGTTTCCGTATGTTTGTATGTTTCCATCCTACACCAGAGATAAGAAAACAATTACTTTAATCATTTTTGTTATTATTAATGAAACGTAATTATAAAGTAAAATAAAAAATAGTAGGTACCTACTTAATGAAACGGCAAAATGATTTGCAAAACGATTGGAAAAGATAGCCATAGATTTCATACACTAAATTAAATTTAGAAAGTAGCATGACTAATGTGCATTTCAAAATGAGTCAAACTTCACTTTGACCGTTTAGAGAAAAAAAATCTAGTAGACCGAATTAAACCCCAATTTTGCATAGATTATTACTTTATATATGTATATATTCTGATATTTATGTGTACGCGGTTCCAAAAATTTTCTAACTGTTTGTTGTTTTTAGATTTCGTTAATACCTTGCTCTATGCTAGAACGTAATTTTGTTACACAAGGTTTTTTACAAAGACCCATATACCCTAAAAAATATAGACGGTGCGAAGGAAGCGTACAGCCAGATTCAAATAACAGCGCACCATTGGTAACTGCGTTATTATTAAAGATACAAAATCGGTAAAATCAACAAACCAAACGATTTTTTAACGCTGACTAAGGTGAAGTAATTAAAAAAATATCAAACATCACGTTTTTGAATTTTTGGACAAAATAATATTTTTTAAAAAGAGCACCCTCTATATTTCATTTTATTTTATTAAAGATATAATATATAAATTACGTTGACCGTTTAGTTTCTATAGCCTGTTGACAATAAACTAAAATTAAGTTAATTTTCTGCGTTAATAATATAATATACAAAAATTTTTGATCTCTAATCTTGTCGATTTCTCATAATAAGTTTTAAAATATTCAAAAACTACTAATACATAATTCTACTGCCTCACCACGGGGCTGAAAGTTGGATAGCAGGTATCGCAACATCGTGCAACCCCACGTCGTCATTTGGTTACAGTGAAGTCGACTTCTGATAGATGCAAGAGAGTTAGCAATGGTGAACAATTTTAAAGTTGGTTAATTTTGTGTTATATCTATGGGAGGTTGGTTCTGAATTTATTAATTTTCGTAATTTCTGTTATATGAGTGGAGAATGGTAAGTTATTTTTTAAATTCTGTAAATAAAGATCTTACAGGATATTCCCATGCTAAATATCATATGGAATAACCCATTCAATTCTATGTATTTATTATTAGATAAATATTAACTAAATCAACTTTTGTAGAGACGACGTACTTTAACATTTACATTTATCTAAATGTAAACGTCAGGTAAGTTTTTTGCATGTAATTAAAATATTTTTCTTTCGTACTAAGCCTACTTTTCTTTTAAGGACTGACATATTGCTGTAATAAACCTGATAAACTAAGTAAATATAGTCATTGTAAAAAAATATAGAATCCATTATTGCAATTTATTAGGTTAGGTGTAGAGCAGCAGCTATTTAAAATGTCAGATTTAATTATAGCTTTTTCTACTATCGATAAAATGTTGTATTCCTGCAAGTACCCGCCATGTAAAAAAATCCATATTTTGATAACCCATTAGCGCCTGACCGGACACTTCTTGTTCTCTAATTTCAAAGTGTTACTGTGTGCATAATTTAAGAAAAAAAAATCCGGAACCGCTGTCCCCCATGTTTTCAAGGGTGCTCTTTCTAATGGCAGTGGTTGCAAGTCCGGAAAATGAGTTGTATCATTGGAAAATTGGAAACTAAAAAAAAAAACATGATTTTTTTGATGACAAAAAAATTTTTGATCTTTTTTTTTGTTTTTACATTTAAAAATAATGTAAGGCCGATAACTTTTAGTTTAGGTGTCATGGACACCTTTGTTTTGGTTTTAGGTATGTACAAAAATGTAAAAGCAAAAAAAAACTTGATCAAAGATCATAAAAAAATTCGTTTTTTTTTTTCCAATTTTCCAATGATACGACTCATTTTCCGGACTTGCAACCACTTCCATTAGAAATAGCACCCTTGAAAACATGGGGGACAGCGGTTTCGGATTTTTTTTTCAATTAAATTATGCACACAGTAACACTTTGAAATTAGAGAACAAAAAGTGTACGGTCAGGCGCTAATGGGTTACATAGTTATAAGGATATAAACTATCTGCATGCCTGTCTTATATGAAGGTCTATAAAAAAACAACAACATACATATATCCCGTCCTAGAGTGCAGATATATACATATATATAAGAATAAAAAAATATATATGTATATTTTCACCGGAAATGCATGCAACTATTTTTAAATAGGACACCATGTACATTTTTACATATTTGGAATCTGCAGGTTATGTTTAGTGAAATCGATTGTTTTTTTTTTTGTGTTTTTTTTTGTTGAATTTCTGTTTTTTATTAATTTTTTTTAAGTGGATTAAAAGATCAATTATTGCCCAAACATGATTCTTCTGATATAGAATGGGGTTGAAAAAATGCATCTGCTATGACAATAATGTCCTGTCACCGTCCAGTATCGATTAAATGTCACAAAAACAGTTTTTTGAGAATCCTAACTTAACAACAACAACAACTCAAATGACATACACCACTTTCATAACTTTGTATATGTAACGTAATATTATGCCATGTACCACCATTTTTTTTACGATAATTTGTTATCGAAATTCAACATTTAATACGTCGATGGATTCGTCTCGAAAATATTAATTTTATGCAATTATGAAAGTGGCATATGTCCATTTGAGTTCCTCAAGTTCTTACGAAAAAAACTGTATTTGCGAACTTTAATCGATACTGGATGGTTACAGGACCGTTATCATACCAGTTTCATTTTTTGACCTCATTCTAGATCAGAAGAACCATGTTAATATGACCAATAATGCTCTTTTAATCAATTTCAAAAAAATTAATAAAAAAAATGAACCAACAAAAGAAAACAAAAAATGATCGTTTTCACTAAACATGACCTGCAGATTCCAAATATGTAAAAATATACAGGTGTCCTATTTAAAAATCAAATGTTGCATGCAACTCCTGTGAAACCGGAAGTTGCACAAATATGCTTCGTGGACCGTTAATTGGTATTTATTTGACCAAATATGACACATCAAATTTTATTAGAATCTCTTTAAAATTAAACAAATGACAACCTGAAAGTGATTTCGTTGACACCCGGTGTATATATATAAATTTAACATTATGACAGCTGTCAAAATTCTTGAAAAAGTGCAAGTTAAATTCAATTTTGACATCAGATTCGTGATCAGCGACCCCGAAAACCCTAAAAAAAGAGGTAAAACAGTTTTAGAAAGAACTGCGCTACATTGTGCATATTTTTTGTAATGTTAAAAATCAATCAAAAAAAAAGTTGTGATAGGGGTTGCTTGTTATAAAAATTTTACCCCAAGATGGTATTCTCTTAGTAAAAAGACACGAAAATTCTTAAATTTGTACGTTATTTTGTTATTGACAATTTTTTGGTCATCTTGTATGTGTGAATAACTTTGCAGAGAGGGTTCTCATAGATAAAAATTATATGAAAGACACCATTTAAGATCACCTGTAGAACACACTCTTTAAATTTTTTTAGCACAATTATTGGACTCGCTATATGTAAATGTAAAAACATGATCTCGATATGTCTCGAAAATATTTGAAGTAATCATACAATATATTTCGCATCTTCACTATTTGAGATGCTTTAGTTCTAAATTCAATTTATGATTTCTTGTAGTTTTACGAGAATTACGCAAAAGTGTTAGGAATATCATTTAACATACATAACATATTTGTAATCAAGAATCATATATAGGGAATCTAAATTTATCACAGTATATAGGTTCCATTAAAAAAATACCTTTTTTGTACTTCCTGTTTATTGTACAGTTTCACATTTCCTGGATTCTACTTAAAAAGCTTCGTGAAACTGTGTTTTTTTTGAGATTAAAAAAAATGAATACCTCATTTTATACTTCATCAAATTATAAAATATGTGAGTTATTTTTGAGCCAAATAAAATTAAACGTTGAATTTATCCAGAATTTTTTCAAAGAATCTTAATAATCATTATACAGGTTGTTATTGAAAAGCTATTCCCAAAAAATTTTTGAAAATGAATTTCAGATTTTCATTTTTTTTTCCTTTCGTCTTCCTAAATCTGCAAATATATATTGTAGATCAATAAATAGCGAGACTATTTAATATTCTGTAACGAGTAAGGCCTAATTTATAAAAATGTCCGTTACCTCACCTGATTCGCGATTTTACCAAAAGTACTCGTAACTATAAATCATTTTTTTGAGACATCATATCTAAAAATCTCCGACTTGCAATTTTTTGTTTGTCGTATTTCAAGTTGTTCGTTAAATAGTTAACAAAAGAAATTATATCCACGTAATTTATAAAGATAATTATGCAAAACTATGTATCTCTAGATTAAAAAAATGAACGAAAGGATTAAAAAAAATTAAAAATTAGAAGTGTGGCCCAAAAAGCGGATGAAAATTGTCACTGAGCACGTACAGTACTCACGTAATCCACACCTCTTGTGTTAGTAGTATAGTCGCAAAAACGTGAAATTTGTACCAATTATAGATAGTTATTGCAACTGTAATATGCACTGAAAGGGATACTTATTTAGCAATTTTTTTTTCGATTGAAAGCGAAAAATGCGTTACTTAAAAAAGCAGTCGGTCAATGTCACAGTGTTCATTGTTATGTAAAAGTATTCCAGTCGTAATATACTAGACACACAATATAATCGGGTTAATTCATTAAAATGGATTCAGTTCTCTTTTTAAGTTATAACCTATATTGTGGAATAGCTAATGAGTTCCAAATTTATTTGGAACTACCTACATAACTTTTGAGATCCCTATTCTTATTCAGAATTTCCTTCCTTTGTCAGAATTGTTTATTTTTAGATGATATAATTTCCTCAAACTAATGCAAAATTACATTACAAAACTATGGTTTAATAGCCACCGATTATTGTGTTGTAAGAGTAATTTGGTAACTGCAGAGAGACGTTAGTTTAAGTTTTAAATGTAACTATTTGCAACTATACCCAGAAATTTTGAAAGGGCCCCGCACAAAACAATTGGGTGAGGGGTACAGTCATATGGACTGAAAATTTAGTATGTTGTACTTCATGACATCCTGATCAAAAGTCCTCATGGACAGAACGCCTGAAAATCAATACTTTTTGAGATACGAAGTTGCATAGGACTGAAATATTGCAGCACCTGCAAAAGGCATGCTTGAGTGTATTATATCGTACAATGAGTTGTTTAACACTATTATTTTACAACATTGATATTTATGAAGACATTTTCACTCGATCATTAAATTCACTCGAGAATGACCTTGAAATATGACTTAAAGGCGAAAATCAAGGTCATGTCAAGGTCAAGCGAAGATAAAACGATTATATAAATCCGAGAAAGTAGATGTATATGTTTTTGGGGTCGCTGAATCCAAATTCGGTGTTTACTTAATCCCTAAAGGTTAACAAGGGGTCATTTCAAGGTCATTCAAAATCAAAACGAAAAAAACTGGTGTATTCTTAACCCCAATAATCCAATATCATAGAGTTCACCTAAATCATCCAAACATCAGCTGCTGTAATCATGCTACCGTCGGCATTAGCATGATGACCTTGATTTTCGCCTTTAAGTCATATTTCAAGGTCATTCTCTGTATTCTATTCTACTGGTCTATTGTATGTATTTTTCTTCCAAACGAAACAGAAAAAGTTACCTTATTAATTTCAAAAATTTAATTTATCCGGTCATATCCTAAAATTAAAGAAAAGGTTATACAGTGACATTATTTACCAACAATCACGATACAAATCCACGTCAGAAATGAAAAACATTTGAGATAAGAAAATACCATGAATAAATGATTCACGAAATAGGCGATAAACATTATGTATGTTTTTCTTGTGTTTGCATTTTACCTATTCTTAATTCAAATTACTAGTAATCCTTAAATTCAAATTACTAGTAAATTTAACTCTGTTTATATATTTTATAAGTTGTTTTTTTTGGTTCTTTTTTCTTATTATTCCTAAGTAATTTCAAGACACGTGCCAGTAATTGTATCAATCAATTATACAGTATAAAAAAAAAACGTTAATCCGATTCGATTTTGATAATACATATTTTGGTATTTTTTAAAAAGTAAGAGTATTGTTGAGCCAAGAACCTGAACGTATAATTATGAAACTAGGTTGTAAACAATGGACTTTATCATTGGAACTTAAAACATATATTGTCACGTTGTCCTTGTCTAAAGGTATTATTTTGTTCAACTGACGGCATTAAAAATTAGAATGAATTTAATTCATTTGATTAGTTTTCGGTTGTTTTTGACATAATAAAGCTAATTGATCCAGAAGAGAGTGTAAATAAGTTTCAGCGTTTGGGAATACTCCTCATCAATATTGTAATATGAAGTGCATTCATTGCGTCAAGAGTTTCCATGTAACATTGCATTTTCCATTCATTGGAAAGCTGTTCTGCTGAAAACGACAGTTAACTCTTGATCAGCCGCTTAACGGGTACAAGCGTAAGGTGTTGTATATAAAAAAAGAAACAGATGACTTTCTTCGACACACAAAACTGGGTACCGCATAAATGAAACCTGATGAAGACTGGTGCCACATTCTACAAACTCTTTCTTATTAAGAATACATTTGCATGTTAAAAGTGACCTAGACCCACATTGGCCGTGGGCTTGTAAACAGTTAACGGTTTATCTGAACGATTCGACATGACTAAATACGTCACTAACTCTTTTTGTCTATTAGAGTAAATACATTGCGTGATTGTGTATTTCTTTTCGTTCTCCTTTCGAATTTTTATATCATACGGTGTTTAATTTTTTTATTTATACCGGCTCGTTACGAATGTGTATGTAAGGGGCCCGGTTGCGTTGACGGTTTCGTTTTGTTGTTAGGTGGATTTATGTCCGGACAAAGGAGGCTTGTTTACTCCATTATATAGTGCGCGCCTAAAGTATGGAATAAATTCAGTAAATGTGAAATAACAAATTTTTGGAAAAAATCCTCGAACAGGTCGATTTTGTTTAATAAAAACACACATTTTTGAGGAACGTCTATTTTTAGATGTCATTTGTTTTTTGAGTAATGATGTTATCAACTTATTTTTCAAATGGTAACATCCCATTTTTTAATTTAATTTGAGAGACCCTTTCATTTTCGATTTAACGGTATAAAAATGTTGCCACCTTACATAACAAAATTACATGTAACAAAAAAAAATGTAACAACACGTTACATTAACTTTTCACTACAATTGAATGACAAATCTCCTGATTAACTGACAGTAAAAACCATGGATACGTCAAAAACTTAACCCATTAACGCCCAAACGGACACAATTCTTCGTCCTTTTTAGGAGCGTCGATCTCGAAGGGAAATTAATGAATTCACTCAATAAAAACCAGTTATCCTAATGTTTTCGGATGTGATCTTTCGATTTCCGGGGTCAAATTGTGATTAAATGCTCTAGAAAAAAATATGGCTGACTTTATGGAGGGAAAAGTACAGAAAATTTGGGGATTATTTTTTTTATATAATTTTTTTAGTCCAAAAAGTACTCTAACCTACTCCGGATAGTGGAGGAGGTGGAGGCAATAGTTGGAGTTGATGATAGATGTTTTTTGCCGACCTCAACTGACTCTAATCTTTTCAAAATGGGGATATTACATAAAATCTCATGAAATATGAATTTTCTCTAGTATTAACGAGAAAATAATGTTATTGTGAGTTTTTCTTGATCCACAGTCATTTTCCTCAATCAAAACAATACTACAGAATATATTTGACAAAATTTTCAATTTTCAATGGTGGCGGATTCAAAATGGCGACCGGATTTCTCAAGAAATGGCGCGTTTTTTTTTTTTTTTTCATTATAAAAAGTAAATAGGAGTTTGTAATTATACTTTTCCTATGTCATTTCATGTTTTTATGTAACATTTTGAGTTATTGCTGGTGAAAAATGTCTGAAATCCAAGATGGCGGATTCAATATGGCGGACATCATTCTTGAAAATTCAAAATTTGAAAACGGAAAAATTACAGTCATATATTACGTAGAATTCTGATGAAAAATATCCTCTCAATCTTTTTCATAAAAATACGTTCTATCTGAGTAAAAAATTATTATTTGTCATTCTAACCTCAAAACGAGGTTTTTTCTGGTGTTGAGGTTTCTCATGATGAAATCATGAGAATTCTATAGTATTATTATCTATGTATTAAATATATATATATATATATATATATATATATATATATATATATATATACTCCCGGTGCAGACTTTCGGGACCAAAAACACATATGCATATAAGTCTATGGTGTGATGTGTTTAGGGACCGTCTATAAAAGTGGTGGGGAGCCAAGTGAGGGGAGTGTACCTAAAAAGCGACCGTGGTGGGGATGGAATGTATGGAATCGTATGTCATCGTTCGCAATGCCTATTTTATTTGTCATTTCCTTTAATTTCCTTTAATGGAGATAATCCATATTATACGTTATATAGTTACTGCAGATATGAGATGTACTTGTGGTATTTACAGAATTAGATACAATCTCATGATGAACAACTTTTAAACACGTGTAGGAATAATGCAGAATCCCTGCAAGACGTGGAAAATGACAATTTAGCCAGAAGTGTAATACCTACCTACATACATTGTAACAGAATGAATAAACTCCAGTTTTGTGTACGTGTTTAGTGTCATATGTTGGATAATACCATAGTGACACCCCATTTTTACGACGATAGGTACATAAAACACACATAGATAGAAATATAACTGACATAGACCACTTAGAGTATAAATGTTGCTGAAAACAACCGTTGGATGACACTAGTATAAGTTTTAAACCAAATGTTTCTGCAACCAACAATACAAAGTGTCGTTTGTTGGATTGCCAACTATCAATTCAAAATTATATTGGAGCATAAGAAAAAAGTTGCCTACATACAATTTAGACTTTTTCAGTTTATAAACAGATAGACTTCAGGTTTTATGTTCGGTGAATTTTTTTTAGCGCATATTGTAGATGTGTATAATACGCTGATACAAACACAGCTTATTAATCTTATTAGTGTTTTGTGACTTGTTGCTTAGTAAGTTGTATAATTTTGTTCAAAATGGATAATGTTATACGACGTAGACGTTGCGCTGTACCCGGTTGTGAGGATCGCGTAAGCGTGAGACATCGGTTTCCCATAAACGATGAAAAAACTTTTAATAGTTGGGTATTGATAGTAGATCATCCTCGTTTTTTCTCCACTTGACCCCTCGAGAAATTTACAACTCCTATTTGGTGTGCCATAGACACTTTTCGGAAGACAGTGTTGTTGTAGGAACAAAAGGGGCTGAAAGTAGGAGCAATACCGACTTTATTCTTACCCACCAAACCTACTAGTAAGTACTAATATTTATTTAAAATATTGATAAATGCAAAAGTTGACACCGTTGTGTCGCCTTATAAGACGAAAGACTAAAATGAATATTTTCTGATTTAATGTCATAGTTAGGGTTTGGAAAGTTTGCTCATAGTAAATAAAAAAATTGTGCACAGTCACTAATTGTGCTTGACACTAGTTCAATATAACAGTCTGTACTTATGTAATTAGTAATTACATAAATAATATATGTATATGTATATACATTTAAACTGTCTTGATTACAGCTCCAGCAGCAGAAACACAAATTGATACTGAAAAATGTATTCTACCGCCAGTCCAAGAAACAAAAATTTAATATTACTGGAGAAGCAGGTAGCAAAAATGAAATTTTAGAAGTAAAACTGTCTAATATATAAATAGAAATATGTTTGGGAAGAATTGTTGAAATTGTTATTAAATTTGAGAAAAAATCTTTAAACAAGATTACTATTATAGGTACCTCATCAAGAACTTTGTCATCTCCCAGTGAGCAACAATTTACAGTAGAAGAAAAATTATCAAATGCTTCAACACATGTTTTACCTCTGGTTTCACCAAAGAAATGTAAAAAGGTAATCCTTATATTTCTACTTGTTTTGTTTTGTATTGTTATATATGTATGTAAGTTATTCAGCCTACAATGTACAGTGTGTTCCACAATTTAAAGTTAGTGTTACTTACATATATGGAAAACTGATTTATTAATGTTTCACAAAAAAAAATTGGAATAAAAGTTTGTACTTGTTGAGAAGTAGAACACAAAAAAAAACATGATTTGGGCTTAAGAATCAAGTATTCTAAATGCATAATGTACAAACAAAAAAAATGTAAAGAAGAAAACGTATCTTCAAAATAATATTTTACAATATATTTATGGTTGCGTAGGGAACATTTTTTTCTGTTTTATAATCCACTTTGTCAGTGCCACGTCTTAGCTAAATATCCTCACATTTGTTTTGGGGCAAACAAAAAATGTTAATTTTTAATTTCAGTATATGGAAGTAGAAAATATATTTTACGAGCTGTTCAAGTTAGTCGTCAGAGCCAACTAACTCCTAAGGCCAAGAGAATATATCAAATGGTTAATCAATGGAGCATCAAAGCGTGTGCAACGGCAAAAAAATTAAAAAGTTACCAGGCACGACTTGCTGAAGCTGAAAAGCTTGCAAGTTCTCCAACATTTGAAGAATATAAAAATGTGGTCAATCATATGACCTACAAATTTATTATGTGTCAGGTGAAAAATCAAATGCTACCCCCTCGGGGTCGCCGTTTCACAATGGATGAAAAAATATTAGCACTGACATTAATGAAATCCAGTGGAAAAGGGTATCGTTTACTTTCAAAAATATTTGCTCTTCCTTCTCGACAAACATTAACAAATTTATTAAATACAATGCCTTTGCAACCAGGAATAAAATAAACATATATTTACGACACTGAAAGAATCCGTGAAAAAAATGAATGATAAAGAGAAGCTGCTAAACTGAAAAATATGTTGACAGATCAAAATAAATTTTAATCCATTAATATGTTCAGATCATTAAAAATATTAAAACGTTTTTTTAAATACTATAGTTAAATGTGTAATTTATTTTTATATTAAACAGATAAATCGCCTAGTGAAAGGTAAAGACAGTAAATTTAAAAGATATTTAGCACTAACAAACGATAGGAATAATATTGACCCATTTAAATTACATGCACATGAAAAATATTTAAGCAAACAAAAGATTAAGAAAAGAAAATAGTTAATAGTTATATATAATATAATATATATAATAGTTATAGTTAATGTCTTTTAAAATCTGACAATCTTGCACGCTTGATAGATTGGACAGATATAAAAAACTAGTGATGAATTTAGAATATGTAGTAGCTATTTTATTGTTTCCATGTGTAGATAATGGTAGTGAACCTATGTATTTTAAATTATTTTAATTCTTTTGGACCCCTAGAATAAACAGAACTCCGATATATGTTTCTGAACAACTGTAATACAAAAGCCAAGATTTGTATTACAGTTGTTCAGAATATAATATTATTTGACACTTGTGTCAAAGTATTTGACCTTTCAATTTGCAAGTCGTTACATATTTTAAAAAACGTAGGTGGCCCCCTGTAGTGGTATCAATCTTCATTTTATTAACGATTTATATGCTCTGTAGAAAATTGTGTTTTTTGTATTGTATGCTCTATTAATTAATTTGTTCTACACCTTTCATGTTTTTTCTGGAATAAATATTGCTATTCCTATTATAAGTAGTATTTAATATACAATAATTTTATTAGCATGTAGTGTATATTAGTTTATTTAACAAAACGGAAATTATTGCTAATACCAATAGTAGTTTTCCTGTATTTGAAATACTATTTAATATCTTTAACAAGCAGTGTCCATTTATAAATGCATAGTTTCAGTTGTATTTTAATATATTTTTATACTCTATTTAGAAATACATTATTTTAATCAATTGCTTTTTAGTTCTTGTGTGATATAAGTCTTTTTATATATTGTATAATGTATAAATTACAATTATAATTTTTATGATGTGAATATTGTGTATACGATGCACTATAATATGTCTTATGCATAGAATTATTTTTTACAAAAATATATTGTAATTTATGCATTATGTCACAAAATATGCAAACAAAAGTGAAAATTATTTAGGAATATTCGAATACGGGGCAGTTAAATTTCCCGCTAATGACATGTAGTTCTGAAAACAACCACTCGTGACACTAGTTATTTATATGAAGTTGTTTGTATTGAAGATAGCTATCTATTTATATGTGATTTGTGGATAGGTATACAATCAATGGTAGAGGCACCGATCTTGAAATTTTATCAGAAGTGTTACCTACTTCTTTTTTATGTTTATGTACATACCTGTGCATATCCGAGAGCAAACTATTTCTAGGGCGTAGGGTCCCATGAATTAGTGGAAAACTAATTTAGATATAAGTGAAAGTGCACTGGTACCTACATTGACTTCTGCATATGACTTATATCTATTTAATAAAAAAAAATAAAAGCCAAAGTGCAGTTTATGTTGCCATCTATGCACAGTAAAAAAATCTCATCACTACACCAATTAGGGCACACCATAATTGTGTGACGAATTCACAAGCTTTTGGCTATTATGAACAGATGGCGATATAAAATAGTCGTTTTATTCCTGTATTATATTCCGTTCACTGGTCACATACATAGAAGAAATATTGTACTACGAAGTATTTGTGCATTCATATGCAATTTTTATATAATAGTCAAAGTTCACACAAAAATCACAGTTTAAGAAAACTTTTAAACTGGGGTTACATAGATTAGTGCCTACTTATGCAATCTGCATTACGTAGGTGTTTATTGTTTTATCAATGTACATATCAGCATTAAACACTTTCGTTCGTGCTGAACGTTGTACGCATAATTCATTTTTCAACCACCGATTTATAAAAAAACTAGATAAGCAGTGAATGGGGATGCGCAAAGAAAATTTTAATCCTGATAGAGATATGTATGTAATTGTCAAAAACTATGGTATTACTGCTCATGCGCATTTAAGACATTAGGTTTATTTGACAATGCAGATAGCCATTTTAATATATTTAATGTCATCTGTCATCTCGAATCCTGTGCGTTTTAATTGTTTTCTTGTGTTTTCTCGCCGAGATTTAGTGTTTACTTTAGTTTTGAATCATAATTATATTGTATTGTTATGTCTGCAAAACTTTCCGTTCATTGAGCCCAAGTCTTTATACATTGTGCATAAATAGACTTTTAAATATTACTGAACTGAGAGTGTATTGTTGCTTTTTGCAAAAATCGGCGAGGTGAAACTAAGAATATTGTCTACTACAGGTAAATAAATATTTCGGTTTGTGAAAACTTAAATAGTGTTAATTATTTTAATTATTATTTTAGATTAACTGCTGAACGGTAAGAATCATGGATGCAAGCAATTGGCAGAGATCCCAAGGAAAATTTGTCCATAACATACAACGCTATTTGTTCAGATCATTTTACACAAGACTCACATAATACGTTGATGACAAGAGGGTTTTTGAAAAAGTTTGCATTGCTATCAGTTAATTTAAAACCAGTGAAACGAACTTCTCATGAATATCGGTGAGAATTTGTTGTATACAAATTTAAATATATATATCTCAACTGAAGTGAAAACTGTCAGTCTCGCAAGTGTGCTATGTATAGCCACATTTGACGGTCTTTTTCTAATTGTTTAAGATTTTTCTTTTTAGAAGTGATGGGTCTACTTTACCAGAAGGTGGTATTGATTTAGACATCAGCCGACCATCGACAAGTTTCGTTACAAAAGTGTCTAAGGAATTCATTAAAAAGAAGCTGGCAAAGATATATGCCAGCCATCTGTCGTACACCTATGTTTTCAGAAGCACGTAAAGAATTGAGGTAATTTTATCCTGTATTTTGTAAATATGTTTGAAAGGGTTTAATGAATATTCTAATTAATTTTAATTTACTATCTACTGTCTACTATAGCTACTATCTACTATAATTAAAATTACTGTCTGCTATCTTAATAAATCTAATAGTTAATGTAATCTATATACCATATTTATTTGACATCTTATATTATTATAATTTTAGTTTATCATTATTTGGATCAACACAGAGCTCAACCACATCTCCAGCAAAAAAAAAGGAAAGGCAATACGTCCACAGATAGTGAAGGTTTAACTGGAAGCCCTAAGAGAAGACGGAAGTTTTTACGAACATCTGACAATTATGTGTAAGAATTTTTGTGACTAATATGTCATAAGTATAATAATAGTTTTTAATACTTAATAGTATTTAGTATAGGCAAATTAAATTCTGTGTTAATCACATCAGTACTTTCTACAAAAAGTAATGTATTGAAATGTGTTGTTTTAGAGTATCGCTAAGAAAACTGAAAACAAGTAGGAGATCTTAGGGGAAGAAAATAAAAAGTAAAACAAGAATTAAAAGTCTCAAAGGCACGATCAAAATGGCTATCTGATAAAGTGGACCATCTAAAAGATGTAATTAAGGAGCTAGTAGACATAAATCTAATTAGTGAAGATGCTTTAAGTGATTTGGATAAAACCTATTGTAACATTCCATATGAGTTGATTTTATTATTATTTTACAATACTTAAAAGTACGTTTTTATAGTATAGCTAAGCGACAAACTGAAAGTGAGTGCGGAAAATTCATAAGAAAAACTTATTCCAAGTTAATATTATTTAAAAATCAGTAGCTTCATCAGGTTTGTTTTAATTTCATATTCTATTATTGTATTTTGATATTGTGGGATCACTTAAAAAAATACATAACAAACTTAAGGTTGCCACCTCAGAAGACCGCTGACCAAGAGATTGGTGTCCGCGGTGGGAGAGGGGGGGGGGGGGGGGGGGGGTTAATGTTAATGTTAAATTAATTTATTTAACGATAAATTACCATCTCTAAGATTGCACTATGTACCGATACTGCCCTCTAGAGACAGAAACACGCCAGAATTCAAATAAATAATCTATATTTTAATGACATGTACATGGAACTATTGTATGATGATTCACAATTGTATAAATACAAATTTCAATTTCAAAGCTGACCCGGAGAATAACGTAAGAAACCCGGAGCGGAGATACTTCGTGGAAACCCGGAGTCTCCGTGTCATATTCATGGAGGTGGCAACTCTAAATGATCTACATATTTTAAAATTGAGTGACAGTGCTATGTGTTCGATTTATTTATTTACTTAGTTACGCTTATTATAATTATTATTATTTTAAATTATTTCTGTGTATTATTTCTCAAATGAAATAAAAAATACTTGAACTCATTTTTTCATACCTTGCAACTATTATAAATGTCTGTTGATTTTTGAAAAATGAATGAACAGTACTGGGTAAGTAAAGGTAAGGGTAAGTACTGGGTACGTAAGGACTTTGAAGTCGGAGAAACCGAAAATGTATTGCGTTACTTATAATTACATAATTTAAATATTGGAATCAAAAATAGAGAGTAATTGTATTAAAATCATGAATTTCAAAAAGATTGTTATTTGTAAGTCATATATTAAATCTAATCCTCTTAGTACATACATACTATTAGGGTGATTCAAAAAAAAAAAATTTTTTTTTTTTTTTTGCAAACCAGACTTAAAAGTTCCGTTTTGGTGTAAAAATACGCCATTTGACCGTTTAATTGTTCAACTTTAGTTTTGAAATTTAAAGTTAACAATGATTATTTTTAAAACATGTACTCAGAGTACGGAAAAAATTGGAGAAAAATCAAATGCAATATTTTACTTGACGCAATTTTCTTTCAAAAATATAAAAATTTTAATAATTTCAACTGAAAACATTTTTTGTTTGATTTTTTCTTTTCATAGCGAAAAATTGTTAACTAACATTTTCTAAACGACCAAATTTAAAATTTACACAAAATTTTGGCTACATATTTTCGATAAAACCATTAATTTTTGTTGTAATAATACATAAAAACGGTCAAATTTTCGGTGAATTCAACTTTGGCCTCGAATAACTTTGAACCAGTAGACTTAGCGAAAAATCATAAGAGACCTTTTTTATAGAGCGTTCAATTCTGGACAAAAATATGTTAAATTTTTTTCCATATAGTACACTATTAGCAAGCAATAAAAATCAGAAGGTGCCAAAAAAATGTTCCCATGTTATTCTTATGGAAAATAGAAAGTGCGATACGGACTATCTTAATATTAATATTAAGGGCTCAAATTTTAACTGGCGTATTTTTACACAAGAAAACGGAACTTTTAAGTCTGTTTGCAAAAAAATATTTTTTTTTTTGAATCACCCTAATATACATGCAATTTTTTGTGTTATTAATGTTATTATACACTTTAGGCTTATGTGACGCATTGAATAATTATTTACAGAATTCTGTGCGAAATGCAAGGCGAAAACTTTAATTTGTTCCTATTCTATGAAAATAAAACAAACTAAAGTAAGCTAATGTAGGTTGTTGCCTACGATTTTGTGTATTGTCCTTTGGTAACCATTGACATTGAAAGGGCATTTTCCATTCAAAAGTGCTGTCCAGTAACAAGGCACAAAACATATGTCAAAGTTAGAGCATTAAGAAATCCAGTTAAAATGTATGACCCCAGAAGTCTGAACCAACATGTGATAATATGTACATATATGTACATACATACATATGTCTCGCACTATTGGTTCCTCTCTCGCACTAAGGTTTCCGAAAACCTGGATCCACTCCCGCATCCTCTCGCGAGTGGAATAATTGAAAGTTTTTGCGGAAGCACACTCCATTTTGGAGTAAATAAACAATGATTGTGGTAGAAAGCAAAACAACTCTTTCATGTTGATAAAACGATAAAAACTAAACAATCTGACATGGACATATTTTTGACAACTGACACTAACAGTATATCCAATCCCTGTAATACTAAAGTTACTATGTACAACATAGCCAGCCTTGACGATAAAAAAAATACATTAAAGTATCATACATATACGTAAAAACATTCTTCATTAATAATAATCTTTTTTGTCTAGAATATACATACATGAACGGATTTCCGGTAAATGATTCTATGCTCTTTATATTTAGTGAAAATAACACTTTTACGGAAAATTTATTTATTAGCTTAAACTAGAGATTATGAACCCTTTTATATTCTGCCAACCTCAAAATGAAGGCATAAATCAGTAAATAAATTAGTGAGAATATCAATAAAAAATGTAATAGGTACTTTTTAATAATTTTAACTGCTCTCAAGACGGGACTTTCACTTTTCCGGCCATGACTGGGTTAACTATAATGTAAAAATACATACATACATACATATATGTTAACGTTTGAGATTTCATCTAATAGTAGGGGATTTTACTATCGGTTAAGGCCGAATTAAGTAACCAAACGCTAAGACTGAAAATATGTACCGTGTAATGTCTGGCCTACCTACATTATACTTACACAGTCTTATGTCTGATTGAGTTCAATCCGGCCTTAACCGGGAGTAAAAGTACCGGCCTTATTAGATTTAAAAAAAAAACGAGCTTTTTAGTGAGACTGATGAGTCTTTCTTAAAACTTGATCACAACAAACAAAAAGAACTACGAAAAAGGCTATACTCTTTTAAAACTGAATTATATACATACGAGTACGTATATTATACATACGTTTTGAAAGTCTAAAATCTCTTATTCAAAAGTGTGGTGATAAGTATACATATGTACATATGTACTATAACGCGTGTTTCCTTGTGGATACTGGTAAAAGCGCAATGAACATTATTGTCTTGCAAAAATAATTAAATTTAATTCGTCCCCTACTGTAAATTGTGTCGTAAAATATTATGTATGTATATATATAAACAAATATAACAGCTGATTTGCAATGTTGTGCAACACCTACATATGTATAATACATATAACGCATATGTATGTAACTTGTAAAAACGCCATTCTCGCCACCGAATTAAAAACCAGCTCTTTCATCCCTGACGTTTTCATGGTTTCCTAAAAAAACTGTTTATTATTATTACGCAATTGAGTATGAACTAAAGCACATTGTAACGTTACTTGTAATTGTAATGTAGGTACATATGTATGTATGTACATAGAGACACGATCATGACATACATACATACATACTTGTATTATGTATAGAGCGAGGCTTCCTGTCCACGTGCGCGTCTCTTAATACCTTGTAAATACAATAAATAGAAAGTAAAAAGCAATACATTAGGTAGTTACATACATATGTAGGTAATCCATTTTGATGATTTCTATATATTTCTAAATATTGATAGCTAAATATCAATGCCTTCTAAGCAAAATTTAGGTGTAAAGTTAACAAAATTTAAAGATTTGTGGAAATTTTACATTTTACAGAATGTAGGTAGGTATCAACAACTTCACTTTATTTGTGATAGTCTTTTCTGTAGCAGCGTTTATTACAGATATTTTTGTACATTACATAACACAGACTACTAATTTTACAAAAAGAAAGTTAAAATGTTAATTGTCATCTAAATTCATGTTTAATTTTTTTATTTTGCTTACTTTTCGCTTCCTTTGAACTAAAACTTATTCTAAGATACCTATTTTGTGCTTATTCTATTTTCTATTGCTCGTGTCAAAATGGGTTAATGTTTGACCCTCGTTACTTACATATGTATATGTGTTTGAAATACCTACTTATGTTTTATAATCCCACAAAATGTGATTTTGTCAACTGTAACTATGATGATTAAACAGTTTATTAGATAGTAAGTACATTTGTTACAATGTTCATACATCAAATAGATGGCAAACTTGTACATATACATCGGTTTTGACAGATGTTAATCACTTCAGACCGTCAAAATTACATCAACATCCGTAAATGTAATCAGCTGACCATTTGGGAGGTCATTGAACAGGCACTGAAAATCAATAATCATATGGGCACATGGCACAGTACATAAATGTACATAATTTTATTCTGTAGTATGGATAGGGGTCTAGTTTCGGTCAGGGTTGCCATATCAGAATTTCAAATTCCCCCAAGTAACATTTTTGATTCCCCAAATCAGTACAGGGTTGGCTTTGGAAACGTTGAATCTAATGTCACAATAGTTTGACAATAGAATGGACAACATAGCAGTGACTCTAATGGATTTATTCCCTCAAATTCATTCACTCCACAATATGTCACAACTTTAGACTATTAGATGAGATACATTTTGCGTCAACTTATATTTTGTAAAACAATTTATTTTAACTAAGTTCAAAAATTGGATGAATTTCCCTTGACCATACGTATTACATTCGTCAGAGATATAAACTAAATCTTAAAAATCAACAAATTATCACTAGCACTTTCAAAATCTTAAATCATAAAATAACACCACAGCTCAAGCACGTACAAATTATGATATATGATTTGTGTCATCATGATTCTAAATGCCTACAAACGTGAGATTCATCAGAGGTGGAAAGTATCTTATATGTATGAATATAATACCTAATAGCTTACTTTTTTGAAAATTTGATGTTAATTCTACATGAACTCGAATCGTCTTGTCAAACATATAGCAACAAGTCGGCGTATACATACATATTATGTACAATGTACATACATGTGTATACATATATGTAAGTATATATCCACAAGATATGAATATCCCCAATACATTTTTTTATGATTGGGGCCGATATCCCGTTTATCTACAGATAACGACAACGAACCCCATGTTTACTGTCACGTGTGTAAAGCCCAGTTCATAACGGCGAATTATATTTACATATCTTCTACACGTTGAATGTGACTGATTTAAATAATTTCAAAACTGAGATGACGCAAAATTATGGTGATTGTTTTCAAGGGATTTTATATTTTTCTCTTCGTTTTTTCGACATAAATAGCTTTCCTTTATGTCATGTTTGTTTTAAAAAATGTACATATGTATATTACTTTTAAAATATGCGTATTTTAAGGACAGTCAATGTCGTCATTTAACTGTGGGCATTGGTAAAACAGCTGTTTATTTATTATATGGTTTTTATTTTTCTTTTAAGTAAAGGAGGTTCATGCAGATATTTTAGTAATAAGAATAAAGGGTTAAACCTTCGTTTATAATGACCCAGTTCATGCAATAAATCCTTATTTTTAAAATTATCACTAAAAATTATATTTACTGCATGAACTGGGTCATTATAAAACGAAGGTTTAACTTTTATTCTTATTACTATTCTTATTCTTATTACTAAAAATTTCTGCATGAACCCACCATAATACTACATGTATTACGTAATTCAAATAAACACACTTTTTGCATTTTATTATAGTTCATTTATCAAATGTTTTCAACCTAAAAATCCTCTAATTGTCAAAAATTCGTGTGAAAAATATCGTCTTTCGCAATTCACCCTTAAGAGGACTAGGCTAAGTGCCTCTAGAAAATAAATATTCCTGAGACGAAGAGAAAAAGATTCCTGATTTTCTAAAGTCCACCCTGTACGTTAATTCTGCACTTAGTGTACCATCAGCTGATGCTGATGAAATTATCATATCTCATATAATATCCTATCGATCGCAGTATACCTACCTACAAATCATATGTTTTGACTCTTCTGCTTTATTAATTTACACATAGCGTCATAGCGTCCCATTTTCGTTATATTCATTGTAAAAACGAGAAGGTATCTCGGTTACTGATACAACAAAGTGAGTTGATGCGATAAACAAAACCTATAGTACCTATTGGTGTTATTTATTTAACTTTGAGTAAACTAAAGTACCCTGTAGATTCAATCGAGTCAAGTTTATCTTTTTTATTAAAACGATATTGCAGAAATCTTAATCTAAGAAGTAGCTAAGTAGGAAGCTAATTTTTCTCTAACCAAATGTGTACTTCCTGATTATTTTCTCATAATATGGATATATGTATGTACATCGGTTTTGACAGATGTTAATCACTTCAGAAGAACATTCAATCAATATCCGTAATGTAATCAGCTGACTTCTTGGGAGGTTATTGAACAGACACTGTAAATCAATAATCATATGGGCACATAGCATGGCACAGTACATCTACAATCTACATACATATGTACATATTAATTTTGTTCTGGGTTTAGTTTCGGTCAGGGTTGCCATATCAGATTTTCAAATTCCCCAAGTAACATTTTTGATTCCCCAAATCAGTACAGGTTTGGCTTTGGGAACGTTGATTGTAATGACGTCACAATAGTTCGACAATAGTATAGACAATATGGCAGTGACTCTAATGGATTTATTCCCTCAAAATTAATTCACCACAATATGTCACAACTCTTGTTGAGATCTGCTCTGTTTAAAAATACTTTACATATTTCAAAGTTCTATGAAATTATTTTTATTTCGAAAACGATTCCGACCCGGACCTGCCTCTATAAACGGCAGTTGTTTCGACTCGTGTAGTGTGTGACGATGTCTATGCGCCGACTACAGTCGTTGTTAAGAAACGTCAAGGTTACTAGAGAACAGTGGCGGCCGGTGTAATTTGACATGCTCGTATATCCGTAAGGAGGCATGGGACCCACACCATATTTTAGGAAGTGGTTACTAGACCTATTTATTATTACTCATTTGTTATGTGTTTCATGTAAATATGTTGAGAATTTGTTTTATTTATAGAATAATTTCGTGTAAATGTTTACAAAAATATTTGTTTATATTTTAGTAAAATATATATTTACACAAAATCGTTCTATATAACAGAAATTCTCAGCATACATACAAAAATCTGTTGTGTCACCACAATACTTCCCCTGCAAGTATCCATGGACGTAATTTTTCGCATCGACCACTAGGGGAAAATAGGAGTTAAGTTAAACTTACTTGGTATTTGTACAATGTTTATGTGAATATTTTAATGAAAATAAACAATTTTGTTTCGCACCCTCTATAACTCTGTTAAAATAATAGTTGTTTGTTATATAATAATTGCAGCTCATCAAATAAATTATTAAAAATTAAAGTTTTAATAGTAACCCTTATAGCTAATTTAAAAATACTTGTATTGGTTTGTTTTTGAACAGTATTTTATTTAATTTTTTCTCTTGGGGGTTATTGATTCGTTTAGCTAAATAAAGAATTTTAATATACTTAAAACATTCTTATCAGCATATTATATTTGTCTGTCCAGGAAAGGGGAAAAATAAAACCATGTTTTTTTTTGTATTGGTCTATTTTCTTTTATTAATAACAAAATAAAACTATATTACAGGGTCCATGACTTAAAACTTACCACGCCCATATTTCCTGAAATCTTTGTTATTTTAGCCAACGAGGTGTCATTTTGTAGGTCTCTTAAATGTCTTTTACATACTCAATATTTTAAAAATTAATTTATTTTACAAAATGGCCGCAGTTGGAAACGTAATATCCTGGGCGGATTGTTTCTTTAATGGTATTAAAAAAAAAACTTTTAAGAGCATCGAAAAAACTTGTACTGTATAAACGATTCTACTCACAAGACTAGATCTGATAAATATGTTTATCTAATGTGTAAAATTAAATACAATACGTGCAACAACCAACTAAAAATTATTACAACAACAAGTAATACATACCAACAACGCATTCAAATGGAAGCTCCAAATAAAATGAGAAAGTTGACACCGAATAGGTTTTACAACTCTGTATACACTGTATAAACGATTCTACACACAAGACTAGATCTGATAAATATGTTTATCTAATGTAAAATTAAATACACAAGGTGCAACAACCAACTAAAAATTATTACAACAACAACAAATTATTAGAACAATAACAAGTAATACCAACAACGCATTCAAGTGGAAGCTCCAAATAAAATGAGAAAGTTGACACTGAATAGGTTTACAACTCTGTATACACTGTATCAACGATTCTACACACAAGACTAGATCTGATAAATATGTTTATCTAATGTAAAATTAAATACACAAGGTGCAACAACCAACAAAACATTATTACAACAACAAATGATTAGAACAACAACAAGTAATACCAACAACGCATTCAATGTAGAGTAGTTGACACCAGTGGCGGTGCGTGATATTTCAGTTAGCCATATCTTGAAAACGACGCATGGGACCCACTTCACTTTTTAGGTGATGACTATGCATCTCTTACAGAAAGGATTTTGGTATCGAATGAATGTCAAAAATACGATACGATACCAAGTTAGAATTCCAAATGTAGGTATCGTATCGAGTCAAACGATACGATAGCAAGTTAGAATCCCTGCCCAGATGGTAACAGAACTGTATGGAGAAAACCTAATACAGAGCTGAATATAAAGAATTTAATTCCCACTGTCAAACACGGCGGTGGGTCGGTTATGGTCTGGGGATGCATGTCCCGTCATGGTGTTGGATATTTGCACATCCTAGACTCTATCATGGATCAGCATATCTATTTAAGTATTTTAAAAAACAATTTGGTGCAAAGTGCAGCTAAATGGGGAATTGAACGTCAGTTTAAGTTTTACCAAGACAACGACCCTAAACATACGGCGCTCCGGGTACGTCAATGGATTCTATATAATTGCCCAAAATCTATAAAAACACCTGCTCAGTCCCCAGACCTTAACCCAATCGAGCATTTATGGCATGAGCTCGAAGTCCGTATACGTAAACACACCATAATCAACATTAACAACTTAAAGGAAGCGCTAAAAGAAGAATGGAATAATATTCCCCAAAGTCTGTGTGCCAAACTGGTATCTTCGATGCCGAGACGCTTGCGTGCTGTACTAAAACGAAAGGGATACCCCACAAAATATTAGATCTCATTCTGTACTATTTTTATTTAGTTTTCATTCATGTGTACGAATATCCGTGTGAGATACAAATGTTAATTCTTATTTTATTTTAGTAAAATATTAAGAGCATTACAATTTTATTTACTGGAAACTACATTATTTGTACTGTTGTATGATATACTATCATAATACACCTATTTTTCATTTTCCTGTTTTTTATTTTATCCCATTTTGTATAAGTTAATATCAGATATAATAACTACGAATATCCGTGTGACCCACTGTACATCAGTAATTTGAAATAATGTCCGGTTATTCGGACCGCTTCTTAAATCACACAATGCAACACAGCACTTTTGAACCATATTTATTTTTGTATATATTTTTGTTAAAGCCAAACGGCATGTAAGCACCCGCTTTGACAGCTTAATGATAAACGTCATATAAAACCATAGCATGGTTTTCTATGATAAACATTCACATGTGGACCGCTGACCGCTGCTCATCACGTGACTCCGAGTACATTACTGTCTACAGCGCCTCCTGGAGGCGGACAGATTTGATCCCTAGATACCGAACGAGTTCGGTCTCCTTGGATTCTAATCTTCTTGATCTTGTTCAACCTTAAATTAATTCAGAAAACAAAATACAAAATCACATTAATCCTTAACTCTGACACGTTATTTATTTTATGCTAACCGATGATATCGGCATGATAGTAATATAGCAACTTTACCTAGAGCCCTAGTTTCGACCTAGAGCCCTGGGTTTGTAATTTAATTACATATATGAAGCTCGAAAGACAATCAACATTTCAGGCTCACAGGTTTAGAAATGGTCTATACATACTTGTATTTTCCATAGCGGTATGATGTAGGTAATGTCAAGTTAATGGTTAATAGTAATAAGTAATAAATATTGCTTTACTCACTTTATTTAGCTTTGTTGCTGATTTTGTTATTAAAATTCTATATTATTTTCAGTCACCTTTGTTTGGGGTAAATCCAACTGTTATAAGATACTTTTGCAATGATCCTCCTAAAATGACATCAATAAGATTTGTATTTAAAATTAACAAGGGGCACGCTGATTAGATATTATCGTAATCACTTGTTTATTGAGAAAGTTACTTACATGTTCTGCCAAATCCTTTATTTTTAAATCATCATAATATAATGATTTAACTATGTATTTGATACTTCTGAGGTTGTCAACAATAAACTCCTTTAGCTTTCATTCTTTGTTTGGTTGCATCCAATGAAGTCCGTTTCGTTTCTATTATATTCTTTTTTTCTATTGAGGAAACATTAGGATTAGCTGGGAGAGGAAACAGTATAAAAAGAATGCCTGGTTAAGGTAGTATATGTAACCATTGTAAGTATATGTATCAGTGTAATAAGCATAAAATGAGGACTTTAAATATTCATAATTATATGTATTTACGGTCATTTTTCAGACCATGGACTTATTACTTAGCGACAAACAAAAAATACTCACATATATAATCCGTTATGTCACAAACAAGATGACATATGTACATACATTAAATGCTGTGCAAATGTTCCTGAGTGTCACTAAAAATTGGGAAAGTTTAAGAAATTGAATTGCGCAGGTTTAAATCATCTGCTTCACTGGTTCACCTAGAGTTGCCACCTCCATGAAAATGACCCGGAGACTCCGGTTTTCCACGAAGTATCTCCGGGCTCCGGGTTTCTCACGTTATACTCCGGGTCAGCTTTGAAATTGAAATTTGTATTTATAAATTTATATAACTGTGAATCATATATAATAGTTCCATGTATATGTCGTTTAAAATATAGATTTGTTTGAATTCTGACGCGTTTCTGTCTCTAGAGGGCAGTATCGGTACATAGTGCATATACTATAATACATATTTATTACGTCTCGAAGATAGTATTCAACACAACTCAACCAATTGTGTTCAATTGTGTTTCTTCAAAAACACAATTCGGCACAAAAATCGCCTTCAAATATAGCGCGCTGCTTTACCCCTCCCGCCGCGGACACCTATCTCCGGGTCAGCGGTCTCTGAGGTGGCAACTCTAGGTTCACCCCTAGACAAGGAAAGGAACTGTCACTGTTGCTAAGTCACAACTTCACTATCTAGCGCGAATATTCACGAAAAATTTCCCTTGCCCTTCTCGAACTCAATAACGTCATGTAAATATTTTTTTAAATTATACTTCACGCATTTATATGTAAATTTTGTACTATTTACGAAACATTTCCCTTGCCCTTCTGTGACGATTCACCTCTTTCATTTTGTCACAGAGGTTAGGAGGCACCCTGTAAAACACGAGTTAGGCATTTACAAAAAAGTTTAACACGTCGCAAACTACTAATCGTGTATACTACACGTCACAAAAAAAATATTGTCAAAATTCGATGTCCATGTTCTGAAAATTTACCGACCAATTAATGTTGATTCTTCTATTGGAGTAAAATTCGGCGTACGTCTATTTTCTTTATTATCTCCTATATTCTAATATAACACTGATTTCACCAAACGATAAAAATGCACAAATTACACGTACAGGTTAATAACTTTTTGATATTTATGTAATTCGATTTATTACCAATATAATTGATAAAATGAATAAATATTACTAGAAAATCATATTACCAACAGATAAAAATTAAATCGACTGTGGTTCAACTGGCCTTAATGACACTACACGGAACACTCCCCTTACGTCCCTTAGAAGTCCGTCACGTTGTTTGTTATCCCCACCATCGCACAGAAATTTCTCCTACAGCCTTTACTTTACCCCCACCATTTGGGGTTTGAGGACCGATTTTCGCCGACCGTGGGAAAAAATTTGGCATGGTCCTTAAACCCTCAGCCATCGGTCCTCAAACCCTGCGACTGTCCTCGAACCCAGCACCTAATGACAATTTCGGACCTTGTAACCTTCGGGGGAGGTATATATATATATATATATATATATATATATATATATAAAAATAATCCCCAAATTTTCAGTACTTTTCTCCATAAAGTCAGCCATTTTTTTTTCTAGAGCATTTAATCACAATTCTGACACCGGAAATCGAAAGATCACATCCGAAAACATTAGGATAAGTGGTTTTTATTGAGTGAATTCATTAATTTCCCTTCGAGATTGACGCTCCAAGAAGGACGAAGAATTGTGTAAGTTTGGGCGTTAATGGGTTAATCTGATAATTGTTTTGCTTAGCAAAGTACTTTTTTGCTATGTTTTATTTGTATTTGCTTATACAAGACATTTTCGTTTATTTGTTGTGAAAAATATATTTTTCATTTTGAAACATTCAATTGTCATTTACTCAAAAATTTTGTTATCTAAGGTGGGAACATTTTTATACCGTTAAATCGACAATGAAAGGGTCTCTCAAATTAAATTAAAAAATGGGGGCTGAAATTTGAAAAATTAGTTGATGACGTCATTACTCAAAAACAAATGACATCTGAAAATAGATATTCCCTTAAAAATGTGTGCGAGGAGAAATGTTCGAGGAGTTTTTTCCAAAAATATTTTGTTTCACATTTACTGAATTTATTCCATACTTTAGGCGCGCACTGTAGAGGAAACATATGTAATAACATTTTCATAAAATAACTCTTTTATTTATTTGTTTTACTAGTCCGTTTATAAGTAGGTACATTGCATTTTGGAGAGAATTTAAGGATTTAAGGCTTGTTACGATCTAGATAAAAATGTGTCAAAGTGTATCATAAGGGAAATTTGTAATAAAAATATAATACTTATAAGTATAAGTAGCACGAGGTATAATATTTATCACGGCGATACATACCTGTAGGCGACGTGCTGGGCTTTCGGATGGTGTGCAAACATCATCCATCGTATTTTCAGATAGTTTGTTTGTTGAAGTTCCCAATTACGGACATTTATATAGCATTTTATAAAAAATCTATTAACCATGTTATAATGTGTGTACTGGACCCTCAAAAATCGACATTTCCACTGTTACTAGCTGTCAAGAGAGTATGCTGTACTCTGCAAGAGTATACTGGTGCAATTACGACGATGGTACTTAGTTTGGTAGGCCTTCTTTTTCAGACCAAGGTGTACAGTATTTAAATGTTACGTGAAAAGTGCTTTACATCTTGTGGAAGAAACCATTCGAAAATGTTTTCCCAAGGTAGATTAATAGCAAGCACAAAGGAGTGTTTTTCAAATCTTCTAAACGTCTTCGAGCATTTCACACACAATGTCTTTATCGAGTGTCTTGTCGTTTCACACACAGTGACTATTCATGAACCATAACAGCCGATTCTTATCCGTTGGGGAACATTGTTACATGCAACTCTTTATTATGCTGAATATTATTTCCAATAAAAAAAAAATAAAAGCTGTTATTCTACAATTCAATTCTGCCGAGTAAATGTGCTGATTCTGCGAAGTAAATGCGCTGATGTGCACTACAGGAGACACAAAAAAATGAACGCATTTTTTGTTCGAAAATACGAAATAAAAGTTCGTAAATGTGTTAAAGAAAGATTTCTACTGTATCACATTAAAACAAGTTTGTGATGTTGCATCGACCAATCCATTAACTGTGTTGAATGGTTGTTTCATTTATGCGTGTATTACATAAGTAGATATTTAACGATCTTTCTCAATATACTGTGTGTCTCAGTTGTATTGTTCCAATGGCACACCTCCGTTAGTTAAGAAGATATAAATTTGAAATTTGGGGCATCTAATTTACACCTAACGTTCATTACATAGAGCCTAATATTAATATTCTGCCACTTCCGGTTTAACCAGAAACAATCATAATTTTCGTATTTCAAATGACACCCTGTACATTTTTCTCAAAATTTGAATTCTACGCAAAATTCCCTTTCCAATGATGTATCACATTTTGTATTTTGGATTTAAGAAAGGAAGCAAAACTGAATTTTAAAGATTTTAAAATCGATTTTTTCGAAATTATGAAAATAATGTGCTTTGCTTTGGATTTAAATTATAAAGTTGCTAAGATACACTTTTTAAGATACGCATGTTTAAGATCTCTGTCAAAATGAATAGTTACTTGGATAAGGGTGATTTACAAATATTTTGTTGAGAGTAAAATAATAAAAAAAATAGGTATGTTAAATAAATTACAAGGAAATACTACGACACTAATTTTATTTTTACGAAAACGTAACTTACGAATATCTAATTGACACAATAACCATGAGCACCGGAAATTATGCTAAAGAAAATGTTCAAAGTGTTGTCCATTTGCTTCAACGCAACATTCGGCTCGATGTAAAAGTTCACGAGTGGTAACATCTCTTAATAACTGGACATTAAGAGCTTCACATTCATTTCTAATTCTATTTTTTTAAGTCTTCTAAATCTGTAAGAGGCGTCTGGTATACCTTATCCTTTAAATTACCCCAGAGAAAATAATCCATCAGCGTTAAGTCGGGTGATCTTGGAGGCCATCTTATTGGTCCATGGGTTCCGATCCACTTATTTGGAAAAATTTGATTTAAATAATCATTTACAGCTCTAGAATTGTGAGGGGGTGCTCCATCTTGTTGAAAATGCATGTTGACACGTATCTCCAGTGAAAGATTTTCAAGAAAATCTAAAAATTCGCCCTGAAGGAATTCTAAGTATACCTCACCAGTTAATGTTCCTCCATAAAACTTTGGTCCAATAATGTACCCATCGATCATGCCACACCACACATTAATTCCCAAATTCTTTGAAAGTTTTAGTCTCTCTCATCCAATGAGGATTATCCTCAGACCAATAATGACAATTGTGCCGATATATAGTTCCATTATTATGAAAACGGCTTTCATCTGTCCATAATATTGAGCTAATATTGCCATCTTCATGAGGAGGCGCTAGCCATTCAAGAAACGCCATTCTTCTCTGATAATCTCCCTGGTTCTAATCCTTGATGCAGATGGATTTTAAAAGGTCGTATTTTGGCGGATTTTAGGAGTCTCTGAATAGAAGAACGAGAAATATCGCATTCTGATTTAATTTGTCAAATTGAAATATGTGGATCATTAAACACACTTCCAAAAAACAAAAACACTATGCTCTTCGTCAGTAGCAGTCTTTCTTTTAAAAACAGTTTGTTTTTTTGAGAATACCCCACACGTGGCAAAATTTGAAGCCAAACTGATAAAATACATATCATTTGGCATACGTCTGTCAGGATATCTCTCCATAAACACGTAACGCATCACGCCTATTTTTCCTACATTCCCCATAAATTAGGATCATATCTAACTTTTCTACATTAGAAAACTTGTCATTATTCATTATTAATACCACTTTAGTTCGAAGCAATTTTAAGTTTTAATACAAATTAGTAACTTTATAAACTGTCAACGTCAAACAGTTAACAATTATTCAAATATTTTCAAAGCCTCCTTTAGTTTTCCTGGGTTGATCGATTTAGTTTCCACCATTTTTTAAAACCTTTAAAATTCGATTTTGCTTCCTTTCTTAAATACAAAATACAAAGTGTGATACATCATTGGAAAGAGAATATTGCGTAGATTTCAAATTTTGAGAAAAATATGCAGGGTGTCATTTGAAATAAGAAAGTTACGGTCGTTTCCGATTAAACCGGAAGTGGCAGAATATTAATATTAGGCTCTATGTCAAGAACTTTAGGTATAAATTAGATGGCCCAAATTTCAAATTTATGTCTTATTAACTAACGGAGGTGTGCCATTGGAACAATACAACTGAGACACCCGGTGTAAACACATTTCTCCACCACAAAGAACATCGTCTAATGACACAACAGTAAATCCAGGTGGTAATAGTGGCGCATCCACTTCTTATATTTGGTAATTACAATGCAGATAACCAAGCCATGTCATAACACCGCATAAGAGTAGAGTCATAGCTAAAGTCATGAGCGCCCAGGGCAAGATTTGAATTTTGCGCCCCTCCCCCAAATGCTTATAAAGGATGTCATAACATTTACGGGTCTGCGAATGCGCCCCTTTGAGGTTTGCGCCTGTGGTAGCCGCACCCGCGGCCAGCCCCTAGCTACGACGTTGTGTAAGAGAGTAGTGTTTCACAACTTTTAAACATTATAATGGATTAAGACTTTTATTATTAGATTTGTTGGTTACTTTATGTTTTTGGATTTAATTAGAATGATACATACAGTTCGCTGAAAGTCCGGTTGCACACTAAATCCGGAAACATGAGGATTATTCATACGCGAAAATATCATATGTGTACATCAGACATCGGCCAGTTATGAAAAAGGACAAACAGAAGTAAGACGACCGAAGCAACCGCATACGCATCGAAGCCAGTGAGGGAATAAGACCGGCCCTCTCAGCGACTACGCTAGCTGTTAGAACGAGAAGTGTACAATTTGGTCTTTTTCACAATCGGCCGATGTCGGCTGTACACATACTGTATACATGTAAGCACACGAATCAACCTATCAGTACTGTGAGAACTGTGAGAACTATTTACATTAAGGTTGGGAACATTACTACTACGAGCCCTAACAACTATATGTTCGGAGCAAGAAGTCTAGAACTAAGGAGACCGAACTCGTTCGGTATCTAGGGATCAAATCTGTCCGCCTGCAAGAGGCGCTGTAAGCAGTAATGTACTCGATGTCACGTGATGAGCAGCGGAAAACCATGCTATGGTTTTATATGACGTTTATCATTAATCTGTCAAAACGGGTGCTTACATGCCGTTTGGCTTTAACAAAAATACATACAAAAATAAATATGGTTCAAAAGTGCTGTGTTGCATTGTGTGATATAAGAAGCGGTCTGAATAACCGGACATTATTTCAAATTACTGATGTATGTATGAAACGAAATATTTTCCTTTGTTGTATTGTTAATGTTGAAGCACGTAACATGAAATGTTTTGAGTACATTTTCATATTGATCATTACAGAAAATTTGTAATTGCAAAGACATTACTTGTGCAGATTCAATATAATATTCAATAACAACAAATTAACGAAAAAAGATCGAGCGTCTGTCAAATGTATTCGCACCACGGACATTCACACGGACTCTAACCTCTAACGCAGTAACGCACACAGATTAGTACAGAACAACGGTATACGTATAGATATATGTTTATATACCGTAGCAACCAGGAGTACATAACTGTTTACAGCGCCTCTGGAGGCGAACATATTCGAGCCCGTCGCGTTATACAGCGAAAAGCCGCAGTTCGGTCTCCTTAGTTCTAGTCTTCTTGGTTCGGAGAAACGTATTTTTTCAAAAAAAATATTCACTGCCATGCAAAAATTTACAACCACGCTTTAAAAACCTAAAATATATAAAATTATATACATTTGCAAGATAATATGCTGAAAATTATTATTAGCTTGGATTTGTTATGAATTTATGGCCAAAAATATAAAAATCTGCTAAAAATGTTGACAAATGTTGACGAAATGTCTGGAAAATCGAGAAACCTGCAATAAAAAATTAATAAAAACCTGTTGTTGCGGTAACCATTAATTTCACAATTAGATGTGTCAGTTACAGGTGATTTCTGGTAGTTTTTGCGGATATTCGTTATTTTTAAATAAAAATGGGCCTTGGACGCGACTGATCAATAATTGCGGCAGCTCATTGTAAAAAAATACTGCAGTGCCAAAAAAATCCGCAAAATTGCGGAAGAATTGTGCTTTGCAAAGTCTACTGTTGGGGACATGTTAAAGCATTACCGCGAGACTGTAAATTTTGATGTAAAGGTAAAAGTCCTGGAAGACCTAGACTTGTTACTGAAAGGAGCCAAAGGTTGTTGGTGAAAATTTGCAAAAACAATCGACGGAACACCTTAAGGGATATAACAGCGCAATGGAATTCTGAAACAGGAGAAAGGCTATCTCGTGAATGTTGCAGAAAATACATTAATTAGTCTGGGCTCAGTTTTTATAAGGTATTACTATTTTATTTTTCAAATTTTTTATTTTTCAGTTTTCGTAAATTATTGTAAGCTAAATAAAAACCTTTATTAACTGAGGCACAAAAAAAAATCGACTGAATTGGGCCAAATCCAAGGTATCGTGGCCTATAGAAGACTGGTCAAAAGTAATTTTTAGTAACGAGTCCAAATTTAATGTCTGCGTAGGCGATTATATAGTCTAAGAGTCAGTAAATAGATGGCAACACATATTTGATAAAAGCCTCAAATTTGCTCAGTTACTCAGTTGCACCTACTGTTCATGAGATGAGGCTAGTTAAGCCCAGTCGCGGTTGGTTCAGCGTCACACAGGGGCGACAGGTGTGTTCATTTGGCAAACTAAAAATGTATTTGATAAAAGCTGCCGTTTTGGTATGTCAAAATATACTATTATACCTACTTAATTCAAAATTCAAAAATTAAAAAAACAATTTTTAAATTTTTTTTTATGAAACTTGAAAATTTATATATGTTATTCTTGATAGTATTAGAAGCATATACTTTTCAAGGCAGTCGGGTATGTCGGTTGCTTTAACCTGGCAGACAGTAAAATATTTTCTCCTGCGCGAGCACACAAATATATAGAACTTCCTTTCAATATATGGAATCTGCTGACTATTTCATGAACTAGGTACTATGAATATTAGAAATAACATGAATCACATGAATATATCTGTTGCAACTTGCATGAAGAGGCTGATACTAAAATAATTTATCATGCATGTAACATCGTCGACCAATGTAATATTGTCATTAGAGCCAGTGATACTGATATATTAATAATTATGCTGGCTAATATGACGAAATTAAAAAATGGTTCTTCCCATATTTGGATGCTTACCGGAACCGGTAACAATGAAAGATTCATTGACATCACCAAAATATATGAAGAACTGGGCGAATTATTGACCAAAAGCTTAAGTGGGTTTCATGCATTTACAGGCTCAGACTTCAATCCTGCCTTTTTCAACAAGGGAAAGAAGGGACCTTTCAACTTATTGAAAAAATGTGTTTGAATTTCAAGGAGCGTCTGCAGATCTTGGTAATGCTAATTTAACTGAGGAGCTTTTACAAAGTTTGTTCGACATCATCCAAAAGTTCACTTGTCAAATGTACAGCGCTAAAAAATCCCAGTAGACGTGGATGATGGGAGATACCAGCTTTTCGTCAGTACCTATGAAGCTACTGATGTTAATGAAAATTTCTGGAAAAAAGTCAGAAGTTTCGACGCAAGCTCTATACCTCCTTGTAAAAGCGAAGTTATATCAACCGTTTTTGAGAGCTCATTATATTTCAAGCATTTGGAAAAACGCTTCTCAAAAACAACCAACAACGTTTAACCCACTTGAGTATGGTTGGGTGGAGCATGAAAGCTCCTTCATGTTTAAATGGTTTGAAGGAGATCAACTGCCATGTCTCGTCAGCGATTTGATTGATGATTCCCCAGGTAATTATATAGTTATAGAATTAAATTTGAATAAAAAACACTCGATTTGCAAATTTTAATTTCACTTTACAGAAACCGATGGAGCCAGTGATGACATTCTCTCACATGATGAAGACGATGATTCAGAAGATGACACTGAAGTATGAAGAGAGAATATAAGGATCTGAATTCTTCGAATATACAGATTCAAATTTTTCATTTTAATATTGTTTCCAATTAATATTTTCATTCTTAATTTATGTTTAATTATAAAATAAAAATAACATTTCCATTTATACAGGATGTGTAAAACCGACATCGGCCGGATGTGAAAAAGGACAGTCTACACTTCTCTTTCTAACGTGGTGAGAGGGTCGGTCTTATTCCCTCACTACCTTCGATACGTATGCGGTTGCTTCATATCTGTCGTCTCACTTCTGTTTGTCCTTTTTTATACATAACTGGTCGATGTCGGTTTTACACAGACTGTATATTCATGATATCATTATTATCCCCTACCACTGAACATAAGTTTGTAATGGCCCATTTTCCCCATAATCCATGTAACGACAGTAAGTATGATCATTTATATGATTCATATTATTTCTTATATTCATAGTACCTAGTTCATGAAATAGTCAGCAGATTCCATATATTGAAAGGAAGTTCTATATATTTGTGTGCTCGCGCAGGAGAAAATGTTTTACTGTCTGCCAGGTTAAAGCAACCGACATACTCGACTGCGTTGAAAAGTATATGCTTCTAATACTATCAAGAATAACATATATAAATTTCAAGTTTCATAAAAAAATGAAAAAAATTGTTTTTTGAAATTTTGAATTTGTCTGCCATGAGGTAACAACCGCGGGAACGGTCTGCCATTTTGTTTTTAAGTAGGTATAATAGTATATTTTGACATACCAAAAGGGCAGCTTTTATCAAATACATTTTTAGTTTGCCAAATTAACACACCTGTCGCCCCTGTGTGACGCTGAACCAACCGCGACTGGGCTTAACTAGCCCCCATCTCATGAACAGTAGGTACAACTGAGTAACTGAGCAAATTTGAGGCTTTTATCAAATATGTGTTGCCATCTGTTTACTGGCTCTTAGACTAATAGAAAAAGAGTAATAAGAACAAAAAGTGAAGCCTTTCATAAGGACTGCCTTAAACGAACTGTAAAATTCCCGAAGGGTGTCATGATTTGAGGATGTATGTCCGCTAAAGGTTTGGGACAGTATGAGGTCATAGAGGGGTTCCGTCAACGCTGACAAATATATACAAATACTTACGAATAGCTTATTACCGACTGTTCAGGATATGTACCAATGTAGACAATAATTGCATATTCCAACAAGACGGCGCAGCTTCCCATACTGCAAAAAAAGACGAAAAAGTGGTTCGGGGAAGAGCAAATTAAAGTTATATCATGGCCATCAAAGAGCTTCGACCTAAATATAATTGAAACATTGTGGCATAAGATAAAAAGGTTTTGAGATATGATCCTCAAAGAACGGTCTTTACTTTAAAGGAAAAATCGGTAAAATTTGGGACAAGTTTTTCACCAGAACTCTGTCGAGGCTTGGTTGAAACAACGCCTGTAAGAATTCGGGCCGTAATTAAGGCAAAAAGGTGACGTAACACCTTATTAATACTTAAAATATTTTTTTCCGAACATTTAGTTGCCACTTATTTTCTTACATTTTATTTGTTTTGTTGTGACATTGTTAATTTAGTTTTTTGAAAACATTCGTTAAAATACACTTTTACATTCTTTAAGTTTTTATGTACTGTCAGCTGCATTAGTCAATTTTTTGCTTCATTATACATAAAAACAGTCTAATACGCGAAAAATGCGTTTTTCCGAATATATAGTTGTTAGGGCTCGTACTAGTGCGTTTTAGTTCGGCAACAACACGCACATTCGCACATTTCTACATCCAATGTGAGACTGGGCTAATACTGAGTTTCAAAACTGTTTCAGAACACTTATATAACTGTGCTTATAAAATAATACTGTTGTGGCCCATCTCAAATGATGTATTTTGTAAAATAAGTACCAAAGGTGCCGCGAATTCGCCGCGAATTCATAACCATACGGGACACGGCAGCGCCGTGTTCCCTACCACTACGGGGCAGAAAACACTTTTTTCTACAGTCTACTTTTTACAAATTATCATTATAAATATGTTATTATTAATATATACAGTCGCAAGCGAAATTATTCGGCCACCTGAAATTTTATTAAAAAAAAGTGTGTGTAGCCACATAGTAAACCGATATTGTAATATCCACTGAGTATGACGTACATGCATTATTATACAATAAAAAAGTATTAAAAACAAATTAAACTTAAAATTCCTTTATTGAAAAATTAATGATAATTAAACAGTATTCTTATAAAATGCGAGCGAAATTATTCAGCCATTTTAAAAGTTCGTTGAACATAAAAATATAAAATTATATTTAATATTTTGTGGAATATCCCTTAGCTTTAATAATAGCAGCCAGTCTTTTTGGCATTGAATCCACTAATTTTTTTGTGAATTCTTGACTTATTTTATCCCACTCCTCGATTAACACTGATTTTAACTCCTTTTACACCAGTCACATGTCGGCACTGTACATTCTGCTGTAGTTCGGCCCCAAACATGTTCTATCCGGATTTGTATCCGGTGATTGGGGGGGGGGGGGGGGTTGGTAGTGTATGGGGAACATTACAGTGGATCCATTCACGAACGACCCGAGCAGTATACTTCAGGTCGTTATCCTGTTGGAAAAAGTAATCTTCAGAAAGACCCGCTTTTGTGACACTAGGGTGCAAATTGTTTTTTAATATGTCTAAATATTTAAATCGATCAAGTATACCATCGATAACATGCAGTACACCAACACCTGAAGCTGCCATTGCTCCCCATACCATTACCGCACCTCCGTGTTTGACAGTGGGCAATACATTTTTTTAATTTGTAAACTTCTCCGCGACGTCTCCACACAATTTTTCTTTTAGGTGCATTAAAAACGCATAATTTACATTCATCCGTAAATAAAACCTGATGCCAGAAGTTCAGGTCTTTAATATAAATATTCCTTCGCAAATAAAACCCGTTTTTTCTATTTACTTCATTAATCAATGGCTTTCTTAGAGCTATCCGGGTAACAAAACTGGCTTCGCGTATAATTTTTCGTACATTGGTTACATGTATTTTTACTCCAAAGTGCACTTCTAACTCTCTAGTTAGTGCCGTGGCAGTAACTTGAGGATTTTCTTTGACTTTACGTAGGATCAACCTCTTGTGTCGTTCGGATAATTTTTGCTTGCGGCCTCGACCTGGTCGATTAGCCAGAATATGATCTGTTTTGTATCTCTTAATGATTGACTGAATTGTTTGTCGGGGTCGCCCAATGACCTCCGCTATATGCCTCTGACTAAAACCCATTTTACTCAACTCTATAATGCGTTCTCTCATGTCAACTGACACCTCTTTGCCTTTGCGACCCATTGCGCAGTATTGTGTAAATTACGCGATGCACTGTACTGGTTTGTGGCTGAGAACTGTCTGAGACTAACACAAACCTTAGGGGTCTTTTTACACGGGATAGTAAATTGCGATAGCACTTCTGAGAGTAACTTGAGCTAGCGTTTACATGTACGCAAATTATAAAGCAATTTCCCTCCGCAAGTGCTCTATAGATAGTAACTTGCTGGATACTTCCAGCAAGTGCTTGCATGTACGTATACACGGTATAGTGAACTGTTAAGTTACACGAGCAAGTAAAACTATGGCAAGGTATTAGTTAGTGCAGAAAAATGTCAAGCCGAAAGAGAGCTACAGCCGCTGCTCTTATAATTGCAATTTCACGAAAACAACGAAGAGAAAGGACTAGAAAAAGAATATGGATTAAAGAATGGATAGCCAGAAGGCCGGCTCTTGATGCTTACACGATGTTATTAGATGAATTAAGAAGTGAAGATCCAAAACAATTAAAAATATTTCTACGTATGTCAGAAACTGATTTTAACTTTTTACTGCAGTTAGTTTCAGATAAAATATCAAAATTGAATACAAATATGCGTGATTCTATCAAAGCAAGAGAACGACTGGCTCTAACGTTAAGGTTTTTAGCTACAGGTAAGTTTTAAAATCAAGATATTAATATAAACTTTTATTCAAAACTATCTGTGTATTATAGTATCTGTCATTTAAGAAATAAATTAGTTTATTCATTCACACATAACAAAGAGTAATGAAAATAACTTTTTTATTGTTTAAATAAATTATAAATACAAAAAAATAAAAAATAAACTTCTTTGGTTTCAGGTGATTCATATCATTCCCTTATGTATCTGTTTCGAATCCCTGTATGTACGATTTCAAAGATAATCCCTGAATGCTGTGAGGCTGTGAACGAGGTTCTAAAAAATGATTATTTTAAGGTAAGTATTAAAAGGTTTGTTCATTTTTATTATTTACCTAATTCCTGGTAATATTGAGTACTAGAAGAATTAACGCATGATGAATGGCTAATGGGAGGTAGATATGATGTTTGTGGAGGTGACTGTATCGGTTGAACGGCAGGTGGTGGTGAGTAGACAGAGTGAATAGATGCTTGGGAGTCATTCGAATAGACTGATGCTTGTGAGTATGTAGATTGAACAGAAGAACTTCTTGCATTATCGCCGATTTCTGACATGTCTAATATTGCTTTCCTGAATTATGCGTTTCAGTTTTCCTTCTATTATGGTCATGTTGTAAAGATCTAAGTTCAGAGGCAACAAATTTTCGCTAAGTTCAGAGGCGTTTTTTCTCATATTTAAGTATTTTTAAAACTGTTTTGTGATTAAGATTACTATCACGGGCCAGTTGACGGGCTGGAGTGATTGAGTTTTCTTGTAGAGCAAAGCAACAAATTCAACTTCGTGTCGTCATCAACAACAACCTGCCTCTTACTCGGTACTTTCCTGACATGACCCATCTCTCGATATTGTGCCTCAATTTTACTAATGGTACCTTGATTTAGTGGTGGCAAGTCAGGATGCGTTTCTCGAAACAAGCGAACAACTTCGCATTGAGTTTGCGCCCTATCACCATATCCAATCATCATCAAAATTTCGATTTTTAGTGATTCAGTTAAATAAGACATTTTCACCAATTTGAAATAACGCTTCGTTTCAAACTCTGAATACAGCATACAAACTAAATTACTCTTTGCGGCCGTGTAAAAACACTAGCAAAAAATAACAAATATCAGTTGTGGCAAAAAATTGCTTGGAATTTTTTGTGGGGACATATGAAAAGTAAGGTTTACATTCCACAACTAAACAACACACATTTTGAGTATGAAATTGTTGCGTTAAAAATAAATTAAACTATAAAATTAAGTTTTAATTGTATGCAACCCTACAAACATACTAAAAATTAAAATTTGATCAGTGCATTGGATTCCCTCTTTCCACCTGCTTTACAATGAGGGGTCACAAGCCATAGGGTTGCATTTGAAAAAATCATGTCGAGGGTGGTTTCAGCCACCCCTGAAGAACTATATTTTTCACATTACTTGCAAAATGTAGGTAAATACATTTAGAAGTTGACGTGTCTCAGGAATTTTTTGAAAAATCATTCACCACCCCGCTAGCGAATATATTCCAGTTACAGTCTCCACCGTGTATACAGGTTGTGTAAAGCCCCTCATCGGCCACTTATGAAAAATTTTTTTTGGAACATTTCTCGAGAGTTTTAGAGTTCTCATCTAAAAGTTAGTATAAAACATTAATGGCCCTCATGTTTCAGATTAACAATTGACTATCCAGTAAGAATGAATAACAAATAAAATGTGTATATCTATAAACGACTTTTTTATAGGATCTATTTACTATAGTTTTGTCTTTCGGCATATACATATAGACTTTACGGTACCCCTGAGTGGGTAGTAATGGGTAGTAACAATTATTATTATTAATTTGTACCGTGAGGATACCACTTATAGAATCAAATTATTTTTGGCACAACGACATACCAAAAACGTCATATTTTTCCATCTAACAAGGTCGTTTGTAAGTAATGCGTAGTTATTACATTGCAACAATAAAAGTTTGATAACGCAGTAGATACTGGCGCCTACAAATAGTAGTAATTATGTAAGTGAAAATATGTGTAGTAAAAAGTAAATGAATATATAACTTCGACATAAACGATTACATTTGTGCGATTACTGTTCTATAGCTATATGAAACAATTATAAATGACTGATGATGATTCCATAGGAAGGTTTATGTACAAAATTGTCAGAGCAAACCAGTTTTACTTTTTAGAAGGAATGCGGTGAAAATCGGTTCAGTGATTTTTAGACAACCATACAACCATTATAAATGGATATATAATGACCAACACGAAGTATGTATTATTTGTGAATTTTATTTCTTGTTGCATTTCGATAATAAAAATATTAAACAGTAGCCTTCGTCATTTGGGTTTTGCTAGGAAGTGAAAAAAGGCCTAAAGTGATGTACTACAAGTATAATTCACACCAAATAAAAATGTAATCGCAACATTTTATCAAGAGAAATTGTTCAGAATGACGTTTTTATGGCACACAAGATTTGAAAATAGTTGACGAGAAAATATAATATATATATATGTATCTAATATAATATAATATATGTATCAATTTGTTAAAATTGTAAATATTAAAGGAGGCCGGTTTTCGCCCACTTACTAAAATTCGAAATAAATAATACTAAATAAGCAGACTGGTGAAAGTAACAAGAAAAAAATAGCGCGGAACTGCAAAAGTACTGTCAACTAGAAATATGAACGAAAAAGTTGCGGAACAGTAACCGGGAATGGTCACGTTATGTCCGTAAGTGACCGGCAACGTGAATTGCACTACAGGGGGTTTGTCCGGAAAGTAATGTCAGTGAGCTTTGAAAAATGGCTTTTATTGGTTCTATGTGTACAAATATTTAGAAACTCTCCAAAATACATTCCTCCTGCGTCCACACATCGGTTCCAGCGGGTTTTCCACGCATCAAAAGCCGTACGGTGGTCGTTTTCACGAATCGCCTTTAAAGCGTCGGTGCAAGCTTTCTTAAGGTTTTTCACCGACCCAAAATGCTGTTCATTGGGGATTTGAGGCGCGGAAACAGAAAAAAGTCTCCGGGGGGGGGCACATCGAGGCTGTAGGGAGACGGGGAACAACAGTGATGCCTGCCTTGACGAGGTAATCGGCCACGAGAAGCAGGTGTGCGAAGGCGCATTGTCGTGGTGAAGCTTCCAGGATTTTGAGATGTCTGGAGCAGGGACGCGATTCATCCTGCGTTTCAGCCGCTTCAGCACCTCGACGTAAAACTTTCCGGTTACGGTTGTCCCCGGCGGAAGGAACTCATGATGGACCAATCCCCGGCAATCAAAAAAGACAATCAGCATTGTCTTGATCTCTGACATGGATATCCTGGCCTTCTTGGGGCGAGGGGGAGTTCGACGTGTGCTATTCCGCACTTTGCCTCTTCGTCTCCGGATCGTATTCAAAGACCCAACTTTCGTTCCCAGTAATGACGTCATCAAGGAAAGCGGGGATGTCTTCGCAGGTGTCCAAAAGTTCTTGGCAGGTTTCGACGCGCCTTGCTTTTGATCGTCCGTTAGACGCGCCTTACTTTTGGCATGAGATTCGCGCACACCTTCCTCATTCCTAAAGACTCCGACACAATTTCGTGAACAATGGTTTTCGTAATGTTTCGGAAATTAAACGGACATTTAGACGACGGTCAGTGTTCAACAAGTCACGCACACGTTTCACATTGTCGTCGGAACTGACGTTGATGGCCGTCCAGCGCAGTTCTCATCGTTGACATCTTCCCGACCTTCTGCGAAGGCCTTGTGCCACCGGAAAATTTGCCTGTCCGAAAGACAATCGACGCCGAAAGCCTTCTTCAACATTGGAATGGTTTCCGCAGCACTCTTCTCCAGTTTAACACAAAACTTGATCGCCATCCGTTGCTCACGCCAACGTTGCATTTTTTCTTGCACCGGGTCACTCTAACGACTCTCAAAGAACGAGTGATGCGACCGCTACAACGACCGGTAGCCAACTGACGCTTGTTGGATCTTGCTGCCAGATCCCCCCACCACAATCCCAGCACGTAAAGCGCGGGTTGGCGCGTACAGTCTCGGAAAAAAAATTCACTGACATTACTTTCCGGACAAACCCTGTATATCCTCTGCATTTGTGCTTCATTATGGATTGTAGCGCAAATTATATTACGAGTCTGTAAGACATAGAAGATAAAAAACATTTAGTCTAATTCCTTGGTTTGGTATAACTAGAATTTTATCCGCGACTACCTATAGTTTTTTACCACAAAATGATGATTTTTTTGCTTCCATGATGTTTACAAAAAAGAAACAGTGACGTTTAATCAGAGGCTGCATTTTTTTGCATTTTGCATTTTGGAAACGCAGTAATCGACTGCGTTTATTCGAAAAAAAATGCGCTGTCTTTGTTTATTTTTTTTTGTTCAATTTTGCGGAAATAGTGGTGGGTGTTCCATGTTTTTATGTGAACATGGAACTAAAAAATGGACTGCCTTTTTGTAAGAATTACAAGCAGTTGTGATTCTATTTCAATCAATCATAGAAAATATCAAATAACGAGAGGCTCTAAGTGATGATAAAGAAAAAAATCTTAGCCCGAGCGTACACTGGATACGGAAACATGAGACTTATTCGGACGCTCGAAAATATGGCTCCCTCAAGATTGAGTACCATTTTTTCGAAATCGAACAAAGACTACATAAGAATTTTGTACATTTTTGTACAACTGATAATGATTTCTGTACACCCTATTTAACCGGCCGAAATCGAAATACAAAAATCGTACTCAAACTTAAGGTCTGTGTAAACTTTTCCCAAAACAAATTTTTAACTATACCAGCAACAACACCGATTTTGTAGGGGAATGTCGTCAGGGTTGGGCCACTTTTTAACTTTGCCCTGCATCTTTTGTTTATATTCGAATATTCTCAATGTTGACGTATTATTTGAAAGTTTGGACAGTCATAAGAAACTTTTAATTAGGGCGAATTGTTGCGCGTTACATAAAAAAGTTATTGACAAAACGAAAAAAAAAAGTAGTCTAGGTTGGGCCATTGCAGTCTAGGTTGGTCTATTGCAGTCTAGGTTGGGCCACTAGTAAATATCGACGAAATATGCACTAAAATAATTTTTAATTAACAAATATGTTTCTTTTTTATTGTTTTTCATTAAATTCTACATAATTTTGATGAGAAATCTTCATGAGAACATTAATTGCAATCAATATTCAATTTTGAATTAACATTTTTATTGTTATTGTTATTTTGTTATTAATTTTTTATTATTATTATTATTTTTATTCTATTATTGTTATTTTGCTGTTATGATTTTTATTCTGTTGGATTTATTTTGTTTAATGTATTCTTAAAATTTCACATTATTTATCATTATAATAACGGTAATTTTTTTTTTAATGATAAAACATTACTTTTATTGCGGCAATGAATTATTTTAATGTTCTGCGATGCCAAAAACTGGATCAAGACTGTTATTTTACTTGTCGGAAAAAAAATGATGCCCAACCTTGACTACAACGAGTGGCCCAACCTAGACGACAAGCGTTTTTTTCAATCGCTAAACACTACAGGCAAACAGGTTAGGGAATAAAATTTTTCCTTTGGGAACTTATTAATGGTTAACCCCATAATGCTTAACCCCATAATGGAAATATATACTTACTTTGGCGGTGACATCGTTTTTGTCCAAGTTTTGAGTCGTTTTTCACGGTTATTACAAAACCTTTCGGACTACCGAAAACAACACCGACGAAGGCACAAAACTTTTTTACAGACAATCTCCGTGACAAGCAATGCTCTGAAAAGTTTTCTGTCGCCGAGAATAATAATTCCACGCTATAAATACAGAGGCAGCACGTGTCATATACGAGAAATAGTCGTGGCCCAACCTAGACAGTGGCCCAACCCTGACGATATTCCCTCTATATTTTTGTTCCCTAAACAAAAATTTTGTACACCCTCCAAAAATGAGAAAATTTAGATTCAAATTTATTACTCATTATGGAATGTATTTTACCTATGTTTATGGAACGTAGAACCACATTTGGAATGTATAACAAAACTAGTCTTATTACTTAATTAATCATTTACCTACATAATTATAAAAATAAGTGAAACTACAATTTTTGAAGTTGATATTTTTTTGACTTCTAATTAATATTATAATTTTCTTCATATTAGCATATGAGTCAACATATGAATATGAATATTTAAATGTTTTCATAAATTGTCAAGATTGAGTATCAGGTTTGAATCTTGATCGTTCATATTTGGGAAGGTGTATAAAATTTGTGTGTACAAAAACATGCAAATTCAATCTTTTTGCTGGCACAGTTGAAATTTGTTTTTTGGTGAATTTGTACAGAGGCCTTAAGTGTGAGTACCATTGTTGTATTTCGATTTTGGTTGGTTAAATAGGTTGGTAAAACATTATTGGTCGTAGAAAAATGTACAAAAATCGCCCTGTATGATGACGTATAAACATATGAATCTTGATTTTTTTTTTTGGATGGCTGTACAAAAATGTACAACATTCGACATTTTACTGGCACAGTTAAAATTTGCTCTTGGTGAAAATGTACAAAACTCGCTCTATATGACGACGTATAAATGTTAGCTAAGCGAGCGTGAAGAAGGACAGTCAGTCGCTATTGATTTGAGCTATCGATCGCTATAGTACGCAGAAATATACGCGTTTGAATATTATTTAAGTCTTTTATTGGGGTAGAAACCCTATAAATAAGTTATGAATCTATGACATAAGTATTTATGACATAAATATATGAATCTTTCACAGGTTTTAAAAAATTGTCAAAATTGACTACCACTTTTGCCAATTGATTTTTTAATTTTTGGAGGGTGTACAAATTTTTTGTTTGGGTGTACAAAAATGTACAAAGTTCGATCCTTTTCCTGGTATAGTTAAACTTTGTGCTTGGTAAAAGTGTATAGAGACCTTAAGTTTGTGTACAATTTTTGTATTTCGATTTCAGCCGTTTAAATAGTGTGTATAAAAATAATTCTTGGTTATACAAAAATGTACAAAATTTGTACAAAATTCTCATGTGATCTTTGTTTGATTTCGAAAAAATGGTACTCAATCCATGACGGAGCCCGAAAATATACGCATAGATTCACACGAATCAACTTGTCAGTAATGTGAGAGATTGTATTTGCATTAATAGGTTGAGATCATTGCTGTACATTAGTGCGTTGTGGTGCGGTAATGGACATTACTCGTGCGGTAACTCACATTCGCACGTTTCTGCATCCGGTGTGAGTCTGGGCTAACTCTGTTGTCTTTTGTACTACACTCCTGAAACCATAGTAGTCGTTTTGTGTATTGGTAATTGTTATTCACATTCTTAATGAAATGAGGCTCTTATTTCGAATTTTGGTGAGTTGACGGAAAGACGGCTTTATGGTCCTTTAGTTGTTGTTAATGCCATATAAATAATTTTAAAAAGTTTTGAAAAGAAGATTTAAAAACTATTTTGCATAGGTACTATGACGCAAAATATGATTATTGTTAACTAAGAACTGTAAATAGTTCTTACACAAAGATATTTTTCAAAATCTTAATACAATATATAACTACATAGTACAAGTATATGGTACAACTGTACTGAAGTGTTTTAAGTATTCAATAGAATTTTGTTTGCGCATCAGTTTCAAGAGAAATATATTTTACTATGCAAAATATACTCCTATTTGAAAAGAAGTACTCCTATACAGGGTGAGTCTGAAAGAAGGGGACAAGCCTAAACTGGAGATACTAGACACCAAAACATTATGATTGAGCTCAATATGCCTAATACCAATGTCGCTGGTTTAAGAGATACAGCGTGTTCAAAGCTTAAATTGTATTCTGAAATTTCTCAATAATTGAGAATGTTTTGATAGTATAAATCTGAAACTTGGTAGCTTTATGTTCTTTTTTTGTGAGAATTTCGAATTTTAAGCTCTTATTATTTTGCTCCTAGAGGGCGCTAGTTTCACCGTATTATTTAGGTAAATTAAAACATTTTTTTTATCTATTGAGCCATGCGTAAAACAAGTCGAGAATCTAAAAGAACGCTCAATTCTACAGAGAAAAGATACTCTTGTTTAGGTCGTCCAAATCTATCGGTTTTTAAGTTATTTGCATTTAAAGGGTTCAATGTATTTTTTTTATGATTTTTTTATTCTTGAAAGATGAAAAATATACATAGAAGCCCAGACCTACACCCTCTGGACTTCTCTATATGGTCAAATTTGAAGGATATAGTTTATCAGGAAGAAGTTAATTCTCTTCAGGATTTGCGGCAGAGAATACAAGAAGCCGCGAATACATTTAAAAATAATAGGGAAATTTTGTTTGACATTCAGAGACATTTAAGAAGGTGTATTTGAAAATGTATTGAGGTAGGTGGTGGGCACTTCCAACATTTGATTTGAAGTATGACAGTATGAAGAATAGACAAAAAAAATTGTTTTATTTTACCAAAATAATATGGTGAAACTAACGTCGTCTAGGAGCAACATAAAAATAAGCTTAAAATTATATTATTATAATTCTCACACCAAAAAACATAAAACTACCAATTTTCAGATTTATACTATCAAAACTTTCCTAATTATTTAGAAATTTCAGAATAAAATTTAAACTTTAAACACGCTGTATCTATTAAACTAGCGACATTGGTATAAGGCATGTTGAGCTCAATCATAATATTTTGGTGTTTAGTATCTCCAGTTTAGTTATGTCCCATTCTTTCTGATTCACCTTGTATAATAACGTTATACTTCACGAGTGAAACAAAACCTTGATTTTAATATTTATACATAGGAATACTCCGGTTTAGAAATTCGTTCTAAAACATATGGATATAATTATTGTAGTTTTGTTTATTTAAGAGTAATCAATGAGGAGGTATTCATTGTTAACGAATTGTAAATATTAGGTGTAAAACATGTAATGTTGAAATAACTGAAATTACATAATATATAGTTATAAAATTATGTATGTAAGCATTTTTTCATAATTTAATACATATAAACTTATTAAATTAATGACTACAAAGGACAGTCATAGAAACAATATCTAACAATGTTGACTGAACGCTGTCTTACATTGTTAAATCCATACTAAGGCAAATAATAAAAAAACATCGAAGCACTTTGCTATAACACAAGAACCACTTCAAAATTTTCTCATGACTTGTAGTGAGGGTTCTCAAGCACAACATGTGTTACAATGATTTATTTTTAAGGTGCGTACATAGAAGTCATTTTCTATTATCGCATCATTGTCGATTATCTTGGTTATTAAATACTCACAAATACGAAGTAGTGGCTACTTTCTACTAAAGATAATCTGAACATAATTCTAGTGTTAACTATAAAACAAATCATATGAATGATATATTTAGAAATTTTAGATAATTGACTATTAGTATCTAATAGTTGAATATCAATTTGAACAATCATATTAGAAGTTTAAAGCAACATCACTGAAGAATGGCATGGTAATGTCGGGAAGGTGCCAAAATGTTAATTTTTAGATAATTAAAAGGAACTAATTTTAAAACATAAAAAATAATATTATACAATAATAGAAGTCCCTTCACGTGTGCTAAATGAAAATTTGATTTAATGTAGTTCGTTACCTTGCAAAAAAGTGTAACTAATGAAATCTAAAAACCGTTATGTATGTATCATGAATCTGTACTGAGAAAATGGCTATGTGTCATAAAATGTAAAATAGAGATATCTGCCACGCTTTTTTAAGCCTTTTTTTAAAACAACATTTTTTTAATTTAATTTTGATTTAACAAGATTTTTTTAAATTTAAGACATTTAATTTTATATGCTTGTACCTTTGAGGCAAACATGTAAACAAACTGGAAATATCCTCATAACTTGTTTTAGAACTATTATTCTGTAACCTTTGCTTTTATAATATTTTCAATTAATGAACAGTAATCGCTTAATTAATAAGAGTTTTTTTTTTAATTTTCAGAACTGTAACTATGAAAAAAAAACATTTAGCACTAGGTGTTTACCGTTACAGTGTATGTGGACGAAAACTTAAACTTTTGTAGACTCAACCAGTTTTCAATGATTTGATGGTGTCAACCACATTCTTAGAAAACTGACAATATGGATTTTATTGAATTTTGCGGCAATATTTTACAAAGAATATTTCAATATTATCTGTTCCTATATTTCATGCTTTTTCAAATTAAATTTCTCGCCATATCAGAGATTACATGGATGATGTCCAATATTTTTTCACATGCTTCAGATTGTCAACGCAAAACAGCATGAAAGCAAAGAGCAGCTGTATTTCTTATACACACTATTACAGCCAATGACGCATTAGGCACTTTTATATAGCCAATCATTTATATCGCAATAATATATATTTATATTTATTAGACGGTTTTTATAAAAAATGGTCCTGGTATATGCACTGAGAGTTATCTATGAGTGAGGTGTATAATTATTAAAGTTCGGAAATTTGTGCTACAATGCAGGGCTCGACAATATTAACCTCTACGATAATGAAAGTATAAAACGCATTGTTAAGCGTCTTGTAAATTATATAGGCGTTTATTTCTTAACCCTGCATACCTACGCCACTGACTGATCCTTACCGATATCCCGGGATTCACGTCTGCGCGGTAGTACGCCGATCTCATACGGGAACGCTGGATAGGTAAATGCAGTTTTACATGCGGTAAGCCGGGATTTCCGAACTCTAATAATTATTACATTATTAATTATCTGGTGTTTGGCGCACAACATGTTTTAGGCACAACATCCAGGGAAAAAACTGAAAATATTAATTTTCTGCACTTAGCCGAGATATCCATTCCATTCTTCTGTAGTGAATTACGGGAAAAAATGGTAGTTCTTATAGAAACAAGGTCTGATTACTTCAAGCCAGTTATGATGAATATAGTACGTGACTAAAATAAAGTAAAATAAAGTAAAACTAAAAGTACATCTGATATTTCAAACTAATTATATTTTTCAAAGTCGTTATCTTTTAGTTTATACTACTAGGACACACATCAGCTGAAATTTTTAATAATCTTTACAATAATTTACAAAGTAGCTGCTTTTTCAAAAGCACATGGCTCCAATGAATAGAAGCGCTTTACACTTTTGCTACAAACTGAGGTAAAACTTTTAACGTGTGTGATATTTTTAGAGCATTAGTTTCTTATTTAAAACAAAGTTGTAAGCATTTACTCTGCTGGAACAACGAGTATGAATAAAGCTAATTATATGAATAAAATTTTGCATTTTTACTGTCTGTCTTAATTCTTGCTTCAGTGAAAGGTATTTTAGTAGCAGACCTCGCTTTAATGTAAATATCATGATATCCAACATGAACATCGTGGCGCTTTTAAAGTAAATTAGAGCACAAAAATATACACTACTAGTGAAAACAAAGCAATTCCTAGAGTAACAAATTTTAATTCACTTCCATAGGCGTCGCTTAAATTAAAATAAAATGAACGTATATACAGGGTATCTCAGCTTTTAGTTTACATACTTTATCTGCTCACCCAGGATAGTTAGCAAAAACCTTTATATATAAAAGTTACTTGAATTCAAGAGGCCTATAAAACGACATATTCCGTTTGACATGTGCTAGTGACCTTGAGGTTATGTCAGTGTCAATATAAGTTTTTTAAGCACAGCACCCTGTATTTTTCGACATTTTTGTATTTACCGAACAATTCTATACCTATCTTCAACTGTTTTCGAGTATTTCAAAGTCAGCTATTATTTTACAATACAAAGAATTTTCAGTTTGCCTTGTCAGTTTTGAAACAATTGAGACACGCAATTTATTAATTGTGAACTTGTCAAAAATGAAAAGAAAGAGACTAAAAATTAGATTTGTGTTATCTTTTATAAAGTAATGATTGTGTCCAAACTGGTGAAGCTCAATTTGAAAATTTATTAAACTAATTGCTTATAATTACTAAAATATCCCATTGATCTGATTAAAATTACTTTTAACAATGCCTTTTAACTATCATGGGTGAGCAGATAAGGTCTGTAAACTAAAAGCTAGAGACACCCAGTAGGGCACAATAGGCAACAACGATTTCCCGATACGATCAGAGGAGAGTGGTCATCCGCGATAAATGACGGGAGAGCTGGTCGACGCCGCTGGAAGCGAAATGAGAAACTAATGCTTTAGCACTTACATAAAGTTTTAGATAAAAAAAAAACAAATATTGGCTTGTTGATTAGGATTTGAATAAATCATATGAAAAATGAGGTGTAGTAATATGCATTCAGAAAATAGAGGTTTAGTTCGCATACATATTTTTTTCTGCCTACTAAAATACTATATCGAAAATATTTACTAAATGTGTTTCCCCAACCATGATGGCATCATCAGGAGATGATTAAAACGAGTTTTTGAATTTTTTGAATAAAAAATACGAACTATTTCTTGTTTCTCTTCTTCTGATTAACCCATTTTTTTTTTACATACTGAACTGTCTTAGGACCACTTTTTATGGCATCCGATTTATAATTTTGATGTTTAGTAGAAATGATTATCTAGGCCAACTATATTCAGTTTCTCCCATACTTCATATAATTTAAAGTTAAATATTTAAAAAGGGCTGAATCAAACATAAACAAACCTTATACCGAATGTCAACGGAATCACTTTCGGGCAGTCATTTGTTTAATTTGAAAGATATTCTGATGAAATTTGGTGTCTGTCATATCTGGTATTAATGCCAATTAATTGTCTACACAGTCAATTAATTGTCTAACAACTTCAAATGCATGTAACTTTTGATTTTTAAATAGGACACCCTGGACAGGATGTTAATACATCCTGTCACCGTTCAGTATCGATTAAACTTCGCAAAAATAGTTTTTTTTTTTTTTGTATAATAACTTGAACAACTCTAATGGACATGCTACTTTCATAACTGCATAAAATTAAGCTTTTCGAGATGAATTCAATACGATATTATTATAACAGCAGTTGCATTTTTTAACCTCATTCTAGATCAGAAGAATCATGTTTGGGCAAGAATTGTTTTTTCAACCAATTTCAAAAAAATAAAAAATTAAATAAAAAAACATCAAAAACGAAAAAAAAACTATTGTTTTCACTAAACATTATCCGCAGGTTCCAAATGTGTAAAAATATACAGGGTGTCCTATTTAAAAATCAAAAGTTGCATACATTTCCCATGAAACCGGAAGTTTCACAAATATGCTATGTAGACCATTAATTGGCATTTATACCACCATATGACATACACCAAATTTCATTAAAATATCTTTAAAATCCAAAAATCCGTTGACACCCGATATATTCGAAAAGAGGAGAACAGGACCTATCAATTTATAGAAAAATATACACGGTGTTTCATAAAAAAACATGTTTTCTTGTTTTTTCCAGTTGTAATTTTTCATTCGTTTTTTCTGGCGATGCAAAAGATGATATATAAGAGAATTATAAAACTTTTGTAATCAAACTGTTTTCATTTTTTTATGGTTCATCCTGTGTGTGGGTGTCAACATATGAAAGGACACGCTATACTTACATATTTTGTATTATATGCTTATCATGGCCTATGTAATATAGTCAATCCTATAATTTGCTATCACACAACAGTTTTTTTTTCATCAGAACTCTTAAAGTATAATTTTGAATAATAAAAAAATTGTTTTATTTAGCATTATTGCGCTGTAAGCTATGTAAAGGATCCCAATTTTACAACTCTCTGCCGATGTTTTGGATTATCTTTGAATGTTTTGAATTATCTAGAAAAGAAAATTTAAACGCTGGACTTATGCAAAACTTTTCATGGAATCTAGGTTTGGCGTCGGGTTAGTATACCGAGTATTATTAAAAAGATATCCCCAAAATACTAACTTTTGGAAAATTAAGTTGAATTTTAGTGTTGAAGATTATACACGAAGGATTACAAAAGTGTCTGTTGTCCCATTCGATTTCCAGTTTCACCTGAAGTGACTATTAGGTACTTTATCAGTTTTTTTTTCAAGAAATTATTCCTTAAATTCATAAGAGAAATTAAATCCCCGTTATTTATAAAGATAATTATACAAATATAATAAATAAATTATATCTGTAGATTCAGGAATACGAAAACAATAAATGAAATGCAAAATATTTAGAATGACTCATAAAGTAATAGTCACTTCCTGCGAAACCGGAAGTCGGATGTGACAGACACTTTTATAACACTTTTTTTACACTCTTTAATAAAATACAACACCCCGTATAATAATCTAAAATTCACATCCCTTGGAAAACTTTGCATAACTCCAGTCTGGAGTATTAACGTTGAAGTGGAAGAAAAACGTTATTAAATTTTTCATCCAAGCAAATGTTTCTACTTCAACCTTCTGTTTCGAAGCATTTGCGTTGGATTTTTATATGTATGTGAACGAAACTTCTATTTTCGGAATTCATATTAGTACACCTTATCTTTTTTGAATTAGGTAAATATTTTTTTATTCCTGAGAATGTGATAAGCTGATCTCAGGCACTTCTGATTTTAATAATTTTCATGTGGGTGTGTCTTTTCATATTCGAAGTCATATTTAGTAATAATTTCGTGAATGGGATCGACTTTAGATCTACTTTACATAAATACGTAATACTATGAGCTAACGGAATTCTTTAAAATCAATAAACTCATTGTGATACGTCTTTACCATTTTGCGCAATATTTTTGGTGGGCGGTGTATTTTTCTTGAGGTAAGCTTTCCGATAAAAATCCGAAAACAGAATTAACATAAAAAAGTTTTGAGGTACGAAGAAGTAAGGGGCCAATTTGGGATAGCTGCAGTCGTGTCTGAGGAGCATCCTGCTGTAGATGATGATAAACGTGAGGAACTGAATCTGAAACACATATAGCAATGAGTATAAGTTTCCAAAAGTAATATCGAACACGTATAATTGTTTCGTTATGAGAAATTATACAGTGAGGGTCTAAAGTTTGGAGTAAATTCGATATCTCTTTTTGAGAAAGTATTTACAAAATATGTCTGAGCAGGTCGATTCTGTTTTTGAAAAAAAATATACATTTTCCGAATATAAAACATTCTTAGATTGTCTTTTGTTTTAAAGGCACTGGCAGCTCTAATTATTTTCAATGAATTCGGAAAGAGTACCATTGCGTACAACACTGAAAAAACTAAAAGGCGAAAAGGACAATTTTCGAGATTTTTGACCTTAAATTTGTCATAGGTATCAAAACATTTTTTTGTTGACGAAATAAAAAGGAATTGGTCCGAATCAAAAATTTAATAAATCATGTTTATGGTAATAGTCCAAACAATATATTTTTTCAGACAAAATGTGACAGAAATGTCCTCTGGAAATCCAAAGAACCAAAAAAATCGGCCATAATGTCTTCTGAAATCTGATAGAAACGGAGGGCGTCACAGAGGCGTACGCGTTATAAGTACTTATAATGGGAAATCTTTACTGCTGCAAGAACATAAGTAACGGAAACAATAACCCATAAATATAATAAATGATTAATAAATTATTATAATTAAAGAATAACAATATATCTTATAGTAAACTCTTTCAGTTTAACTTAACTTAAGTGACCTCCACGTACTTTTTGGTAACAGACTATTCGCTACCCAAGTTTTGAAGAACCTTATGGGTATATCGAGTTGCATTGATCTATGAATTTCCATTCTAGAAGGTACACATTCTCTCTTATTACTCAAGAGTGGTCGGTCTGTTCAAATACATTTTAATTTCATTTAAGTAATCCAGAACAATAAGTGCAAAAGGAAGTGGTGCAAAATCCTCATAGTTTGGGTAAAGCCAAGAAGACTAGAACTAAGGAGACCGAAGTTGTTCGTTGTCATGGTCTCATATCTGTCCGCCTCCAGAAGGCGCTGTAAGCAGTGCTGTGCTCGACGTCACGTGATCTGCGAAAGTCACGTGATGGTCAGCGGACCACATATGACTGTTTATGAATGTTTGGCTTTAATAATAATATAATCCTAATGTTAAATAAATATGGTTCGAAAGTGCTGTGTTGCATTGTGTGACACAAGAAGCGTTCCGAAGCGTCAGAATAACCGGACATTATTTCAAATTACTGATGTATGTAATGTATGAAACGAAATATGTTCCTGAGTTGTATTGTTAACGTTGAAGCACGTAACATGAAATATTTTGAGTACATTTTCATATTGATAATTACGAAAATTTGTAATCTGCCGTATATAACTATATTCGCACCACGGACATTCACACGGACTCTAATGCACACAGATTAGTACAGAAAGACACTGCTTAAGCGCCTCTAGAGGCGGACATATTCGAGCCCCTCGCGTTGTACAGCGAAAAGCCTCAACTCTGTCTCCTTATTTCTGGTCTTCTTCGGTAAAGCACTGCCAGTACAAGGGATTCGTTCGACTCTTAAAAATTGAAATTTAAGGTATGTACGAGGTGTGTAAATTAAGTAATAAGATAAGGCAACGTAGCGTCCGAAATAGCGCCACTGCGGAGATGGGACCTGAAAGGGCGCTAGTTTAACATGTAATGTACCTTCAGTACAAGTTTGCACTTGTTAGAGTCATTTGTTTGTTCTTTGTGGGTGTTTTCGTAAACCGGTTTTTAGTAAACCGACATTAATTTTTGAGCAATGGTGTGCTATCAGGTTTTGCTTCAGACTTGGACACAGCGCAACGAATACTTTTGCAAAACTTCAACACGCCTACGGAGACAGTGTTTTTTTCAAGAGCACAGGTTTTTCGGCGGTTTAAGGCATTCTCAGAAGGAAAGAGAGTCGATTGAAGATGAACCACGCAGCGATGAAAAGGTCGAAATAATACGGGATTTTTGTGCGTTCAGATCGTCGGTTGACGACAAGAATGATCGGGGAAGACTTAAATTTGAATCACACCACTGTTCATCAGATTTCGACTAATGAATTGGGGATGAGAAAAATATGCGCAAAAATGGTTCCAAACGACCTTTTGCAGGAACAAAAGGACATCAGGAGAGAAAGGTATCTTGACTGTTTGGTATTGATTGAAAATGATCACCATTTCATGGAACGTGTCATTACTGGTGGCGAGACTTGGGTGTTTGAGTACAACCCGAAAACCAAGCGCCAAAGCATGGAATGGCACACTTCAAGTTCTCCAAGATCCAAAAAAGTAATAATGAGCAAGTCGAAGATCTGATGCATCCTGACTTGTTTTTTCATAGCCAGAGAATTGTCCATAAAGAGTGCCTACAGGCCAAACAGTAAATCAACACTTTTACAGAGCGGCTCTTGAAAAACTCCGAAAAAGGGTCATGCGTGTGAGACCAAACGTCAAGAACAACTAGATGTTGCATTACGACAATACGCCTTGTCACACAACCAGTTCAGTAAACGAGTTTTTAGCCAGTTAATATTGTGGCTCCTCAATCTCTTTATTCCTGACTTGAGTCCTTGTGACTTTTTTCCCTTCCTGAGATTGAAAAATCATCTCAAAGGACGTCATTTTGGGACCATAGAAAACATACAAACGGCTGTAACCGACCAGCTGAAGGCTATTCCAGTATATGAGTTCCACTGCTATGAGGAATGAAAGAACCGTCTCCAGCGCTGTGTGGCTTCCCAAGGAAGTTACTTTGAAGAAGACAATACTGAATTGTAATTCTATTCGAATAAAAAAATCAATAAAAAAATCACTATCATTACTTAATTTACACACCTCGTATATAGTAACACGAGTAAACATGTTTTCATGCTGAAATTGTTTGCGTCTATTCTATTTTGTCAATCTAGCTAGTTTCATATCTACAAAATTATATTTTCGGCATATTATAATATTTTTTTACACTCCTGTTCGGAGGAAATGGTCATATTTCCGAATTTGCTCTAAATCATTAGGGTTATCGGTTGTCATTTAGAAAACAATGACCGATGACATATCTGGAAAACGAAACACGATTTGAATATGGTATTTGTTAAAAAAAAAAATCGACCAGTGCGGGGAAAAACCAACAAGAGATATCGAAATTATTCCCAACTTTACGACCTTTTAGCGATAAATATGTTTTAATAAATAAATATAAATATAAATCATAAAATCATATCATTCGACATTCACTTCAAATGAGTTTATCGTGCAATTCATTCCCTAAATGCATTAAAACGTTTAGTAGTTGCTTAACAAAATTACAGACAAACAAATTAACAACCGCACAGAACTTGTACCTTAAAATATGACTTATGTTTTATGAGATTTAATGTTTACTTATTCAATATAAAAAAAATTATTGCAGTACATGTGTTATATTCTTACAGGTGTTGCATAGTATTTTATTTTTCGAAAGTAAAAACCACTGCCTTAAAAGTTTCCTTTTTTGGCATCTGTCTATTGGGTAAAAATACCAATACCCTTTTTTAAAAGTGTGACATTTGACATTTTACAATTTTCTGTACTTTAAATACAAATATGAGGCTTATTTCATTATTAGCTTATTTAATTACTTCAAATCTGTTGGCGCAATCATGGGTGTGTCAAGGGTTTCCCTAAAGTAATATATCTAATTATTTGCCAGATATCTTTTCCATAAAAAAATATTTGGACTCGGCAGAATATTTTATGGCTTTTTAAACAATGTTCTTGCTATCGTTTTGCCGATATTATGTGTACGTCCTTTTATTACATGACTGTAGAAATATTTGACTACAGAAATGACTCAATACTTAATTGACCAATATTAGTTAACCGGGTATAGGGTATGAAATATCATCTGCTTATTTACTATTTGCAGAAAAAATATTAGCTTTGTAGCAACGGCGGTGTAATTTTGACGTTTTTTAAGCAGACAATTAAAATAACAAGTTTATACACACAGAGTAAACATCCTCCCTCTGAAAGCTGTAGCTGTGTAGATGGACGATACACATACATATGAATATGACAACGGACAAGTACATTCATGCCTCAGAGAGGTGCCAACTCTTTCTTGTGGCACTCGAATCCACCAACAATAGCCCTGGCATTTTGGGTTAGGCTGCCACCCTGATGCCAAATTACCAGGCACATAATTGTCGGGCTATACGGAATTTATTATGGCATTATGTATATGTAATTCGCACTTAGGGTTGCCTGATTGGTTATTTGAAATTGTACAGCGAATAAGAGCAAAGTTGCCAAATTCAGATACAGAATGCCATGAGGTGCGAAACACGTATAAAAGAATGCTCTTGAAATATTTATATAATTCATTAAAATAAAATAAAAAAAATACAGCGTTTTTTTTGTAATTATTAATATGTGGACGAAAAAATATTAATCCGGAATTTACTTAGAAATGTTGGTTATGTGTAAGTCTAAAACAAATTTCTGTCTTGTGCATTCTAACATTCTAAGTAATTATTAAGTAGCACATAACTGTTATTTTGCAAAATTGGTGTCTGTATCCTATTAAAAATGTTTACTAGCTTGAACTATAAACATATTCAAGTAGGTATGTGATGTGATGATGACCTTGTCAATACCCTCAGAGCAATATTAAAAAAAAAAGATATTAAAAAATGGATTCCCCACTGGGGTATCCGCCAATTATCGTCAGATTTTTTTATACTCCACATGTATGTGGATGAAAAGTAAAACAAGTAGACAAATAAAAAGCAGAGTTATCATCAAATATGTTTGCATACCTACCTACTCAAATAGATGGGCGCTACTTTGCTTTGCTGTTTTTAAGGAAGAATATTCGTCTATGCATTTTAATATTAACCTCTTCCAAAACATTGTCTCTGAAAGTATCATCAGTTATTTGAATGTGTTCGTAAGCCCAAAGGTAAATACATTTTTAACAGGATATCATGGGACAGGTGCTAATTTTTGGAAAATGGCAGTTGTGTATTTAAAATATTAGAATACACAAGACATAAGAACGTTTTACACGCAAGCAGTAGTTCATGATATTTTGTATCGCATTTCCGCACTTCCGTACAAGCTCAAAACATTCTTCAAATTCCATATGCATTCTCCAGTTATTTTATTCGCATTGTATACATAAAATTACATAAAACCGTGCTGTATTCAATTTTTTATTTAATTTTAACGAATTATATCTTATACATATGTATGCCAATAGTACCTATTTACGCATACGCCTTTCGCACCTCATGGCATTCTGTACCTGAATTTGGGACCTTTGCTCTGATTCCTGTACAATTTGAAATAACCAATCAGGCAGTCCTGGGTGCCAAATATATATAAAGAATGCCCTTACGCATCCGGGACAAGTCGCCTTACCCATCCAAATGGCGACTGAGTCATCCGCTGCTTAACTTTGACAGACATTGAACGGATTACGATACGCTGTATCCTAAATACACAGTATGTATGTACTTGTCACCAGAGTATTTCACATTCAAAAGTATCAATCGAATGACAGCGTTTCGACATTTAAAACGGATTTTTGGACAATTACTTATAGTTGTAGGAAATGGGAAGAAAAAAATAAAATCAAGCCGTCTCGCAGTCTTTATCAAAAACCAGCCATAATGAGATAAGAATTTTATTCTACACTATTGTCTTTCACTGTATACAAAACAGACATATACTCGTACCGGATGCTTCACAAATGGGTGGCCTATTCAAGATTTTGGCCGAACTACAAATAATATGGCACAACAAGTTACACAAACTGTTATCCCAAATAGTTTCATGTGGAGTTAAATGATCTTAATGCACTGTACAACGCTTGAAAAGTTGCATATGCTGCATTGAGGTGTCAGCCAGATGATGACTGTTTTATTTTTATTGATCTTTAACTGGGTAAACAACAAACACAAAAATAAACAATTAGTAAAATCAACATTAGAAGAGGTGACCGGTTCCCAAGCTACTAGTAAAGCTAAACATAAACACCCCAAATGGTGAACATAAATTAAATTGTACCATATTTTCCTTAATTAAAAGTCAAAACTTTAGTTATCTCTAGAATGGTTGAGGACGAAATTACGTTTAGGGAAACGTTAGTAAACCCAATAGTAAAAACACTAAAATTTAGTCTTTGTCAGAAATATTTTGATCGTTTCATCGAAAAGAGGTAATTTCAAAGAAATCGATGAACAGTTTTTTTATCAATCGAATTAACAATCAACATCTAATTAGTTCATATTTGGTTTACTTTAAGACAATTGTTGTATTACGTTCAATCATCATTTTGTTTAGTATATGAGGATATCCATAACATGTCCTCATAACCAGTTATGGGGTGACTCTACTTCAGCTACACGGTTAAAAAATGCAAACATACAACTCAAACTTAGACCTTTCTATGATATTTTGTTTTATCTCTAGAAGAAAAGCACACACTTTTGTAATATGTAATTATAGAAGAATCATAGATTGCAAAAAAACTAGATGTGAAGGTGATAAATCTTCAGGCAGCAGTTTTTACTTCCTTAACATGTGAACTCAACTTACTATTTGCACTTGAGTAATGGCCTTTTTGAAAGTTACACTCTGCTTCCATTTTCATCGATGGCCGTTAATAGATAATAAGTGTACATAACGGAGTGCACAAAGGCGTTCACTGGGCCTGTGTAAGCACCCGCTCCACCAGCGAAAAACTTTACCACTAACCACATCATCAGGAACATTCCGCAGTGGTGGTACACGTGCAGAAAGGTTACCTGTCTATATTTCTTCCGAAGGACGAAGAACACCTAAAAAATATAAAAAATCTCATCATTTATGTTTAAGTCATTAATGCTTTTCAGGTACAAGTGTATGATAAGTGTAAAATATATGTAAGTGTATGTAAGTGTAAAATATAAATATTTCATCATTTATGTTTAAGTCATTAATGCTTTTCAGGTACAAGTGTATTCTTCGACATGCGGAAAAATCAAACGAAGAAAGAATGGTTACTTAATACTGACTAAGTAAATCAATGACGCATTGACTATAGTTTCTACGATAATAAGAGCATCATTCTGCATGATAAAAACTGTACAGTGTAGCAATGGTAACTTTGCCCTTGATCGCTGTAGACAAAACCTGAAATTCTGCTCATTTCTTTTGTAGCTGCAGCCATGAACGTTTCGAGAAGTACAGTCTATTAGTATTTGTTTGAGGGTATCTCTTATATATCTGGGTCACTATGCCTGAGTCTGTTAAAAATTGTTGTTTGATGAGCAGTATGAGGTCTAACGTCTTGCTCAAGTGAAATTCTGACCCGCTTGCAGATTCGATATAACAACGGACTTCAATATTTCGGTGATATAAATGGCTGCTGTTAAACTGCATTGGTTTAATACTAGGAGTGACCTTCTTCCTACGCATATATCCTTCACATAATATTCGTATAATGCCTGAAGTAACGGGTGTATCTCGTTCTAACGCGAAAGTTTCGAAAATTTCGTCTATCACCTCGAAAGCTTCTAACTCTTCTACGTCCATCGTAACCACCTAAATAAAATCTAGATTCATCGCTGAAGCAAATAGAGTTCTTCTCTTGATTCCATTTGAGCTTAGGCTAGAATTGTGTAGGACTAGTCTACACCAATGAAAATCAGAGGATCCTCAGACAACCTAAACGTAATCTTAAACTTCTATATGATCTTATAACCTCAGAATTTTTCCCTAATTTTCTTGCTATTTCATGAAACCGGCTTCTCACATTTCAATAATTCTTTTTCAAATTTGGAGAAATTGTGTAAAACGACGTGGTGCATGAACTCGAGGCATTATCACTTTTAACACCACCACATAAATATTGTTTAAGTGATAAATCATACAAAAAACATCAAAGGAATTTGATAAAAAATATCATTTCTTCTAGCGTTTGTTTTGACACTTTTCTGCAGTCCCATATGAAAACATAAAGATAATTCCGAAAAAAGGTTACAAGTAGGTTTTATCTTAAAGACAAACTATACAATAAACTTGGCATTTTCAGCTTAGTAGAAGCCTGTACACTGGGTGTTTCATTTTTTGTTCTCCAGTATATTTTACGCTTTTAGATTGGACTATTTTTTACTACTGCATACTAAGAGCCTATTTTTTTTTTTTTAATTGAGATTTTATATTTTATGTGTCTGTAGGAACAGACACTGAATCAAACATTTGGAGTCTTGCTTACTGAATTGTTCTTTCATATTTCCAAAATAAATACAACCAGGTGTCTTGTATTTTTTTTTGTGAAAATATACTTGGCCAAATTCAGACCTGTAAACGAACCTCTTCAGATTTTCTAATAGTAAATGTCTATTGAATGCACTAGTCGTATCATTAAACTACGCGTGTTGTCTACTATTAACTAATTTAGAGGTATGGGGACAGCCATTTTGGCGCAGACTCTATTGATTATGAGCCAAGAACACGTGTATTTTTTCCTAGATGTCTGGAAATGATTGTGAAATTTTAGGAAATACAATTTTTTTAAACGCTTCTAACGGAAAATGGCCAATCTGAGAAATTTGTTTAGAACTTCAAGCGAGCTGTGTAATTTTTTCAGAATTTTTGGAGTCTTTTCGGATTTTTTTGAAAAATGGCCAAATTGAAAATGACCAAAACGTGACCAAAAAGTTCTGAAAACAATCAGGCGTGCTCTTTGGATGAGATCTGAACACTTTTTTGTTCTCTAAACTTTTGCCCCAAAGTTCTCCGGGTTTGAGTAAAAAAATTATGAAAGTTTCCCTGTCCAATGTGTACTTTTGGACGAGATATTGGACCCCATGTTGGAATTAATTTTTTCTAAGTACATAACATTTAAGTACAACTCTCGAATGCACTTTTCCCCTAGTTTTTCTGTCGAAAGAAAAATTTTCCAGTCAAAAATCATGTTACAAAAAAAATTGACCTGAAAAATCGTGCTCTTTTCAACTTAAATGGCCAAAAACAGGGGTAAGGTTCAATTTTTTGGTGCCATTCGAAAGAGCACCCCCAAAAATACTCGGAAAGACATTTCCAGATTTTTTTCATCGTTTCTTGTACTTGGCACGTTGCTAAAGGGAGGATATACAAAAACTGTAGTTTTGACTCAATGGGTTAATATACACACTGTAAGTGTAAAGCAGAATACCATTAAATTTTCGTTGGAAGATTGTTTGTCTATCATTTGTGAGTTATATGTACACAAATTTTTAAACTGGCACTTTTTCCTAAACCATTGATATTTTTTAACTTGAACACATAACCTTCATGAGCCATGAAATAAGAATTTTATCTATATAATTTAACTGACCTAATATCTTTAGGTTTAAAAGATACCAAAACATGTAATTTCATCGAAAAGGGACACACACTGTATATTACGTATTTACATTACTATCATCAGTTTATTAGGCAATAGCGAAATAACTGCTAACTAGTCATTGTCTACATTTAATTTATGGAAAATTATGGTAGAATGTCTGTAATAGGTATTTTAATTGTTTAAAGCTTTTTTTCATATACGTTTGTGATTTGATTGTGATTGTAAAATTGGCATATGCATGTAATTAAGTTTACCTTGTATAAAGTTGTTTTAAAGGAGACATACATATTTAATACTGAGAAAAAAATATATAAAACATAATAATAATGAATACAAAGTTGCTTTAAAAGAATGTATAGTAGGTCAATATTATTGACAACAAGATCAAAAATCATTTTTCAACATATTAAATGAACAATGGATAGTTGATATGAATAGTAGCAGTTCCAAAGCAGTAAAACTTTATACAACACACACATACACAGTGGTAGTCAAAAGTTCCCTCCCCGCCTCATATCTTTTAACAGTTGTACTTAGACTAATGAAATTTGGAGAGGAAAATAAATGGATGTAAGTTTCTCTACTACAGGTAATACATGATGTAATCGTCATAGATGTCGTCACAGGGTCAATGTGTCCAATATACATTGGAAAGTATTTAAAAACCTATTCAGTCACACTAATTTTGTTTGGATTTAATTCTGATGAGGTCCAGTGACCGAGCTAAACGTTCTATCGGACCTCGTCGTTCCGTTCATCTACCACGATATTCCTCATCCAGATAACGTCTTACTACACCATAATAGTATGCAGGAGCACCATCTTGTTGAAACGTTATTTCCAAGTTACCAAGATCATCTGGATTGTCTTCAAGAATTTCAAGGATTAATTGCGTTTTGTAACACCTCCAGACACATTTCGCTGATAAGTAGGTATGCCAAAATTCAAGCCCAACTATATGGTTTCCCATAATACCTTCTCAGACATCACTTCTGCTAGAAACTGTGTATGTTTTTCACGAACCATGTTTGCATTTGTGTCACTCCAATACCTTCCATTTTGAATGTTAACATTTTCATTGAGGTAGAAAGTACTTTCGTCACTAAAACAAATTGTTTTTACATAGTCAGGTTGTTGGCCAATTTTAGTGGACATATTTTCACGAATTCCAGTCTTCGGTCGTGGTCGTCATCTGAAAGTTGATGCATCGTTTTTAATTTGTATGGAGGTTAAATTTGTTTTTGTCAACACCCTTTGACTGACTTCACAGGCAGATGTCACTTGGGCTGTGGAAGAAGTAGGGTTTGCTACTGTTTCTGTAACTATAACAATTTTTTTTGGCATTAGAAATTTTGAGGTCGAATAGATCGTTTGGCATTATTAACACTTCCTGTTGTTTCAAACTTATGAAGAAGCTCCCTCAAATAAGTTCTCGATATAGGACGATCGGGGTACCTCTCATTAAAAAAGAGTTCCGCTGCGAAGCTAATTATTTCCACTTTCACCATATATTAAGATAGCTGCTACGTTGTCAGCTAGAGCAAGTACCATTTTGCTTATTTAGATGCTTAAATGTCTCGCTAAACAATAATTAAAATAAAAGTCAATGCATAAACACCCGTAAAAACGCAACTAGTCAAAGACTTTTGATTAGCACTATATATGAAAGGGGAGATGTGACAATACAGTTAGCAACTGTGTTGCCCAATTATAATTTTTATAACTCTGAAATAATTTTGATAATGTCAAATTACTTTAAAGGAACTTGTTTCTTTATAATATAACCTGTTTCAAAACAATTATTTTATTTACATTACGACCTCTTTGCGCCTTTGTACCTCAATCTACCAATTTTTCCATCGAAATAATTTGTCTTTTTTTTAAATAGACATATCATTCAACTTACAGTGTCGAGTAGATCTGCTAGTTTTAGAGGAAAAACAGATGGTAAATTTTCAGTACAAAAACATTCCTAGGAGTCAAAGCATAATCAATAGGATCACAGTCGTCTTTTATATAAAAATACTTCAATTGCGGCCTGCAAAATAATAAGATAATTCATTAGATTGATTAATAGTTATTTAATATCGTTAAGTCAAAAATTGGCAAGAAACTAACTACATAGAGTCCAGTCATTTTCGGAAGGCGATGTAGGAAAAAAACGTTGGTGAGACCCGACAAATACGTCTAAGCGCTTTGGACTTCTTTGTAATATATTTAAGGCACGCCCAGATGCGCCAATACGCTTAATATTCTACGACTAATATTACTGAAGATTTACTTAGATCAGAGACCAATCAACGTTTTATTGCTTACATCGCCTTCCGAAAATAACTGGACTATAGCATAGATACGTATACATATGTATATGTAGATAATAGGAAATAATGCAATACAGTAAATAAAACAAAATAGTATTTTATTCACTAATTTATGAAGCATGCCAAAATTTTGGCCTTCATTAATTCCCATTATTAAAATTCCTTATACGTGAATACCATGAGGAATTAAGTCAGGGTCCAATGGGTCGCTATAGTGTAGTTATGACACTAACGGTAAAATACGTAATAGGTGTAATAAAGTTGGCAGACAAGCGTAGCGTACGCGTCATAAGTATAATGTTCAAAAGTAAATAATAGCCTTTCACACGTTTGCCATATTTTGCTATGAAATTATATCACACTGTTCAACGTACTGCATACGACGGAGGTAACACAACAGCACCAGCTAATACAGGAGTACTGGAATCAAATTAAATTGAGGTAACCCCCATCACATGCTGCACGAGTTGTCAATGTGTCGCGTCGCCGTTAGCTCACCTTAATGTGTAATAATGTTTTACAATTTTTCAATGACGGCTGGTGGAATTTGAAATTCTTGTATTTTCGTAAGGAAGGATGGGATCCACATCATATTTTATTGGGTGACTACTAGACCTAAGTAGAAGGCTATAATAGCAACAACACCTTGCAAAATTTGTTGAAAAAAAAAACAAAAAAAAACGCGTGTTTCATCAGTAGATCTTGGAAACGGCTTGCAGAATGTTTGCGAAATATACATATTTCTTTGACGATCACCAAGTCAATGTAAAAACTATACATTCTTGCGCTTTTTGCAAAATTTTCATTTTACTTAAAGATACAGCTGTCACAAAATATTAAAAGCAAAATGCTGGGGTGGAATAAAATTTCAAGTTATCATTTTGCAAATTTATCTTTTGACAAATTAAAAATTATGTCTTACAAATCTCGAAATTAAAAAAATAACAAGTATAAATGGTTTAAAGATTCTTGGTGATTATGAACAAAAAAAATAAATAATTGGCAAATATTTTGAAAACCGTTTCCAAGATGATTTTATGACATGACAGCATTATTTTAGGTCTAGTAATCACACCCTAAATAATTATGTGGGTCCCATGCTTCGTTATGATAATACGAGAACTTCAACTTCCATTAACCACCACTGCGAACTTTTTGATGATAATACGAGTACTTAAATTACCATTCTGAAACGTTTACATATCATTTGCAGAGATTTCGACGTGTATGACTAATAGTTTGGCCTATGTTTGGCCTTATTCGGAACTCTCAAAATAGTTTGACTTGTGTACCAACATTTAAATTGCTTCATATATTTAAATTTACTTCCCAAAATTGAAATATGAATGGTCATCAAATTTATTCTTTAGTTATTTTCTAACACTAGGGTTTATTAAGATACTAACATTTTTGTCATAGAAAGTAAAAAGAACGCAATTATTAATTGGTCTCACTGAACTGAGTGTGTTTCAAAGCACGATGTTGGACAACATACGAGGTGTGTAAATTAAGTAATGAGACTGGCAACGTAGTATCCGATCTAGCAACACTGCGGAGGCGGGACTTCAGTGTAACGCACCTTGTAATGCACCTTCAGTACAAGTTTGAATTTGTCACTTGATTGTTCTTTGTGACTGTTTTCGTAAGCCGGATTTTTCTAGCGCGTTTTAAAAATGAGTGACATTAATTTTGAGTAACGGTGTTCTATCAGGTTTTGCTTCAGACTTGGACGCAGTGCAACGGATACTTTTGCAAAACTTCAACACGCCTACGGAGACAGCGTTTTTCAAGAGCTTTAGTTTTTCGGTGATTTAAGGCATTCTCAAAAGAAAGAGAGTCGATTGAAGATGAGCCATGCAACGGAAGGCCTAATCTTCAAGAACCGATGAAAATTTCGATAGAATACGGGATCTTGTGCATTCAGATCATCGGTTGACGACAAGAATGATAGGGGAAGAGTTAAATTTGAATCACACCACTGTTCATCAGAGTTTGACTAACGAAAAGGGGACCTGAAAAATCTGCGCACAAATGGTTCCAAAAACCTTTCGCAGGAACATCAGGAGAGAAAGGTGTCTTGACTTTTTGGAATAGATTGAAAATGATCCCCAATTTATGGAACTTGTCATTACTGGTGACGAGACTTTGGTGTTTGAGTACGACCCGGAAACCAAGCGCCAAAGCATGGAATTGCACACTTCAAGCTCTCCAAGACCCAAAAAAGCAAGAGTGAGCAAGTCACACAGCCATTTCAGTAAACGAGTTTTTATCCAGTAAAAACATTCCTGTGGCTCCTCAGCCTCCTTATTCGCCTGACTTGAGTCCTTGTGACCGTTTTCTCTTCCCGAGATTGAAAAATCACCTCAAAGGACGTCATTTTGGGACCATAGAAAACATTCAAACGGCTGTAACCGACCAGCTGAAGACTATTCTAGTATATGAGTTCCAGCACTGCTATGAGGAATGGAAGAACCATATCCAGCGCTGTGTGGCTTCCCAAGGAAGTTATTTTGAAGGAGACAATACTGAATTGTAATTCTATTCGTATAAAAAAAATAGAAAATCAGTTTCATTACTTAATTTACATACCTCGTATAAGGAAACTAGTAATGTTGACAAACGTTACTAGAATCAGAAACAATTACACGACCACATAGAGAATAATAATTTGGTCAATTCTTCTCATAGTCGTTATCCTTTGATTCGTAACCACGATGAAACTAGTTAACAAATAATGTTGAATAAATTTGATTTACATAGAAATGCGGTGTCAATAATTTCATTGTATTGGGTCATTTGCACATGAATTTGTAACGCGCAAAACAAAAGAATTATGGTTAATCACCCTGAGCTGATAGACCCCTGGAAAAAAAAGAAAACTGATTAATAATGTATTATTCATAAATTTGACTCTATACACCATAGACCAGTGTGACACGAATAATCAAACATATTTATTAGCAGTGACAGCGGCGTTGGCAACGAAAAAGAGAGAGAGAGAGAGAAAGAAATCGTTTAAAATCGACACAAGATTTGCTACCCAAATTGGTTACTCAGACCTCCTTTATAATTCTCCAAATTCTATCAAAAACTGCTTGTTCATTTTCTGAAAATCTGACATTATGTTAAAACTCTTGATAAAATGAACATTGTCGGCTCCGATGACACTGAGAATACACGTGGATTAGGTCCACATACGAGTAGGGATAGTCTGGAACAGTGGCCATGTTTTTATAAAAATTGTAATAAAAGCTAGAATTCATCTTTTTTTAGACCATGATAACACTAGGTGACTGTGACCACTGTACCTACCATGATGGTACTTGATACTGATCAATATTTAAATTAATTTTTAACATATTATTAAAAATGTATCACAATAATAATAATAATAATAATAATAATAATAATAATAATAATAATAATAATAATAATAATAAACGTCTTTATTTACGGGCGAAGTTTAGTACAAAAATACTACTCTTACACTTAACCCAAAAGATATATAAATGTAGTTAATAATAAAGAAATAAATTATCGCAAAAAAATTACAAAACTAAATAAATTGATATAAAAATTCAACGGTAGCAGTAATAATAAAATTTGTTCTATAGTAAAAAAAAGAAAAAAAAAAAAACAAATAAAAATCGATATATAAAATAAACTAGATAATTGTCAGACTAAAAATATTATGAATACATTATATGCAACAACTTTATTGCTCACTTAAAAGTTGTAACTTAATTTTCTTTTTTAGTTTTTTATCAGAAAAATAGTGAAATTCTGAGGTAGCTCATTCAGAATTTTTGCTGCTCTATAAGAAAAACTTTTTTGAAACTTAGCAGTGGTGTGATAAGGAATGTTATACAAACATAAATTCCTAATATTCCTATTGTGTGAATTGTAATTGATATCTATTGTACATGTTCAACCATTGAGCCATGCCAAACGTGTGCTAGATGTGATCGTATTTTCTAATGTTATATATCAAACGCAGGCAGGAGTTTTGTACTTTTTGAATTCGATTTTTTTCAAATATATTTAGAAATGAGCCATATACTACATAACAATAATTAAAGAAACTCAGCACTAAAGCTTCACATAACACAATTTTTAAATTATCCTGTAGCAGATGACGGCTAGCATATAAAAGTTTCAGACTACTATAAGCTTTCTTCAAGAGTGAATTCACATGATCAGTAAACTCAAGTTTATCATCAATAATTACACCTAGATTTTTCGTCTTCTTAACAACTGGTAGAAGATTATCGTTTAATCTGATAGAAAAATTTGTAGATACCGGTTCTTGTTTTTTGCTGCCAATTATCATAATATGGCATTTGGATGGATTAAGATGTAAATTATGGTCTAAAGAAGTCTTCCAGATATTTTGAAGGTCTTGATTAATTATATATTCTGCAACGATATACTCTTGGAGGTAGAAAGCTATAGTAAATCTGAGTATCATCTGCGTATGCCTGTATGTTACAGTTTTTAACGGCCTTAAGTATATCTGATGTATATATTGAAAGAGCAAAGGTCCAAGAATGGATCCTTGTGGGACACCCGATATTACAGAGTTGGAATGGGATAAAATGTTGTTAAACGAGACAATTTGTTGCCTATCGGACAAATATGATTTTAAAAAAATAAGAGAGCTATTCTGAAGGCCATAATATTTCAGTTTAGCACAAATCAAACTATGGTCTATGGTATCAAAAGCTTTTGAAAAATCTAAAAGAACTAACGCATAATAATACGGCTAATCAGCACCGACCGATCAGTGGACTTCAACAGACCAGATATTTTGCTGATCAACAAGGAACAAGGAAGGGGGATTATCATAAACATCGCAGTGCCACTTACCCACAACACTCAGAAGACTGAATGGGAGAAGATCTCGAAAGCTGATCTCGAACTGAAGCGCCTATGGGAACTTGAGAAGGTGGAGACGTACGCCCTAGTAATATCGGCAGAGGGAGTGATGACGACCAGATTCACCGAGAACATCGCGGCATTAGGACTGTCTTATAATATTATTATAAGTAGCAAGAAGGTAGTTGTACTAAAAACTTGTCACATTGTAAGAAAAGTTTTGGGCGAAATAAAAATAATAATCAACTATCATCAATTACCACCGGAAGAGCAACACCGTTACCTGGGAAGGTATCAAGATAACAAGATCAACCACACAACTAAAGAAAAATTCCAATAGAAATATAAGAACCGCGTGACAAAGTTGCTAAATACGGTTTTATCTGGAGGCAAAATTCAGGCACTTTCACACTAACTCTTCAGTAATTAGATCCTACCTGGCTCAAAGACGAGGTGGAAGAGATCTATTAAACATAAAAAATCAGTGCCTTAAACAAGAAGCTTCCTTAAGAAGATAACTACTAACCAACAGGGACCCGCTGTCACTCAACAGAAGTATGGCATGTTAGCGACGGCTCCGCCATACAACAAATATACCCCGGAAGCTGTGCTGGAATCGGAAGTAGCAGTTATGTAGTAGGATAGGCTAATCATCACCGACCGAACAGTGGACTTCAACCGACCAGATCATAGACATCATAGACATGGCAGTACTACTTACCCACAACATCCAGAAAACTGGAGAAGGTGGTGACATACATACACCCTAGTAATATCGGTAGAGGAGTGATGACGACCAGATTCGACAAGAAAATCGCGGCATTAGTACTATCTTATAATATTATTAGAAATGGCCAGAAGGCAGTTGTAATACAAACTTGCCACATTCTAAGAAATGTTTTGGGATAGGATGAATTTCCTCTCCTCGCCTGAGCCTAATTTCTGCTGGAGGCGGGGATGATATATCAAGCCATCACTGTCCGCAGCAGGAATGAGTGAATGTTTCCCAGCGTTTAAGCTCAGAAGTATGACTATAAAGTCGTTGTTGTAAGTTACCGAGGTGTAACTCTTTTTTATTTAAGTTGTGAGATTAGGACCGTAGAGCGGTGGACTGTATGGGGGATTTTTGAGGGATAAACTACTGGGCTCCGTTTTTAACAGCAATTTACTTCGTCGAGGGGAGATCCACTTTACATTTAATACACATGTACTAAACACAAGTAACAAAATGTTTTCGATCACAATAATACAAATTTTTGGGCAGTCAAATGCCGCTGGTGCTACATGAACTTGAAACTAAACTGAACTGATTACTAAAATGCGACTGAATACCATTACTGGCCTCACCAAACTGCTACTAGACTGAACCGTGCTAGAAAACTAAAACTGAACCGAACTGAAGAGCTGATCGTTTGCCTCGGAAGTTTTGTATTTAGCGTACGCGCTTCACTATGCACAATGGCGCTGCTTACGCACGAATAATTCAAATTCAAATTTGTACGAACCATTCCTCAACGGTCGGTGATATAATGCTGATTAAATTGATTTAAAAAAGAACTGAAACATACCGGGTGTCTCAGTTGTAGTGTTCCAATGGCATATCTCCGTTAGTTAATAAGATATAAATTTGAAATTTGGGGCATCTAATTTACACGTAAAGTTCTTTACATAGAGCCTAATATTAATATTCTGCCGCTTCGGGTTTAACCGGAAACGACCATAACTTTCTTATTTCAAATGACACCCTGTATATTTTTCTCAAAATGCCCTTTCCAATGATGTATCACACTTTGTATTTTGGATTTAAGAAAGGAAGCAAAATGGAATTTTAAAGATTTTAAATGGATTTTGTCGAAATTTATGAGAATAATGTGCTTTGCTTTGGATTTAAATTATAAAGTTGCTAAGATACACTTTTCAAGATATGCATGTTTAAGATCTCTGTCAAAAAGAATAGTTACTTTAATAAGCGTGATTTGCAAATATTTTATTGAGAGTCAAATAATAGAAAAATAGGTATGTTAAATAAATTACAAGGAAATTTTACGACACTAATTTTATTTTTACGGGACCATGACTTACGAATATCTAATTGACACAATAACCATGAGCACCAGAAATTATGCTAACAAAAATGTTCAAAGTGTTGTCCATTTGCTTCAACGCAACATTCGGCTCGATGCAAAAGTTCACGAGTGGTAACACTTCTTAATAACTGGACATTAAAAGCTTCACATTCATTTCTAATTCTATTTTTTTAAGTCTTTTCTTAAAAATTTCTTTCTAAATTTTTTCCGTCTTCGACATTTGAAAAATTGTCGTTATTCATTATTAATACCACTTTTGTTCGAAGCAATTTTAGGTTTTAATACAAACCAATAACTTTATAAACTGTCAAAGTCAAACAGTTAACAATTATTCAAATATTTTTTAAAATCTTTAAAATTCGATTTTGCTTCCTTTCTTAAATCCAAATTACAAAGTGTGATCCATCATTCGAAAGGGAATTTTGCGTATAACTCAAATTTTGAGAAAAATATACAGGGTGTCATTTGAAATAAGAAAGTTAGAGTCGTTTCCGGTTAAACCGGAAGTGTCAGAATATTAATATTAGGTTATATGTAAAGAACTTTATGTGTAAATGAGATGCCCCAAATTTCACATTTATATCTTATTAACCAACGCAGATATGCCATTGGAACAATACAACTGAGACACCCGTATACAGCAAAGTAGTTAAACGACACGTTAACAAATACTATACATGGAAAAACTAGATTAGAAATCAAGCGTATAATTTAATTTTAAACAACGGGTAATAACAAAAGCTATTTAATACAATCAAGAGATTGTTGTATTAATAAATGTTTACATGTATTATGTATAAATCGTCACTATTAGTTCGCTTCGTTATGTAGGTATTTATTCGGTACGCATAATTTTCACCGCTGTAGTTTACTACATGTGGTCAATTTAAAGTTAAGTTCATGTAAAAAAAGAAACTTTGAAACCCAGGGATACTACTTGTTAATATTCTTGGGATGTTACTTGGACCCCTCTGCAGTGGGTGGGAACCACTTCTTTACAAATAGAAATGTAGCACGAAAGTGGCCATTGTTTCTGCGTGGCCACTGTTCCAGACTGTCCCCTGCCTTCGTTTGTATGGCATGAAGACGGACGGATCTTCAAGTCGGTTGATGTTTTGCCCGACGCGATGTGCAAGTACGTCGTTTTTTCGATACACTCTTGATGCTGTTGTCCGATCATGCCAACAACCGTTTTATACGTCATATGAATCGGTTAAAAGAGTCTGTTGGACCTTTCAGATAAATACGTTATCTTCATCTGTTGACTAAAGGTTATTTCTCAGGCAACAGAATAAATTATAAAGGTTGCTTATAACTAGACTCGAGAATAGAAAAAAAACTATTATCTATTACAGTTACTGTTGCCTCCTATTTTTGTGTAATAATCATTCCCTAAAATATGATGTTGGTCCCATTTTTTCCTTATAATACGAGAGTTTTCAGTTCCACCAGCCGTTGCTGCTACCTGCATCCTCTTTATAGGGTTCTGTTAGGTTCCGCAAATTCTCGGCTCTACTTATAACCTATGTATTTCCTCATGTAATAACTCATGTTTTACTAAGATACATATGTTTTATTAAGACTACTATTTCATCACTTCTATTTGAATTTATCAGATAAATTCCTTTCAAATCTGACAGACAAGTTGCCCCTAAATATCAGCTCGTGATACCATTGTTACCATACAATTTATGGATTAATTCCAAAGTAAGTACGAAGAGATGAAAATATTAAGTCGAAAATGATGATTATTTTCACAATGATTGGCAGATTCGGCTTATTAACTACACTTCAACCAAATGTAAACGAAATGAGTCTCAAAATTTACGCGCTACCGACCGACGACAGTATTGGGAAACACGTGCTCATCACATGGAATCGAATACTTGAAATGTACAGAATATAGCAAAAAACGGTAACATACTAAATTTAATTATTTTTGAAGATATTGACTGATTTTTTTTATTTTAACAAACTTATACTTGATATTTAAAGCAGATATTGTGGGAGCTTGAGACCAACGAAAATCGTAATTTTTAAAGTTTTCCCACAAAACTTTTTTAATGAAGACTAAAGATTTGAGATAAAATCGAATTATTGTTAGTAGAAGCCCGTTGGTAAATCAGTAAAATAGTAAAACACAATAAATCAGTAAAACAGGAAAGGTCTTAACGCTACTGGAATATTGTTATAACGAGCCATCCAAAAAAAAAAAAAAAAACTTAATCAAATCTGGCCATGAACGAGAGAAACACAAATAACGGTTATGTTGAAGCTCGAAACGAAACATTGTCGTCAAACTTTTGCCAAATGACTGTCACGATTGCAAAATAAATAATGCCTGTCATATAATGTAACAGCCTTGACAATTAAATAGGATTATAAATTTAAGATCAAAAATAGAAACACGTCTTTTTTGGTCGGCCAACTTTGACGACATATTTTAGAGTATTAGTTAACCTGCACTGATCGATCCATCATTCATGTGCATGAAACGTCGAATAAGATATCGAATATCGGGACAGCGTCCGTCACATGTTACGGTGGAGCGATGGATAAACAATTTTGCGGAACTGATCTTTAGTGGCAGTGAATTGCGTTGTACTTACCGTGTGAGACAGTGCACAGACGTAGCACGTAAAAACATATGTTTTTCAACATGTTGTTACAGATATAAAGCTCGTGTAAGTGGTGATGTGAGTGCGCGAGACAGACAAAGACAATTTAACTTGGATTTAGTCAAAATGACGGTAGCGTGTAATACTCTATTAGCCAAATTAGATCATACCGAGTTCTGTTCAAGTTGTCCAGAATGCTGTGAGTGGAAAGTACGCGAAGTTAGTTTACCTGCAGAAGCAACTGTAAGACGATTTTACATAGCACCACTGTGTGAGGACATAAAAAAATATCGACACGGAATTACACGATAAACCTATATGGCTTAGCGTTAACATGACAACGGATGTTAAAGGATAGAACATACTTAGCGTAGTGGTTGAGGAGCTGAATGAGGCATAATCCATGAAAGTGCATTTGAAAGCTTCAAGGACATGTACTAATTTAATCCATGTCACATGTTTGGCACATGGGCTTCACTGAATTGCCGAAACTGTTAGTCTAATGTTGACAGCCTTGAATATGATACAAGTGAATGTGATACCGGTATTTGTGAAAGCAACATCCAGAAGAAAAACGGTTTCGGACGTTCTACCAAGGACACCGCTACCAGCGTAACCTATTGTGACTCGTTGGGGCACATTAGTAGGCAGTAGTAGGCAGTAACAGCAAGGATTACGAGAAAATTTATATACACTGGGTGTCAGGTAATTAATGTACAACCTGCTGGGGGACCTCAAGCCAATTCTGTAAATGAGCTTTCATGTCTAGTAGTAAGTTCCGAGTGAGTTTTTAAGATTTTTAAAAATTTATTACCATAATTTTTTTAAATTGCGCCTTTTTTATTTGACTTTCCAACTTTCCAACTTTGGACAACTTCCTCAAAAAATATTTCAAAATAAGTTCAAATTATTGCTTTTTTAACGCTAATTTTCACATTTCAAATTTTATGTCAATATCTGTAATAACTTCAGAGATATTTACTTCGTTTCACATTTTTGCCCATCATTGTATTATCTATTTAATCTATTTTTTTTTAATTAAAGTGGAATTAAAAATGGTCAACGCACGAAAATTTGAAAATTATTTAAAAAAATAAAATAAAAAATAGAATAATAATAATTCCCGGATTTAAAATCCAACAGACCAAAACTAATAAAGAAAAAGGTCGCCAATCTCTCCGCAGATATTAAAAAATATATATTTGTGTACACCTACTTACATACATTTGGATTAACTGCACTCGAAAGTAAACTAAGCGGGAATACGTAATAATCTATACAGCGCCCCAACTAAGTTTTAGTAGTTCCAGTGAAATCGAAAGGTATATAAAGTAATTCCTGTTGTCTACGAAGATAAGGGACAATAATTTTTAAAAGGAATGAAATATGCATTTCGGGCTATGATTGTTGCTAATGAATCAAAATTTGAAGTCATTTCCCTTTAAAAATTTTCCTCAAAATGTTTTCCTTAACATTTTATATTTTATTATTAAATCTATATATAGTGCAGTGATTGAAGTAAAAAACATCTAAGCAATCTAATTTAAAAAAAATGTTACAAATCGATTGCCATTAAAATTGTACAGAAGGGGAATTGGAACCTTCGGTGTAGAAACCATTGGTGAGTGCAAAATGAGCGAATTCGATTCACCTGTTGAGTAGGTCACGAAAATGTATCTGAATATAGAATACTTTAACGTTTTGCTATTTTATCCACAGCATTCTAGATATAAAATAAAAACTGTAAACTTGAGCAATATTTCTAAAAAAAACTGATTATTTCTCGAATCTAGTTGGCTATGGAAAAACGTGAAAAATGGTAAACGATTTCAAATTTCGAGCCATTTGTAAGAGTGAAAACCGGAAGCTCATATATTGTTCCTTCTTCATTATGTATATCTTCGTAGACACGTTTAAAATTGTAGAAAATTTTAAAATTGTGATAATCAGTGAAGGGAAAAAGAGGGTACCCCATGATTATGCACCCGGTATATTTTATTTGTCTACATATTAGCGCATAGCGCATAGCGCATCGCTTGCAACCTCCGCCACTGACGTTGTTAAATTGCCATTGCGACTGCCTTTTTTACTTCCTATCACGCGGATGACTCATTTCATTATTTATTCATTTGGCTAAATAATTATAGGCAATAGAGTATCATATTTGACTTCTAAAAGTATTGACTATCTCGTCCGTCATCTATTATGAATTACTGCTCGGCCTCTGGTCGGATCACGGGCAACGATCAGTCTTGCCCGTAGGTAGTCTTAGCCGTTACGTTCGAGTATATGTGTTATATTTATTTAATATATGTATGTATGTTCATTTAATTTTAATTTAATACAGCCAACGCCTATGGAAATTAATTAAAACGTGCTACTCTAATTACATTAATTACATGTTTATCTAAAGTAGATACTATATGTTAGATACAAAATTATACAGTTGACTATTTGCCATGCAATACTACTCTATTGTAATATAACTATTAAGTATAATTTGTATTAAATTATACAGAACTAAAACTGCTTTTAGTTTGAAGGCTTTCCTGTTCTCCATCAATTTTGGTCCCAAATTATAAACAAAATATAAATAGGCGGCAGTCACCAGAACTGGTTTTAGAGGAGATGACATCAGGGAATAGACCCAGTTCGTCTGTTCGTGGATCTGAAATAAGAAAATCTCTTTACAAAATGTGGTAATGCAGACAAAAATTAAATGATGTATCCATAGAAAGGTTCATAAATGTTTACAAAAAATTAACACTGAAATAGGAAAGCGGAGTGTATGTGTATACCCATGTAGTCCAAAGATTTTCTTCAAAAAGTTTTGAAGGGAAGTCTTGAAGAATAATACCAACACATTAACAAACAGAAATTTTTAGACACAGTTATATAGAATACAATAGAGGAGCTTTGGAGCAAAACCAAATAAGTCCACTTTTTTTTATGAAAATTGAGTTAGCGGCGGATTTCAACTGAGTTTGTTAAATTTCTCCTTATAAACTATCTGTTCCAAATCAACACCGAATAAATCCTTGTAAAATTCAATGTTGAAATCGATGTTTTCGAGCAACAAGGAATAAATCCAGAAAATCTGTAACTTCTATGTAATATAATATGTGGCACCAGGGTTATCTTAGGAGAATAAAAATATGCAAGGTCCTTATTGCCTTCGCCGTCGGGCGGCATCGTATCTTCTCCACGTGCTTGGAAAAGAGTAGGAAATGGAAAAACAGTTTCGAAAAGAGTGGGAAAGTGACCAAAATTCTGAATGGTACTGGAAGCTGCTATGTAAAGACAAAAGTGAAAGTAATGAGGAAATAACTCAGGAAGAGGATGGTATAAGAAATGAATGCGATTGCTTGGAGGTGGAATGTGCGCTCCAAAGTTTTGTTAATGGTTTGTTTTTATATTTTTTTAAATATTTCATGTTCTTCTATGAAAGAGTTTTTGCTATCATTACACAGTACAGGATTTTAAACATTTTAAGTTTATATTATATTTTATTTTATTTTATTTCTTTGGAAAATAAAGCTTTTATTTTAAAACAGTGTTTTTATTGCTGTTTCTTATTAAAATTTTGAGCAAAACCAAATAAATACATTAGTTTTGAGCAAAACCGAATAAATCTACTTCTGTTTGTGTTATATTTCAAGAAATAATAGTTTTTCAAAGTTATAATTGCGAAGGATGTATTATTAATGACGTCTCCAATAGTATTTTTTAACAAACAAAAAAGAAAATCTAATACTTTTAGCGCTCTTGGAAAACCGGCTTTATCTCAAAACCATTTATAATGGATTTATTCGGTTTTGCTTTTAAGCTCCTCAATAGGTTAAGTTAGGTTAAGTTAAAATTTTAATTATTGGTTAAAACATTTGTCTCAAGAGTATAAAGTTGGCAGAAGTTATGGCAACTTTGAAACATTTTTAGAAGCATTTTTTTATTTTATTAATTTGTTCAACACTGTCATATTGTTTAAATCGTATTATACTTCACATGAATATCTGCATATTACCAGTACTAAGATAACGAGTACAAATTATTCAAGTTCTCTGTGTACGTAGTTACTAGATTGAATTTCCATTTTTTAAACTGTACGTACAGATTAACATTTTTTAGTTTATCAGAAATGATAAACTAAAGTTGATGCTACTTTAGTTTATGGTAACTAAGAAAAGGAAACCAAAGCACAAGTAATGTAACAGCCAAAGAATTTAAGTTAAGTTGGCCAACCACGATGTGCAAATACTGTTTTCATTGTAAGTCTGCTTGGTATTGTCTGTGTCCCCTAGGGGTAAGTGATCTTAAGACTGCTGCACAGATCCTAATTGATCCAGAGTTGCCAAGATTGGGATAATTCCTGAGTCATCAAATAAATGCTATTTTAAATGAGTTCCAAGAGTTATATGTTATATTATAAGGACTAGGATTAAATGTCACAAGATGTTCTATGGTCAACTTTTTTTGAGCATTTATCTGTGAGTGACTTTGATAATACCAAATTCGACACTTGTTCATCTACTAACATACATATAAGATCACAAAAAAGAAGTCCTCAAAATATGCCGGGTGAATCGATCCTGCATGTGATAAATTATTACTCTTAGAACTGTCATGTTCTAAAATTTTGTTATTCATTACTAGAGCCCGAATGTCAGTCGTGCACGACGTCAAATATCAGGATAGGACCACAGCTCGAGTATTAAGGAGTTATTAAATATTTACCAATATTTACCCTAGTTCGTTGTTACTCCGTACCTGGAATGTTCAGTAGATATCCAGGCTCTATTAATTACATTGCTGTCATTGGAATTGCATAATTTTAAGTGACTACATACATATACATATGCGGATAAATATTCATCAATATTTGATAATCTAAATATTCATAATCTAAATAATCAAAATATTCATGCGGATCAAATATTCTATTTGACAATCCTGAAAGGCATACCATGTTGAATCAACCCACTGGCCATCAACCATTTTACCATTTGTAAAGTATCATTCCAACAAAAAAACTTTGTTTTTTGATTGATTTTGATTGATTTTGTGAGATGAGATTGATTTTGAGTGATTACCATATTTAATTTTCTTGATACTAAAAATTTCACTTCGCAGTTCTTCAGACCAATATTTAAAGACATGAGGGATCGATTCCACGGCATATATTGAGAACTTTTTTTTGATGTTACGATATATACATAGCGTTTTGTCCCGCTTTTAAATGCATTTAAATTGTATGTAAATAATTTATTGTTTAATTTAAACCTAACAGTATCTTGTTTTATGTTATTCTCTTGGTAGTCCTTACCCTCCACCAGCCCCTGTTTATTATAGCACTACATTTTTCAGGAAAATACGATTACTTCCATTATTTCTATTAAAAAATTGTTAAATACAGTGTCTTTAATACTAGTAGTATCTATGGAATATCTAAGTATAACCCCTCAACAGATACGAAGGGGGAGAGGACTTTTGACTGGCACTGTATACAAAATAAACGAAAACCCTGTATATCCATCGTGGGGTCACAAGTAAAAACAATATTTATTTGAAATAACCGTATGTTCCACTCTTTATTTTATAGTTGGGCCTGCGAAAAGACATAGTAATAAAAATACGTGATTAATGCATGTATAACGTGTAACTAGTGCATGCCAGACTGGATCTGATTGGTTGTTAAGAAACTTTGGTCAACCGTTTTACACATTGATACATTTTAAAGCTGCTACCCTATTATTGTTATTATCAAAAGCATATTGGGCTACATAACAGTCTCTGTTGTATCATATTTTAAGTAAGCCATATTTGAGTTCTCGTATACCTACAACTTATCTTTTCTATCCAATATACTTTTGCTTACAATTTGTATAACTTATTTCACAAATTTCCGGCTTCTTGCTGTTGTCTGTTTTATTTTTGTGATTGCCTATAACTTTTTATAAAAAGCTAAAAAAAATAATTATCATGAATATTACAGTTATGAAGTACGTTTTGATTGGAAACTTATAAAACTGTTTATAAATCGTAGATATCTTCAGAAGGTATTTACACTTGTAAAATTTCGTTTACAAAAGAATGGCGACAACCTTTGTCATTTTGTCTTACTCGCGCTGTGATTGGTTAATAAACTGCGCGTAGTGTTGTTAAACGCTGTGATGAGTTGTTAAAATTATCATTTAAAAAATACTTGAATTATTGAAGTGACACTGCACAATAAAATATTCTATGGTTTATGATTTAAGAACTAAGAAAAACAGCATCCACTCCAATCTAATGACATATGCCTCATCTCATAATACTGTATACAAAAAACTTTATAATACTGTGTACATATATTATTGTTAATTATATTACTACGTCATAAAAACAAAAACTACTATCTAGATCAAAACTCAATTGTATTTTCTTACCAGATAACTCATGAAACAGATGGAAGTAACCAACGTACATTTTCTTTAGTATTAAAGCCATCTCAAATGTTCAAACTCTGGCTAAAACTACACGCTGCAGTAATCACTACTAATCAACTTCGTTTCTAAATATCTTTGGGGCAGCTATTTAGTTCATATGTGTTCCAACAATAGCCTGTTTACTTTATCGTCGAATATCTTTTCATAAATTAATTAACGCTAATAACCTTGACAAAAAGTATACACCTAGTGTTACATACAATAACGATATATAAAAAATCTTACGAATTTAATAATTACTAGAATTAATTATTGTAGATGTTTGCTTTTTAAACGAAAAAAAAAAAACCTAAAAAACCCAAAACTAAAATTGATAAAAATACAGGTGTACCGTAGCGATTGGTGTTAAGCTTGCATGTTGCGCAAACTCCAAAAAATCATAAAAAAAGCCTCCAGTACTATTTTCAAATTTCAATTATGATAAAAGTACTTAGTTCATTTGTGAGAATGCGCATGTTTGTCGCTACCCGTGGTATACTTACGTACATACATCTTAATAACTAACAGCACCACTGAGTATATCATTCTATCCTCCCAGCAGACATAACAGACGACAAATTTGTCGCTTTCATCACACAGTGATTATGACATATTTATGTATGCATTATTTATGACCAGTGATCTCTGGGCGATCAGTGGTCATAAGGTATCACATAAAAATATAAACTACCGATCACTGATCTCTTACCAACATCATACATTTTCTGTGTTACATAAAATGTCTGCTGCTAAGTGAGCAATTACTCAGAATTATGGCGTTCAAACGTTATGATCACTGATTGTACGCCTGCCCTTTAACGAAGGTTTTCAATCGTTAAATATTATTCCTATTCCAGACTTATGTTTTGTCTTGTCTAAATATTATGTAGACAATGTCTTGTAAAAAAAAGAAGTTTTAATTCAATCGAGATATTTATAAAAAAAAAATGCACGGACATGCGGTTGTAATATAAAAAATGTACTTTTTTGTTTCCCTTACTTATCATATTGTAGGGTACAGGAATAAAACAAGGAATGTACACCTTTTGTTATTTTGTAATTCGTAGCGCAATCTATACTTTAGGTGTAGTTCTCTTGGGACACAATGTCAAATTACAAAACTCGGTACGCATCACAAAATTGAGATGACATTTAGTGTACAGGAATAAAAGTAGAAATGTCCATGCGTTAGTAGACAAAGCAGGGAGGGTTCATTAAAACTGATATTAATGTATCAGTAGTGTTTATATGTTTAATGCTCATTTATGCAGTTTAAAACGAAGTATGTTCAAAGTTTAATTTTAAGTCATTTAAGTTAAAAATGTTAATTGATATAGTATTCGTACCTTTCCTCATCATCATAAGCAGAATATCTCTCAATTATACTGCCTCTGTCCGAGCCTATTTGGATTTCCCAAATAGTTGAATGGGAAGAATACCATTAAGAGGCATGAACTTAATTCAAAAGTAAAAATTTGTCAAAAAATAAGCGCACAGCTGTAACAGTTACTGGATAATGTTGAACAAGACTTTCTTGAGCGTCTCAATGCAGTCAACAATGAACATTTTAATTAATTTAATTTTGAACAATTAATCGATAATTACTTTTTTTCCTTTTTTTAGGAGCCGTCCATAATACCGAGGAACTGAAGCCTATTGGCTTATTGTACCCAACTCCCACATCACTCCACCCACTCCTGTACCATGGTGTCTTTGAGAAGAAATGTCTCCAAAGAAGTGTCCCCAAAGATTTATTGTCTCCTGCGACCTAACGATTTACAGAATATGGAGAATGATCTCGATCTCATTACCACACAGTTTGCAGCTGAGATTCTCCATTGTATATCCCCATTTTGTTTAGGTGATCTTTAACTGGGGCCTCGATACCCTGTACCCTGTAACTATTCTTAGCGGGTTCCTACTAAATTTTAGGAGGCTTCCGGTTCTTTTAGCATATGGGACATTCTCTGTCAACGGGAGACCCCCCTCTGCCCAAAATTGGTTCACATATTTTAAGGCATATGTGAGCGCACATCAAAGCTTATTATCCCTAGTTTCAAATGCCGTCTGGCCTTTTCGAAAAAAACATAATGGTGGGCCAATATGGTGGCCATAAGGCTACGATCTCACTCTGAGAAAACAGTTTTATCAAGTATACGCTTATCCAAGTCATCTTAAAATTACAGGAAAAGCATACCAATATGTAATTGTATACATCCAATACAATATACACGGTGGAGACTTTAACTGGAATATATTCGCTAGCGGGGTGGTGAATGATTTTTCAAAAAATTCCCGAGACACGGAAACTTTTAAATGTATTTACCTACATTTTGCAAGTAATGTGAAAAATATAGCCCTTCAGGGGTGGCTGAAACCACCCTCGACATGATTGTTTCAAATGCAACCCTATGGCTTGTGACACCTCATTGTAAAACTGGTGGAAAGAGGAATCCAACGCACTGATAAAATTTTCATTTTTAGTATGTTTGTAGGGTTGCATACAATTAAAACAATTTAAAAATTAAATTTATTTTCAACGTAACAATTGTTCAAAATGTGCACCATTCACTTGTTGGCAGCATCCCAGTCTGTGGTAGGTTTCGTCCCTTACATTATGCAACATTTGCGGTGTTATTTTTCCGATTTCCTCTCTTATCCTTTCCTGCAGATCTGCTATGTTGTTGGGTTTCTGAATGTAAACCCTACTTTTAAGATGTCCCTACAAAAAGAAATCCAGTGGTGTAAGATCTGGAGATCTTGCTGGCCACTCAATATTACCTCGCCTCCCAATCCTCCTACCGGGAAAAATTCTGTCCAGATACTGACGAACAATGGCAGCATAGTGTGGTGGGGCCCCATCTTGCTGAAACCATAACCTCTCGTCGGTCAAGTTAGGGTTTAAGGGGTTTGGAAATAAATGACATAGCACTGGAATTAGTTCGTGCTGGAGTAAACGCAAGTATCTTGCTCCATTAAGAGTGTCATCAAAGAAAAATGGTCCTACAATTCTATCTTGTATTATTCCGGCCCACACATTAGTTTTCTGTGGGCGCTGAGTATGAAGTTCCCTCATCCAATGGGGGTTCTCTTCAGCCCAGTAACGACAAGTTTGGCGATTTACGTGCCCATTTAATGTAAAAGTAGCCTCGTCAGAGAAAACTATCCACTCTAAAGATAACTGGTTTTGATCAATACAAGTCATCAATAAATCGCAAAATTCCACTCGTCGATCTGGATCATCTTCAAGTAGCTCTTGAACAGCTTGCATTTTATATGGGCGATTTTTCTCATATTAGAGTATTTTTTAAAACTGTTTTGTGATTAAGATTACTATCACGGGCCAGTTGATGGGCTGGAGTGATTGGATTTTCTTCTAGAGCAAGCAACAAATTCAACTTCGTGTCGTCACCAACAATAGCCTGCCTCTTACTCGGTACTTTCCTGACATGACCCATCTCTCTATATTGTGCCTCAATTTTACTAATGGTACCTTGATTTAGTGGTGGCAAGTCAGGATGCGTTTCTCGAAACAAGCGAACAACTTCGCATTGAGTTCGCGCTCTATCACCATATCCAATCATCATCAAAATTTCGATTTTTAGTGATCCAGTTAAATAAGACATTTTCACCAATTTGAAATAACACTTCGTTTCAAACTCTGAATACAGCATACAAACTAAATTACTCTTTGCGGCCGTGTAAAAACACTAGCAAAAATAACAAATATCAGTTGTGGCAAAAATTGCTTGGAATTTTTTTGTGGGGACATATGAAAAGTAAGGTTTACATTCCAAAACTAAACAACATACATTTTGAGTACGAGATTGTTGCGTTAAAAATAAATTAAACTATAAAATTACGTTTTAATTGTATTCAACCCTATAAACATACTAAAAATTAAAATTTGATCAGTGCGTTGGATTCCTCTTTCCACCAGGTTTACAATGAGGGGTCACAAGCCATAGGGTTGCATTTGAAAAATCATGTCGAGGGTGGTTTCAGCCACCCCTAAAGGGCTATATTTTTCACATTACTTGCAAAATGTAGGTAAATACATTTAAAAGTTGACGTGTCTCGGGAATTTTTTGAAAAATCATTCACCACCCCGCTAGCGAATATATTCCAGTTACAGTCTCCACCGTGTATATACATCCAATGCAATAAAAATGGAATCAATTGATGTAAATCAATTAGGCGATCAAAAAAAAAAACTTTTTTAGATTCAACTATGAAAAATTATTTGATTATAACAACATTTTCAGTTGCGCCATATGTATATTTCATAAGTACCTATCCATTTGCAATTCCCACATTTTTTTTTTTAACACGAGCTGCTACTTCAGGCATATATGAAAAACAAGTTGTTTGCTAGACTACACCACATGTTTTCGGGATCTCTGAATTTGAATCCGATGTCCACTTATTCCTATCACGTTATGATTCATCCCTAACTTAAAAAAAATTTTGACAAATCGCGAAAAATATATTTTTTAGTTGAAAAATAAAACATGAATAAGCATATCCTTATGTTTTAGAGGTCTTTGATTTCGAATTCGCTGTTCGTTTAACTCAATTACGTCAAAATCAGTCTCTAAACCTCAAAAAACAACTAAAATAAAAATAACGAGAATACTAAGAAATGAACCTTATTTACATATTTTCGGTGTCGCTAAATCCAAATTCGTTGCCTATTTAGCCCCATCAGATCATTTATCCGTCCCTAATCACAAAAAATATAAAAAAGCACTTAAATTGTTGATCCTCCTTCAAAACTCAAATTCAGTATCGCTAATAAGATATAATTGGCAAATTGCCTACAAATTTCGGTCATTAGTTTTTGTAATTGTAAGGTTATCGACTCTATTTCGATAATTTTGAGATATTTTCAAAGATGCATGATTTGTCTAAACCGGGACAACGAATCGAATTTAACAACTTCCAAAACATCTGGATATTCTAGTTGGTTTCATTTCTCAACTTGAAAACGTCTATTTTCGCGATATTTAGGATTTTTTTGAGGTTAGGAATGAACTGTTGCGGCGTTAAACGAACACGGGATTCGGATTTATCGGCCTCAAAAACAGCTCGTCTCTTAGGTTCAGTCTTCAACGTGACAGAAGTTGTTTGTGATTGAGTTTAACGAATATCAGATTTATGGTGGGTTCATGCAGAAATTTTTAGTAATAAGAATAAGAATAGTAATAAGCATAAAAGTTAAACCTTCGTTTTATAATGACCCAGTTCATGCAGTAAACATAATTTTTAGTAATAATTTTAAAAATAAGGATTTGCTGCATGAACTGGGTCATTATAAAACGAAGGTTTAACTTTTATGCTTATTACTATTCTTATTCTTATTACTAAAAATTTCTGCATGAACCCACCATTAGATTCAGCAATCTCACAAATATTAAAGGCATGACACTCAGGTTTCATTTCTCTACTCGAATAGAGTCGTTATCGCCCTTTTAGGTTAGGGACGAATTGTGACGAGACGTCATGTAACAGATATGGTGGTATAGTCTAGCGAAATATTATTTTCCAAAAAATTATGCAATAAATAATAATATTGGTACCTCGTATCACAAAAACTTGAATTAGTAAATACCTGAGAAATAGTTTGTTGCCTAAATGACAACATAGCACGACTTCTATGTATTTACATGAGGTATGTAACTGCACGCATATGTAATACAGTGTAATCTTATATTAACAAAAAACGATGTAGGTAGTCTAAAAATATTTTGAAAATATCAAGATTTTAAGCTTGAAAAGAATATTTTATTAGTTTTCTTTTGAGAGGTAGGATATTAACCTTTCTAGAACTATCATTATATTTCACATATGTACATATAGTTATTACAATGATTACAATTTCTAGCTTAATCGAATGAAGAGTGATAAGGAACATTTACTTGTAATATCTAAACAATATATATGATTATTACAGCGAGTGATAGAAAAATATTGAAACTGTTCTTTTACTTCCGTAAAGAAACATACTATCGAATAAGTACTTGCCTAATTAATTACACTACTTTCTCAGCCAGTTTTTTTTATCAGATTATTCTAGTTTAAATCTTAAAAATTATGATTATGGATGTAGGATAAGTACCTAAGTAATTAGAATTCCTTTCACCCAAAAACTCGTAAAATCATATATTATATGAATAATTAAAATTACATAAGTTTATGCCTTCCAGCTTTCTCTAAATATTGAAATAAATTATTAATAAGACCAATTTGTATTTGATACTTCTCTCTAAATCCTTAAAAATAACTTATCTGTATATTTTTACACCATGCTAACATTGTTCCAAATTTTATTAGATCTACTCCGTTCCCCTCATAACTAAAACAGTACACATAATTAAACATATATACCTTGTTCTAACGTTTATATTTAGTTGCTTTTCTAGTTACACTTAAACCCATGTAGCCCCTAACCAGCAAACTCTAACAATTTGATGCCCTTATTGTAGTGTACCAAATATCTTGAGGCGTTCAGGAATTATTTATCAGCACAGAAGTTTAGTATGTTCTTTTATCCATCAATATTTCAATCGATTAAACTCAAAATTTAATCCATATCTCGTTATGGTGTAAACTTTAAGGGGGCTTTCCCGCTTTTTTCGCTGGAAAAAAAAAAGGTTTTTTTGGGATTTTTTTTGAAGGAAGTATCAAACGGATTGAGACAATTTTTTTTAATTAAAAGATACAGGTATGTAGGTTACATTTAATTTTTTATTTATTTTTAAACCAAAATGGCGGCCGTCGATCCTTGTTCCAATGCAGCTACTTCAGGCGGACATGTCTCATGTTAATGATAATTTTCACGACGCTATTCATCTGAAATCAAAAAATGAAACATTTTTATAAAATATAGGGTTTTTGTTAGTGTTTATCAAAAGGTTTTTTTGAAATTCAAATTTTACGCGATTTGGTGCAACTTTGGAAAAAAAAGTTCGATTTTCACCTTAAATTTCTACCTTTAAATTGTTATTAAAAATCGAATTTTTTGCAATATCAAAAAAATCCTATGTTGATCACTAATGGCATCATTTGTGAACATTTTAAAAGAAAAATCATTAAAACCGGTTAATTAGTGTCAGAGAAAAATCTCATTCCAGTTTCAAAAAACGTTGTTTTGAGAAAAAATGCGTTTGATGTTTTTTTACATTTTTTTTCAGTATAATTATGAATTTTTTTTACTTACAGTTCGTTATCAATTCGGAGCCCGTACAGGACACCCTCCTCTGCCTTGTATACCTCATTTTGGCTTCACGTCAGATAGCGTCACGCATTTTTTTCCACTGAATCCGTATTTCGCCGAATACGGATAATAAGTAACAGACCGTAATAAGTTGTCAATTCGCCTATTACCTTGATGGTCAGTGTTCCTGTACCTCTTCCCCCGAGTCCCCCTGTTTGTTTTCTTCGCATTACGGAGCCTGGTTCCCATGCGTTTTTCTCCACGTGACCTACGCATTCCTTTTTCATTACTTTCGGATCGTTGTTGTACGGATCCAAATCCAAAATCGCCTCGAAGGTCTTACTGTCCCCGTCGCCAATATACTGAGCATATTTTACATTATGCATTTCTTCGGATCGTTGAAACACTTCCTTTACACTGTTCACCTCCATTTTCACTGCATGACTCTTTTCAAGTGCCGGGACCGTCGTCATTAATCCGGCTGTAACTCGAAATCTAATACGTGGATCACTTTAAAATTTCAGGACAATAAATTTGAATGTATAACGCATCGATTTCAGTAAAAAAAAACAACGATTTTTGAAACCGAAAAGCGGGAAAGCCCCCTTAAGTTGATAAACATTTAAACAAAACAGTTAAAAGATAGATAGGCAAACTTCTTTAGATTGAGGTCCATTTTGAATGCTCGTTTATAATGTGTCAGTTTTGTGAGCATTGCAAGCAAATGCTGTTTGTACCTTTAGTAAATTTCCGACACTAGGTAGACAACACTCCAACACCATTTCGTATTATAGTATTAAAAACACAGTTTAGTCAATATTTGCCAAGGTGTTCGTGTATCTACAGCATATTTTTTTAAATTTGTACTTGATTTGTTTTTGACTTATTTGTCTTTTATTTGTACTTAAAAATTTTCGGGAAAGGTTTTTAATACTGTGTTTTGTACACCCACATTATAATTATTAAAACTATGGAGTCGATATTCATATTCATTAAATTAATCAGTGAATATCATGCATTTTTGAATATGAAATTTTGTGACTACGCATCTAATGAAATAATGGGGAGATTTAATGAAATGCAGATAGTGTAGTGAAATGTATAATAATTAAAACACCCAGTGCGAAAAAAGTATATGTTATTGTAATTTGGAATAATAGGAGTTATATAAAGCTGTTGAGTGCCTTAGAATCTTTTAAAAATGACTTACCTAAAGGCTTTAGTGACATAATCTCGGATGTCAAGCTACCATGCGATATCATTATGGTATGGTATCAGATAGGTGCGTAAATTAAGTAATGAGATGACTTTTTAAATTTTTTCTATTCGAATAGAATTACAATGCAGTATTGTGTCCTTCAAAATAACTTTCTTGGGAAACCACACAGCGCTGGAGACGGTTCTTCCATTTCTCATAGCAGTACTGGAACTCATACACTGGAATAGCCTTCAGCTTGTCGGTTACAGCCGTTTGAATGTGTTCTCTGGTCCCAAAATGACTCATGAGGAATTTTTCAATCTCAGGAAGAGAACTCAAGAACGTCAAATGAACTGCAGTCAGGCGAACAAAGAAGTTGAGGAGCCACAAGAATGTTTTTATTGGCTAAAAACTCGTTTACTGAAATGGCTGTCTGACAAGGCGCATTGTCGTGATGCAACATCCAGTTCTTCTTGATGTTTGGTCTCACACGCATGACCATTTTGCGAAGTTTTTCAAGAACCTCTCTGTAAAAGTGGTGATTTACTCTTTGCCCTGAAGGCAGGCACAAACTCTATGTGGACAACTGTGGCTATCAAAAAAGAAAATCAGCGTGCATTTAATCTTCTATTTTCTCATTCTTGCTTTTTTGGGTCTAAGAGAGTTTGAAGTGTGCAATTCCCATGCTTTGGCGCTTGGTTTCCGGGTCGTGCTCAAACACCCAAATCTCATCACCAGTAATGACACGTTCCATAAAATTGGGATCATTTTCAATCGATTCCAAAAGTCAAGACACCGATCTCTCCTGATGTGCTTTTGTTCCTGCGAAAGGTTTTTTGGAACCATTTTTGCGCAGATTTTTCTCATCCCTAATTCGTTAGTCAAATTCTGATGAACAGTGGTGTGATTCAAATTTAACTCTTCCCCTATCATTTTTGTCGTCAACCGACGATCTGAACGCACAAGATCCCGTATTCTATCGACATTTTCATCTGTTCTTGAAGATGATGGCCTTCCGCTGCTTGGTTCATTTTCAATCGACTCTCTTCCTTCTGAGAATGTCTTAAACCACCGAAAAACCTGAGCTCTTGAAAAAAACACTGTCTCCATAGGCGTGTTGAAGTTTTGCAAAAGTATTCGTTGCGCTGTGTCCAAGTCTGAAGCAAAACCTGATAGCACACCATTGCTCAAAATTAATGTCACATCTTTTAAAACGCACTAGAACAAAACGGTTTACGAAAACAGTCACAAAGAACAAACAAATTACCCTAACAAGTTCAAACTTGTACTGAAGGTGCATTAGATGTTAATCTACCGCCCTTCTAAGTCCCATCTCCGCAGTGTTGCTCGATCGCATGCTACGTTGCCAGTCTCATAACTTAATATACACACCTCTTATGAAAACTCGATAAAAAAATTTATATAAATCAGATCTTCATTCCTTAAATTATTAATTTAACTTTCTGAGATTTCTGAGATTTCTCAGCATAGAAATTTGTCATACATATGTTAGGAACTAACATTAAATTGTTAATGTACACAAAGAAAAATAATTCTTGAAATGAAAATGATCGTTTCTTTGAAGTTTGAGGTAAAAACATCTTCTTGAAAATAACAAAAATCGATTAGGTGTACACAAGGATCGTTTTTATTAAACATGTAGGTGCCTAGAGTCTGGAAATGTGTGCCACAACACAGAGTCGGCGCCTTGTAAATTATATATGGGTGTATTTCTTGCCCGTGCATATGTACGCCACTGGCCGTGCCTGGTAAAGCGCTGGTGTTGTAGCACACTTTCCGGACCCTATAGGTGACATATCGAATTCTTGAAATAAAATTATCGTTTCTTTGGAGTTTGAGGTAAAAACAACTTCCTGAAATTAGTCAAAATAGATTAGGTGTACACACGAACAGTTTTTATAAACATATAGATGGATTGATTTTGGCAATATATAATTTACTAAATATGTATATAAATTACATCAATTTTATTTACAGAACATTATGGAAAATGAATTGATTTACATATTTACATTATTTACCTAGGGCTCAATATTGTCAAAGAACTATTTCCTAATGTAGAAATACTATTTAATCAATACGAGAGCTATCGCTGACGCATGCATGTCTCGTTGGTCTGCCACGTTCGCATCGACATCAGTCGTATTCTACATAACGCGATATTTTTGCAATGTATCTTATTTAAGTTTACTACTGTTTTCATTGGTGCATGAATGAAATAAGTCTGTGTACGAAATGTGTTTTCATTGATGTATAAGTAAATCCTACGTGCTGTGCGTATGTTGAAAACTTTTGTATAAAGTAAGGGGGGGGGGGGGGGGGGGGGGGGGAACAGTAAATTTGACGGTACGTTTCGTGACTATTTACACATGTCAATTTTTCTAGAAGAACTGTATTTACAAAGTAAGGAATTAATTTTTGCTGGTGAAAAAACACTTCTCCAATTTGAGAAATATTGTCTACCATTAAAGAAGTGTCTACTATCTTTCAATTGAATGTAATATTTCTGTGAAATAAAGATATGTACATTTTCTTTGAATGTGGCTTTTCTTTAAAAGTGGTTACATGGTTGTTTGAAGGAATGTCTCGATTAACACAAACGATGATTTCTTTACAAAATCAATCTAATCTAAATAAATGATCTAATTTTTTGTTTCAAGACACACATGGACTATTGAAATTCGGGATTTCTAAACTAAATATTAGACTAAAGACTTCTTCCTCTTCTTGTTATTGGTGTCAGGAAATAATTTTCCTTGTGTTCAGATACCAGCACCATCATGAATTGACAATTCATATGTATTTTTGGTCATCGGACCCTATAGGTGACATATCGAATTCTTGAAATAAAATTATCGTTTCTTTGGAGTTTGAGGTAAAAACAACTTCCTGAAATTAGTCAAAATAGATTAGGTGTACACACGAACAGTTTTTATAAACATATAGATGGATTGATTTTGGCAATATATAATTTACTAAATATGTATATAAATTACATCAATTTTATTTACAGAACATTATGGAAAATGAATTGATTTACATATTTACATTATTTACCTAGGGCTCAATATTGTCAAAGAACTATTTCCTAATGTAGAAATACTATTTAATCAATACGAGAGCTATCGCTGACGCATGCATGTCTCGTTGGTCTGCCACGTTCGCATCGACATCAGTCGTATTCTACATAACGCGATATTTTTGCAATGTATCTTATTTAAGTTTACTACTGTTTTCATTGGTGCATGAATGAAATAAGTCTGTGTACGAAATGTGTTTTCATTGATGTATAAGTAAATCCTACGTGCTGTGCGTATGTTGAAAACTTTTGTATAAAGTAAGGGGGGCGGGGGGGGGGGGAACAGTAAATTTGACGGTACGTTTCGTGACTATTTACACATGTCAATTTTTCTAGAAGAACTGTATTTACAAAGTAAGGAATTAATTTTTGCTGGTGAAAAAACACTTCTCCAATTTGAGAAATATTGTCTACCATTAAAGAAGTGTCTACTATCTTTCAATTGAATGTAATATTTCTGTGAAATAAAGATATGTACATTTTCTTTGAATGTGGCTTTTCTTTAAAAGTGGTTACATGGTTGTTTGAAGGAATGTCTCGATTAACACAAACGATGATTTCTTTACAAAATCAATCTAATCTAAATAAATGATCTAATTTTTTGTTTCAAGACACACATTGACTATTGAAATTCGGGATTTCTAAACTAAAGATTAGACTAAAGACTTCTTCCTCTTCTTGTTATTGGTGTCAGGAAATAATTTTCCTTGTGTTCAGATACCAGCACCATCATGAATTGACAATTCATATGTATTTTTGGTCATCGAATCCAATTTAAGTTATTTTGAATCATAAAAAGCATATTTTTTTCATGAAAGTACGAAAAAATGGAAAAAAAGTGGCCAAAATCGCTTTTTGTGGAAAAAAACCTGAGAGTCAGAATTTTTTTTGACTCCAATAATGTTTTATATTGTTTTTTTGGGTTCCAGTCATGGTATGCACAATATTTTATAGAAATGCGAAAAAATGCAAAAAAAAAAGATGCAACAGTGAAAAAACGCTAAAATGTGGCTTTTTTAAAGAATAGTCTGGGAATAGGATTTTTTTACTGAAATAGCTCATTTTATATGTTGGATTTCTTTACTGTTTTGCATCTTTTTTTGTGCATTTTTTTTTTTTGCATTTTTATAATATACTTAATGTACGTACCATGACTGAATTTGAATTTGGCAACCCAAAAAACATAAAAAAATGAGCTATCGAAGTAAAAAAAAATCCGATTCCAAGGGTTTTCCCACAAAAAGCGATACTTTTGCGATTTTGGCCACTTTTTTGCATTTATAAAAAAATATGCTTTCTATTGTTACCAATAACTCATAATTCGGATTCGACAACCAAAAAGACATGTGAAGTGAATTTTGAATGGTGCGATAATTCTGTTTTTTTTTTGCATTTGACAGAGATAACGAGCCAACCCACCAAAACTAACTCCGGGTTCGGATTCAGCTAGCCAAAATACATATAGAATAAGTGGTTTGGACCCGAGGTTTCAAACTTTTTTTATTTTGTGTGCCTGTGTAATTGTGTGGCAACTGTCGGGCTCTAGATTAATAAACGTTTTGTAGATAACATTAAAAAGGAAGTGTGTAATAAAAAAGTACCGGCGACAAAGCGACATACTTGAAAAAAATTGTGTGGATGTTCTAGTATATACTAGTGATGTAACGAATGTTCGCATTCGCTTTCGCGTTTGCGAATATTCGCATATTTTTTGCCATTCGCATTCGCATTCGTATTCGCAAGAAACGATGCGAATATTTGGCGAATGTATTTGACAAACAAAAATGAAATTATAGTTTGGATGGATATGGAATGATAATACAACTGATATGATTTATAATTTTTTATTTACTTATAATATTTGAATTAAAAAATGATTATGGAACAGTCTTGAACAACAAATTTTTCTTGTTAATACAGTTCAAACACGTTCCAAAACATTGCATTTTCTTGTTAACCGGTGACGTTATCCTTCCAGCGTGTTGAACCGCATTTAAAAACATCCGGGACTTCCGGCCGGGACTTGTGTTTGAACCGTTTGTTCTGTCTTTTTCTTGCAAGATCTTTGTTGGACAGGGAAAAATTTAAAGATGCCACATATTGTAAGGTTAGGTATATCATTCATCAGTTTCCAAATGTTTTGTTATTTTATGGTAATTTTTACCATAAGCATTGAAAATGGACCCCGATTATGCCGGTATTGTAGAAATACAAATAGAGGATCTGTTAATAAAAGATATGTTAATAAAAGACTGGAATACTCGTTTTAGCTAAGCACATAGAACTGTAAACTTGATAAACGAACCATTGGAATCAAAACCTTGTTTCCTTGACGTTTGGCCGTTTGAGGTTAACTCGACGGTTTAAAAATATTCGTTTTCTTGAAATCACAATTGTTAACAATACGGTTAACAAGAAAAAACGCCTTTAATGTGACTAGCTTCGTTCATTCAACCTGTAACGGCTCGGATATGTCACACCTTTATGACATTTTGCGCGCGCTTTATTTGAAAGTCAACATTCGCATTCGCATTCGCATTCGCGAATATTGGATATGAATATTCGCATTCGCATTCGCATTCGAGAATGTGAGAAATCTAACATTCGTTACATCACTAGTATGTGCCTTATAGTACATGTGTCGAGCAGAGATTCTATTTCGTGGCCCTATTTATTACCGCATAAAAGACACAATTACAAGACTAGTAAATTACACAATTACAAGACTGGTAAAGTCTACACTCTAAACATGTAATATTTTCGCCGGTCAAGTTGTAATATTTGACAGTGATGGCACTGTTATACCTACCGCTGCATATGATTTGTTTGTATAAATATAGTGCCGGTCGTTTATTAAAATCTGTGTATTTATATTTAATTCAAATCACTTGCATAATTCATACCCTACATCAAGATGTAGTAGATGAATTATGCATTAGTGTATTATTATGGTATCTGCTAAAAGTAAGATATGTCGTAAGAGAATGTTGCCTTCAAGTAGATCAGTTAATAGCAGAAATTAAATATGTGTTTATGTCCAAAACTCAGTCGGGAATTTCACAACTTGTGCACGGGAATTATTCCCGAGCCATGTGCAAGAACCAACAATAATAGTCACGCATTTGAATTTTGTGACCTTGCAATGTTTTTCATGACACGTCAAAATTTAACTAAACCTCTAAAAATTAGATTTTTTAATTGATATGAATTTAAGTGATATTTGAATATGATTAAAGCTGTGTAACTGCTGACTTCTATTTCTGATTTTATTTATAGATTAAAGCATTAATAACGAAGTAACAGCATTAATACCTACAAAGCTCTCTGCCGAATTTCTGAAGTTTATTTATTTTAAAACTTATACTTTTTATTTTTTTGAACTTAAACTTAACTTAGTCAATGCCAATTTTCGTAGTACGGTCCTGAAGGATCGTGTGTCTGATCGTGTGTTACATATCAACGTGTATCTTAAATGCAGTATCTTGTATCTTAAATGCAGTAATTCCCTCAAATGGGTCAAAATTTATATCCACAATAAAACGCTGCCTAAGAAATAACTCCTTTCATATCCACTTGATCCAGATTTAATTAGACTGTCTCTAAAAATCATCAGGTACAATTATTAAAAGTGTGATATAGCATTTCTGACCTATATAACATTTATGACCTGTATGACCGATATGATCATCACGACCTTTATGATTCATATGACCTACGAGTATATGACTTAGTATATCCATACAACTTTCATAACCAATGGCTTACTGACTAATTTATATGATCTATTTGACCCAGTGGCGGTGCGTGATATTTCAGTTAGCCATATCTTGAAAACGATGCATGGGACCCACTTCACTTTTAGGTGATGACTATACACCTCTTACAGAAAGGATTTATAGCGAAAAAATCGTCAGCAAGTTTGCGAAAAATTTTCAAAAACACTGGAGCACTCCCTGGGTCTCAGTAACGCTCTGTGGAATATTTGCAGTATATTTTTTTCATAATCTAGAAACAAATATGGAGACGTTTTTCGATTTGTTACAAAATAATTTTGTTTCAAAAAGTTATGGCCATTTTAATTTTGGGAAACAAGATGTTCCTATAAAATTAAAATATACTTATATATATACCATAATATACCATAACTTTTTGAAAAAAAAAAATATTTTGTAATAAATCGAAAAACGTCTCCTTATATTTGTTTCTAGATTATGAAAAAAAATATACTGCAAATATACCACAGAGCGTTACTGAGAACCCAGGGAGTGCTCCAGTGTTTTTGAAATTTTTTTCGCAAACTTTTGCTGACGATTTTTTTCACTATAAATCCTTTCTATAAGAGGTGTATAGTCATCATCTAAAAATTGAAGTGGGTCCCATGCGTCGTTTTCAAGATATGGCTAACTGAAATATCACGCACCGCCACTGATTTGACCTATTTAACCTTAGTGCCCGATATGATCTATTTTTGATATGGAAGTAAAAATGAGAGCGGATTCTTAATAATGTGATATGTGAATTCGTTTACTTAAAATATCTACAAAAACGACACGTTACACTTTTTTAATTCACATTTAGATACAATAAAACAATATCCCCTCTCCTGTGTATATAACAAAAGAAGCATCAAGCCAAATGAACTTAAATTCAATATTTGGTTTGACCACACATATTATATTTTCATAGATTTTAATAATAATATAATAATGTGGATCTAATAATAATAATGTGGATCTGTACGCGAAACTATAGAACACATAATTAGTGGTGTCTGTGAGTCGGACGAACATTGATCTCGATTTACCCGGATCGAGAGTACCTCCCCTCCCCATTTTCAGTTGGTTCAGGTGTCAGAATGTCTCTTTGGGATTGCGCAACCCCCCAAAATGGACAAAAAACCACCCCTACATAATTTCCTTGTAATAAGACGTTTTCCCCGTTTTCGAGGATGCTGAGCACGGTTGTGGTGTTAAAGATGACTTGCAACCCTTATCAACTCCTCCATCGGTCAACACTAACCCCCACAGAGGTGATTTTTAATTTTTTTAAATCAGCTACAAAACGTCGGTCCCCGGGGGGGGCAGACGTTTTGCCGCTGATATAAAAAAATACCCCTTTCGGAGATGAGTTTTGACAAGTGGAGGAGTTGGTGATGTCGGAAATAATCTTCAGCACCACCACCGTGCTCAGCATCCTCGAAAACGGGGGTGGGGGGGAGACAGACGTTTTGCCGTTGATATAAAAAAAATACCCCTTTCGGGGGTGAGTTTTGGTTGGTGGAAGGTCGCAAGGGATAATGAACACCACCATCGTGTTCCAGCATCCTCGAAAACGGAAGGGACAGACGTTTTGTCGCTGATATAAAAAAATAAAAAACCACCCTTTTCGGGGGTGTTTTGACCGGTGGAGGGGTTGGTGAGGGTCGGAAGTCATCTTCAACACCACCACCGTGCTCAGCATCCTCGAAAACGAGGGAAAAGACGTTTTTTACAAGGAAATGATGTAGGGGGTGGTTTTTGGCCGTTTTGGGGGTTGCGTAATCCCAAAGAGACATTCTGACACCAACATCGTGTTCAGCATCCTCGAAAACGGGGAGGGGGGAGGTACTCTCGATCCGGGTAAATCGAGATCATTTTTTCAAGGTTTTTTCCTACTCACAGACGCCACTAAATGGGATCAACCAACTTGCGAAGATGATCCACCAACAACTGGCACTGAAGTATGTCCTGTTAGCGACGGCTCCGCCATACTGCAAATATACTCCGGAAGCTGTGTTGGAATCAGTAGCTATTAGTATTAGCTATAGTATTACCGACCGAATAGTGGACTTCAACCGACTTGATACTGAGCTGATAAACAAGGAACAACGAAAAGGGATCATCATTACATCGCAGTGCCACTTATCCACAACATTCAGAAGATTCAACGAGAGAAGATCGCGAAATACGAAAACTTATCAATCGAGCTGAAGCGGATGTGAAGTGGCTATGGAGACTGGAGAAAGTGGAGACATACGCCCTAGTAATATCGGCAGAGGGAGTGATGACGAATAGATTTTCCAAGAATATCGCGGTATTGGGACTACCTCATAATATAATTTAGAAATGGCCAAAAGTCAGTTGTATTACAAATGTGTCATATTGTTAGAAAGGTTTTGGTACAGAACGAATTTCCTTCCCTCGCCTGAGCCTAATTTCTGCTGGGGGCGGGGATGGGTAACCATCTCATCACTGTCTGCAGCAGGAATGGGTGAATGTTTCCCAGCGTTTACTTTGAGAACTGCGACTTTAAAGTCGGCGAAATAATAATAAACATTTTCGTCATAATATATTCTATTCCCCTATATTCCAGAGGGGAGGGGTGGAGAATAGTAGAAGATCTCTATAGAGTTCTGTCCACCTACAAATTACTAAAATGTGTCTAAAATTTGTCTGAAAAGTGCATATCTTGCAATGTTTATGAACTACCTACAGAGGAGGAAAAAGTGTGTTAGTCTCTATTCCTCAATTAGTCTCTCTTAATCAATGTTAATGATTAACCTCTTAATCAATTAAGCTCAAAATCCAGCCTACAATCCAGATTAAGCTCCAGGCCTTGTCATAGTAGATAAGTGTTACAAATTTGAAATTGATATATTAACGCGTTCTCGAGTTATTGTGAACGTAAAAAAAAGGTTAACAAACAGACGACAAATATCGACGTTTAACAACATTTCATTTTAGGTCTACCATCCAATACAAAAAAAATCACGAAACTAACTACACTTCCACTCCACTTTGTGAATGTGGAAGTAAAATTGGCGAAAACTCATTGACAATTCAGTGAATCTTAATTAATAATAATAATAACAATAATAATAAATAGTCTTTATTTAATAATAATGCAAATTTACATACATTGTCTTTATAATACAAACAGAGTTAAAGTGAATTAGACGAGTATTGAAGTGGGAAATTTGTAAATCACATATGAGAGTTACATTATTATTAAAAAGCGGAGTTCAACTACTCAAGAATGAGGTCGTTGTTCTTCCACTCAACCCAAAGTTACACAGAAGATGGTTAAAGACGATAAATATTACAAACTAATTATTACACAAATTACGCAAGTAGGTGACGTAATAGGTATAACAAATGGTATGATAAATACAAATATGAAGGCCTGAATTACAAGACAAATTTTTGATCATATATTAACTGACGCATTTTGTGTTTAAAAGAATATGAGGATAGGGTTTTCATATGTGTGGGTACAGTATTATACATTTTCGCTACTTGATATGAGAAAGACCGTGTAAATAGTGCCGATCTATGCTTGGGTATAGATAACAACTGAGAGTTTCTGGTAGCAATGTTATGGATTTCTCTTTGAAATTTGATTTTATCGAATAAATATACTGGTTCCTGATTTACAATAATACTGTGGTTATGTCCTGATTTACAATAATATGTTACAGCAATGTAAGGTTCTTCTATTTTTCATATTCAACAAGTTAATATCTGTAATTTTTGTGTTTATGGAGCGACATTTCCCAAACATTAGTTTAATACAGGAGTTTTGTATTCGTTGTATTCTATTTGAATCATTCACGGTCAAACATGAGTTATAAATGACATCGCCAAAGTTAAAATGAGACAGTACCAGGGAATCACACAAAAAGCTTCTTGGTTTGTAAATTTAGAAGATTTTTTGTTTCCGTAAATTAGTTTCAAATTACAGAACGCTTGTTTGATACATGCATTTATATGTATAGAAAATCTTAGAGAAGAATCAATAATTATACCCAAGTTCCTTACAGACTTATAGAGTGCAATGTGAGCATTACCTACATATATGTTACAACTGTTTGAAACAACTTCTAACTTACTTTGCGGACCAAATAAGATAATTTGAGATTTGGTTGGGTTTAGTGTCAAGCAGTGATCCTGGGACGACAAAAACAGCTGCTTCAAATAGTTGTTTATTGCATCACATGCATTAAGTACCTCATTTTCTTCGAAAGCATACCATAATTGCGTATCATCCGCATAACAATGTATTTTGGAATTTTGGATGCAATATTAAATTAGATGTATAAATACAAAACAAAAGTGGTCCTAGGATTGAACCTTGAGGCACTCCGTTAGAAATATTTAAAGCTTTGGAAGATACATTATTAACTCATATGTCACTAAACCCTATGTAATGTAAAATTGAAACCAATAGTTGATGGTTGATGCGATCAAACGCTTTGGAATAGTCAAGTAAAACTAAGGCTGTAAACTTGCCTTGATCATAGTTCCTTAGTATATCATCGGAGATTTCTAACAGTGCTGTACTGCAACTATGTAATGGCCGAAACCCCGACTGACTTGGTGGCAATATATTGTATTTATTCAAAAATAGTCTTATTTGACAATTTAAAATCCTTTCTAACACCTTGGACAAAGTAGGTAAGATACTAATGGGTCTATAATCTTGTAAATTATTTGGTAACTTATTTTTAGGTAACGGTATCACATATGCAACTTTCCACGCATCAGGGTAGGTTCCAGTCTCTATACAAAAATTCAGTATATGTACAATATAAGGTAAAATATGCGGACAAGCCAAAACAATCAATTTTAAATTTATTACATTCAAATTAGAGATTTAATTTGAAATTCGAATCGGAGAGTGATGATTCAGTCGATCCGTACAATGTCAAGTCTAAAGTGGTCAACATAAGCATACTACATACACAATATTCGTTGAGATGTTAGCAGAAGTAACCGAAAGCGTTGTAAAGCAAGTTTCTTTCTACACACGGTCTCGTCTGTAGAAAAAGATGTAGGTCACTAAACCGGCACACTGATTTAATAGAATGTATTATTCAGTTTTATCTGTTGAACAGTACGACGAGCCGAAAGCAATTACCAAATTGGCCAGCCAGTAGTGAAATTATAAATGTCAATAAATAATAATTATTGAGAGCGGATGGCCATTTGAGTGGAGTAACTGAAGTAATTCCAAATGTTCTTGGTATTTCGATACAGAGTGTCTCATAAAAATTCAGGATTCAGGACTATACAGAAAGAAATATATTTGTAATAATACATAACCTAATATTGGCCACAAAGGACCTACGTTAGGTTGTGTAAAAAGTGCATAAAACACGTAAGGATTTAGAGAAAATATGGAGACATCAAAAAAAAAACGTCATCAAAGTTGGCCGAGAAAAAAAAGACGTATTTCCATCCTTAATCGAATGTATAACCTTATTTACTTGTCAAGACTGTCATATCATACGACAGCCATTGTTTATTTTACAAACTGTGACAGTCACTTGTCAAAAGTTTGACATAACCGAAAAGCTTGGACATGACCGCTATTTCCATCTCTCTCGTTCATAGCCAGAGTTGATGACGTTTTTTTTTTGTCTCTATATATAACGTAAATACAGTATTCAGAATTGGTGACAGATGGATTGCTATCTTGGATGAAAACTATAAGAGATAGGAAAACGGCTAAACGGGAAAAAAATATGAGTAACTTTAACGCCGCTTGGGAAACGCCTCTATCTTTTTTGCTTTTTGAGATATTTTGAAAATAAACCGAAAACATGCATTTTCGAAAATCTATTACAACTTATTTATTTTTATAATTTTTTATATACCATGAATACATTATCAAGGCAACTTTTTGAGGACATTTCGATTCTTTAATGGAATTAAGGTTAACCAATAACAACTTATTTTTTTCTTATGGCAGCAGAAGTACTCAATTTTCTCATTGCAAAGATTCCAATATAAATTACTGCTACTAACAAGTGCCGCAACTTGGCAACACCGTAATATAAAGTTAACAAACCCTGAAAGTAAAACTACAGGTATATCTGTGATTGACCGGGTTCTCTACCAAATAAAAAGGAAACAATTTCAACATTATTGAAGTATGACTATTACAAATAAATAACTAAACTTAGAGGCTATTAGAATGTTAATATTAAAAATCAGAGGAATCTAATTAATCGTCTTTTTTTTAAAAAGTGTTCTGAAAAGGGATAGCCCAAAGAAAGTATTTTTTTTTCAAACTTGTTTTACACTTAATTGAGTGTGAAGTAAATAAAATACACTGCACTCCTAAAAGAAGATCCATAGCACTTTGAATAGTATGACAATTAATATTAGTCAGCATTTCATTTATAACATAATATTAACAGCATATGCGACATGGCTAATACTCACGTTAATCGTCATACCTTCTATTCAACGTGTTATCAGAGGCCGTACTAAATATGTAAAAAAATATCTTATGTACAATGGACCTCCTTTAAGTGTAGTGTATTCAAATGTAATTTTTATTGCCCGAAGTATCATTTTATTTTAGGCTTTCGTGTGGCAAAAGTAAGCAAAAGTTCAAATTCCTGAAGTAAGTATCTAACAAATTTGGAAAAGATACTTTCTTTGGGCTGTCGCTTTTCAGAACACATTTGAAAAAATATGTTGGCGGATGTATTTAATTATATTCCTTTGAGTTTTGATATTAACATTCTAGTAGCCTCCAAGTTTAGTTATTTATTTTAATTAGTTGTCCTTCAGTAATGTTGCAATATGTTTTCCTTTTTTTTTTTAGCGATTCCCATGTATTGTAAATCGGCTTGTACAATAGACCTTCTACATAAAGAAAAATACAGGGTTTGTCCGGAAAGTAATGTCAGTGATTTTTTTTCCCGAGACTGTACGCGCCAGCCCGCGCTTTACGTGCTGGGATTGTGGTGGGGGATCTGGCAACAAGATCCAACAAGCGTCAGTTGGCTACCGGTCGTTGTAGCGGTCGCATCACTCGTTCTTTGAGAGTCGTTACAGTGACCCGGTGCAAGAAAAAATGCACCGTTCGCTTGAGCAACGGATGGCGATCAAGTTTTGTGTGAAACTGGAGAAGAGTGCTGCGGAAACCATTCCAATGTTGAAGAAGGCTTTCGGCGTCGATTGTCTTTCGGACAGGAAAATTTTCCGAACGGCCATCAACCTCCAGTTCCGACGACAATGTGAAACGTGTGAGTGACTTGTTGAACACTGACCGTCGTCTAAGTGTCCATTTAATTTCCGAAACATTAGACATTACGAAAACCATTGTTCACGAAATTGTGTCGGAGTCTTTAGTAATGAGGAAGGTGTGCACGAAGCTCGTGCCAAAAATGCTAACGGACGATCAAAAAGCGAGGCGCGTTGAAACCTGCCAAGAACTTTTGGACACCTGCGAAGACAACTCCGTTTTACTTGTTGACGTCATTACCGGGGACGAAAGTTGGGTCTTTGAATACGATCCGGAGACGAAGAGGCAAAGTGCGGAATGGTACACGTCGAACTCCCCTCGCCCCAAGAAGGCCAAGATGTCCAAGTCAAAGATCAAGACAATGCTAATTGTCTTTTTTGATTGCCGGGGATTGGTCCATCATGAGTTCGTTCCGCAGGGGACAGCCGTAACCGGGAAGTTTTACGTCGAGGTGATGAAGCGGCTGAAACGCAGGGTGAATCGCGTCCGCCCAGACATCTCAAAATCCTGGAAGCTTCACCACGACAATGCGCCTTCGCACACCTGTTGTTCCCCAGCCTCCCTACAGCCCAGATGTGGAAAGGACAGAAAAGACAGCCCAGATTCCGGAAAACGACTACCGTGCGGCTTTTGATGCGTGGAAGACCCGCTGGAACCGAGGTGTGGACTCAGGAGGAATGTATTTTGAAAGTTTCTAAAGATTTGTACACATAGAACCAATAAAAACCATTTTTCAAAGCTCACTGACAGTACTTTCCGGACAAACCCTGTATATACATATAAATATATAAACATAAAGAAACATATTTCATCACTCAATGGATTTCCTGGCATTGTTATATTCGATGGTTTGACGATTTGTCTCTTTAATGTCGCGCATACGATTCCTTCTGTTGACACTAGCAATAAACATTTATCTGCCTATTTTTTTGTATCAATTTAGTTATATCACAAAGTCGAATGAAAAATTTAAAATGAAATCAGCTGAAATCAAATCAGCTGGACAAAAATAGAGACACATTACCTGAAATATAATTTAATACATTCAATTAGTTACAGTTTTTGTTAAAACTAAATTTGTTTAATTAATATCTAAAACATATTTTAGATATTTATAATATCTAAAACATATTTTAATTGTTTTTTCGCTCTAATAGCCACGGCGTTAATTTAGCTCTTTTTTTCTTTAGTTCTTTATCTTTTTGGCATTGATAATTATAAGTTGGAAATAATTACTTTGTTAAGAGGTGTAAAATCACACAACTGTTTTTTTAAACTCCTTCGCATATTTGACGACATAAATTTATATAATAGGTATATTAAATACAATACATGTTATACTAGATATTGACACTCTGCAAGAGCTAAAAATTCAATTCAATTTCGTCCGTTATTGCATTCATGTTGTACAAATATGTAGGTCTTAACGTTTAGCTTTGTTCGAAACATGAAACCCTTACGGACACTGCAATGGAAAAGCTTATTTTATCCTTTTTAGTGCATATTAATTTAGTACATTTTTAAAAAACGTGATAAGTATTCAAAAAGTTTTTTTAGTACTTTTTTGGTTACAGTATAAAATTGAGTTAAAACATTAGGACCAATCAACAGACTTGCAAACAAAAAAAAAAATCCGTCACAAATATTATTCCAACGCCACCAATGTATGATAATTGTTTGACCCATCAAATATTTATCAGCACCTTGTAGATGACAATTAACTTTTAAAGTATGTAAATATATGTATATGTTACGTTTTAGAAGTATTGAGTGCCCATGTGGGTACATTTAATGACTGGAAACTTGTTTTTGAATACCTTTTTCTTAGTCAACTTCGATAGATGAATATTTGGTAATTTGGCTGCCTACGTTATTTATTACTCAACTTGTTTTTCAAAACATTCGATTCCATGGACGAACACTCTTATTCAACTCCATAAACACGATATGTACATATGCAGATTGTCTAACCATAGGTACTTTGGTTAGACAATCTGCAATTTTTCCCGAATAATTTTTTCTGCAACAATCCCGAATATTTTAACATTTTTTTTTATATACATTCCGAAAAACGATCGACATTAGTATTATCATCATACTGGCCTTATTTATTTATAAGATAATTTGCTTTATTTATGTACAAGTATGAAATAGCACTATAGCACATAGCACTGCTATGAGCTGTATTTTGACCAAATCTTCGTACAGGTAAATTTTTAGTTTTATTGGTCTAATTCTCCAACAGATTTCTAAAATATGTACATACTTTTTTTGAAATACTTTTGAACCGCCCATCCCTGCTTCCAGCAGGAATTATGCTCAAGTGAGGGGAGGCTTTTCATCCTGTCCCAAAAAACATTCGTGCAATATGACAGGTTTGTAACAATATTGCCTTCTGACCACTTCTTATGATGTTATGAGATAGTCCCAATGTCCCGATATTATTGGCGAATCTGTTTATCATATCCTCTGCCGAAATCATGACGGCGAATATTTTTTCTTTCTCTGGTCTTTAATAATAATAATAATAATAATAATAATAATGGATTTTTATTGCCCAACAGATTACATAATCCAATTAAAGGACAACATTATTCAAAATAAATACAATAATTATCTACAATATCACAAATAAAGATTTGCATGCACAGCTCAGTAAAATGTAAATATTAATACCTACACATACCTACAAATGTGAGAATAAATGTACAATAATTCTCAATCTACTAACAGACAAAAAGGTGTATTGTATAAATATGGAATAAATATAAATAGTAAAAAATAAAGTAAATTGAAATCAATTTACATAAATAAAATTATTAAAAAAAGATGACTATATTCCACAGCAAGGTTTCGTAATTGTTGCATATTTGTATAATGTACATGTATCACAAAACAGTCTAATTTTATTTCAATTATTACTAACTGTATGTAAAGGTGAACATAACAGTATGCTATCTATCTAGCTATCGGTAACATAAACATTTCGACTTTTCTAGATGAAGTTCTTGGTATACGAAAGTTTAAACCACTAAGTAAATTAGAACCAGTCTATTTCATTGCATACTAATCTATATCCAAAATTTAGACTACGTATAACACGTCTTGTATATAAAGATGGTACTTCAAATGTATCGAGTAATAATTGATGATTATAACCTCTTTCTGGATAAAAACCATAAGTTTTGTAATATATAAATTTAAGGAATTTTCTCTGTACGTTCTCTATTTGAAGAATTTGATTGTTGTAGTATGGATACCAGATTATTGAGGCATATTCGAACTTTGACCTTACAAAAGAGTAGTAAACTATTTTTATTATTTGTGTATTTTGGAAACTTCGACAATTTCTGAATATAAACCTCTTCAATATTCAAACAGATCGGGAGGATACCGTTTCACTTATATGTAGATTAAGGGGGCTTTCCCGATTTTTCGTTGGAAAAAAAAAGGTTTTTTTGGGAATTTTTTTGAGGAAAGTATAAAACGCATTGAGACATTTTTTTTAATTAAAAGATTCAGGTATGTAGGTTACATTTGGTTTTTTATTTATTTTTTAAACCAAAATGGCGGCCGTCGTTCCTTGTTCCAATGCAGCTACTTCAGGCGGACATGTCTCATGTTAAAGAGATTTTTCTACCACGCTATTCATCTGAAATCAAAAAATGAAATATTTTTATAAAATATAGGGTTGTTGTTAGTGTTTATCATTGAGGTTTTTTTGAAATTCAAATTTTAGGCGATTTGGTGCAACTTTGAAAAAAAAGTTCGATTTTCACCTTAAATTTCTACTTTTAAATTGTTATTAAAAATCGATTTTTTGCAATATCAAACAAATCCTATGTTGATCACTAATGACATCATTTGTGAAAATTTTAAAAGAAAAATCATTAAAATCAATTAATCAGTGTCCGAGAAAAATCTCATTCCAGTTTCAAAAACGTTGTTTTGTGAAAAATGCGTTTGAAGTTTTTTTTACGTTTTTTTGTAATATAATTATGAAATTTTTTTACTTACAGTTCGTCATCAATTCGGGGCCCGTACAGGACACCCTCCTCTGCCTTGTAGACCTCATTTTGGCTTCACGTCAGATAGCGTCACGCATTTTTTCGTTTTGCTCCACGTGACCTACGCGTTCCTTTTTCATTACTTTCGGATCGTTGTTGTACGGGTCCAAATCCAAAGTCGCCTTGGAGGTCTTATTGTCCCCGTCGCCAATATACTGAGCATATTTTAGATTATGTTTTTCTTCGGATCGTTGAAACACTTCCTTTACACTGTCCACCTCCATTTTCCCTGCGTGACTCTTTTCAAGCGCCGGGACCGTCGTCACTAATCGGGCTGTAACTCGAAATCTAATACACGGATCACTTTAAAATTTCAGGCCAATAAATTTGAATGTATAACACATCGATTTCAGTAAAAAAAACGATTTTTTGAAACCGAAAAGGGGGAAATCCTTTACATTACATTAGTAATACTTTAGTTACTAGTTTAGTACTACATTAGTTATTTTGTATTCAAACTGAATTGACGTCTTTCTCAGGGTATAGGTCATAACTTTACATTTCTGAATATTCAGTTGTAATCGATTAAATGTGCACCAAACTGCACATTTAATCACACAGCAGTCCTCAACGTTGTCTGCTATATGATATATTTTTAGATCATCGGCAAACAAAACTAAATCGCAGTGTATAACATTGGCAATATCGTTAATAAATAATAAAAATAATAAAAGTCCAAACTGGATCCTTGTGGGACTCCAGATGTTGAATGGAAATATTTTAAGTTAAAACCATTGTATGAAACAAACTGCGATCTCTACAGATATATGAGGTAAAAAGTAACAAAGGGAGTCACTAAAACCGAAGGTTTTTAGTTTACGTAAGATCAGTCCATAATCAATCCAATCAAACGCTGTAGAGAAGTCAGTGTATACTACATAAACCTGATGTTGAGTATCAACGGCATTAGACACGTATTTTGCAAACATTGCTAAATTAGTCACTGTTGAACGATGTTCCATGAAACCATGTTGCAGTGGAGAAATATAAATTTTAACAGCAGGATAAATGCGATAATATAAAGATATTTCCAAAACCTTTGCAAAATTACATAATATGGAAATCGGTCTATAATATACTATCTCCAGACTTCAGTACAGTTTTAAGAAATTAAATAATGTTAGCAGAAATTGAACAAAAAACATATCTACAATCTTTAACTAAAAAGCTCGGAATCTGGTCATGACCTGACGTCATTTTGTTCTTTAGCTTACCTAAAGCTAATAATACTTCACTTTCAGTGAATGCACTATATATTTCAGTGATTGTACTATTTAAAGGCGCTTTAGCTCGAATGAAGGTTCTACGAATACATACTCTGTTCTATCGATAATTAGCCTATCCCAATACATCACTGCTACTTCCGATTTCAGCAGGGCTTCGGGAAAATATCTGTAGTATGGCGAATCTATAGTTAAAAAACCATGCTTGAGTGCCAGTTGTCGATGCAATATCCCCTATTATTATGTTCTGAAGTTTTGCCTCACATTTCCAGCATGTATCTTTGACGTGGTCCCTCAAAATGTGTTTCTGGTACTTTTTGTTTTTTATAACCCTGTCCTAATAGTTGTCATGAAGGCTTCAGTTTCGGTGTAGTAAAAACCGTACATAAAAAAGTATGCCATTTTAGTGAATTCTCTTTTTCAATGTATTGTGGCTGTAGCATTTTGGAAAATGTCCATGTAAAGCATGCGACATCCACTGCCTCTACAGCTCCTGTCCTGCTCTAACCTGCAGAAGTTCACATGCTAAGCTCAAAGGTGTATATCCAGAAATCCAAAGTCTTCCCTTGGTACTGCTGTTATTAGCGGGCCTGTGTTAATGAGTAATTTTCATCTCAAGGCAGTTTCCTGCTTACGGCAAATGTTTTTTATGTTTTGTAGACCCTACCTTCGAGGCAGGTAGAGCCTGAACGCTGATAGTTAATTATTATTGATATCATTATTAATTCTTATTATTATATTTGAATATGACAGATCAGTTTTAGTCCCGTCGTTAAATATTTCAATATAAGGTCGAATATTTTCAAACGATATTTACTGTATTTTATGTTTTTTTTTTTTTAATATTGGAATCAGTCCTACATACCTTGCTAACATAAAACGCAAACCTTTTCAAACAATTCGTTTTGATATTGTATCGGATTTTTCATATCTTTTTCCGAATTCACGTCGTTTTTTTCCTGATCCTGACGTTTACCTTACTAGTCAAACAGAAACGAGGAAAAAAGTGAAACAAGAAAGTGAAAAACACATTTTTGTTAACGTTAGGAAAATAATCATGTGTACGAGTACGGAAAATGATTTTCGTATAGTGTGCTATGTATTTAATATCTCCCTGCATTTATTTCATAAACTATTTTTCGCTTTCATATGTTTATATATGTATATATATGTATGAGTCATTGTCTGTCAATCGGACCCCCCCCCCCACCTCACCATTTCAGGTTAGATTAAAAGTGTTCTGTAGGGGCTTAAAATTTTCGTTGAAGTGTCTACTTTTGAATGCCATGTGTCCCCTTTTTAAATTCAATATGGCTGTCGCAATATGGCGGCTTAAACGGGAACACCACCTAAAAAAATTAATAAATTCAAAGATTAATGGTTTGTAAAAAAAAAATGATATGTAGGGGCTTAAAACATTTTCCTTAAAGTGTCTACTTTAAAATGACATTAGTTTTATTTAAAAATTCTGATGGTGGTTCCAATATGGCGGCTTAAACAAGAGAATTTCCCAAAAAATGACCAAATTAAGAGATAAATCCTTAAAAAAATACTATTTAGGATGTACAAATGTTCTGTAGGTATCCAAGATTTTCCTTGAAGTGTCTACTTTATGTCATTAGTCCTATTTAAAAACTCAAGATGGCGATTCCAATATGGCGGCTTAAATGAGCGAATTCCCCAAAAAAAGACACAGAGATAATTGACTTTAAAATTGAGGTATTCAATTTAAATTGAAAATTGAGTGACCCAATTTTAAATTCAATAAAGTCGCCATTTTGGAATCGCCATCTTGAGTTTTTAAATAGGACTCATATCCATATAAAGTAGACAATTCAAGGAAAATCTTGGATACCTACAGAACATTTGTACGTCCTAAATAGTATTTTTTTTAAGGATTCATCTCTTAATTTGGTCGTTTTTGGGAAAATTTCCTGTTTAAGTCGCCGTATTGGAACCACCATCTTGAATTTTTAAATAAAGCGAATGTCATTTTGAAGTAGACACTTTAAGGAACATTTTTAAGCCCCCACAGATATTTTTTTACGCACGAATAACTCATTTTACAAAACCATTAATCTCTGAATTTATTTTTTTTTTTTTTTGGTAATGTTCTCGTTTAAGCCGCCATATTGCGACCATCGTGAACTTAAAACGAGGACACATGGCATTCAAAGTTCTTCAACGTAAAAGTTCTTCAACTTCAACGAAAATTTTAAGCCCCTAAAGAACACTTTTACTCAAAACCTGAAATGGACAGGTCTGGTTGGCAGAGAATGACCAATATATAATATACATATGTATATATTTCACTTACACATCCATTAATGAATACTTATAATTATAAAAATCATGTTTGCCCATGACAACTCGATGTCCTAATTATTATTATTAATATTGACATATGTTTTCTAATCTACTAAATATACCTATCATCATAACATGTTATATGATTATCCTAAGCTAAGAAAATCAAAGAAACTACGTACTTGCAAATATCATTTATTTTTGAAATAGAAAATAACCACATAATTAGTTAATAATAATTATACAGGTAAGAATAGACAATATGAGGAAATTAATACATGTTAAAAAACACGTCAATAAATCGATTTTAGAGTCTCACTTCTAATCATTAAAGTAAGACGTAGGTAATACAATAATTCGTAAACCAAAAATAAAAAATACAGACATATAGATACAATACAGACGTGTGTAATATCAACATTATTATAATAAATATCCCATTAGCTTCCAGATTTGTACATTTTGTCAAATTCTAGTTCTCTAAATCCGACCTCCATTTGCTATTAAAAGTCACATCGTGGAAATGATTAAGGGGTGATAATGCGTTTTTGTTACAAAATGTGACTATTTCGTCACATTTTCACACAATTAAATAGCTGTGGAAGGTTCTACAGATTTAAATTGAAAACTCATTTCCGATCCATTATTTTGCGTTTAATTTGAATTTCAGATTGACATTCAAAATTGCACAAGAAACGAAAGTTCCTGTTAAATCACTAAATAAAATTATATTTGCCATTCAATATTAGTTTTCTTATATAAAAACACTAAATACATTCCAGCAACCTTTCTACAAATTCGTTTTTAGTTTTTTTTTGTATATACATATATGAACACCTTTATAAAAGGGAAAAACAATTGCACACAGACAAATTAAGAACTTTGAGCAAAATGTACGAAATCCCTTTCGACCAAAAAATCACTAAAACCAACCTCTAACATTGTAACTTACGATTCATCTCATAAAACAGGATGAAGCGACTAATCCATATTACATATTTCAAAAATGAAAATAAATTAATTCATTATGCTATCTTGTAAAAAACATAAAGTTGAGATCTGTTGCTTCTGCACTTAGCCATTAACATCATATCAATTCCAGTAATTATCTAAGTTCTACCATTCCCGACAGCATACGAACTAAGTGCTTTAGAAACAAACCTTGGCACAAAATAACACAATAATATTTGTAAGACTTACTTTCTACGTTCGAAATACAAAAGTAACCAGTATTATTCAGCCCAATGTGATTAATCGAATAATATGTTGCAATTTATTATAAAGCTATATAAAGCCACGTTATGACAAATCGTTTTTTGGACATCAACATTTATTGATCAACAAATTTGAATATTTACATTTTAAAAAACGAGTTCAAATTAAAATTTATTGAATAGGAAAAATCTGAATGTTGACGTAAAGTTTTTGCCTAATCACACAACGCCGTCGTTTTATTGTTTCCTTTGACATCAACATCACAATCAGGGTCAATAAAATTTTTTGAAATTTTGTTTCTTTCGTAATGGAGTTACAGCCAAAAATAACAACCGAACCAGTGTAATTCATATTCTGTAATGTAATTCGTATTCAAGGGCATAGCCAGTATGGTCAAGTAAAAACCAAAATAGTTGGGGGATTGCGCCGTTTGGATTGGAGCCGTTGCCTCCAATGGCCTTTTTTTTGCTTTTTTGTTTAATATGCATTGCCCCCCCCCCCCAAAGAAAAATACTGGCTACGCCCTTGTTCGTATTCATATACTGCGATTGAGCAGTATACAACTAACTTAACAACATGTTTGCAACATTTTACTGGAACAAACCTTCTTCTGTCGTGATCACGTGACACAGTCGTTCAATTGTGTTTTTGGAAATTACCATTAAATGTTGCACGAATAATTATAATTACTTATAAACCCGACAGAGATCGTATCTCTTATAACAACAAAGTTAGCAATAGTGGAGATTGTTGTATGTGAATATGTGCGAGTAGTAAATTAAATAAAACCAATCCGGTAAAAAAAAAAACTCATTGCATTGCTTTGTGTGGAAGAATGTTGTTAGTGTCCCATCTATTAGAATCTAAGCAATTTATTATCTAATAATTAGATAATAAATTGCTTTAAATTAAGTCCAATCTAGCTTAAGGTTCTATCATAATACAAGATTAGCCCTGACCGAAGCACTTGTTTGATCAAGTTAATTTCTTCCGCAATTTATTTCTTAGTGCAATCAAATGAGGAAGGACAATGTAGAATATATAAAACAATTTACATGTTTACATATAAAAATTTACATGTTGTTTACGGAGTTGAATAAACCCTATCAACGTAGTATACTCGCATATACTATGTGTATATGTGAGTATACTATGATGAGGGTTCCTTTGATAATTTAGGAAATTAATGATTCTCGCGTTCGATTTCATTTGGACGGATTAACAAATAATAATGTTTTCGCAGATATTATATTCGAGTAAGCACACTGTGTGTTAGTATTGGGTATTAGAGAGTTCATAACATCATGTGTTTATTTTGTAGTTAGAATTCAAGTACATCTAGTTGCGAAGATTATATGTAGACGAGGACTACAATTGAGAAAGACTTACAATTAGATATTTTGCTTTGTTTTTCTTGTCTTGTCTCGTTCACTTATACAATAGTCTGAGTTATTAAACAACAACATAACATATCAACATAAAGTTACAATACAACCCTCAATGCTAACGTACCTTTCGAAGCAGGGCGGCAGTTTGTAACCACCATTAAAGGGAAAAGAAAATATTTTCCGGATGTCACAACATCATCAAAAAACAACCCTTGCATTAAAGACTGAAGTAATATATTTTGGGAATAAATATATAATATGGTATATTATATGTTTACAAAATACATATGTACATTTACATTTACAAAAATAAAATAAATGGTTCTACATACACCCTAAATTCTTTCAATTTGTCTAAAATCTTTGGGTCTGGAACCAACCGATTTCATCAATTTGAAAATAACTAAAGTGGCATGAAAACACATTCAATTAATAAATTATCCTAGATATTAACCCCGCTACGTTCACAAAAAATATGTACATTCATTATGCGTGTTTCATGATCTTCAGTCAATGCACTTTTGCTTTTCCATTTGATATGTTCTCGCTTGTCTTATCTATGCCGTTTTCAACAGGAGCAATCTTAGTGACGCCATTCTGGACCACCCCGTTGGTTTTCCTTTCCGCAGCTTTCCTATTTTGACTTTTCACGTACTGATTGTAATAGAAACAACCGAACAAGTACAGGAAGTATGCCGCTTGAGTGGTCAGCAATACATTAATGAATTTTGGGTAGCTGCACTCCCGGAATAACACTTGGACGTTGTGATAGAAGACGATGCAGAATTGGACCTGAAATATAAATATAATAAAATACAAAAATATTGTTAAGCGGAAATGATATGTAGCGGAAAATGCGGAAAAACGTAGACAAGTCGTTTGGGTATAAATCAATATTAATACTGTACAAATTGAGCAAAGGAAACACTTTTGGGAAAATTATTACTAAATTTTGACGATTTCCATTAACTTTTTGCTAATGTAAGCTTCAGTTTTAATTTTTTTTTGTCATCCCTCACATCCATTCCAATATTTTGAAAACTATGTTGACGAAGTTTTTTTTACGACGACAGATGATTTTAATTTTAGTTTAATATTAGATTGTTCTTTATGAAATTCGGTAAAGCTTACTTTAAAGATATTAAGGGGGGTTCTCATCAAAACCGACCGAAAAATCGTTTTTTTTGCGTTTTTTTGATAGCTAATTAACCGCAGAATATATTCCCAAAACGGTTTGTACTTCTATACATACCAATATCAACGGTTATAGCGTGTACTGACATTTCAAAATTTTTAACGCGTTTGTCTCGAAACCTTGTTTCTCATACTAGGCGCCACGATATCTCAAAAACTACAGAACATATCACTATTTTTTTTTATTTCAAAGTAGATTAAATTTACTGGATCCTAAACCAAAAATATGATAATGTTTATTGATATTTATTTTATGAAGAGCGAAAACAAAACTCGAAAAACGCTACCGAAAATTTGCATGTCCACCATTTCTTCAATGTTTGATTTTTTATTTTATTTGATTTCGATATTTCATAAGAAATTTTTGAATTTCTGATTTCAGATAATATTTAGAAGAGCTACATTGGCGCCCACTTGGATACTTTTTTTTTGAGGCGGCGATTTATGTTTCAGCATAAATAAACAATTATTATTATATTATTTTTTACAAAAAAAAAATTAAATATACTTTAAGACTAAGTACCAAAAAAGTTGAGTTATTTATTTACTTCCATGAAAAAAAATCGAGAAAATTGTGTCATTGACATAACAAACTTTATCTGCAATCTCTTTGAGAAGTTAATGTTGGAAAACATGACACACATACTTTGGTAACTGCAGTAGGTTTCCTTAAGGTGGGTTCATGCAGATATTTTTAGTAATAAGAATAAGAATAGTAATAAGAATAAAAGTTAAACCTTCGTTTTATAATGACCCAGTTCATGCAGTAAATCCTTATTTTTAAAATTATTACTAAAAATTATATTTACTGCATGAACTGGGTCATTATAAAACGAAGGTTTAACTTTTATTCTTATTACTATTCTTATTCTTATTACTAAAAATTTCTTCATGAACCCACCATTAGAACCTGCTTTCTATAAGTGAACAGAATGGTAGGTATATACCTACTACTTTCTTGGTATGTATAACTGGTTGCATTTATTTTAATCTGTATGTATAAATACGTTTTCGTTTTCATATTATATATACTGTCAGCAACCTGAAAGTATACACCGAATTTTTTTAAGCGCCTCGTACATTATATACGCATGTATTTCTTTCCCGTGCTACATACGGCATTGACCCCTTCCCTAAAACGTTCCAGAACCCCGTGTATGGAGTGGCGTATGTAGTACGCCATCCCCATTCCCGTCGTCGCGGGAACACGGAATACTCTAATGGAGTTTTTACATGTGGGCATGCAAACATTCGGAAGCCTAGTAATGAGACACCCACCTTCTAAAAGTCACTTAAATTCTGAAAATTTTTTATACCAATTACAATATTGATTTTTCTAGCTTCTAATAAGATTAAAGATTGTAAAATTCTGCGTCTAATAAGGCCAAGTTGAATTTGATACTTCGATTGTGTGAAAAGATATCGCTAAAAAAAGTAAAATTGCGATGCTTTCAAAAAACTGTGTTGAAGGGAAATCTTTAGAGTACCTATTCAACTAACTGAGCTATTTTGAAAAACATTTTCCTAGACATAAAACATTTTTTAAGTTGTACTAAAAATCTCCTAAAAAATTAAAAAAAATCCCTGTACGCCACATAACTAAAAAAAAAATACGAATAAAAAAAATAAAGTTCTAGACTAGAGGAATATTAATCCCTCAAGAACTTTCCGTTTTATTAAAATTTCATTAACAGTAATTTTTACAAAAGCTATTGTAAGGATGGTAGAGTTTTGAGTTTTTTATGTTTTTTTTTTTTTTGGTTCAACTGGAAATTTTTTCATGTCTAGGAAAATGTTTTTCAAAAACAGCTCGGTCATATAACTACTCTGAAGATTTCCCTTTAATATGGGTTCAAAACTTTTATACGGATTTAATAGTTTCGGAGTTATTCACGGTTTTTTGAAGACATCGCAATCTTATTTTGTTTGCGATATCTTTTCACACAATCGACATATCACCTTCAACTTGGACTCATTAGACGTAGAACTTCACAAGTTGTAATCATATCAGAAGCAAAATAATATCAATAATGCAGTATTCTCAGAATTTAAGTAACTTTAAAAAAGTGGGTGTAACATCATTTCGTGGCTGACTGTATATAGGTACATACATTCTATATCATATTATACCAATGTCTTAAAATATCACTTCATTCGATATAACTAACAAGTAACACTACCAAATTGTCACCGATTTAAATGAAACTTTACACACTCATAGAATGCTAAAAAATATTGAACCCCTGTTTTTATTTTCTTCCGGAATCTGCTTTTTAGGGGTAGAAACCACCCCTAAAAGGTGGCAAAAGCAAGAATCGCCGTAAATGAATTTAAAAAAATACCAAAATACATATGTTACAACATCAAATTTAATATGATTTATAATTTAACATGTATTGAAGTACATACAATTTCATTTTCAAAATCTTAAGTGGCTTGCACTTCTTTTCTTGGGGATGTCTGCGGCCTGCAAAAGAACTTTTGCAAATCATGCCGTACTACAAATACTCAAATTGCTTATTAAAATAAATTACATTCTCTAGAGAAGCACACAAAATTATTCAAAAATATTGATTTTGAAAAATTTTTTTTGGAAGTCATTTTTTTTAAATTAATATTTTTTGCAATATTTGCAAAAGTTCTTTTACAGGCCGCAGACGTCCCCAAAAAAAGAAGTGCAAGTCACTTAAGGGGTTAGACCCCTCTGGAAAAAAAAATTTCGAATTTTTTTTTGCTTAAATGTTGTAAAAACTTCCCAAGAATGATATCCAAAAGGAATTATTGATGGAAAAATGTTTAACAATAATTTTTAAACTTATTTGTGAAACAACTATGTCGTCACTGAAATGTTCGAAAATGCCGCTCTGCTGCGGTATTTTTAGTATCATATATATCCTAGCATTTTGGAGTATCTGTGGCCCGATTGATAATTTGGAAATTATGATATATGATCCTGGTAACGCACACTTAAGGTAAAAAAAATTAACATGCCTGTATTTTGAAAATTTCATGAAGTAAATACGTCTTGAAACTTTAAACGCGTTTTCTTCGAAAACATGTTTTTCAAACTGGTGGACAGTATAACGCCCAATGTTTATCAGATCGACTTGAAATTTTGACTGTAGCTTCATAAATAAGTTATCTAAATCACACACGATTTTTTTCGATCGGTTAAAAATTACGGTTTTTATAAACAAATTAATGTTTTTTTTTTCGTAAAATTTGATTTTTTATTTTTTCAAACTGCTGGCATTTTGCGAAAAATCAATTTTTTTACAATAATATTGTGTACCGCTTTAGAAAACCTCATGTGGATAATGAAAACATTTTTTTTTTCTAGTAGCTAATGTATAAGTTATTTTTTTTTAACTTATCGTTTAAGTTTATAATTTATGTAATTGTTCTTATGATTGTAGCTCTGATGATGGCTGAATAAAGCCGAAACGTTAAAAAAAAACTTTTGTTTTTATAAACTGACCGATAATCCCATAACAAGTTTATCAAGTTAAGTCAAGAACATAAAAAGGACAAATTCAGTTAAAGAAATTTCACCTTGAAAAGTAAATAGGGCCTCCTAAAATGTATATACATTTCATATACAGTGTATACTCGTATATCCAGAAATATTGTAACGCTTATATTAAAGCGTTATATGAAGAAACAAATAAAAAATATATTAGACAGAATCATAGTGAATATTTTTGCTGTGGTAGAATTGTCTGAAACAAGTATTGTCCTAATTAAAGTTACATTAGTCTATGTGGCTTAAAAACAAATGAACCACATTATACAACATAAGAATAATGATAAGATCTAATTAGGACATAGGAGATAACTAACAAGTTTGCCCTTATCGAGTGATGAGATACATATATTTGGTATGGTTAGTCATTGATTTAGATAAGAGTTAGAGTCATAGAAGTTAGATAAGAAATTTAACTAATACGAATATGAATAAAAAGTAAACTATTCTTTTATAAACCATTCATGCAGCAAATTTTTTTTTAAAATTATTACTAAAAATTATTTTACTGCATGAACTGGGTCATTATAAAACGAAGGTTTAACTTTTCTTATTACTATTCTTATTCTTATTACTAAATTGATGAACCCACATAGAAGATCATTGGAACTTGTAAAAAAATGGTTTGGAGTTACTATTGCAATATATAGGCAGCCATGTATACGCAAGAATGTAATGCAGTAATGACTACTTATGGGGACAGATTTTGGAGAAGCCTTAGAAGCTGATAACAGAGAACAAAAAAATCAAAAATGGCCCCAACTTCCGAATCGTTAATGATAAGCCATGTTTACTTTAACTTGTTTCGATTTAAAATGTAATTTGAGCACATGGTCCTCCATTTGTCACTTTTTGACATATGACATCATTCAGACACTAATAAAACGCCATTTGATTTATGGGGGGGGTAATAATTTTTAAGGAATGTAAAAGGAAAAAAAAAAAAAAGAAAAATGTAAAACCCTTTTTTTTTATAACCCCCGGTTCCGGCAAAAATTTTTTTTTTTAAAATTAATAAAAAAAAATTTTTTTTTTGAAAGGGGGGGGGGGTTATTTAAAAAGGGTAATTTTTTTTGTTATTTATATTACTATTATTATATTTATAAAAATTCTTCATGAACCCACCATTATATTTTTTGATATAGAGTGCATAGAGTTTATTAAAATATTTATGTTTGAGTCAAGTATACAAAAATTTTCTTTTTTTTTAGTGTTTAAATATGACGATGATACTTTTTTTGTTTTAATACTTACTTAAGAATTCTCAAGAAAAAATGTCAAACATCAAATACCTAAAAATAACACATAATAGGGCATAATTTTCCCTAATGTACCTCCACCTAATATATTAACATTAGGTGGCTTTGAAAACAAAAACATTGCTGACTTCAAAAGCGTAAATAAATATGTTAATTTTAATGTAAATATGTCGATATGTCAAAATATGCAAATATGTCAAAATTACTTTATTTCCATTTACTCCAGTTTGATAAAATAATGTCAGTTTAGTAGCTAGGATAACACGAATCTGGATATCTTTTGGCGTAAAGTCGAATCGCTTCGTAGGAATTATTTCTTGATTCTTTACATCTGTCATGTGAAGAGCATGGCATGTCAAGAGCATGCCAGTTTGCTTATTTACGCTATTATAACTGTATTTTATAATTCAATACATATGTACAGGGTGTCCCAAAAGTTGATGTCTCGGGACTATATCGAGAATAAAAAAAGTTATCACAAAACCGTTTACGTGGTTTGATTTCGGGTGCAGTAAACTGCATTTTACGAAAGAAAATTGTTTTTTTCTAAATCTAGAAAATGGCGAAACTGACTTGATCAGAATTTTTTTCCCAGGAACATACACTTTTGTTGTGCTATCTGGAAAGTGCTATTTTTTCTGAACATTTTTTATTAAAAAAGTTTTTTTCGTATATTTAAAATAGTTTGAAAATACCCTCAATTGCATATGAGTTAGCCATGATGTAATCGAGTGGCCTATGGAAAACAATGAACTAGGACCGTTGACATGAGTTTGTTTATTAAATATATTGTTTGTGTCAAACAGTTTACGGGGTGTGAATTAATTTAAATAGCGCCGAAATGTTTACAAACAATGAAAAAGTATTTGATGATGACATGATTTTAATCTATGGTGAATCTAAAAAAAATCCGAGAAGAGCCGTCGACATCTATCGAGAGAGATATCCCGAACGTCGTGCTCCAAATGCAAAGATTTTGGAGGAAATGAAAAGAATTTTGCGAGGTAATGAAAATGCATTTTCATCGCGAAAAGGTAGTAGTTGAACTTGATATAAAGCGAAGTTCTATTCAAAGAATTTTAAAGTCCAATGGATATCATGATTTTATGATCTAGAATATTTATCACAAAGACATATTGGAAGAAGACTTAATTACATAAATTAAATGATGGTTAATTTACACATAGATAACAGACTGTTTCAACATATTCTTTGGAGCGACGAAAGTCGTTTTATAGTAATGGCAAACCAAATCGCAGAAACGAACATTATTGGGCTACTGAAAATCCATACTATGTTAATCCTATACAAAATCAGGGACATTACGGAATAAATGTGTGGTGTGGAATAATTGGAAATTTAATTGGCCCTACTTTTATGATCACATTTTGGATATTAATAGTTATTTACGGTTTTTAAGTGATGAGCTGCCCCAACTTCTTGAAAATGTGCCGTTACAATTAAGATTAAATATGCGGTTTCAGCACGATAGTGCTTCACCGAGAGCTCGACGTGTGCAATAATATTTAAATGATGTATATACGGATAAATGGATTGGAATAAATGGGCCTATAGAATGACCTCCCAAATCACCAGACCTAACACCGCTTGATTTTTTTCTCTGGGGAACCTTAAAAAATGAATTGTATAAAACACCCACTAGAAATTTAGAAAATTTAAAAGATAAAATATTCGTAGTGCTTGCGAAAATATATCAAGAGATATGCTGATAAAGGCGTCAACGAGGGAAGTTAGGACAAGGCTAGAAAAATGCTTAGAAATAGGAGGAATGCATATTGAGAACTGTTTTAATCTACTAAGCATTTAGTTGTGTTCAGAAGTATTTGTGTTTTTAAAGTCAGTTACCTAGTGAACTACTGAAATCAAAACCGATTTAGATTTTTGTTACTGTTGTAAAATAATTTTTTTTATTAAGATATAATGTTACAAATTTTTGATTAAACGTATATATAAATAGCTTTTATTCATTTATGTCAATTCAGTCATGTCAGTTCATGTCCATGTTTTCCATAGGACACTCGATTACATCATGGCTAACTCGTATGCAATTGAAGGTATTTTCAAACTATTTTACCCTGTATATTTTCAAATATAAAAGATACGAAAAAACTTTTTTAATAAAAAAATGTTCAGAAAAAATAGCACTTTCCAGATAGCACAAAAAAAAGTTAATATTCCTGGGAAAAAATTCTGATGAAGTCAGTATCGCCATTTTCTAGATTTAGAAAAAAAACAATTTTCTAGCGCAAAGTGCACCTTACTGCACCCCAAATCAAACCACGTAAACGGTTTTGTGATAACTTTTTTTCATTCTCTAGATGGAGTCCCGAGTCATCAACATCGAAAACCGACGGAAATAAAATAAATGTTATATGTCTTAAAATTGACAGGTTTATTTACGCTGTTTGAAGGTCAACAATGTTTTCATTTTCAAAGCCACCTACAACCAAGGAATTTTTTACCTTATTTAATTTTTGTAGCAGGGTTTTACTGTTATCAACGTTTAATAAAACACTATTTTAAAAATTTTAAAATATAAATCATAGCGTTCCCATTAAAAAATGAGAAAACATAAAAAATTATTATAATTCCTTTCAAAAAAAATTAATCCTTACGAATTTTTTAAAAATTAGCCCTAATAAAAAAAAAAATAAAAAGTTGAAAAAGAGAAAAGGAGTATAAATCTTAACGGCATTTACACAAGAAATCACCGGAAGGAAAAAAAAACATCAACAACACAAAAAATTTTGGATGAAAGCTTATTTTTTTATTTTCCACATTATTTGAGTCCCCCACAAATCCGTTAAAAACCCCTTTTTTCTCACTTTTTCACCAATTCATTACTTTTAAAAAAGATTACTTTTTCATTCGACAACTAATTTTCCACAACTTTTAAGCATGGTCCGATCGTGGGACCACCATGGCTATAATTTTTTTATTTTTGAAAATTTTAATTTTTTTCTCTATTAATCATTATTAATACCAATTTTTGATGCTGTGTATTATTTGTATAATTATTTTCAAGTAGTTTATACAACTTTTTACTGTTAATAGGTGTTTGAAATTAATAAATAGTCATTAAAAGTCCGTTTATGAACAATGGTAACAAAAGTCGCAAATCTTACTAACGAATAGTCCAATCATTTGGCAATAATGTCAAAATTTGTATTTTCTGAATTCGCGTAGTGCTCTCAGCTGTAAATTTAGCTTTGAGATTTCTCATAATATCTTGGTAATTAGAAGAGTCCTCATAATGGATAGATTTATTATATAATCCTAATAATCTCGCAAATATAGAGCAAATTTCAATATATTTTCCACTTAAGTAAGATGGCTGATCTATTGCATATTTATCTATCGGATATATATTTAATAAAGGCAAAGCTTCATTTATTACAGGTAGTTGAATACCAAGGCTTAACTGTGATAAGGTTCCAGTAAGTTCTTGACCTGATAATGATGATAATTATTTAAAAAAAGAAAATAATGACAGTTGTTTTTAAGGTTGATTTAGAAAAACTACAATTAAAATAATAATACCTGAAAAAAATGAATTACTAACAGATATTGGTTCAGGTATCTCATAGCTATCAGTTCTAATATCACTATTATCATCACCTTCGACATTCTCATCGACAATAATCTCATCATTGTCAGGATTGTCAACAATAAAAATATTGTTATCCTCAGCATTGTCAGTAACAACACTTTCACTGCTTATATTAGTAGATGAAACTGATTTTATAGATCCCAATGTTTTTCTATATACTCCGCATACATAATCAAAACGGCTTATATTCCATAAATTTTGTAAATTTAATGAAGCTGGTCTTAATCCTCGACTTGTTGGATGATTTTCGATATTCAATGGATTACAACATCTATCAAATCGAGGTTTGGACTCCATAATTGAATATATGTGATGCGGTCTGTGAAAAGGTACCAGATGTCGGAAAAACTGTTTTCGGGTGGAGGTCAGATTTCGATAGAGCATAAATTTCGCTTCAAAAAAAAATTAAGTCTCTAGCGTTAATATAGCTCGAACTGGAAGCAGGTAAAGTTTCAATATGTAAAATCGTAATTTTGAGAAAAAACTGAGAATTGATATCTTGTCTTCTATTGCTCCAATCCGGCTGAAATTTTGGTATGATGTCCTGCGAATATGTACCTACAAATCCTGCAGGTAATGTGTGATATATTTCTATCGATATATATCTATTGTATCGCTAGTATGGGTGATATATTTTTCATCTTGAAACTGCGTTTTGGGTTGTAGCGCAAAATTCACTTTTCCGACATTTGGTACCTTTTCACAGACCGCCATATCACATATTTATAATAAAGCACCAAATTAAAACGCTTGAAACAGATTGGAGCAAATTTTCAATAGTCAACAATATAACGCAAACATTTTAGGTTAGTAATGTATGCACCTGTCGGTACTGTCGAAATAAGGAAACAGTCGGCAGCGCTGTCGTGTGAAAAAGTTGCGTACCTATTTCGAAAGTGTCGTTCTACTAATATAGAAATGAAAAACGTACTTTATATCAAAAAATAGCCTAGAAAATATAACCTTTAAGAAACTCTTTAAAAAAGTTCGGAAATAAATAAATACTTTTGTTACCATTGTTCATAAACAGACTTAATGACTATTTATTAATTTCAAATACCTAGTAACAGTAAAAAATTGTATAAACTGCTTGAAAGTAATTATAAAAATAATACACAGTGCCAAAAATTGGTATTAATAATGATTAATAGACAAATTTTAAGAGTTTTGAGAGTTTTAGAGAAACTCAAAAATCACAGAAAATTTATAATTTTAATTATCTTGTATTTTTCGTAATAGTGCATCGAATAATAGAAACTGAAAAAAAAAGTTTCAATTTGGACCATTATTGAAAAAGTTATCAAAAAAAAAAACAAAAAAACAGCAATTTCTTTGAAAATTCGATATCTCTGAGACAGGTAATCAAAAAAAAATCTCAAAATTTACCAGAAAGGGCCTTTTTGATGGGTACTAAAATATATAAAATAATTGGGAAAATAAAAAAAAAAATTGGAACCGTCCGATTTGGCGTGGAATGCCCCATATGTGCCCGGTACACAGTGAGGGGCTAAAGTTTGGAATGAAATTCAAAATCAACAAAAACATCAATATTCAGTTCTTCATTCAACTAGTGTCAAATCCAATTCACTTCATTATTTTATCTCTGAAATCAAAAAGGTTATGGAGTGGGCCACTTTCGAGAAATATATGTAAGTATACATTGAGGGGCTAAAGTTTAAAATAAAATTAAAAATTCAGGTTTTATTGATATTTGAACGAAATACTTCAACACATCAATTTTTATTTTCAGTTTAGAGTTTCTCACAAGATATTGAAAGTATACAGGGCTGGAGTTTCATGCACCGCTGTCAATTTTAATTTATTTTAGATAAAACACCCTGTATCCTTTTATATTTTTAAGCAGGTCTTTGAGAGATAATTTCAAAAATATGGAGACATCCAAAAAAAACGTCATCAAAGTTGGCCGAGGAAAAAAAGACGTATTTCTATTCTTGATCGAATTTATAACCTTATTTACTTGTCAAGACTGTCACATCATATGACAGCCATTGTTTATTTTACAAATTGTGACAGTCACTTGTCAAACGTTTGACATAACCGAAAAGCTTAGACATGACCGCTATTTCCATCTCTCTCGTTCATAGCCAGAGTTGATGACGTTTTTTTTGGATGTCTCTATATAACATTCGTCCTGTCTACGTCCGATCGTTAATTGTTTGACGTAAAAGTATGTTTGACATTACACTCTAATTAGTTTAAAAGTGTCTGTTAAAAGTTCAATAAAAGTCGGTTAGTAGTAAGTGTCACTAGAACGTAGATTAATCACTTCGGGCCTACATAATGGCAGGCTCGTCCTCGGGATTTCAATCCGTGTCATTATTTTTTATGGGGCTAGTTAAAAGGCAAAGTCTATATCACACAACCACCTAACATTGAACATTTAAAAACGAGAATAAGAAATGAAATTCGGGGAATCACAGCATAAGTTATAATAATAATAATAATAATAATAATAATAATAATAATAATAATAATTATTATTATTTACAAGGTCTGCCCTCGGATAAGAGCTCTTCTCCAACATCTTATGCAGTCATGGAAAACAAACATTTGGGTCTCTGGAGGGAACAAAGGTCAAGTTGAGATCAAGAAGGGAATCTTCCAAGGTGACTCACTCTCGCCGGTTTGGTTCTGCTTGGCACTCAATCCATTATCTACACTACTCAATAAAACAACAGCTGGGTACAAGATCAACATGCGAAGCCGAGCAACACTCACTCACCTGCTCTACATGGACGATCTGAAACTATTCAGTGGGACCAAGGCAAATCTCCAGGCTACCATTGGAACTACTAGGACCTTCAGCGACGACATCAAAATGTCCTTTGGCCTGGATAAGTGCGCCACATTGAGTATTGTGAAAGGAGCACCTCATAACAATTCAGAGGTATATGCCGACATCCATCAACTACCACCGGAAGAACAATACCGTTACTTGGGAGTGAGTCAAGATGGCAGGATCAACCACACACAACTGAAGAAAGAATTCCAAGAGAAATACAAGAGCCGCGTGACAAATTTGCTGAATACGCTTTTATCTGGAGGCAATCTTATCAAAGCCATCAACTCGTGGGCTGTCCCAGTGCTGACATATTCTTTCGGAATCGTCAAGTGGTCCGTTACTGATCTTGATGAGCTCGACCGACTTACCAGGCGGCTCCTAACTAAGTTCAGGCACTTACACCCTAACTCTTCCGTAATCAGACTCTACCTGCCGCGAAGACGAGGTGGGAGAGGTCTATTGAACATCAAAAATCAGTGCCTTAATCAAGAAGCTTCCTTAAGAAGAAGACTGCTAACGAACAGGGACCCGCTAATAACAGCACTAGCAAGAGAGGACGTTGGTTACACGCCTTTGAGCCTCGGATGTGAACTTATCCCGGTCGACGTACCAACAGAAGAGGAGCTCCGGACCCAGTGGATGGAACATGCTTTGCAGGGCCGTTTTCCAAAAAATGCTACAGCCAGACCACATCGACAAAGAAAATTCATTAAAATGGCTTACCGACGGTTATCTGTACCCCGAGACCGAAGGCTTCTTGACTGCCATTCAGGACAGGGTTATAAAAACAAGAAATTACCAGAAGAATATCCTGAGAGACGACGTCGAAGACCTATGTAGAAAATGTGGATCTGCAGGCGAAACTATAGAACACATAATAGGAGGGTGTCCCGCGCTATCAGAGTCAGCATATCTCGGCAGGCACAACCAACTTGCGAAGATGGTTCACCAACAACTGGCGCTCAAGTATGGCCTGTTAGCGACGGCTCCGCCATACTCCAAATATGTCCCGGAAGCTGTGCTGGAATCGGAAGTTGCCGTGATGTACTGGGATAGGCTAATCATCACCGATCGAACAGTGGACTTCAACCGACCAGATATTGTGCTGATCAACAAGGAACAACGAAGAGGGATCATCATAGACATCGCTGTGCCACTTACCCACAACATTCAGAAGACTGAACGGGAGAAGATCGCGAAATACGAAAATTTGTCAATCGAGCTGAAGCGCCTATGGAAACTGGAGAAAGTGGAGACGTACGCCCTAGTAATATCGGCAGAGGGGAGTGATGACGACGAGATTCGCCAAGAACATCGCGGCATTAGGACTATCTTTTAATGTCATTAGAAATGGCCAGAAGGCAATATTGTTACAAACTTGCCACATTGTAAGAAAGGTTTTGGGATAGGATGAATTTCCTCCCCTCGCCTGAGCCTAATTTCTGCTGGAGGCGGGGATGAGATATCAAGCCATCACTGTCTGCAGCAGGAATGGGTGAATGTTTCCCAGCGTTTACGCTGAGAAGTGTGACTATAAAGTCGGCGAAATAATAATAATGTGTTTTTTATTGACCGTTAATGGTTTACAATATAATCAGGAAAATTAACAAATAATAAGAAATAAGTAAGGAAAAAAGATATTATACTATCGAAAATCATGAGATAGGGTAGGTCAAAAGGTTCTTTGTTCAGCTTAAGCTGTTCTTCCAAAAAGTCCTAAGAAAATGAATACATTATTTTTGTTTATACAAAGGTAGCAAAGAAAAACTGTAAATTTAAACTGCTATACAAATACAATTTTGTACAAATTGTCCCTAATAAAAAAACCTAATAAGTTGTTTCCGGTTTAAATAAACTAACGTATATTTAACTTTGTACATTGGTCATTGAATATTATATTAAATAGTTTTCTTTTAAATGAAGCTAGAGCGATACCATGAAGAGAGACCGGGATGTTATTGTATTCTTGGGATATTTGGTATGTGAAGTAATTTTTAAATTGTTGTGTTTGGTGTTTTGGTATATCGATTGCCCTTTTTTTCCGTGTGTTTCTGTTGTGAATGTCCGTGCGGTATATTACTTTATCCCAGAGGTAAGAAGGCCTTATATCTAAGAGAATTTTGTGGTATAAAGTTAACGCATGAAGTTTTCTGCGATTTAACATTAGAAATATTAGAAATGTATTAAGCGAATTTGAATATTATATGGCTGTAGCTTAGGAAGTGTTTGGAGAGCATATTGAATGTAGGTATATTTCTATTTGTTATATATTATGAAAACTATTAATGTATCATTGCTTTCTCCATGTTACGTTGTTTCTGTCACTGATACTAGTTAGATTTCCCAATTCAACAGCTGTTATCTCGATAGCCACGAAAGTAACAGGTAACAATGATATATTTTTTAAATTGTCTGTCAAAGGTCTGCTCAAAATATAAAGCGCTACAGGGTATTCCATTTAAAAAAAAACAACTTGACAGCGGTAATTGAAACTCGAACGTCCTGTATACTTTCACTAGTTCTTGAAAAACTCTAAACTGAAAATAAAATTTGACATGTCGAAGCATTTCGTTCAAATATCAATAAAACCTGAGTTTTTCATTTTATTACAAACTTTAGCCCCTCACTGTATACGAGTATATATACAGTGAGGTCCATAAAATAAGGGATAAATTCATTATCTACGTAATTTACAATTTATGAGTAAAGTCCTGAAACACGTCAATTTTTAATTCTAGAATGACATTTTTTGAGCATAATTGTATGCCTCCCCCTCCAACCCCATTGGAGTGACAGCTACCCCTTTAAAATTTTTAAATGGAACGAGGGCATGTGTGATAGCTCATTTGAAAGGGTTGTTAATTCTCCATCCAGCAACATAAGGTTTTTTTTAATTTCTATAATTTTTTTATTGAAAAATATTACATTTTTAATGTTACTAAGTAAAGAAAAGAACATGAAACAGAACAGAAGAACAGTTTAAATCAAATGTTCAAACTGGGCGCCCGTTGCTTCTTGACAATAATGGAGGCGTTGCTGAAATTCTTCTAAAACATTTTGTATTGTTTCCGGGGTGATTTGATTAATTTCTTGCCTTATTCTGTCTTTTAAATCTTCTACGTTATTCGGTCTGTTGAAGTAGACTTTCGATTTTACGTAACCCCATAAAAAATAGTCAAGCGGGGTCAAATCGGGAGAACGAGCGGGCCACTCAATTTCACCGCGTCTACCGATCCATCTATCGGAAAAAACTTGATTCAGATAGGCTCTTACTTCCAATGAAAAATGTGGTGTAGCTCCGTCCTGCTGAAACCAAATATTTCTATCAATTTCATTGGGGTTGTCATCATCTGGGAAAAGCATTCTTAACTCTGGAACTAAGAAATTTTGCAAGAAATCCAAGTAACGCGCACCAGTTAATGTGCCATCAAAGAAATATGGTCCGATAATTAAAGAATTTATAATTCCAGCCCAAATGTTCACCTTCTCAGGATATTGAGTATTGGCCTTTATCATCCAATGTGGATTTTCTGTACTCCAGTATCTACAGTTCTGTTTGTTGACTGTTCCATTTAAGACGAATGTTGCTTCATCAGAAAAAAAGAATGTTTTTTATAAATAAAGGATTATCTTGGCATCTATTTGCCATGATTTCGCAAAATTCCAATTGGCGATCAGGGTCATCGTCGTTAAGTTCTTGAACCAAATGAATTTTATATGGGCGGTATATTTCGTTTTTTAGAAGACGCAATATGGACGTTTTACTGATATCATTATCGGCGGCAACTTGTCTTGTAGGTTTATGTGGATTATCTTGAATATCTAACAATATATCCAATTTCTGTTCATCGTCTAAAATGCATTTCCTACCAGATTTAGGAATATCTGTGACATTTCCAAATTCACAAAATTTGTTTTCTATTCTACTAACCGTAGAGTGAGAAATGCGGCGGTCAGAATACCTAGTATTGAATATTTCGCATACCTGCTTCTGCGTTCTTGTTTTATCACCACATCCTAATAATATCAAAATTTCAATTCTTTGGGTATCCGAAAGACTCATTGTTAATTAAAATAATGATTCATTTGACGATAAGCGATAAATAATATAAGAGCATAATAAGTAAAGCCGGCAGATCCGGGCGGCGGGCCCTAACCGTACGCGTCATACTACTTACTACTTGTATGTGCAAAAACAAAATTCATGAAAACAGTAAACTGTTGCAATTTATAAAGAGATGTGGTAAACTTACCCTGTTATTTACTGAGATGTTTGTACCACTTACTTTTGTACCATCAGGTATGTTTCTACAGTTGTGTCCAAAACTGACGTTCGCCGAGATGAAAAAATGTGCTTATATTTTGAAAACGATTGCTCCACATCTACGGAGGTAATACAGGCATAATTAAATAAATCCCTGCACTCAGAAAATGGCACCGTAGATACACCGTCATAAATTTGTCTCAATGTTATAAAATCGGGATTTGTCTTCAACACTCTGTCACACTTTTCTCTCACATTCTCATTTATAGAGTCACTTATAGTTTGTAATAGTGTATTTACATCATCCACTATTTGCAGTGATTGCGCTAAAGGTAGGGCAGTATCTTCGAATCTTGTTATTGCAGCATGTAATCCTATATAATTGTCATGAATAGTTTTTAAATCTCTTTCTAACGAACTATTGTGAAATGTCATCTGAATTTCCTTAATAGCTGCGGCCTCTTTAGGATTGAATTGTAATAGCACAGATTTTATTTGTGTGAAATATTTAGCATAATAAAAAGCTGCCTCTAGCCAAGTTCCCCAGCGCGTGACAATAGGCTGTGGTGGTTCAGAAACACCGGGACACTGTGTGGAAATGCTCGAAGACGTTTAGGTGATTTTAGAAACACTTTTTTTGTACTTGATATTAATGCGTCTACTTCTGGAAAAGTTTCGAATAGTTTCTGCTACAAGATGTAAAGCATGCACCTTACAGGTAACATGTAAAAAACTACAACCGTGTTCTTTAAGAGACCGGCCTACCGAAAGCATTGTTGGTTAACTGTTTAACAGTTAACAGTTTTGATTGGTTAACAGTTGAAAGTTTTCTAACGTCTCAAGTATCACACGCGTAATTGCTTCGGCAGTACACTTTTGTAGTCTTTTGCTGGCCAGTAACAGTGGAGATGTCGGTGTAGTAGAGTCCATCACACGTACTAGAACATTTACAATAGAATGTTTCTTACGATCTGTTGTTTCATCAACACATAGCCATAATCTCTTATTTTTTAATTCAGATGTGATACTCTTTATAATATCTTCACGTAAGCGTGGTACGTAGGTAAGTAACGCTATGCGACTGGGTAACTCTACTTCAGAGTATTTATTCCAGAACTCTTTGAATGATTTATTCTTGAGTATGGTCAGTGGGATATTGCAGGTAATCAACATCACAAGTAAATCGAACATGACCTGGGTTCTCGGGGACACACCACTTTTTGTAGTTGTATGTGCCACACACTATTTACATGTCTTCTACAATCATATATGTCGTAACGTAAATCTGGAATGTCACCGATAAATTTATGCACACTGTCAGCGAATGGTCGCTTTCTACCCTTCCGTGGTGTCGACATTTTCGTTATACGTAAAAATAATACGCCATTTTAAGTAAACACTTAGAACGGTAAATATAAACTGACTCGCATCGCCCGCCGCGCGTTCAGCCGGCTGTGACCCATGCACAAAGCCTGCATCACGCCACTGGGCCGCCGCACTGTTAGCCGGCTTTAATAATAAGTTTTCACAGATGTAGAAAATAAAGAAATTTAAATGTATAATGTTTTCTGATATGTAAAAAGAAACCTTTTTTACTTCTTTCTTTTTGTTGGGTATTTTGCACAGCGTATCAGGGAAACCGATACATTTAAGTTGAATGTTGACACAAAATTAACTAAAAACGTCAGATTTGACAGATATTTGGTACATAGGCACTTGATTGTATACATTTCATAATAATAATAATTTTGAAATTATTAAATTTAATTTTCTTGATGAAAAATATACAAGATTCAAAAAACCTTATATTGCTGAATAGATAATTAAGAACCCTTGACCTCAAATGAGCTATCACACGCACCCTCGTTCCATTTAAAAATTTTAAACGGGTAGCTGTCACTCCAAGGGGGTTGGAGGGGGTGGGAAAATTATGCTAAAAAATGTCATTCTAGAATTAAAAATTGACGTGTTTCAGAATTTTACTCATAAATTGTAAATTACTGACACAGCCTGTAATTAATTAGCAAGTACGAAAATATCTAATTAGTCTTACAATAAATGATATCTATCGACGATTTATTGCCCACTTCGCGTTCAAAAAGGTATAAAATAGATAAAACAACAATAGGTGCATTTATATTTTATGTGTGTAAAATTCGTACTTTCTATGTTAGTAATAAAAATTGCGACGATGATATTGGAAATGCGTTTTTTAATCTTACCATTTGCATAGCTGTCAAGTGTTTCTTCCACCAAAGGTATTTTTGAATTTCTGGTCCTAAAGAAGACAGGAAATAGTATGTGTACATTAGCACATGTATAAATGAATTTATAATTCCCATGAGCGTCCCATGTCCACCTGAAATCGAATGTTTATTTTACAGTAAATAAATATAAAAATACGTATATATAAAATTATTTTCTAAAGAAATTAAGTTTGGGTTTATGTATATATGTGAAATTCTGCGAAAGGATACGGAACCTATTCGCCACTTTAAGAGAAATTAAAAATTCATATGTAGGTAGATATGAACAGGGTTTTTCCTAATAATTTTCTCCCCCTTAAAAAGTTTATTTATTTTTATTTCTTGAGATAGAAAAAAAAAAGATAAACACAAATGTTGCAGGATTTTTCCTGATTTTTTTTTAATACATGAAGCAGGAAAACAAAAGACGTAGCAAAATAATAAAAAGACGGTAACTTATGTTTTTTATTTTTTTTTTATGTTTTTAATGGGACAACCTATATTTTGTTAAATTGTCAACTTAATTTCCACATTCCAAAAACGTATATCAAGTCTATGTTCGAACTAGCCGTTTTTGAGTTATTTATCTTTAAATAATCACGTCTAGTTTGTTTGGCGTAGCCCATGGATTACTATGGAAAACAATTACTTTTATTTAAAATATTATCCCTAAGCCTTCTCCAACTTTTTGTCTATTTATACAGGGTGAGTCACTTTTTTGTAGCAGGACTTTAACATTCGATAGAATATGATATTTTGAGAAAAAAGTTCCTATAAACATATGGTCTATCTAGCTTCATAAAGGAGATACAGGGTGTTAAAGTTTAAGTTTTTTTTTAAGTTTTTTTACAATATTTTCTGAAAGGAATGGTATTTTCGCTTAATATTTTACATACGTCTTAACCTCAATAGGAGCAACAATTTCTATTGATTTTGTGGAAAACACTATACTGGAAGTTGCTTTTCTCAGGTGCCCAGGTTATTTGGATTAACAGAACTTTTTGATCGTACGCCACTGACCTTATTGGACTAACATTTATGAAAGAATGATGTTTTAGCTGCTTTGACTTTACTAATTTTGACCTCTTACAATTTTGCGCTAACTGTGATGGTTTTCGAGATATTAGTCATTTTTAGTCTGATGGTGCATCTCCTTATATGGCAACGAAAAAATTTTATTTTTAGTTTTTATTTTATTTTTTAACGAAGTGACCTAAGCATTCGAAAAAAGGTAACATCCAATATAGTATTTTCGATAAGAACATTAATAATGTTGAACTCATCCATGTTAAGACATGTCGTGCATAGAAAAAAAAAATGAAACTTTAACACTCTCTATAGCAAGCTAGATAGACCATGTTTATAGGAACTTTTTTTCTCAAAATATCCAGAGCACCATTTTTTTGTAGCAGGATAGAACATCAATCGATAGAATATGATATTTTGAGAGAAAAAGTTCCTATATGGTCTATCTAGCTTCATATGGGAGATACAGGGTGTTAAAGTTTCATTTTTTACGATGTACGACATGTCTTAACATGGATGAGATCAACATTTTTAATGTTCCTATCGAAAATACTATATTGGATGTTACCTTTTTCGAATGCTCAGGTCACTTCGTTAAAAAATAAAATAAAAACTAAAAATAAAATTTTTTCGTTGCCATGTAGGAGATGCACCATCAGACTAAAAATGACCAATATCTCTAAAACCATCACAGATACCGCAAAATTGCAAGAGATCAAAATTGTAGCTAAAACATCATTCTTTCATGAATGTTAGTTAAATAAAGTCAGTGGTACGATAAAAAAGTTCTGTTAATCTAAATAACCTGGGCATCCGAGAAAAGCAACTTCCAGTATAGTGTTTTCGACAAAATCAATAAAAATCGTTGCTCCTATTGAGGTTAAAGCGTGTGTAAAATATTACGCGAAAATACCATTTCATTTAGAAAATATTGTAAAAGTACTTAAAAAAAACTGAAACTTTAACACCCTGTATCTCCTTTGTGAAGTTAGATAGACCATATACTTACAGGAACTTTTTTTCTTAAAATATTGTATTCTATCGAATGTTATACTATTTCTTCATTAATCGTCAAATAAAAGTAACTAACAAAGATTTAAAAAATCTAGCAACCCAAAAAAATATAAGGGACATACCTACATACATAACTTGTAAACATTTTTGAATACATAAAAAAAATTAAAAGTCAAGTTCTCTCTTCCTGCCTTTGCCCGCTAGAGGCGAAGTCACACTTTCTTCCCCAGTGACATAAATAGCTGTTTTACATTTTCATTTTTTTTTAGTCAAATTTGTTTTCATTCATCACTAATTTATAATAGATACCTTCTAATATCTTACTCATAAACTTTCACTACTTAAATATGACCGGTTTGCATAGAGGTTATTTTTAAGGTTTTTAATGTCATGTGAAAGAGAATGTGGATTTGTAATTTACTACTATCAATGCATCAAATATGTGTTGACAAGAAAAACATTGCAGAGTATTTAATGACGTCTATTATGACTACTATTATATTCAAATCTAAGTTATTATATTAAGACTAGTATTATATTCAAAGTCTATTAATGATGTCTATTATATTCAAATATTTTAATCCCATAACACAACTGCACCATACCAAGTAAAAATATGGCACTATACATATTTGTATGTATGGAAATCGCAGTTGTAGGTTGTAAAACATAATAATTTAATATTAAGTAATAAGAACTTATGCTCTTCGTAATAAAGTAATCAACGATTCAAATGATTGAAAAGATAATTAATTTACTATGTATTTATAAAACACAGTATTTTTCTCCTTATCCTCTGGATAACTCGTGAATTGTTCCTTGTAGAGAAAAGTGGAAAAGAGAAAAAAGTTTTATTAAACATTTTATACAAGATGTGTTAGGTTATAAACTAAAATTTCATTGTATTGTTGCAAAAATAGCAACAATTGGGAAAAAAATTGGAGAAACTCAAACACAAAGCTTTTCCAAACTTCATATAGCCGTCACAAAAATCTAGAGCAACCTGAATTTTTTATGCACAAGAGCTTTTAAACTTTCGAATCCTTTTTTGAAAATTTAAAATCCGTTCATTAGGAGAGCCTAGATTATATTTTAGTTATAAACATAATGACGCTTTGACAGCGCGTCGCTGTTTTGAATAAAATATTACTTCTAGGCAAAGTTAATTAAGCAAAAAAAAAGAGTTGTTAATAAAAAATTTGGAGAAAAAAATCAACGCAAAAGGGGATTTGAAGGAGACCGAGAAGGAGACTGATGACTCGGAGTGTGCCAAAAATTCAGACATCTTTAGAAAGGCTTTCAGAGTACCCTACCCATCAAGACCTACTTACAACCCCTCAGCACAGAAAATTTTCAGGGGAATGGGTTGGAGATGGCGTATCACATTTGGCGCTCAATCGGCCATTCACAGTGGGTCCCATCAACTTCAAGAGTCTTCAAGTAATGCCATGATGTATTCGAGACAAATAGATATCACACGCAGCCTTCTGCAGGGGCGGAAAGAGGGGGTGGGTAGGGAGTCGGAGTTGGTGTGGCTTGGAGGGGTGCTTGGGTCAAAGGGTGAAAGCGTGTTATGGCAACCCACGTCAATTTATTAGGCGCATTAAGATTAATAAATTCGCCCAACAGCGAATCAAACCCCACAAAACTCTTAGGGGTAGCTTAGGTGGGTCTGGAAATGGGTTGTAGTGATGGGACAACGACCAAAAACATAGAACTTATTGATGAGGTCTTAATGTGTGCTGAGGTTGAGTTTTTATCCGACAGCGTCCTTCTTAGTTCATGCTGTATGTCTCTGAAATTGCCGTCAAAATCTAGAGAATCCAAATTTCGACATGGGTCGCATTTTGGGGTGTGGATGACGAACGGTTTCAGTCACAACGTAGTGTCTTCGAGAAACCCTATAGGCTACCAGCATTCAAACCAACCCTATAGGCTACCGAAAATTAAAAACCGCAAGTCTCCAACTCGAATAGAACGCCAACAGCGCTAATCTAAAAAGTGTTACGCTAATTTTGACGAGCAGTTTATTTACTTGTGGTCTTCCTGACCTTGGTTTCTCTCGAACTTGTCCAAATTATCTGCATTTTTTTCCAGTTCTACTTACAGTAGATTGTGAGATAGATTCACGCTCTGGATGTCTTGGATCAGTTTTTACTTTACTTACAGATGAAAGCATGTGTGACTTAATAAATTATTAAAACGCCCATAAATTAGAATATTTTTGGCGAACGATTATAAATTTAAACGATATGTGTTATACATTTCTAGAATCAATGTTTTACTACTTAGATTCTAAAACTTGACTGATACTCAGGGTACTTCATTAAAAGAATTACCGATGACATCATTAGTCGATGATTCATGGTGTACTTATATTAAAATAAAACAGAAAATTAAAATAAAAAAAATGTTTAGCTAATAAAGAATTTATGCGTGACTTTATGGACGCACTCTATAGTTAACCACATATAAAGAAGCACACCATATACAGGGTGTTTCGCATAAGAACCGACACAGAGCAGGGGCATGTAGGGGAACCTAAAATATGGTAATTTAACGCAACTTACCTATATACTATGTTGCACCTCTGAGAAGTTATAGGCCTTCAAAGTGGGGTTTCAAATTTCGAAAAAAATCAATATCTTAGTTATACTTTAACTTAGAAAAACCAAATTTGGTAGACGTTGTAAGTGTACCAAGAGCATTAATTGACAGTAAGTAGAGTTCAATTGAAGCATTTTAAAGAGTTGATTAGGGATGATGCACCATTAAAATGTGACAGAACTTTTTAACCCGTTGGCGGACTTAAAAAATGTTCATTTTATTTTATGGGGAATTTGATTCTAAAACTTTTCTTACTCTTATTATTTTTTCAAAAAACTTTGTTGTTTTCAAGAAAAACTCGAATAACTAAGAACACCTATTTCAGCAGTGTTATTTAAAATCATCGAAAATTCAAAAGTTGGCTATGAAATTAGACGTCAAACTTGACAATCAACCAACAAGTTGGAATAAGAATAATTTAATAGAAAAACAAACAACAGAAATAACAGTTTTATCACTGATAAGTTATAGAACTTGTTCAAAATGATCACCATTTTCTCTCAGGCATAAATTTATTCTTCGTCGAAAATTGAAGTCTACTCTTTCCAATAACCGCTGATTGTTTCTAATGACATTACATTTATCTGTAATGCGATTCCTCAATTCTGCTCTGGAGACAACTGACGAGGAATACACAAATTCTTTTAACGTCCTCCAAAGAAAGAAGTCACATTTGTTGAGGTCTGGTGATCGTGGATGCCAAACTTTTGGGCAATTATTTCCTCATCGAATTCATTTATTTGGATACTGGTGGTTTAAAAAGTCTCTAACCATAATGCTAAAATGAGGCGGTGCTCTAACCATGCATAAACCAATGTTCCAGTCTGAGTTGTAGTGGCACCTCGTCAAGTAAATCCGGGAGAGTATTTTGGAGAAATTCTAAATAGCACCAATCCAAATATTTATTTTAAACTCGCGTTGGAAATGTCGAGGAGTTACTGAATGAGGGTTTACATCGGAATACTCATGATAGTTATGTAGATTTGTATGTAATACATCTGCGGGTGAAACAAGTTTCATCAGTAAAGAGAATTTTCTTTTGAATATGAATGTCTTGATGTATGATGAATAAACTGACAGAAAGTCACTCGTTTAACCAAATCATCCGGTAACAATTCTTACACTTTTTGAATATGATATGGGTGTAGTAGATTATGTCTGATAACTCGGTGCACAGAAGTTTGCGATATACCAGTTTGTCGAAATCAATTTCTAGTACTGATATGTGGTTCATCTTCAATTGTGTTCAAAATCAGTTCGTCGTCTTGTGCCCTGATTGCAATAGGACGTTCTCGACTGCAGTTTCTTCTGCAGTTTCTCTCACAGAAACCTAACACTAATAGCATGTCAACTTGTTCGCTAAATGAAAACTTTCCGGCCATTTTCAAAACACTCAGCAAACAATTAACTAAAATTAAGTAACATTTTTCCTGATTGTCAAGTTTGACGTCTAATTTCATAGCCAACTTTTGAATTTTCGATGATTTTAAATAACACTGCTGAAATAGGTGTTTTTAGTTATTCGAGTTTTTCTTGAAAACGACAAAGTTTTTTGAAAAATAACAAGAGTAAGAAAAGTTTTAGAATCAAATTTCCCATAGAATAATTTTTTAAGTCCACCAACGGGTTAAAAAATTCACATTTAATGTCACATTTTAATGGTGCATCATCCCTAATAAACTCTTTAAAATGCTTCAATTGAACTCTAGTTACTGTCGATTAATGCTCTTGGTACACTCACAACGTCTACCAAATTTGGTTTTTTCTAAGTTCAAGTATAACTGAGACATTAATTTTTTTCTAAATCTGAAACCCCACTTTGAAGGCCTATAACTTCTCAGGGGTGCAACTTAGTATAAAGGTAAGTTGCGTTAAATCACAATATTTTAGATTCCCCTACATGACCCTGCTCTATGTCGGTTCTTATGCGAAACACCCTGTATAAAGAAAAGAGTAAAAAAAGTAAGAATAACATTATTCTTACCTGGCAAGAAGGTCACACCAATCCATGCACATACTGGCATCAGTGTGTGATGATACATGTGCAGGTACGACACTTGGTTAAATTTTTTCCTTAAAATAAAGAAGACCTAGAACAAAAACAAATGTACATAATTACATATACATATTTTTTGGTGAGACAAAAAAAAAAGATAATAAATAAACAGGTACTTACTGTGTCCAGAAGTTCCACTAATTTACAAATGAAGTAAAACCATGTCCCTTTTGCCATCTAAAAAATAGTAATTTTCAATTTTCGTCAAAAATTGTTTACTATTTTAGATAAGCGGATAATATAGATATTGTGTCGAAAATGAAATGGAATAAGATAAGCATCCGTTGAAGTATGAATATTAACATCTCATTTAACAAATCGCGGGCGCATATTAAGGAATAACTACCTGTATAGTCCTTCTAATTTTAATTGAAAATGATAAATACGCCTGGGGAACAAAAAAAGCGGTCCAACTTTATGATTCCATGGGCGTGCATATTTCTTTTATAAATTCGAAAATTGTGAAATAATTTTTTGCATTCAAATCAATATAGGAGATTAAAATTAGCCTGCATACAAAACTCTTAATATTTGTAATATAATTTGCTGTAAATAATGCTCATTTAGCCAGACAATCTCAAAAAATTGTCTGTGTTAATAAACCCAGCTGAAACATACGTCACTGGCGCCTTAAACACGTGGAATTCGTAAATCATTTTAACGACGTCGTAAAAATTTTATGGCACAGTGGACCGAATAAGTATTTGGATGTATTACATATAAAGCAATCCTATAGTACATATGGTCGGCATTTGCTGGTGCATTCGCGGCTGCCGGCAGCTCAGGCGTTGCCAGCTCTTCAAAATTTTCTTAAGTATAGTAATATACATAAAGTTGTTTTACTTTATAATTATTTTTTTCCAGCAATTTTAAACGTTTTATTTTAATGCTAAATAATAAATTTATACATATGTATTTTTTTTAAATATTTCCAAACTAGCTTTCTAAGAACGTCACGAATTAACAGTTTACTGAAGTATGAAGTATACTATCTCACAAACCTATTAAACCGTACTTCATATGAATATTTGATTAACATACGTCCCTCCCTTGCCTCATTAATCACCTTGAAACAAGAAATTAAATTAATTTAACAATTTAAATTTCCAATTTTCAACTGATTTTTTAATATTTTTCCTCTCAGTTATCTTACCTCCTAAGAGGAGGCCTAGAAGGCCGTCATTTTTTTAAGTTCTGTACATTGTATAAACCCTTTTTGTTAGTTAATTTAATTTGCAAATTTGGTTCCCTTCAATCATCACAACAATTATTGGTAAAGAAACAAATATTTATAAACAACAAATATTGGTAAAGAAACAAAGTATTTCACAATTTCACAATTTAAATTTCCAATTTTCAACTGATTTTTAATATTTTTCCTCTCAGTTATCTTACCTCCTAAGAGGAGGACTAGAAGGCAGTCATTTTTTAAGTTCTGTATATTGTATAAACCCTTTTTGTTAGTTAATTTAATTTGCAAATTTGGTTCAAGAAAGAATTCTTCTGAAGCGGGCTACCAAACTATTTTTTATTGAGAACTAACTGACTTTTTACTGAGAGCTAACAATTATTTGAAACGTATGTAGTAATTACTAATAATTAAAATTAAAACAAATTAGACAGGGGGAAATTAGAATAACTTCTTGATATAAAACAATAAATTAAATTAATTAAAAAAATGGCCCTTTAATGTACGCGCACTTATCAAATTCAAAGGATGCCTTTGAAAAAGTTGTGTTTAAGCAACAGAACTGTATAATTCGATTATTTTAATAATGTGTCGGTACAATAAATTTTACAGGTAAATATATTGACACTAAAAAATCCGTCCTGGAACAGTAATGTAATAAATATGACATTGCTGTTCCACAACAAGTAAAAATCGAAATATTTCGATTTTTATTTATCACATGCTGATAATAATGTTTGCAGATATTTGAATTACAGTTGCTATATACTATCAGAGATACATATATCTGATTCCTGAGATTTTCTTCTACAAGATGTGTTAATGTAAAATTAAGTAATATTTATATATAAAATTATAAAAGTTTCTGTTGACTTCGTGACTACGTTTGACAATAATCTTATTTATGAATCAATATGTACTTATTTTCGAAGCATATACGCGTGCAATATGAATACCTACAAGTATATGAAACGTGCTATATGAATCTATGATGTTTTAATTTATTTTTACTCACTCGAAGTCCTTTTTCACCAGGCACGACAGGTTGGCATGTGAAACTGTAATCGGTTAACCATCCAGCGAAAAGACCCTATAGTAACAAAGACAGAATAAGCAATTAACAAAATAATTAAGGAATAACAGGCAAATAAATTACTGATTAAGGTAAATCAACTTTTTAAAAAAATGAACGGTAAGGTACAAGGTTATTGATTATATGGACCCATGTCGCGTCTCGGTTATTTCTAGAGATACGAGATATAATAACAGGTAAGTACATTCCATTTACTTAGATTTATAATTTTGGGCATTTCATTTATTGAAAAAAAAAAGTTAAATTACACCACAGGGAAAACAAAAGGAACTTCGCGTTTCAAAATAACACATAAATATGTTTTTTATTTTAACCCTTTACCGCCCAAGTTCACTCTCAAGAGACATGAACTTAGAGGCTCATATTACTGAAAAATAATAATAGGAATACATAGTTTTCAAGAACACATTTAATCCTCTAGATTTTTACTTATGTGGGAACATGAAAGATTTAGTATATCCACAATTTTCAAATACCAGAGATGAATTATAGCAAGGGGTCCAACAATGAATAGAAGAAAACAGGCATCAAATAAGAAATGTAATTTCATCCATTCCCAGAAGGAGGGCACTTTTAAAATTCAATTTAAATTTGTTTAGAAGACAGATCTGTTTAGTAGAATATTTATTGTTCATAACTTAATAATTGATAATAAGATTTAAAAGTAATAGAATTAAGTCAACTTTATGCTCTAGAAATTTGAACGTAACAATACGGAACACCCTGTATATTCTTACATACGTTGTCTGATTTGTTTCAAGTAGGTATACAAACGCGTCGTTTATGACAGCGTATTATAAAATTTTTGAAACAACTATACCGGGTATTCCAGATTTTATTTTACAAGCTGTAACTACTCACTTGTTATATTTACAAAAACATGTTTCAAATAAAAGTTATTCGGCCTTATAAGGACTACAAAATGGCGTAGTCAGATTTTCACTTGTTGATCACTTGTTGATCACACCTTGAAGGACATTTGAAGGTCAACCTTGTTTATTTGTTTTTAATGGAAAACTATATTGTTTATTGCAACGCAATGTTTTTCAAAAATATGCAAATAGCTCGCTTTAAACATTTATGGTGCACTTATAAACATAAATATGTATATTTTGAAGTCTTCGAAATACTTCGAAATCATAAACACGATGTTCTCTTCTTAGTAGCATCAGGATTTGGATTGCAATTATTTGATAATGATTGAAAAAGAAATTATGGTGACAAGCAGGGTTGAACTAAACTGAGATTTGTTTATTTTTTAAAGCCTTCAGCTATTCAGAAAGTCAAATTTTCTCAGATTTTATGCTAATTATTTCAAAAATTGAAGTACCAAAACGTATTATATGAATATTTTTGATAAATATTGTGCTGCAGTATAATATAGGGATAGCCGGCAAAGTGGACGACTTTAGATATTTTATTTGTACCTACAACCAAACTTTTAGCACTCAATTCAACATACAACTTTAGGACAAAATTTCGTATACACACACTGGGCTAGTTATATCCACCATCTATAACAGTAATTATTTACACACTCTTATTGAAATATACAATTTTTAAAAGCAGGAAGAAAAGAAGGGGCCTTTATCTCACAAATCCTTTATTTTCGTAGTGCTACGGGTTTCGGTCAATGATTGATCATCATCAGGCAACAAAATGTCTTCAGTAAATGTTATTTTAAATGTTAAGTGTTTATTAAATTAGTGTTTATTATAAAAGTATTAAACATTTTTTTTTAAATTATTACATAAAACAAATTGAAAGTTGGAGCAATATATGTACGAAAAATTAATGAAAATGAAAATTACGAGTGTAACTAGTAAAATTAAGAGAAATAGATACATCTACAATAGAAATTTTAACAAAACACCAAAAGCTAAAATTAAGTAATAATGTACGTATAATAATTAACTAATTCCTAATAAATAAAAATAATATGTTAGAATAATTATTTAAAGCTAATATTAAATCTATACATGCAATAACATAATAAATAGATAGATCACATGCACTCACTCGAACTCTCGATTGTAGCCTATTGTGACTTTTGTTACCTGATGATGGTCAATCGTTGACCAAAACCGGTAGCACTACGAAAATAAAGGATTTGTGAGATAAATGCCCCCTTCTTTTCTTCCTGCTAGAAATGAACTCACAGCTTGCCATACTTCAAAGAATAATTTTTAAAAGGTGTGCAATTTTCCAATTTGCTCTTTATAATAGGGTAAAGTGGAACATCTAATTGGGTAAAGTGAAAATCGCTTTGAGCAAGTGGAAATGTACTGAAAACAATGTATGTGTTTCATGCCACCTGCGGTGTCGTGTCGAAAACTGGACGTGTTCCACGAAACACCTAACTACTATACTTTTCTCGACACGCGTTTCGCCAACTAAGTTGGCATGTTCAGGAGAAGATTAAAACTGTTAAAAGTTTTAATCTTTAAAATCTTTAAAACGTCCAATTTTTTTTACATGTGTCATGTTTGAATGTTTTTGTTATAAGTATATAAGCAACTACTTCTTAGTTATTGTGCTAACGTGATAAGTACACAAGAGACATATTTATGGTATGAAATAATTAAAAGTCCACGACAACAACCAATAAGAAATTCACATATTAACATACCTCTATAAGTGTTCTGAGAACAATGTAATGACAAACACAGTAACAACTTTTCAGCAAAATATAACTGAGAATTAATTTAATGTGTCATTTACTAAGTATAACCTAATCTTTCAACCGCATATTAAATTTAAATTAGCTTGAAATTTGGATTTTTCGCTTTGCACACTACTTCCATTTTGCCCGCTTCTCCCCTATAGGTTTCCATTTGAATAACGTTGACTTTCAAACGACTTTCTACGAGGTCGAACAATTTTTATTTGAAACATTTTCTCGTAAGTATAACGGGTGAGTAGTTACAGCCTGTAAACTAAAATCTAGGACACCCGGTATATTTTTTTTTCGGTATCACACGTGTTTTCCCGTGTCTCCAGAAACAAGCGATATGAGATAATAAATAAAGAGACATCCAAAAAAAGGTCATGAAAGTTTGTTATGAACGAGAGAGATAGAAGTAGCGGTCATGTCAAACTTTTGACAAGTGGCTGTCACAATTGAAAAATAAATAATGGCTGTCATATAATGCAACAGCTTTGACAATTAAATAAGGTTATAAATTTAAGATAGAATAGAAATACGTCTTTTTTTTAGATGGCTCGATATAATCAATAACCCTGTAACCCTGACAATAAAAACAAACAAAAGTGTTAGTAATCATAGTTTGTTATCACGGACATTTCAAATTGTTATGAAAATTAAGCTTATTTTGATGAGATTGAAAACAACATTATTAAAAAGAAGTCACGTCAAAACTAAACTATCATTATTTTAGAGCTTTCAAAGTGATCAGCAAATGTGATCACGCCTACCTCGTAGACCAAGTACATGCTGCATAGAATTTGAATGACATTATATACTTGGATGGTCCTCTTTAGATCAAATGGCTTCCTGTCTTTCATATACCTAGGACCTGCATATTTACAGAAATATACGTAGGTTGTTAATATGAGCATGAGATGTCCAAATTTTCCCACTAGAAACCAGTCTGCTGTTCTAGGATCTGCAAAGAATTTTAAGTATTAGAGGAGTATCCTAGAGACCATCACATGGATATTGTTGTGGAGATATCACATTGACAGTTAGACATGGACAGAGCAGCTCAATGGATAAATGTTGGATCGACAGAAATATCGTGACATCTCAAATTTCACATCCTATCTAACTTTATTCAAACTTGTATCATATACGGAAAAGCCAAGTATAACTGACGTGCTCTTGTAATAAGGACAAAGAATGGGAAACAAGTATTGGTAATGATTTTATTCAATAAATATGGTGAAACAAGAAACTATTAAAACAATACGCGGTAGTCAATGTCACGACGTCAATTCCTGTTTATAAGAAATATGTGTATGTCACTATTCTTAATAACTAGAGTGCCGTCCCTTTTTCTAAACTATATGTAATTATAAAAGAAAATAATTGCTTGGGTAAAGATTTTTTATTTTCGTTTATATGTAGTTTTCTTGCTACAATAACATTTTCTTTATGCGTAATAACTACCCTCTAAAACATTATGTGAGACCCATATTACATTGTGAAGGTATGAACATATGTACCGGGTGGGCAAATTTCGATGTTTTTATAGGGTATCTCGGTAACTGTAAGGGCTATGGAAAAATGAACCCACCTTTCCCGACCTCTTTTTTCGAGATAAATTCATTGGTGAAAACCAGAATTTGCTATATCTTTTCGTTTTCGAGTTGTAAACGAAAATTGATTTTTTTGAGTTTTCGATTGGTGTCGATAACTCGGTTGTTTGTAAAATTAGAAGAAATCTGTTTGCACGTTCTACAGGCACTTTTTTTAAGTAGAATAGGATTTCCTTAACAGATTTTTTATATCTTGTGTAGTTTTCGAGTTATGGCATAAACTTCTATTTTTTTTAAATGGAAACCATAGTTGGCTATGATTTAGCTAAAAAGAGGATTTTTTTTCTCTTTACAACGATATATAGTTTGTGGGGTCTATGATGAGTGTTTATGCGGAAACAGTTAAAAATTTTAATTTTTTTGTATAGGTATACTTACTTTGTTTTTTCTTTGCAGGAAGAGTAAGTTTCTATATTAACCCATTGTTACAACAATGTTTTAATAATAATAACTGTTGCTATGGAAATTTACTCCTGCGAAAAGTAACATAAATACATAGTAACAGTCGTATATAATGAATGGTATATTAAACTTAAATAACTAATTATGACATATTAGTGACTAATTAATAATTAATTATAACATATTCATAACAAGAAAGTTTAACACACTTAACAATCAAATTTGTAACAAATAATGTATGTAAAAAATACGATACAATATATTTTACAAAAACAAAACTAGACAGATTAAAAAAAAATACGAGCATGATTATTTACCTAAAGTTTTCAAATTGTCGTCCGTTGTTTGCGGTGCACAGTTCACATCGCTTTGAAACACTTTTTGTTGCATTATAGATGTGAATATTTGAAACGGAATTCAGACAGTCTATAAGATTTTCTCTCAGTTGAACCAGTGTATTATTTGTCTTTTTGTATAAATTGTCTTTAATGGTTCCCCAAAAAAATAAATCTAACGGTGAGAGATCTGGCGACCGAGGAGGCCACTTTACTGGCCCATTGTTCCCTATCCATTTCTCCCCAAAATTAGTATTTAATAATTCCGAGATTAAATTAGTATTATGGGGTGGTGCCCCGTCTTGTTGAAAAAATACATGTCGTCTTTCGTTAAGTGGCAAGTTGTCTAAAAATTCTTGTACTATGTGGTAGTTTATCATATTGTAATACCGTTGACCATTTAAATTGTCATCATAAAGTTGGTAAGCTAAAATGCGGTTATTATATAGGGCACACCATACACTAAAACCGAAACGTCCTTGATTTTGAACATCAACAGTCTGATGAGGATTATCTTCAGACCAATAATGTTTGTTGTGTCGGTTGAAAATTCCGGCACTACTTACGTAACTTTCATCTGTCCAAATGATATTTTTAAAATATAATTGGTCTTGCTCAATTTGTTGTAGGTACCAATTGCAGAAATCCAGTCGGCGTTCAGGATCAGTTGGAAGGAGCTGTTGTTGTTTCCTTATTGTATAAGGTCTAAATTTGTGTTTTTTTAAAACTGAAAGTGCTCTTCGTCGCGATATACCAGACTCTGCTTCAATTTGCCTACTTGAAATTGAAGGATTTACGACTACCATACCAACAACATTTATGGCAACATCCTCAGCATCTTGAATACGATAATTTTTTGGTCTTGGTTTATTAAATCCTCCGTATTCAACGAGGTTTTCTTTTAGTCTACCAAAGATGGACATATTAGGTTGTCTCCTTTCAGGGTAGCGATTAAAATATGCTTCCGATGCAGCTTCAGAATTATATCCTTTTTGAATAAAACACTCTAGCATATTAAACTTCAAAATTCGTAATTTTGATACGCCATCGCGCCTTGTCAATTTCTTTAATCGAAACTTTAAAACTATAATGCAAGCAAAAACCAAACATAAACAATTAATCAAACAGTAATGTGTAACTGTGTATTTACATCCCAATATCCAACTGTTCTGTTTTCAAAATGACAGGCGCCTACTGTGCAAAATCATTGAAATTACTATACTGTCCTTTATTAGAAAACATATGTTTTTAACTGTTTCCGCATAAACACTCATCATAGACCCCACAAACTATATATCGTTGTAAAGAGAAAAAAATCCTCTTTTTTAGCTAAATCATAGCCAACTATGGTTTCCATTTAAAAAAATTGAAGTTTATGCCATAACTCGAAAACTACACAAGATATAAAAAATCTGTTAAGGAAATCCTATTCTACTTAAAAAAGTGCCTGTAGATTTCTTCTAATTTTACAAACAACCGAGTTATCGACACCAATCGAAAACTCAAAAAAATCAATTTTCGTTTACAACTCGAAAACGAAAAGATATAGCAAATTCTGGTTTTCACCAATGAATTTATCTCGAAAAAAGAGGTCGGGAAAGGTGGGTTCATTTTTTCCATAGCCCTTACAGTTACCGAGATACCCTATAAAAACATCGAAATTTGCCCACCCGGTACATGTTTTCATAATTTCATATATTACATGTGTATTTAAGTATATGGTTCGTTAAATCCTACTCACTAGGTTTGAACTTATGTATGTCCTTTTTTAGTTTAACTATATACTAGCGACCCGCCCCAGCTTCGCATGGGTGCACGCGGACTTTTTTGTAGACCTTTTTAAGGTGTACAATACTGTAGTACATTATTTTGATCTATCCCGTAGGGTTCAGCCAGCGTTTGCAATGTAAGCGCAAAAAAAATGTGTTTATTTACGACGTCACATTAGAAACCTCTAAAATTATCAGTGTTTCTCTAGTATTTATATTATGCATGTATTATACGAGGCGCGTTCATAAAGTAAGGGCCGTTTGGTCACAGAAAAAAATGTACTCATAAGAAACAAATTTTATTGTCATATTTAGTTAGGTACAATCTTACTTTACTTCTCTACATAATCGCCGTTCACTTCTAAGCATTTTTCGTACCGCTGCACCAGCTTCTTTAACCCCTATGCATAGAAGCTTGCCGCCTGAGAGTTGAACCAGTTGACAACGGCGTTTTTGAGTCCCTCTTCGGTTTCAAAACGTTGTCCACCGAGCCACTGTTTAAAATGCAAGAAGAGGAAGTAGTCGCTAGGTGCAAGGTCGGGACTGTACGGTGGGTGGTCAAAAAGTTCCCAACGAAAATCTTGAATTTTCTCATTGGTTTTGGCAGCAGTGTGAGGACGCGCGTTATCGTGGAGGAGGATTATGTCAGATGACAGTTTCCCGCGGCGTTTGTTTTGGATCGCACGTCTCAATTTTTTTAGCGTTTCGCAGTACACGTCAGCTGTAATTGTTGTCCCACGTTCCATGAAATCAACCAAAAGAACACCGTCTTTGTCCCAAAAAACGGTAGCCATCAATTTTCGACTTGTGTACTGAGTTTGCTTAAACTTTTTCGGTTTTCGAGTGTCGCCACTGCATCGATTGCAGTTTTGTTTCTGGGTTTGGCGTAGGATACCTTCGTCTCGTCCCCAGTAACAATGTGAGAAAACAAATCATCTCCATCTTGTTGATAACGGGCCAAAAACATTCGTCCACTAGACATTCTTTGCTCTTTGTGGTGGTCGGTGAGCATTTTTGGTACCCACCTTGCACACAATTTGCGGTATGCGAGGTTTTCTGTTACAATATTGTAAACAGTAGTGCGTCCAAGTTGAGGGAAATTTGTTAGCCAGGCCACTAATCGTCAATCGACGATCAGATCGCAGTGTTTGGTCCACTTGTGAAACGATTTCATCGATCTGGATACTGGGCCTGCCACTCCGCTCTTCGTCATGGACATTCTTTCCTTCACTCATAACTGTAGGTCCGTAAACCAGGCATAACTCCCGATGAATTTCAGCAGCCGACGATCCTTTTGCATATAAGAAACGAATCACAGAACGCACTTCACAGTTGGCGGGATCAACGATTTTCGCGGCCATTGTTCTTTGCATTCACGGACAACAATACGACTTCAGAATCAAAACAAATGACGCTGTAGCTTCGCAATGAGTCAGTAGATGGCGCTGCAGTAGTAAAACTGTGCTTCGAAGCGCCAATATTTATATATAAGCAAACGGCCCTTAGTTTATGAACGCGCCTCGTACATATAAACCTTCCTCTTGAATCACTCTATCTACTAAAAAAAACGCATCAAAATCCGTTGCGAAGTTTTAAAGATCTAAGCATACATAGGGGCAGACAGACAGCGGGAAGCGACTTTGTTTTATACTATGTTATGATTACTTTGATTACACATTTGTTTTTTTTAGTGCATACTATAAAAGAATATTCTTTTTTAATAAATACATATTACACATTATTATTTGTTATAGTGTAATATATCGGGTGATTCTCTAAAATGGTTCACTCCCATTTTTGTTTTCAGAGATGAAATAATGAAATTTTCGAATTATTTTAGAATTGGATATTAGACTAAATCAGGAATGTATTGACATTTTATTCACTTCTCGTTTAACTTAATCTTTGGTGGCACATCATATTTGATTTCACTTGTTTTGATTTAAAATCCTAGCCTGAGCAAAATGATAGGTACCCAATGTAATTTTTTTTCATCTTTTGATCATAGATGACACAGAGGGTTTAGAGTTTATTAAAACGTTTTAGTCTGGGTCAAGTAGATGTAGAAAAATTAATTTCTTGTTTTTGTTGATAATTATCATTTTGTACGCTTTTAAATTTGGCGAAGAAAATAAATGTTATTTTAATTTTACCAAATAAAATAATCAAAAAGACACTTTTAAAAATGTTTAAGTTCATACATAACTTGTAACATGGGTTAACTTAATCTTTGGTGGAACATCATATTTGCTCTCACTTGTTTTGATTTAAAATTTATTAAACTATTACAAATATTGCTTTTATCATATATTATTACAAATATTGCTTTTTGTTATCAATACTCTGATTTCTAAACTGGTTTCTATTCTTTGAACCAACTGATTTCTTTTCAAACACCCTGTAGACCCTAGAACGGAAACTTAAAATAAAAGTTTCCATCACAATATCATTCCTGAAGGATTAGGTTATAACTAAAAAAAGCCCAAATCAATTCAGCTGTTTCCGAAAAAACTGTTGAGACTCCCAAATTTCAGTGATGCCTTAATTTTGATGCGAAATGTATATTTCTTTATACCTATGATATAAGCACATATTTTTCTGCTGCATTCTTTTGCGGATATCAAACATATATCGATGCACAGAGCTTACTTTTTGTTTGACCAATTAATAGACAATGCAAATTTAAATGTTCATATAAATTAATGTACAGCTTTATATTCATTACACTTATTCATTGCATGAGATTTACGTTTCTATGCCATTTGTAAAGACAATATCGCTTTTATATTTTTTTGTGCAACTATAGGTACTTTATTAGGTATAAACAAATGCAAATGCTTCTAGGTGGCATTTATTTTATCATTAAACATTTGTAGTTGTAAATTGTTTTTTGGGAATTACTTGTTCCGTATTTTATGTAGGTACTTATGGCCCTTAATTTTTCCCTTGAATCAAAGAAGTAGAATTTTTTTAAAATATGATTCGCTGTATTTTGTCTGAGATAAATTGTTCTAGAATTCCTAAAGTACCTAAGCTGAGAAAAAATATTAATAAAAAAGATCGAAATATACAGGGTGAGTTTTTTTGTACGTTGACCAAATGTCAATCGAATCGTGGCTTCATAATCATAAAGCCGCGTTGACATTGGTCAAATAAAAGAAGGCAGGCAAGTAAGTAATTAGCTTGCTAGAGTTTATTTGAGAGCAAGTAAAGTGGCAAGTTGTGTCCTAATCTGGAAAAGAAATGCAACATATGGTAATTCGTCTGAACGCTAGTCCGATAATGCGAGCGCAGCAACGCTCGGTCGGGTCGCGTTTCGGATGGGTGACCGTATCTGCTCTGTGAAAGTTTGTCGGATAGAGGCATCTAGTGGATGGTGCCAGCAGAGGTGGCAATCTGAGCCATCTGCTGAACCTCTGTCATGGTTCGAGTCCCGCCTAATAGATTTGGCAACTTTATTAGGACATGGGTGTTACTGTGTGAGTGTATCGGGGTTAGGCGGAAGAGCGACGAGTGGCAAACCTCGTCCCCGTAAAATGCAAGGCACAAAAAAAATGTAAAGTAAGCCAACCGTTCTCAAGTTATTCTCGAGTTATTTGAAAAATTCATCACAGAGATTAATCTAATCGGAAGTAAGGACATTCTTTTTCAATAAAAAATGGTCAAAGCTGAAGATATTTTTCAAATAACCCTAATGATTACCAATATGAATTTTAAATATGGTAATAAGTAAAAACGTGAAAAAAAATACTAATACAATTATTAATGCTTCAACGTTCAGAAATTTTAGAGGAAAGGGTTAACAAGAAAGGGAAAAAAAGAACATGAGTAAGAAATCTTAGAAGTCCTTGGTCCCTGTTTTCCATGTTTTTACTTTGATTCTTGTTGACATGTAGAGCGAAAACGTCTATTTTTGTGCTTTACTTCTATTACGCCAAAGACGATTACACTCGTATATAGGTACAATTATTTCTTTAATGCGCTATATTAGACCTGTCTATTTCTATAGATTTCCAAGTTATTTGTACAAGGCAACAAACTTGCTTCATATGATTCTATTTTGAGGTGCCATTTGAGCCAAATGTGCTATACTTGACGATACTTGTCGACTACTTCGCTGATATGTAAAATATATTATCAAGAAGACTAGAACTAAGGAGACCGAACTCGTTCGGTATCATGGGCTCATATCTGTCCGCCTCCAGAAGGCGCTGTAAGCAGTGCTGTACTCGACGTCACGTGATGAGCAGCGGACCACATGTGAATGTTTATGAATGTAGACTGTCAAATCGTATTGTTACGTATTTCTTTTTAAATAATTCACTTTTCGACTTCAAAACACTTTTATTAATACTCTACAACTCGTCGATATTAACTATGTAACATTCCAATAACAACTAACTCTATCCTAGCAACAACAACACTATTTATCGTTTTCAAATGTTCTAGACAATTCATTTGACATCTAGAATATATGTATGTCATTCCATACGATTCTTTACTAATAGCTAGTGTATAAACTAAATAGACTAAGTATGTAAACTATAAAACGTAACAACTGTCAGCTGTCACTAATGACACTTCACAAATGTCACAGTATGCTTACATGCCGTTTTGCTTTAATAAAAATACAATTCGAATATTTAATAAATATGGTTTGAAAGTGCTGTGTTGCATTGTGTAATACAAGAAGCGTTCCAGAGCGTCAGAATAACCTGACATTATTTCAAATTACTGATGTATGTATGAAATTAAATATTTTCATTTGTTGTATTGTTAACGTTGAAGCACGGAAGATGAAATATTTTGAGTACATTTTCATAACGATAATTACGAAAATTTGTAATTACAAAGATAACAACAAATTAACGAAAAATATCGAGCATCTGCCACATATATTCGCACCACGGACATTCACACGGATTCTAACCTGTAACGCATACAGATTAATATAGAACCACGGTATGGTATACGTGTAGATATATATCTATTTGTATATCGTGGTACACAACTGCTTACAGCGCCCCTGAAGGCGGACAAATTCGAGCCCATCATATTATACAGAGAAAAGCCGCAGTTCTGTCTTCTTAGTTCTAATGTTCTTGTATATTATTTAGATCAGTGGGCTAGTTGAATCCGACTTGCTTGGCCTATTTTATACAAGCAAGTGTTTACACTAGGCAACTATTTTGGACAGTTAACTTGCTTGCTGGCCTGTCTGTTTTATTTGACTAATGTCAACGCAGCTTAAGGAATACTAAAATGTAATATGTGAGGTTGTTTGCACCCTTTTTTTGCCACTTTTTTAAGACATTGCCGAAATAAATAATAAAAATCAAATCTCTGCAGCACCAAACTTAATTTTAAAGTATTTTCATACTAAAAAAGCAATGAATAACAGTTAATGCATTTTATTTTGGTTTATTGTTTACATTCATGGCTAGTTTGATTACAATCAAACTAGCATTTAAAAAAATCTTAAAAAAATTAAAAAACAAATATTTCCGAAATTTGTACTGTAACCCCAATGATGTTCATATAGATAGTTAGATAACTTACAAACAGAATGGAAAAATACATGGAGTTGCATTTGACTAAACTAAAGTTTTCTCGACTTGAAGTTGTCAAAATATAACAACAAATTTGCGAACACTTGGTATAGCATTTGCGAATTCATTGTAACTGTCGAAAGTGCTCCATTCCCTAGAGTTATGGAGTCTGCTACCCTAAACAAGTTACGACCGTTATTCCAGACGTTAAAAGCTGTCATTGTCATCATTTTTAATTAAATACATATGTACATATCTCTGAAACGGCAGAGTTTAAGTATAAGGGTTTTGATTCAAAATTGTGTGTGTGTGTTCTTTCCAAATTTTACAAATTTGCGGTTCCATTTAAAATAAGGGAGTAAGCCGATGTAGAGGTGTATATGACCAAACTAAATCGCATAAATAACTAAAAAAAATAATAATAAAAGGCTCTCTAAAAAAAGGTACAGCCATCACATAATATTACACATTATGCATATTATTCCTTATAAAGCAATAATTCTGTACATCAAATATAAAAATCTTCTCTACATCAAATATAAATTCTGTACAAAAAACTCACCCTGCATATAACTTTTTGTCGGTCGAGTATTTATTCTGTTAAATCTGATGGGAAACATCATCCCCTTTTTGTTTTTCCAGGACTACCTGAATATTACTTCTTAATGACATTTTTAAGTTATAGGAAATAGATATACATATTTTGGATTGTTTGGAGAGCTCTTCATTATTTTTCTGCCAAGTTTAATCACAATAAATTCTGTCAAGGTAAATTAAAATAATAAATAAATATCCAATAAATTTCCTATGACATCTACATATGCGTGTATAAATCAAATACGCATCGTCTGTTGCCTGTTGGAAGAAACAAACCGTAAACATTATTTACTATATAGTATGTATGTATGTGTACAGTTAGTATGTGCAAATCTCACAGTATGACCTTCATAAAAGATTGATTATTAAAAAATAACGAAATTATTTGTTATGCAAAATTATATTAATTCACATTTCTCATGAATATATATTTATAACTTTGATCAACTAAGTATTTAGGAAACAATAACAAAACTAACAATTGTTTAACACTTAATAAAAACTAAATAACGTTATAAATTAGCAACAAATCCTTAGTAAATACTCATTAAAAACATGATAATACATGTTAATTAAAGCTGACCAGCTTTAATTTATTTGACTAATTTTTATGTACGAGGTGAGCTCATTATATTTTGGAGGAAACAATTTGTCCTAATTAGAAGGCCTATTATGGTGAAAATGCTTCAAACAAAATACACGATTTTAATATGACGAAAATACAGAACAGGAAAATGTTCGGATGGTATCGTGTAACCGCATAGATTTTGTATTAAAATATATTATAATTGAATTAAACTATCGAATACAACTGCCTAAAAATGCAACTTAAATTGAGTCAAATCTACAAGAAATGAATTAAAATGGAACAAAAGTAATGTAACTAATTGTATTAATAAAAGAGAATATAGAAGCAAGAAACATTAGCTGGCCATACACATAGAGATCGATCCGTCGGTTTAGAATGATGCGGTGCAAACGTGCGCATTTATCTTTTAGTTAATAGGTAATACATGCGCCACATTTAACGCATGCAGATTTGTCTGTCTGTGATGTCATTTCACCGCCGGTGAAAAGATGATTTGAAATCACATATTCTCAAATAATTTTTAAAATCGTCCGGATCATTGTATTTTAGTTCTTTCAATAGAAAAATATTACTCAGTAACACTTTATTATACAACTATTTGCTAGTTAATGTATATTAATTATTGTACAGAAAATAATCCATTTTTTTTGTCACTGAACATTTTGTATTTTACTTACTGGTTAACACTTGGAAGCCTTTTACTTTCAGTGCAGAACTTTTGGCAAGTTGAACTTTGCACAGTTCAAGTTAAATCCGCGGATATATTTGTAGTTTCATACCCACTAATACGCGGTTTTGAACAACTGCGCAGACTGATCCGTGGAATTTTATTCTGCCTTAGTGGACGAGAACGGTTTTAATATCTGGTAGATAAAACTGACATACTTATATCTGGCGGTTACAACCTACGGATCAACCTCTATGTGTATGGTCAGCTAATATGTAGTTGTAAGACTTCTGGATGTATGGAATCAGATCAGAAAGTAGTGAAATAAAATGCTAAAACTTGCGGTAGAGTGTGTGCGTAATGTTTTAAGTGCTAAAACTTACCACTACATGACTCACAGACTTCAACAGCGTCCTCACAAGTGTTTAAATGAAATATTTCTGATTAATTGCGATTCAATTATTTTAGATCGACTATTTTTTTTACTTTTGTTCTAAGTTTCCTACGATGATATAATATTGGTATTTTAAGAAGGAGTAATCAAATTATTTTGAACACCTAGATTTAAAAAAAAAACAGATACAAAGTACTCACCGGTATATGTCTTCATGAAGTTATTATAACCACTCATGAAACTGGTTAGTCCCGACATCCTTCAATTTACTGTAACAAATAATATATGCAAATAAAAGGGAGTACATGTAAAACAAGTTTAATTGAGTGAAATATATTATAATAAGCAATATTTCAAATAATGAATGAGTATAATAAACATTAGAACTTTTATTACAATTTTGTGTTGGTTCATACTGAACTTTTAGATCTCATTATTACCTTTGCTTTGTCCCTAATATATTATTGTTTTATGTCCAAGTGTATTAAAACTATTAAAAGAGTAGGAAACATATTTATTTAACTATAAGGTAGGTATCCTTGTCACATAAAACAGCAAGATATATGTACGTACATATATTGCAATAAAAACGAGAATATAAAACATAACGCAACAGACCTCCAAGAACTGAGAATAAAAATAGTGCAACAATTAATTCGACGTATGCGGTCGTAATATGTTCTCTAAATAAATTGATATACTGCTTCGATATCTGTTTTATGATTTTTTTTAAATTGATAGCAGCTTAATCATTTATGCATGTTGGTAGAGTACAGGTTTTCAGAGAAACTAAACATTAGGACTTATTGTACTACGGGGTGAGCTAATTTTCATTTTTTTTCAGCCAATATTTTTGATGAGTTTACATACCAGCTGAATAATGTATGAATACATGTATACTAACCAAAACACTCAGCTATTGTAGTAAAAACACGATATTCTGCTTAAACAATCAGTCGATTGGTTAGTTTACTATCTAGTCCAGGCGGCGTAGATTATTTTTTAAAATAATTAGTTGCGGCACTTTCTCAACGTGATAATTAGGAGAAAAATCGTACGAATCGAATGAAAATGTTTTGGACAAAATCCGATTGTAGGATCATTGCGAAAAAATTGCAAAAAGATGCGAAAAAAAGTTTTTTTTCGACTTTTAGGCACGAAAAAAAATGTTGAGTAAAAAACAAAAAATATCATGTTATAGCGCTTGAAAAGACGATTAAATGGTTTTTTGGATCATTAAAATCTGTTGATAACTTTTTGCACAAAAAAATAAAAACAGCGAAAATTAACGATTTTTCGATGTTCAATTACTCGGTCTGTAATTATCCTAGAAATGTCTTCCGGGGCTAAAACTGTAGGGTTTTCCAACATCCATCTACAGTTAAAATTTTTTGTCAAAAAAGTTTTCGCGCAAAATTCGAAAAAAGTAAAAACAAGGTACTTTAGTAAAACGACCCCTATTTCCACAATAATTGCCGTAGAACAATTTTGCAAAATCTACGTGTTCTTGAAGACTTCCTCTACAACCTTATCAAATTTGAAGTCGATCCGATAATACTAAGTACTTCAAAAGCGCGTCTGAAAAACGTGCAATTTTAGAGAGCGGCCGCGTGGACGCACGAGCGAAGGGGAAGTGGCGCGGTGGTGGGGGAACTCTCTCTCCCGCGGGCGGAGCGGGCGCCCGGAAAGTGATCGCGCGCATTCAAATTCGACAAGCCGGAAACAATTAAGATTTCTCGGGAACTACTGAATGAAAATTGATGTTTTTTTTGTGTCCGCGGGAGAGAGAGTTCCCCCACTACCGCGCCACTTCCCCTTCGCTTGTGCGTCCACGCGGCCGCTCTCTAAAATTGCACGTTTTTCAGACGCGCTTTTGAGGTACTTAGTATTATCGGATCGACTTCAAATTTGATACGGTTGTAGAGGAAGTCTTCAAGAACACGTAAATTTTGCATAATTGCTCTACGGCAATTATTGTGGAAATAGGGGCGGACCGTTTTACTAAAGTACCTGTTTTTACTTTTTCGAAATTTGCGCGAAAACTTTTTTGACAAAAATTTTAACTGTACATAGGTGTTGGAAAACCCTACAGTTTGAGCCCCGGAAGACATTTCTAGGATAATTACAGACCGAGTTGAATTGAACATCGAAAAATCGTTAATTTTCGCGGTTTTTATTTTTTTATGCAAGAAGTTATCAACCGATTTTAATGATCCAAAAATTATTTTATTCGTCTTTTCCAGCGCTATAATGTGATATTGTTTGTTTTTTTACTCAACATTTTTTTTCGTGCCTAAAAGTCGAAAAAAACCTTTTTTCGCACCTTTTTACAATTTTTTTCGCATTGATCCTACAATCGGATTATGTCCAAAACATTTTCATTCGATTCGTACGATTATCACGTTGATAAAGTGCCGCAACTAATTATTTTAAAAAATCACTTGTTTTTTTCTACCTCGCCTGGACTAATCCATTTAGTAGGTACTTTATATATTATTCAACCACTTTATGAACTAGCCAAGTAACTACTGTAACATAGTCAAAGTAAAGATAAGGCTAAAGATAATACCAATATTTAAATGTTGTTATAATTGTAAAAGCAGATATGTACTTGTCAGTATTCTATTTACACAACTATAAAATTTTGCAGTGTTGTACAGAAGTACTAATTTCATCTGCAGACACCAATACCTGGGTAAGGTCATTAATCTCGCTGAATATATTTTATACAAGTCCGCATTCTCAGTTAATGCCTGAAATAATATTTATTATAAAAAAAAAGGTTAAAATGTAAACTCATAATTGGAGTTGCTTATTACATTGTACCAAACCTGCTACGAACTTGCCCTGTGTATTATCTTCAGGATACTATCCTTGTTTTGTCCCTTGTACCAATTAGTTCAATTCTGCTTTTTCCTATGGAGCGATACGGTGCCTATGTGTCCTATATTTGGAGGTTTTGCATTATGTACTACAACACATAAGCTCGCTAGAGAGTTACGTGAGTAATTACATGACATCGTACCACAAGAAAACTGCATACTGGACATAATATGTATAGTCTTTCTAATTTTAATTGAAAATGATAAATACGTCTGGGGAACAAAAAAAGCGGTGCAACTTTATGATTCCATGGGCGTGCATATATCTTTTATAAATTCGAAAATTGTGAAATATTTTTTTTTCATTCAAATCAATATAGGAGATTAAAATTAGCCTGCATACAAAACTCTTAATATTTGTAATATAATTTGCTGTAAATAATGCTCATTTAGCCAGACCATCTCAAAAAATTGTCTGTGTTAATAAACTTAGCTGAAATACACGTCACTGGCGCCTTAAACACATCAGTTTCTTAAATCATTTTAAAGACGTCGTAAAAAATTTATGGCACAGTGGACCGAATAAATATTTGGATGTATTACATATAAAGCAATCCTATAGTATAATGGTCGGCATTTGCTGGCGCATTCGCGGCATCGCGTTGCCGGTTCTTCAAAATTTTCGTATAGTAACATACATAAAGTTGTTTTAGTTTATAATTATTTTTTTCCAGCAATTTTAAACGCTTTATTTTAATGCTAACTAATGAATTTATATCCATGTATTTTTTTTTAAATATTTCCAAACTAGCTTTCTAAGAACGTCACGAACTAACAGCTTACTGAAGTAAGAAGTATACTTGTATAGTGAGCTTAGCAATTTTAGAAAATATATCTGACAACCTTGCCGTTTTCTACCTATTTTCAATTTAGAATGGAAATAGAGTACCTCATACTGCAGCGCACGTATTAAGCTCATGACAATTAAAATGCAATAGAAAATTGTGGAAACACGAACCAGGGCTATTAAGAAGACATTATTTTGGCGTCAGTAAGGGTTACATGTAAAAACTCGAAGCATCCTGGCAAATTATTTACTCAAGATATGCTACGTGAAGTGAGTGAAATGAAAATTATACACAAGAGAAAAATTAGAAGCTGTTAAAAATTGACTAAGGTTAATAATCTGAAATATTTCAGAACAGACTTTTATGTGGGTGTCTACTGGTGGCTTCTCTTGGCGATGGCTTATGTCAGGAAATTATAAAACTAAGTGACATTACGTCACAGAAGCCTCTGTCCAGTAAGATTATCGTTAACTATAACCACACCTACTTATTATTGGTTCTATTTGTTAACATTGTAGAACGCAGTCGGTATATAGGACCACTGAGATTACACAGGACCACAAAATTTTTTTTTCGTGTGCGGAATACTACACTATGCCTATCATATGCTTTTTGGGTCGCTGATTACGAATCCGGGCTTACTTTTGCTTGATCAACTAATCTAACCTCAAAAAAAGCTCAAAAACTCAAAAAATCGAGTTCATACATTGAATAGCACACGGGACCTGAATTTTTTAAACTTGATAGCCCCTTCAACTGAACTCTTGCATCTCAAAATCTCCGAATCCAAATGTTCAAACTCCTAGCCTCTTAACCTAACCTCAAAAACCCCAAAAACTAAAAAAAAACGAGTCTAAAAACTCAACAGCACACTTCACCTGAATTTTTATACTTGATAGCCCTTTTAACTGAACTCTCGAACATCAAAATCTCCGAATCCAACTCTTCAACTAAACCCCCAGAAACTGAGAAAAACGAGTCTAAAAACTCAACAGCACACTGGACCTAAATATTGTAAAACACTAGACTTTTCAATTTGTCTTTAACTGATGCAAAACGAAGCCTTCAAACACTAACCCATAGCCTCTTGTCGTTGAATGATGTTGATGATATGTATATTCAGTCATCGTTTCTAGCGATAAATTGGTGAATAGGGTATATTGCTTCGCCAGTAACTAACGACGTTATGAAAAAGTACCTCTAAAATCTGAAATTCCACCACCCTGAAAACAGTAATATGCTGAAGTGGATTTAGCGTTACCCATCCTGGACCACGTGGAGGTACCACTTCTCAGGACTTACCTGTTTAGAACAGGGGCGCCAACGATAGATACTTAGTATTAGTTTTTTCCTAGGGCAGGTACCACCAAATATCAAAGGTCATTCATTGATATAACTATAGATTCTTTTAACTTATCGTACTCGATCAATATGTATATATATTGTTTTTTCGTTCCTGGCGTAGGTGCCCCTGTTTTAAACAGGTAAGTCCTGGAGAAGTGGTACCTCCATGTGGTCCACGATGGATAACGCTAAATCCATTTCAGCATATTACTGTTTTCAGGGTGGTGGAATTTCAGATTTTAGAGGTACTTTTCCATAACGTCGCTAGTTACTGGCGAAGAAATCCTATTCACCAACTTATCGTTAGAAACGACGACTGAAGATACATATAATCAACATAATTCAAGGACAAGAGGCTATGGGTTAGTGTTTGAAGGCTTCGTTTTGCATCAGTTAAAGGCAAAAATGGAAAAGTCTATTGTTTTACAATATTTAGGTCCAGTGTGCTGTTGAGTTTTTAGACTCGTTTTTATTAGGTTTTGGGGGTTTTATTTTTAGTGGTTTGAAGATTTGGATTCGGAGATTTTGATGTTCGAGAGTTCAGTTAAAAGGGCTATCAAGTTTAAAAAATTCAGGTGAAGTGTGCTGTTGAGTTTTTAGACTCGTTTTTTTTTAGTTTTTGAGGGTTTTTGAGGTTAGGTTAAGAGGTTAGGAGTTTGAAAATTTGGATTCGGAGATTTTGAGATGCAAGAGTTCAGTTGAAGGGGCTATCAAGTTTAAAAATTCAGTTCCCGTGTGCTATTCAATTTATGAACTCGATTTTTTGAGTGTTTGAGCGTTTTTTGAGGTTAGGTTAGCTGATCAAGCAAAAGTAAGCCCGGATTCATAATCAGCGACCCAAAAAAACATGATAGGCATAGTGTAGTATTCCGCACATGAAAAAAAATGGTGGTCCTGTGTTATTAGAGCGGAATTAAGTGGAATTAACCTATAACACACTCAAATTGAAAACTCACCTGTTTGATATCACCTAACTCAGAAAATTATGAGGATTTCAAATATGTAATAATATATGTTAAAAAATATATTTGAAGTTGGAAGCAATTTCGGTGAATCAGAACTTGTATTTGCATATATTTCTATATGTTACTCTCCAAATTTCAATTTTATGAGTATTCCAAAAATTGTGGCAGTATCATATCACAACAACGTCTGTTGCTGAATACTTACAACAAATAATTTTTTTATTGACTTCAATGGAAACAGGTATTTGAGCATTTTTATTTTTTTCATTTAACCATTAGGTAATAAAATATACTCGTATACATAATATGTATGTAGGTTTTTTTTTGTACAAAAACGAACTTAACCTTGACCTTAATGATCATGTCATAGATATAAAATAGTTATTTTTCCACTTTTATTTAAATAGTAAACCCATAAAAAATCCACAATTTTTATTATAGTCATCAACGATGTATATTTCTGGGACTATTTAAGTGAAATGCATCAATACTTTACTTTTTAGAAAACTTATAGGTACCTTTATGTATTATACAATCTTCCCATTTTAAGTTGTATAAACTATATCCTATAAGTAAAGTCTAAACTTTTTTTTAAACATCATTTTTTAACTCTATAACCCTCTTGAATCTGTTTTGTATATCATTTTCGATTTGTTTTAAAGTTTATTAAGAGGAAAATATATAAAATGAGGTAAGTATTTAAAACACAGATTACTGAACACTTTATTTATTATCTTACTGATTAATATATTCTGTAATCAGGTACACATTTTGTTGAGGTGTACTGAGATAAATATTGACATTTAAAATGCTAAAGAGTTATTGTACAGAGTTACAGTACGTAAGAACAAACTCTAAATAGTATGTATTTGCTACAGTCTTTACTTACATTTTTAACTTCTTTAAAAACTTTTTTTAATAAGGAGGTTATTTCTCTTAAATGCAAACCCCTCATAAACAAACATTTTACTTTGGTAAAATCGCCGCCAAGTACGGAAATTTTCTGCAATACAGTCAGTACAAAAATAATAATTTATAAAATTATTTTGTTTTGTTGCGTTTGAATTCACGCACAACCAATGTCTACTTGAGAGAACAAGTCAACAAAAAATAAAATATTAGCTTACTATTAGCTAATAGTAACTTTAGCTCAGCTTAATATTAGCTGAGGAAACTTCCTGATTTCGACGCGAAGTAATTTTCAATATTGTCAACATTATACTTGGTTTATTCGCCCAGTTATTTTCCATAATCCTATGTAGTGTCACATTTATACATACATATGTACAAGGTTAGATTCTATAATTTGACAAGTTATTGCGAGTTTGTTATTGAAATTAGAAAATAGTTCTTCGGACAAGATTTATAGATTTTTTACATAAATCATAATAATATGCTATGAGAAAAAACAATTTAACATCAGAAACCACGAAACTGAACCAAATCGTGTATTGTATTTTTTTCGTATAGAACACCCTATATATTATTGCATATTCTGATTCCTCGATTGTTTTCCCTTTTCAAAAATATATCACTTGTTTATATTTGCTTCAGCAGGTCGAGACATATATTTCATTTAAAAATAAATAAAAAACTTCAAGCTTTCCACAATTTAACAAGTTACTACAAGTTTATTACTGAAATTAGAAAATAGTTCCTCAGACAAAAGTTACAGATTTTTGCATAATTTATTATAATGTGAAATGAGAAAAAAACAATTAAACATCAGAAATCAAAAACTGAACCAGTTTCCTTTTTTTTTTAATTTAATACCCTCTTTCATTTAATACCTCGAATGTTTACCTTTTATAATACGTATGTATATACAAAAAAGATATATAACACGTCTATGTTTACTTCACTTCACAGAAGGTCGAGACATATTTTATTTAAAAAGTAGTTAACGACAACGGATCGCAGCAACCATTGATAACTGGACCAGGAAAAAAACAAGAACGTTAGCAGAACTGTCATTTAAAAAGCATTGAGCTGTATTTCATTAATTTATATTTATTACTAATTGTTTAAAACAAGACTACTGTTTAGCGAATAGGAAAAGTTTGAGGTTATTTATTTATTGTTAAAAGAAATATGTCGCGAACTGCTGCTTTGAAAAGGAAAAAATCGAGGAATTAGAATATGCAATAATATACAGGGTTTCCATTTTGAAAAACATGGCCTTGAGTATTTATTTATGGTCAATTGTTTTTCTCATACATGTTAAAAAAGACAATATCTACAACTTCTACAACTTTTTTCTGAGGAACTTTTTTCTACTTTCAATAGTAAACATGCAACAACCTGTCAAATTATGGAAACTAACCCTGTACATACATACATGCGTATTAATTATTGATCAGATATTTAATTATTTATCAGAGACATAGCCTGAAAAAGCCTTAGAGTCTGAATTTGTTGCTAAACCAGTTATAAAAAATTAGTTATAGCTTGGGTTTTATTGAAATTTAAATAGCATTAGAAACATATCGGTTTGTTTATTATTTCCGTCATACTCTGATTCATCTGAGATGCAGTATAGCATTTTATTGCTTTATTAATTTAATTACATAATAACAATATTTAAGTAAAATCTGTTATAACCTATCTGTTATTACTAAAATTGTAATATTTATACATTATCGATTGTTATGACAGGTGTTAATCATATCTAATTTTTGTTTGTAATATGGTATATGTTGAAATTATTGTTATTATACTTTCACCTGCATTGCTACGTAAAGTACCTACCGACCGTATGTGACCAATAACTGAGTCAAAACTAAATGGGACTCTACGGCAAGTTACACCTCGTAAGAAACATATTTAAAAGTTATAATTCTTATTTAAATAAAAATTTTTATTTTAAATAAAGTTATAACTGTTTGTGTTTGGGGTAGTTTTGATGGATTATATAAACAAACACTAAAATTTTAGTTTAGCATTTAATTAATAAAGATTCAAGAACCAGATCTTATACTAAATGTTCAAAATGTGCCCCATCAACATCCTGACAGTAAAACATCCTATTACTCTTGTCTGACTAATTTGAATATGTCAGCGGACTTGACATACAGTAAACTTAACGAAATGTTATCATACACCCACTTTTTGAAGTTTGCTTAAATTCTGATAATTTTTGTATTACACCATTGATATTTTTTTGCTTCTGATAGGATTATCTATTATCTGCGTCTAATATGCCGAATTATCGGCGGTATGTCGATTTTGTGAAAAGATATCGCTAAAAAAGAAAAATTTCAATGTTTTCAAAGAAACGTAAATAACTTCGAAAATAGTAAATCCCTTTCGAAGTTGTTGGATTCGTATTAAAGGGAAATCTTCAGTGTATCTATTTGACTAACTGTCATTTTGAAAAAATTTCCTAGACATGAACAAAATCTAAAGTTGAACCAAAAAATAATCACGAAAATTCAAAATACTACCATCCTTAGTATCGTTTTCGTAAAAATCACTGTTCCTGAAATTTTATTGTATAAAACACAGAGAAATGTAGAGGGATATTCAATCCTAAATTTTTGTTGGAGTAATGTGTGGCGTACAGGGCGGGAAAGATGAAGCTCGTAATTTTCGTCCGACAAAAAGAAAACCAAAGAAAATCTGAATTTTCATGTATTCTTCTTCTAGATGAACTAAGAAAACCCCAAAAATTCTGAAATTTAAAATCTTTCTCAGGTTTGAAAAAAAAAGTGATTTTAAAACAAAAAAAAACAAAATCATTTGAACTTGCTTAAAAAAATGTATAAACATTTTTTTCGTACAATCTTTTCAGTTCAAATAGAAGAGAAGCAAAACTGAAGCTAACAAGCCTTGGTTTTTTGATGAACGTCGCTGCCAGTTTAGAAAAATCATAAAAAAGAAAACTCGAGAAAACGCGCTTTAAAGTTTACCTAGCGTTAAAAGTACCGGTCTTATTCCCGCACTACCTTCATTGCGTGTGCGGTTGCTTCTTATCTGTCGTCTCACTTCTGATTGTCCTTTTTCATATCAGGCCGATCTCGGCTTTACCCGGTATAGTTCGGGGTTATTCGACCGCGAGAAGGAGCGCGCGCTCCAAGTTCCAACTACCCGAGCGCCCGTATACTGGCTCGACACACCACTGCGTTTAGTGCTGTATCTATAAAACTATTGTAAATTAGCCTCTATAACTTTAGATAAATCTTCTTAGATACATTTGGAATAGATTTAAACAATAAAAAAAATCAAAGTATTGAGCCTCCTAAAGCAAGATTCCCCCTTATATACCTTTTAAATGAGGTGTCACTTGCCATAGTGCCCCTTTTTAAGTTATTTTCTTTGTGACCTCATCTACGCCGATTACGTAGCATGTTACCATTAGTAGAGAAGCTTACATCCGTTTATTTATACTCTTCAAATTGCATTAGTCTAAGTATAACCGTTCAAAAGATACGAGGGGGGGGACTTTTAAATAGCACTGTATGTATATGTCACGTACTGATTCACACTATAAAATCTACCACTTTTTCCACCTACAGTCTGGTACAATTAAGATTACGTATGGGGTAGGTGCGAGCCATTTGCACTTAACCGAAATTCTTATTGTGCCCCCACAGGCTAGTGACTCCATTAGTCCTGTTTCCTTAAGAAATTTAAGGACAGTTTCTAGTGGAGCGAGCGTTTTTTTAGCATGGCCCTCCTGGCTGTCCGCTAGGCCAGACCGCAGGTGGGTTCTGGCCCTATCAGTGGAACCCCTTTCTTTGCGAGAAAGTTCGTATAGACCAAAACGTTGCTAAATTGTAACGGGCACATTATTTTTTTTATATCTGAAAAACTAGGTTAAATAAGTTAATTATTATAGTAATAATACTCATTGGATTATTATACAGATATTACTGAAAATTCAAAAACGATAACAATCGTATAATAAAGACGAAACGGTAACAATCTGTAATTAAATTAACGTACTTAAATAGGTTTATTAATAGTTTAGGTTACTAACTTATAATTAATAACAGTTTAAAAATGTGTTGTTAATAGTTAATATTGGCTTCCAAGTCTAGTGTAACCTTAAATTTGTGTAGCTTCCCAAAATACAGTACACATTATTTAGTAGTCTGATAGTTAATACATTCTTATTTTTTATTAAATATGTATATTCAGAATTTAGAACTTAATTGAACTATCCTCCTGTTTATTCTAAAGACAAACGATATATGAACAAGAGGTTCATGACTTCGGTACATGACTTCGATATTACCCAAACTAGTGTTTTATTTTTTTTATGTATTGATGACTTAAATACTAGAAGGGAAATAGAAGCTCTGTTCGCAGAAGCATTTCTGATAGTTTCCAGTCGTCAGAAATATTAAACCAGTTGCGTTTGACTTTATAATTCGTTCCATTTACTACGGAGGTAGACAACTACTTCTGATGGTTGAAAACGCAGTCAGATCACAAAATGGTTCTGCGAACAGAGCTATAGTATTTCGTTCATGCTCTATAGCCTGAAATTCAGTTATACAACGACGACTGCGATAATCTCTTGGATGGATTCCCAAGACCTGCTTTGTTGAAAGATATTAGCCAGTTAGTCAGGCATCTTCTGGATGTTTCTCAAGCCTGTGTACAGATATAGCAACTGCGTGCAGATATCATGTGCACACTAGTCTGATACTTATCAATACTTTTATACTGTCTACTGTCTTGTCAACTATCACATAATTACCCAGTCACACAAAAAAAATCGACTTTCGGGCCCAGAAGTCAGACCATGGGTACTATACGTTGGCTGTGTTATTAATCATAGAGGAAATTTGTCAAGTACAGTCGTTATAACAATCAATCGGAAAGTTATGTAAACTGATCAGGAATTTTATTATTATTATATATGTACGTTCGCTGACCTTAGTAGAGACAGACCTAGTAGAGAGTATAGCAGAATATAACAGATACTATAAGAGACTTGGCAACTCTGATATTACAGTATCGGGGCATCTATAAGTATTTTGTAATAATCATAATTAGTATACTGAGATCTGAAAAATACTGTTTGCAAAATTAAGAAAATTAAGTAAATATCATCAGGTTACTCTAGCTGTCATAATTATTTGAGCAGGCTATACTTATTATTTTACTTTTTAATAAAAAAAACCTTTTTTGTGACAGAAATTTTCAAGAAATTCCCTCTCTCTCTCTTTTTAGTGATGAAACAAGTAATTCTGATAAACAAGTAAATAAATTGAAGTGAAATAGTCCACTTCAACCTTTAAACAAGTTAAAAAGTAAGGTGAAGGTATTTCTCAATCAAGAACTATTCCATTCAGATATTTTTTTTAATAAAATATAAACATAAATTTTTAGGTTTAGTTATTCTGATTGAAAATGGCATCGGCACGCAATGCATCGATGTTAGTTTTAAAATACATCTTTGTATTTCAATTTTTACATGAATAAAATATAAGTATTTAAAAAAATATACCTACTTATATTTGATGCAAAATCTAGACGTTTTAAGATTTTTACCATTGTCGAGTTTTACATAATATGTTTTTAATGATAGGAAAAAAAAGACAGTTTTACTACATTTTGATCACAGATTCGTTTTATTTTTTATAGAGGTCACTAGTTCACGGTCTTCAAGTTACATTGTTAAAATATATTAAGAAATCATTACCTACTTTTATGGCATTATAAATAGAGAGTTCTTTTTACATTTCATTTAACATACTTAATCTATGCCATATTTTGCCGCACCAACTAAGACCACTGGCAAATTTCTCGAATGTCAAATAACTGAATTCGGTCATTCTTACGCAACGATTGTTTTGAGTCCATACTATTCTGTTATGATGATGATGATCCACACATTCACGATGTGTTTAAATATTTATTGATATTCTAGGGTTAAGGACATTTTGAATGTGTAGGATATTCCATAATTTTTGTGTAAAAATGTTTTTTTAGGTAAAAAAAAACTGTCTCACTTGAAGAAGTAGGTAATCATGAAATCATTTTTTCTTTTTTTCGAGTGTTCGTATTTTCCCGCTCTACCCAAAAAATGTACATACAGTGTGTCCGAGTTATAATTCCCGTTTCATAACTCAAGTATTCCTTGAGATATTTGAAATTTTCCAGAAACCACGTATAATTAAATGTTTTGGACATCTCTTGGGGATAATTCTCAATAAGGACTTATGCTTATATTTCGATTTAAAAACTTAAATGTTGCGAAACAAAAACTCACATGTACATGTTATAAATAGATGTTACAGATTTTACTACTTTTAATCCATTAAAATTTACTTTTACTTCTATTTTAATCATTTTACTCTTCTTATTACATTTACTTACTTTTAATCCATTAAAATAACAATTTGTTTGGGTTTAAAAATGTACAATTAATATAAGGTATTTTAATGTGAAAACGACGAATTTTCTATCGCTATGTTAAGTTTTGTTCTGTCAAAAATATTCCAGATTTTAGTATGTATTCACGAACTGCTCATGTATTTTTGAATAAAGAAAGAAGTTATATGACTGATACTTGCTGTAAGCTTGAATCACGAACTGTGAGGAAGGTTATACTCATTAGAAAACTACAATCAAAGCAAATTATAATAATTGCATCTTTCCCTAATTGCATTGATACTCATATTGGAGGTAGTAGATATGCACTTACATTAAAAGGTTAGTTGCGAAATTCCATTTATATTCATATTGAATTAATTACTATATATATTTATTCAATTATTTTTATAAATTCTCAATTTGAAGACATTGCAAGATTTACCATTAATGTGTTCAGTCTAGTCATATCAACTTTTTGAAATCCTAAGCAGTTAACCTATCGCCTTTCGAATCACAACTATTAAATAGTACCCAATATTAAATAGTGTACAAAATATTCAAAGGATAAAAAGTACGATATGTGTAATATAAAACATTAATGATTACGATATGTAATGTTCCATTCAAAAAAAGTCGTAAAATCTGACTATGAACGAGAGAGATAGAAATAGAGGCCATGTAGAAGTTCGAAGCGACACCATGTTGTTGTTAAACTTTTGAAGTGACTGTCAGAATTGTAAAATAAATAATGAAATTCATTTTTAATGACGAACAGAGGCGTGCTTCACTTGAAATTTATTTTAAAACTTGAAGTAGAGTCACTGGAAATTTGACATATTCGATGAGAGCTAAATATGAGGACTTCAGGGAACTTTTTCCATTTTAGCCGGTCAGTAAAACATTTCCTAAATTTGTACATACAAATTGGAAGCGTCAATCGGAAACAAGGAAGTGGCAGATTCATAGTAAGGACAGAAGAAAACGTTGAAATGGTTAGGCAAGTGATAACGGACAATCCAAGAATATAAATTAACCATCTCAGCCAGCAAGTGAATCTGCCCTATATGTGTCAAAGAACTTTGAAAAATGACTTGGAGCTCCATCCATATCGTGTGAAATCCACACATGAAATTGTCAGAGCCTACAAACCTCTAAGACTACAGTTCTGCCAACGGTTTAGTAACCATTTTAATAACAACGATGTTGTCTTTGAAAAAAAAAACATTTTTTACTGATGAGGCATCTTTCGGGCTACGTTAACTCTCAGAATATGAGAATTTGCACTGCAGACACTTCACTTTTATATTGAAACTCCATTACAACCACAAAAAATTTGACTGTTGTGTGGGAAAATTGGGTAGGAAAAATTGGGCAGCTATGAGCAGAAGGAGGATTGTTGGAACTATTTTTTTTAATGGAATTCTTAACTCCTTTTGTACAAATGTTGCATGACGACGGATTGCGCGGACGTGCGCATACTACTAGAGAAACAATTAATTATATAGGCGAATTTTTCTAAGATCGCATAATTAGTTTGTAGTACACGTAGACCATATTCCCCCCTAGATTCTGCGATTTTACCTATTGTGAGTGTTTCTCTGGCCTTATCTAAAAAATTCAATTTTTGAAACTCCCGTTGGCGATATGGGTGACCTTCAGCAACGCATTGTCCATAAAATTGAAGAAATTAATTGAACAACGTGAATACAGCACGTTACTGACTCTTTTAAAATAAGAGCTTAAGTGATAAATATGGGTGGTGGTCATTTTCTTTAATAGTGTTTAACATTTTTAAACATTATTGTATTTTATATTATACGTATCGTACAAAATATATTGAAGACTTGAAAATATTCAAGTTTAAGAAAATATGTAATTAATAAAAGCTGCTCTAATCTCGAGTACACAATAAATTATTAAACCGTGTATGTAAAGCCGACATCGGCCAGTTATGAAAAAGGACAAACAGAAGTGAGACGACAGATAAGAAGCAACCGCACACGCATCGAAGGTAGTGAGGGAATAAGACCGGCCCTCTCACTAGCAGTGCTTGTTAGAACGAGAAGTGTAGCATTTGTCCTTTTTCACAACTGGCTGATGTCGGCTTTACACAAACTGTATACATGAAGTGTGTAAAACGAATATTACTGAACTGTGGAAGCCACTTGTGGAGTAAATTCAGCTATTCCAAATTGTAAATACCTATTTCACGAAAACACTGAAAGAGGTGAACTAATTTTATTTATTTGACGTGCCTGTGACGGCAGCATTTTTTTAATTATGGCGTCATACGCATTTATTTAATGGAATAGTATATTTTTTATCTCATTTTTGCGTAGCACTTTTTAAAGGTTTTTTTTTCAGGGACCTACACTTATTATCTTTATCTTTAAGAGTTCTTGAGATATTACCTTGTTTTGAAAAAATAAGGACAACAAACATTAACTGTATTTAGAACTTTCAGGGGTAATGGAGATGTAATATTTTACAATGTTTTAACAACAAGCAGCAACTATTGCCAGGATAACACTTTGAACTGTAAACATTTTTCGAAGAGCATAAGTAACATTTTCAATGTATTGAAAGCTTTTTTAATAGTACTTTTGTACTATTAAAAAATGACACAAAACATAATATTCTGCTAAAAAATTGCATGTAATATAACTCACTTATGACTGACGTCACAGACATGTAAATAAATCAAATTAAGCGGCATTCAAATCATTAGCTCACTGTTTCACCGTTTTCATGAAATAATCGTATTTACACCCAATACATTCAAGTTTGGAATTACTCAATTTGTTCTATATGTCAAATACAGGTATCGTAATGAAATACATAGATATCTCAGATGTTTTAATTTTTGTTTTAAAACAATACTAACTTTTTTTCTTAAATGAGTATAGAAAAAATCTGTATGCTGTCTATTTTTTCTGGGTACATTGTATATAGTTACCTAGATATTTTAAATTACATTTAATGACACAATTCATTTATGTACATCTTTCAGATACCTATCGGTGAAATAATTATACATTTTATTTGAAACAAATATATCTACACATTTGATATAAAAAAATTGTGATATATTTTTATTTTTTAAATTAAATAATTTCTTTTTTCTTTCACTGTGTATGCGATAAAGCAAACGTGTTCATTTGAAATTATTCGCCAATATTTATGACTGCTCATAAACTCGATGTGTCAAGAATCTATGAAAGAGGTTTCACTTTTTGTAGATAGTTTAAGTTACTGTCCTAGTGGTTGTAGCCGCAATTTAATCAATTTAGTTTGAATCGTCCTTCCTTATTCATGTGTTTTATTTCGATAATTTTAAGTACTTCATTCGGTAGTAATGCACTTAATATAATGAACTGCCGCTATGAAGAAAGGATGTTTTTCGTAAAAATTAAAATGAAACAAATAATATGACACATAAGCCCCATTAAATCAATTTCAGGTGTAAGTTATCTGCAACAGACAGAAAAAGTGACTGAAAAGGAATTTAATCTTGTTTGTATATTAACAAAGTTGAGCGATAGTACTATAAAATGTATATCGGCAACAATAATTATTAGGAAATGTGGGATATAAAGGATGTCTGTATGTTGGCACTACGCTTACTTTTCATGTGTAGACTAGTATGAAGCACTTATATGCTTAATACTCCTAAAACAGGTTGAACTGTGAAAATTTTTGTATATAGAAATAGCAGTAACATTAATATTAAGATTGAACTGAGGTAAAAACTAAGATTAAGATCTATAGTAGTAAGGAGTGACCATTTTTTAAAAAAGGAAAAACCAGTTTACTTTTAAAGGTTACATTTTAACAGCGACAGTTACAATGGTAGTAATAGCCAAGATTTCAGGAAAAGTTCCAGATTCAGTAATTTTCTTATATTCAGTAATTGTTTCATAAAAACCACATTTATCAGATGGTCCCGGTCCCGGTCACCGTCACAGATCGCTGTCACAACGTGATGATCTGGAATCTGGAATAGGGTAAATATGCCACAGCTATTTCAAACTGAAAGGACTCCGCGACTTCTGAATCAGCGATGAGAAAATTCTTCGGTACCAATACTAGTGGTCATTTCTTGAGAAAGCGGGCAAAATGGCAGTTTTTGACAGCTGCCGATTGTCAATGGACACTTTTGACTTTGTGTTGGGAATGAGCGACTCCAAATTCCCATGGATACCCCTCAAAAATAACTTGAGGAACAATGCAAAGACCTACGGTCCCTTCGAAACGATTTCAGAAAAGCATTGGCACCCAAAGCTTCCTACCCCTATCATCTAAAAAACTGTATATTTCCCGACTTCGTGCCCATGAGGACTTTTGATCGGGAGCTTCTGGAGAACAACATATACAGTCTGTAAAAGCCAAATCCAAAGTCATTATTGTTGTCCATTAATTTGATCGAGTAATCCAAGGACACGTATTTTCACTGCCAATGAAATTTTAATTTGTTATAATTAAATGTACATTAATAACATTATTCAAAATGCCTAAATATAGTGTACTGAAATCACCTTGTTATGACGTTCTTCTTTAAGAATTGACATCGAAGAAAATTCCAGTTTCAAACCGAAAGATAGCTTTCGATAATAAATATTATGTCATTTCGAACTTTCAGGCAAATCATGCAGGTCCGTATTATGTAAATGTTCTAAATCGAATTGTTCTATGTTTGCATACATTATTTGCACATATATGTAAAGCTAAACCTAAGTTAATTGAAAGAAAATGTAATAATGTGTATTGGAACGTAATAAACCTTTTATGTGAAAGCTAGTGTTGTAAAGAAATAGTCTATCCAAGTATTTCTTTTAAATAATCTGTGCTGAGGTATTTTTAAATACACTGAGTGTTTATGTCTACGCTCAAAGGATAGAGTAGGTACACTTAAAGACTCCTTTGTCTTTTAGTATTTTCACGTTGTTCCATAGCAACCTATATCTGAGCAATACATAGGAACTTTGATTTTTAAACAGGACTGTATTTTTTTATTTTACAAGTCATTCTATGTAAGAAGGAATCATAACAATCCGATTTTTACTTGATATTTTTTCAAAATATCAATTTGTATTTTTAAATCTAGACTGCTAAAAAAAATCAAATCATTATAATTTTTTCAGAAAAATAATAAAATTATTTTTATTAAAACTGAAATGTTTCAATAAAATTTTTAATTTCATTTTAATTTCGAGCCATTTTCGAGCAGCACCGAAACCCCGAAACTCGTACCTCTTTCCGTTCAAAAATTATTGCGTGTATTCTATTTTCACAGACACCCAGTATAACACCCAGTTTTGAATTTCTATTTTGTGTCCGAATATGGTGTAATATTCCTAGACTGTGATAACGTACGCTTTCAGAAGTCGACTAATAATGATCAAATAAATTTTATATTGCCCATCATATTCCACAACGTAGGTGATTAGTAACGGTGATTTAAAGGAAAAAAAAATCTTAATAAAACACATACCTTAGGAAAGAAGACAAAGTAGTATTGAAGATTTATTAGATTACATTTTATAAACCACGCCAGATTATTTAGAACTTACATATAAGATTATAATGAGTTTTTCCATCATTTTGTTTATTATATTATGTTTGACCCATAGGTATATTACGATATACTCGGAAATTGTGCCTTATACGTAACGTACCAGTTTCTCGTTATACCTACAGTGACTGAAGACTGTATGTATTATACAGGAATTATATATATATAGTTTCTTTTCGATGATTATTGACATGACCAGTCGTATTTTCATTATTTACTAGGAAAGTAAAAAAAATGTGTTTGATAACTGACTTCAAAAATATATCGCAATATTAAAAAAAAAACTGGTTCAAAAGTAACTTTTATGACCATCTTGTATACCTATATAAATTTGCTAATATTGAATATTAAAACTAGCACATTACTACATGTTCAAAACACCATAAATTATGTTATTGTTTAATTTAAAAATAACTATTTACAAATATTAGATCGTTTTTGGTTTATTATTTGTTGTAGAAGAAATAAAAAAAATACATTTACGATTTATTTAAAAAAAATTGATGTAGTGTGTTGTTCCATAAGAGTTCACTGAACAAACTCTTGCACACTATGGTACAAAAACTGCTTATTATTAGTTTCGTGGTTACTTATGCGGTACTATTAAATATGTGACTTAAAGTTTAAGATGCACATGAAATATTCTAATTTATGTAAACTGAAGTAACTTCTGACTTTGAACAACTGTCTTTAAATAACATTTTGAGTTACCTATAGTTAGCTTTAGTTATCCGATATAATTTTATAATGTACAAAAATGGATTACAATGGTGGATAATTATCGAAATATAACAATAGATAAAATCCTGTACGTGTATAAATAAACCATTATAACTATAAAACCAGCTGTCTAACACTTATTTATAAACGTGTTAGACAGCTGGAATTGGGGAATTGATTTTTACGCTTTGTATACCTCCAGGGATTATAATAACTTATCAGATAACATATTAGAATTAATTACAGTAAAATATTAGAAATCAATCAAAAATCCTTTTGTTGACCTCAGTGGCGGCCGGCGGAATTTGACATGCTCGTATTTCCGTAAGAAGGCATGGGACCCACACTATATTTTAGGGGGTGGTTACTATACCTAAGTAGAAGGCTATAATGGTATAAAATCTCCAAGGAAAACATTTAAAACTAATTTTTTTTCCAAAAATGGCTGCCTCCGGGCAGATCTTGGAAACGGCTTGCAAAATATTTGCAAAATATTTTTTTTCATAATCAGCGAGTAAATACAATTTTTTTATACTTGTGATTTTTGCATAATTCTTATTTTCGTTAAAGATACAACTATTGTAAAATCTCATAGACGAAATGTGATCAAATAAAAATTATAATTTCCATAACATTTACAGATCTCAAAATTCCGAGAAAATCACAAGTATATAAAAAAAATTGTATTCACTCGGTGATTATGAAAAAAAAATATATTTCGCAAATATTTTGCAAGCCGTTTCCAAAATCTGCCCGGAGGCAGCCATTTTTGGAAATATAATTTCGCGTTTTCCCTGAAGATTTTTTGCCATTATAGTCTTCTACTTAAGTCTAGTAACCAGCCCCTAAATAATGTTTCCTTACGAAAATACGAGCATGTCAAATTCTACCGACCGCCACTGGTTGACCTAATGACTAATGCAGATGATGATTAAATTAAACTTCTCAAGTTACCATTCACTAAATTACCAAGATAGTTCTCTCTCAATTAAGAATGCTTTTAAAAGCAATATTATTAATGCTACAAATAAAACAACGGTTTTTAAAATACAGCCGTTATGTAAAATTCGATTTTTATGTAAATTAAGGAATAGGGTATAAATAGAACAATACAGTTACGTATAATTTTGCCAACGGGCATATTAATATCGGGTGTCACCTGGTGGGCCTACATACATATATTGATATATCAGAAACTATATACATACATATGTTAACATTCTGAAGTGGAAAAGTAAAGTTGACTAAATCTAACTAAACTATTTCGACAAATCTGGGATCGCCACTTATACTGGAAGTAGGAGTAGATGTCAACTTGTTTATTTTAAATGATACACCGTGTACATTATTGCGTTTTCGGATTCTAAGTGGAATTCTAGAAACATTTCATACATAGTTTCCTATACCTATAGGAAGGTGGTTATGAATTTACAGAAATACATTGCTCGATGAATGATGATTTAAATAACATCTACAATGTTCTTATGATTTTGTCCCAAACTGACATTTTTGATCGAAAATTGTAAATATTTCGAAAACTATTTGATATAGGTATAGGATTAGGAACACAAAATTCTACGTTTAAATATGGTGTTTCTCATGACCTTAACTATCACCCCGACCATGACCTTGAGTCATATCAAGAGCACTGTAATTGTCACACATGGTCAAGGTCATGAGCAACACCATTTCTGGGCGTAAAATTTTCTGCTCTTTCCAAATCCACGATAAAAAATAGGGGTTTCCATTTAAAAAATACCAGTGATCTTGATATGACTCAAGGTCATGGTCGAGGTGATAGTTAAGGTCATGAGCAACACCATATTTAAACGTAGAATTTTTTGTTTCCAAATCCTCGATAAAAAATAGTGGTACCCATTTATTTATGTCAGAGATCTTGATATTACTCTCAACATCATAGTCAAGGTCATTGTCAAGGCCATAATGAAGAGCTTATTTAAATGTCAAATTAACTGCTTCATTTGAATGAAGCAGAAAATCCACGATAAAAATAACAGAGGTTTCCTTTTTAAAAACGTCAGTGACCTTGATATGACTCTCAAGGTTATAGTCAAGGTCATGACCAACACCATAAAATAATAATAATAATAATAATAATAATAATAATAATAATAATAATAATAATAATACTCACCCTATAATTACTCCGAAGAGTAACCCCTTAGGTCCTCTCAGGGACCTGTGCGGGAAGGAGTGGCTATTATTATTATTTGCCATGGCGCATAAAAGGACGTAAAACCTTCCGCTCTTTCCAAATCCACGATAAAAAATTGAGGTTTCCATTCAAAAAAATTCTAGTAACCTTGATATGATCTTCAAGGCCAAGGTCAAATCTAAGGCTACCGATGGAAAGCCAGGAAAATTTCCTGAACCTTGTCTAATACATTTTTAAGACTGCGCGATTCTAAGGGTTTCCTTTTTGACTCACCCTCTATATTAATATAAACCGGTGGGACGCCCTGTATAAATAGGCTCATAATTATTTTAGGTTATATTTATGATTAAATAATAATATAACAATCCAATGGAGTTGGTGATGTTTTTTTATCTAATATGCGAGACATCTTGACATAGTCTATATATATATACCTACGCCCACTTTATTTTTAAATATATTAATGATTACTGTGAAACAAAAAATCTTCTACATCATTTTTTCCATCGTCATAAAATTTTGATAATCGTTTAGAAAATCAATACCCCATTTTATCCCCTTTAGCATTGGCAACTGGTGTAATTTGAAATTGTCGAATCTTCATGCACCATAACACCCACCATCCATCAGAAGAAAATATTTCAAAGGAACTCAAAAATTGTCCAATAAAGTAGCCCCTCAAGATGGACACAGAAACTTAGTAGTTTTTAAAATATTTCAAATAACAATTTCTGTTTAATTTAAACTTTACTTTTGCTTTTAAAAGAACAATATTATATTTTACCGCTAGTGTTTATATATGTATCTACCTATGTAAGTGGACATACCTATATCCTATAGCAGGACATGGCATAAATTCTATTGAACTGTAGCATATGTACATACATATACATATATTCCATCGATATCCATCGATGAAGCCATATCCTCTAATGCGATACAATATTTCCAAGGAATGAATGCATTTACATTCCGGCAATTAAATAGAAAATTTCACATCTATATAATTGTCGGTAATAATTCAAGCACCAGAGAGATTATATAATTAATATCTTAATTAATAATGTTGATAAGCAAATTTAAAATATACAATATGGTTAGATTAGGACAGCTTTATACATACATGTGTATCAAAAGTACTGCGCATTTGGGAAAATGACAATTTTTGGGAAAAATCGCTCGGACAGGTCAATTTTTTTTTTCATGGGGCATGAACTTTGGTGAAATTCCATTCCCAAAAATTTAACTGATTGTAAATGTATTTATTTTAATTGATTCAACCGCCTAGACTCAGCTATTCCATTGAAAAAGAGGAATTCGAAGATTATGGTTTTTTCGATTTTTCTCCAAAAATTTCCCTATCAACGATTTTTTCTCCAAAAAAGTTGGTTAACATTAAAAAAAAACAACCCTGTCTCCCTCCCGCGGCTTCATAAAAGTAACATGCCCAAAAAAATTGACCTTTCCGAGCGATTTCCAAAAATTGCCAGTTTCCGAAATGTGCATAAATTTTGAAACACACTGTATACATTTAATTAAAACAAAAAAGTCGTAATTAACGGCTGTATGTCCGTTATAAGGTTTTGTTTAAGTAGTGTTAGGTGTATGTAATATATTAATTATTCTACTTGATTAAACGAAAAATTACTATAAATGGTAGGATTTAAAACTTTTGTCTTTGAAGCAATCTACCTTTTCAATTGAACAAACGTTTTCACTAAGTAGAAAACTAAAATCTTATGTAATATATTGAGTAAAAATTCCTAAAGTGGGCCACTTAAAATCGATGTGTTGAATTTTATATTTCTTTTTTAGGGATATTGAAGGTTTATATTTCAAAATTATTATCCTAAAATGTTTTTGCAAATTTTTTTATTTTTCAAAAGTAATAAACAAATTACTTTTTAGGTATAGTCCTTCTAATTTTAATTGAAAATGATAAATACGCCTGGGGAACAAAAAAAGCGGTGCAACTTTATGATTCCATGGGCGTGCATATGTATATCTTTTATAAATTCAAAAATTGTGAAATAATTTTTTTTCATTCAAATCAATATAGGACATTAAAATTAGCCTGCATACAAAACTCTTAATATTAGTAATATAATTTGCTGTAAATAATGCTCATTTAGCCAGACAATCTCAAAAAATTGTCTGTGTTAATAAACCTAGCTGAAATACAAGTCACTGGCGCCTTAAACACGTGGAATTTCTAAAGTCGTAAATCATTTTAACGACGTCGTAAAAATTTTATGGCACAGTGGACCGAATGAGTATTTGGATGTATTACATATAAAGCAATCCTATAGTACATATGGTCGGCATTTGCTGGTGCATTTGCGGCTGCCGGCAGCTCAGGCGTTGCCAGCTCTTCAAAATTTTCTTAAGTATAGTAATATACATAAAGTTGTTTTAATTTATAATTATTTTTTCCAGCAATTTTAAACGCTTTATTTTAATGCTAAGTAATACATTTATATATATGTATTTTTTTTAAATATTACCAAACTAGCTTTCTAAGAACGTCACGAACTAACAGTTTACTGAAGTATGAAGTATACTTGTATAGTGAGCTTAGCAATTTTAGAAAATATATCTGACAACCTTGCTTTTTTCTACCTATTTTCAATTTAAAATGGAAATAGAGTAAGGTTTTTTTTGAAAATGCGATTATTCAGCGAGTGTTTTATACAACTTTACGAAATTTTAATGGCAGATACAAGAATAATAGGAGAATACGATAGTATATTCACTTTATGCAAAAAAATTGTAATCTTCAGAAAAACAAGTTATGAATTTTTTACCGTACCTAGTCGCATAGGCGCCGCGAGCGCCTTTGCGACCTGCTCCTCCGCGCCTCGCCCCTTCACGCCCCGCTAACAAACACATATACAATAAATAATAAAAAGTTTACTTATTTTATTTCGTTTTACCATAAATTCCATAAATTATTTACATACTTTTAGTACGACAACTTTGGTATGATCGGAAAAAATCTTACGTTCTAAATTTTTTATATCGAACGGTTTGAAACGATGGTATTGACGGGTTCCTTTTATGGTTTTAGCCTTTGAAAAACGTGTTTTTTGTGTTTTTCAAACTCAATTTTTTTGAAAAATTCACGAGCCCATTCATACAGTTTTCGCGATGTTATTATAGTTTTATTTTGCAAACTTGCGTGGTAAGCGCTTCTTTTTACACCCACCAATGCCGTCGTAAGCTATTTTGCCATGAGCATTAGCAAAAAAGTTCCACTCTTTAATACCAAAGTCTTCTTCGTGGTATAACAAATTCAGCAAATTGAATCGATTTTTATAAATATAAAAAGCTTGTGACGGCATTAGTGGGTGTGTAAAAAGAAGCGCTTACGGCGCAAGTATGCAAAATAAAACTGTAGTAACATCGCGAAAACTGTATGAAAGGGCTCGTGAATTTTTCAAAAAAATGAGTTTGAATTTTGTTCATCGGATGCATACGAAAAACACAGAAAACACTTAGAATCACGTTTTCAAATGCTATAACCATAAAAGGAACCCGAAAATATCATCGGTTCAAACCGTTCGATATAAAAAATTTAGAATGTAAGATTTTTCCGATCATACCAAAGTTGTACTAAAAGTATGGAAATAATTTATCGGCTTTATTGTTAAAACGACATAAAATAAAATAAAATAAGTCAACTTTTTATTATTTACTGCATATGTGTTTGCTAGCGAGGCGTGAAGGGGCGAGGCGCGGAGGAGCAGGTAGCAAAGGCGGTAAAAAATTCATAACTTTTTGTTTTTCTGAAGATTACAAAAATTTTTTTGCGGAGGTCGTTAGCTTAAGGGTAAAGGAATAAAACCTAAAAAAAATTATCCTACCTAGCCGAGAACATTGTTTAATTTACCTTTGTTTATTAAAAAATTATTTTTTTATAAATAAATATGTTTTTTTTCATAAAGTGAATATACTATCGTATTCTCCTATTAATCTTGTATCTGCCATTAAAATTTCGTAGTTTTATAAAATACTCGCTGAATAGTCGCATTTTCAAAAAAACAGGGATGGCAACAGAACCGGTTCTTCAAAAGCGGTACGGTTCCGCTTCCAGAACCGCTTCCACTTTGTCACAAAAGGAACCGCTTCCAAGAGCGGTTCCGGGGTTTTATTTTGGAAGCGGTTCTGGAATCAGGACCGGTTAACATTTTTGTGGGGTATTGGAAGCGTTCCCGTTTTTAAAAAAGATGGAACCGGTCCAAAAAAATATTTTACCGGTTCTCGTTTGGAACCGGTTCTGGAAGCGGTTCTTAGATAGGAACCGGTTCTTTGTGCAATTTATAATACAGAATTTTAAGAAGAGGCGATATTATTAGACTAACGGCTATATCGGCAGAATCAGGGATCAGGGATCGCGAAATGAGGTTTTAAAAAAATTACAGAAAGTTCTTAATGGAGTACACTGGTTAAACTTAATTACGGCTTCAAAATCTGCACACACACGTCGTTATTGTCGGTCGAAACGCAGTACCCGGCGATATTAAAGAACTCCTTTTGTAAGGTTAAACATGCTTTTTATGAAGGAATAAACGAATCATTTTGATCGCCAGTCAGTTGGTTAGATTTTGAGAAGATTGCACCGTTTAGGGGTGAGACGTAAATTACGTCATGAATAGTTAGTTTTCCCTTCCCTACAGATCACAATCATCAGAAAGTGTGTGCATCCCTCTAGGTTGGTTGTGTAACGTTTTGGATTGTTGTGATCCTAAAATAATTATTGTTTATTTTTGTTAGTATTTTTGATTATGTTAATATTTTTATTTCCATATTCCACGTTCGATATTGAGCATAAAAGTGATAATTAATAAAAATTATAATCAACTAAATGACTTTTAGTTTGCTTCATCTGATCAACGGAAGCCCGAATTGTAACGTTAAATATTTCGGAGTAGAAAAAACCACTCTGAAGCTCCTTAATTTAATTGATTTTTTGTGCCAAAAATGTGACCATACTTGGCCCATATAATATATTCGATATGTTCTCCTATTTTTTGTAAGTACAGTAAAACTCGGACATAACGCTTCCCGAATATAGCGTTCTCCCGGGTATATCGCTTTTTGATATAATATCCTATTACGTGAGGGGGGAGGCAGGTTAATAAGTGTTCTACAGTACATACTGTAACGTAATTTACGGACAGCCCCTAATGGTTAAACCAATAAGAAGAAAAAATACCCCAGGAACCGGTACGGAACCGGTATTCGTACCGGTTCTTACGAAATCATCCCATTACCGTTTAGAAAAGGAGCGGTTTTGGAACCGGTTCCAAAATTCCCGAAACAGCGGAACCGCAACCAAAGCAAACGGTTCTTGTATTCTAAAAAACGGTTCCGGGACCACTTCCGGTTCCGGTTCCACTTTTGGAAGCGGTTCTCTACTGGTGGAACCGCTCCGGAACCGGTTCCGAACCGCAAGAACCGCTACTTTTGCCATCCCTGCAAAAAAAACCTTACCTAAAAAGTAATTTGTTTATAACTTTTGCAAAATAAAAAATTTAGCAAAAACATTTTCGGATATTAATTTTGAAATATACACCTTCAATATCTCTAAAAAAGAAATATAAAATTCAACACATCGATTTTAACGTGTTTTACATGACCATTTTCTTTAGCGGATTTAATAAACGGATATACAGTGTTTTCTATCTACAAACTTTTGCAATTTTTTTTTTTTGAAAATTGGCATTATGAATCGCTGTATATATTATATAATATAAAATAATATAATATATAATAATATAATTAATATATAATAATGTAAAAATATTTTCTTTAGTTAATAACTTTTGCGATATTTTTTGTCACAAACTTGATTTTTCATACTCCTTTATTTGAAATGTGGCACCATGACGTCATTTGTGCAAAATAATGTAGCTATTTAAAACATGTTATCTTAAAATGTTAAAATATTATATCCCATTGTAACCATGTTATGCAAACTTTGTTGGACATAGTGTGTACATGCTTTCAGTATTAATTGTAACTGATAACTTAACTTATAAAAAAATGATTGCTATTAAAAAGAGTAATTCTGTCAACAAACGGACTGACATTGACAATTTATATACGGCATATTTTAATTTAATACATATGTTAAATTCTGTATACTAGACTTGATGAAGTTAATGATAGACTTACATGAGAAATACGTAATAAAAAAAACATATGTTATATACATACGCTTTTAATGTTTGAAGTTTTATTAATGCTTCCCTGTACAAAAGTATTTTAGCAATTTTTAAAATTTTTAGTGTCATCTTTTTTAAAAAGTTAGATATTTTTATTTATCTAATATTTATATGTGTAGTTTTTAAGCTGATTAGAATTGTACGGGTAGATAGCCGATGTACGTGTGTGTGACAGTACGTTGTACTTTATTATTTATAGATAATCAATGTTTCATTCATATTTATTTTTACAAACGACAACAAAAAACTTATTCAATTGTAAATATGAAATATCAAACATGTAATCTTGATTCCTTATTTTATCTGTGTTTGGTTTTACGTTTGTTTTTATTATTTATATTGCATGTTTGTCACATTTTTAGAGTCCTGATGATGCAAATAAATTTTGCGAAACGTCGACTAAGTGAAAATTAGTTTTTTTTTTTGAAACATTTGACCTCATCCCACTAGTTAATTATAATTAATTATAACTTTCCATTTAGCCGAATCGCTTTAAAAATGGCTTGGTAAAAACCTCGGAATGTAATAGTGAGGAATGCATATAATGAGTGAATTACAAATACTTAATTATAGCGAAGTGTAACAAAGAAAATCCTAACAGGAAATATTGCAAGTACCGTATATGTCTCAAAGTAAATACAATAGGTATTTCAGCCAAGAAAATTTGTGTTTAATTAGTAATGCTTGGTGTGAAAAATATAACATGATAGTCAATTTCAAACGAAGAAAATAGAAAGGGTATTTTTTAGTGGCGGCTCGTGACTTTTTTTTTGGGGAGGCAAACATATTTTGTAAAAAATTTTTGTTTCCTAAATTTTTGTGATGGTAATGATTGTTAGTAATATGCCGCATAATTAGGAAAAGGGCCTCTACTTGGCCAATAAAATGTATTAAGTACATACATTTGTCTAACATAATGTACCTAATATATTTTATTGGTTCAGCAAAATCATCGGGAAGGTGTAGAGTTTCCGTCAGTTATTTTACAATTAAAAGATGCAGTGAAATAAAATACCTTTTTTTGCCAGGACTTCGTCAATTTAGATTTGACGGAATTGATAACATTCATAATATTTTGTTTGCCGAAAAGATGTAATTTACAGACACAACTAATATGTTCCTGACTTTTTTAATGTGTTAACGGAACGAGGAAAAGTTTTAAGATTTTATCAAATCCAGACTTTGTCCAAGCATCTTCTCCACGATTTTAAAATGATACACAAAGCCAACACAAAAATTTATTTAAAGTTAAAGAACCACTTAGCCATTTTCATTTATCATACTTTAAGTTATCGTTACAATTAAAGTTTTACTTAGATCTGGCAGTGGAACTCTTAAATCTTTAACAAATAATTTATCCTCATAAAACAGGCGACTAAATTTGTATTTATATGATACTCAACAGTATCATTGCAGGTTCGAGTATGTATTTGAGTGTCATGACAACCTCGTATTGTTATTTTTATGAAATAAACTGCTACACTCGCCAGTTACCTTCATTATAATTTTGTATAGTTAATTAAATAAAACGTTCAAATAATGACTTACGTAAATAATATGGTACACTTTCAATAATTATTACCCTTCTATACCACTCAAAACACTCAAAAAACCCGGCAAGAATAATGGCACTTTCCAACAAAAATTTCCAAAACACAGAACAATAAAAGATTTTAAATTTTGTAGGTTAGGTTGTAGGTTCATGAAATCAAATAACGCTTTCTGCGCTGTCACGTGTGAGAAGTGGAAGGGGGGCGTGTTTGCCTCGGCTATACAGTTTTTTAAATGACATTTAATGCCACTGAAGTTAAGGGGTCACTTTGTTAGCAACGCAGGTGATTGCGAAGCGCGAACGAATTTTATTCCGTATAAAATACATATGTGAAAACATTGGCATCGGAGGCTTGCCACCACGGCGATAGATTAGGCGCTGGGTCGTTTATGAAGTCTAATATGTTGCAAATAATAGTGCAGGAGCTCTTTTGACATCTGTTTATTAATATTTTTATTTTTAAAAATTAATTTTTTATAAATATAATATATTGATAATTTTCACAGGGGAGGCACTGCCTAGATTAACTTTTTATAACTTACGATAAGATGGCTGTGACCACACGCCTGTCGCTTTATCTGTCAAATTATCATATTCGCTGGGGGGGAGGAGGACAACCCAAAAAAAAAAAAAAAAGACCGTTTTTTTTTGGAAGGGGGTGGGAAAAAAATTGTACTTTTTTTGGGAAAAGAGACACATTTTATTTTGGGGTGGTCTCTCCTTTTGGGGGGGGGTGGTTTTTGATTCAAGGGGGGTTTTTATTATAGGTTTTAAGAAAGAACGTTTTAATTATTTTTTGGGGCAAAAAAAAAATTTTTTGGACTTGGGACGGTTTTCTTAACCAGCGATATATATTTCTATAATACGTTGATGTATGGATTTTCTAGGATCACTAAAGTAATATAACTAAAGTGGTACACATATTTGAATTGAAAATTAGAAAACAATTGTAAGAATGTTTTAGTGCTAAAACACTCACTTATCTAGTAGGGTGAAATATCGATCCTTGCATTGATTTTTAGCAGGTACGACAATTTCAATCATTCCGAGCACTATGATAGAAAAACCGCAGCGCTTTGAAACTATCGGGGTTTCTTTGGGGTACTTTAAGGTTAAAAAGTTGCAGTCAATATCCATAGTGTATCTATTATTTGCAAAGTTATGACAAGGTATGCAAATATCCTTAATTTTGAGATTTTTTACCTCTTCTTCAATCAACAATTTCGTTTCGAAAAAAAAAAATTAGCAAAAACCAATCGCTATAACTTGTAAAGGATACCTTTAAGTTTTTAAAACCCTATTTTATTTTTCTGTACGTTCATCATTCCCCGAGTAACTGATTATCAAAGTCAATAATGACTATTCTGCTTTGAACGGCGATAACTCAGCAAAAAATTATCGTATAGGGCTCAATAATAGGTCAAATTAAAGAGAATTAAAATATGTAAACGACTTTATGATGAACATATCAAAAAAATGTATTGATGTCAGTGGACCTTTTAAAATACAAGCAAAAATTTCGAAAATATTTTTTTCTATTTTTTTTTATGATTACTCAAAAACTACTGCTGTTAAAAAAAATAATATCCAAAAACTAGAAACTTGGAGCTTCAATTTCTTTTTTTCTTTTCCCTACGACCAATTCCCCAAGTTACAGCTCTTTGAAAATCACCTAACAATTTTGGATTTTTTTTTATATCCCTTAATTTCTGCGCCTAGTGTGTGTCCCATATCTGAAAAGACATGCCCCAAACTTCAAGTCAATGGAGTGGCATAGCACAGTTGTGCGGTGCACAAGGGCCCAAGCCTTAGGGGGCCCCGAGACCATTCAAAAAATAAAATGTTAAAATGTAAATAAATGATAAAATGTTAAAATGTAAATAAAAAAAATATTATAAAATGATTTCGCAGATATATATGCGAAATGTTTGAAATGGTACTAATTCCTGTTATTTTTTTTATATATTTTAGAACGTCTATTGTTTTTTTCTTATAATATTATTATTATATGTGAAATATAAAATAAACCATAAACCCCATATTTTGTTTTTTTGTATATATTTTGTTAAACAAGTATTTTTAATGTGACTTGAAGGCCCAAATATTTTTTCTGGCACAAGGGCCCAGGCATCCTTGCTCCGTCACTAAGGCAATGATGGTATTTTGAATGTCAAACGAATCTAGTTTTACGCTACAAAATATGAATTAGAAAATACACACATTAAAATTATGCAATGCCTTGCACTCTCATTTACGTTACATTACCGCTTGCGATCAGTTCTATAAGATAAATAAACGACTAAGAGAATAGGGAAAGTGGACGGCATTCAACTTCATTCGATTATCCTTCGACAACGATTTGTTATAAAAATGTAATAATGACAGTCGCCGGTTAATGAAATTCAACACATTATAAAGTTGGATTTTGAGATTATAGCTTGATAAGTTTTAACAACTTATATATTTAGCAAAATTACTGCAACAACAATGACCATTAAATTTTCTGTTAGCAGATACTTATCTAATGTTGTTATGTACAAGGCACTTATTGAATATTTCATCAAAAAAAATATGTTATTTTTATATTGCATTTTAATGTATATATATATATTTGTTTTATTTTATAATCCTTCTGTATGTGAAATACAACCAAAGTATTTATTATGTAATATATGAGTATTCTGACAAAACTTCACATTTCAATCACGCCACCATAATATTTTCAATTTCTATATTGAGGATTTTTTGTATAAAATCACTAATCTGAGTTCTTGAATTTCATTCAAAAAACAATGACAGTAGGCTTGCCTATTTAACAATATAACCTATAAATTTAATTGCCAAGTGTTCTTATTGGGAATAGAAGAATAGGGACAACTTGCATTCATGTATTTCAAGACAGTGCTCGGCAATTTTTTTTTATGATAATGGTACAATTTTTGCTACTGTTGGCGTTATTTTGCAATATATATGTAAAGAAAAATTAATACGTGTGGTACATTTGTATGATTTCTTTATAAGTGATTACTGATTACTGTGTTTATTACACATATCACTACTTATTTAATAATTAGTTTTCTTTGATTTAGCTTGATAAACATCTCGTTTAGCAATAATTCGTAAGCATAGTGGAATGCCGCTTTTATTGGTAACGCCTTTCATTCGTTAAACTATCATCGGTTCCAGGATTTTGAAAGTCTAACTTTTTCGTGAACGGAAAAAAAGTATTTCTAGGGACATATCCTAGAGCTTTACACTTTTCAAAAAACTAGTTCTTCACAGTTTTCTGCTTTTGTTTTGTTAAGGAGTCCTTTTACGATATTTTTTTAAATAACGAATATGAAGCTACTCCAAAAACATTTAAATATTTTTCAAAGCCTTTGTCCTTCATAATTTCTATTATCTAAAAACAATAGAAGACATACATCACATGTCCTCTATTGTTTGTGCGTCACTGATTCTGTGGAATTCCTTTTATTAAATTAAATTCTGATTTATACCTATTGTCTTAACATAATTTTTCGTTAGGCCATGTTTGGTGAATAAAAGATGAAGATACTTTCTCAAGATGTACAAGGAGTTAAGCAATAACAAACAAATATGTATAATTTAAGAAAAATTGGATGTTCATTAAAGCACTGTCGACCAGTAAATATTACCTAATAGCCTAAATTTGATATTTATGTATCAAAAGCATTGCATTTTTGACCAAAGGCATTAATCAATAAATCCAGAACCTCTGGCTAGAATAATTTTTAAGTCACTAATATAAGATTTATTTTTGGAATTTGGAAGAATTAAAATGAAAAATATAATTCAATATCGGAAGTAACATTAATTTTTTTATGTAGGTAAAGTGTATATTATTTATTAATAATAAAAATAAAGGAATTGCTCTAAATAAATTACAACAGCACACAAAAAGAACTGGAAATTACAGTATACTACACCACCATGCCTACATATTTTTTTGGGGTAGCTAAATTCGAATCCTCATTTTGCTTAAATCCATCATGTTATACATATTTCGTCCCTAACCTTAAAAAATGGTCTTAAATCGACAAAATTTCTAAATAAGATTAAATCGAGGATAATGGTATAGAATAAAGAGAGGGATTGTGACTTTTTTGTCATAAGAGACCATTTAGAGGGATCAATAGAAACCCAGAGTGAACCCCATAATCCTATAACCCCACACACTTAAACCCAATAACTCAATAGCCCAAGGATCTGTATGTACGAAACTAGAAACCACGGATCTCGGGGGTTCGTGTGCAGACAGCTTCAAATCCCATAGCCCTAGGCGTCTAAGAGTCAGAATCCTCAGTCTCAATAATCCCACTCCCAACTCCATACCCCAAAACCCAATAACCCAATAGTGCAGTAACTACGTATATAGAACTAGAAACGACGTATCTCGGAGGTTTTTTAGCAGGCCTCATCATCAAACCCTATAATCTCATAGCCTGAATATCTATGAGCAAAGGTTTCCAAATCCAATAAACCTTAACCCCATTTCTTCAGATTTACTAACTCCATGGGGATCAAATCACATAGGCTTGGACGTGTAGTAGGAAATTGTCTTTCAACATTGAATAGCCCCAAATTTACCCATCAACTCGGAAAAGTGCTTTCCCAGAACACGATATCAAATCTCCACTTAACATTACATTTCATTCTCCATATTATGAAATGGGGGTTCAAAATAGGTTCGTTAGCAAAGAATGAAATCTCATGTAAGATAAATGTCGTAGGTATCTAGCAACATCTAGAGTATTTATTTCTTCTATTCCATATCCGCAGTTACCGAACTATTGAGTTATAGGCTTCAAGGTTACGGGGTTATAGGGTTACTGAGTTTAAGGCTGTTTGCTCACGAACCACCGAGTTATTCGTATAGATGATTAACTAACATATTAATAGGCGAATTTTTTGACGTAAATGTGTAAATGACAATTTAAATCAGCTTAATTGAACTTAAGGTTTTTAAAAAATATTTGTCAGTACGACTATAAAGTCTTGAACTACAAGGTCATTGTACTGCACAATGGTAAAAAAAAATAAACACAATTCGGAAAAATTCGAGATAGTTTATAAAACTCGTTTTTTTTTTACTATCCATAACGTATTTTCTTCATGTCCTTTTTATCTCCATCATACAAATATAACCATGTATTTGTTAAATTATTTCGTTCATTAACGAAACTCAATTCCAGATGTTCTTCGAAATTAGAAAGATTTTATTTTCTCATAGTTTACAATTTTGTAGTCACTACACTACATACATTATGTTGGTAGATGTAGCAATGTGGCCTTTAAATAAGTGCTATACAAATATTTATAAATAATGCAAATAGGACAACTAAAATGGGAATTTTTCAGCGTTAATTTTCCGTTGTTTACCTTCACACTGGTTGTGTCAATTTATAAAAGGGAAAACGAGGTACATCGTTCTTAGAGAAATAACAATTTAACATGAAAATACCATTTATTTCTATAAAATCTACAGGAATCGTTTTTTTCTAATATACAGCGTGGAAACCACTTATGGAATAAATTTAGTAACTCGAAAACTGTAAATATTTCATAAAAACCCTGAAACAAGAGAACTAATTATTTTAGTGGCACTTAATAATATGGTTTAGTTTACATGCCGGTGATGTCACCTGTTTTTTGTTGTTGTATCATGTGTATTTTTTTAATGGAAAGGTATTTCTTGTCATATTCGAATAGTACTAAGGTGAAGGCTGTTTCAATAAATTCACACTTATTTTATAGTCGTATTTAATAGTTTCTGAGATTCTGAAAATTTTATCTATATCTTTGAACAAAATATTTAAAATAATGTCAAAGTGTGATAAATGATGACTATATGGTTCCAACAGGATCGAGCACCAGTTTATCATGTTAGTTAAGTTTGTGAGTGTTTAGATGTAGTTTTTCCAAACACATAGATTGTTAGACCAGGTTGTCTGGAATGGCTAGCGAGATCGACAGATTAAAACCCAATTGATATATTTCTATGAGGTTAATTAAAAATTTTAATACATAAACCCATGAATAACACCTGATATTTTAAAGAATATTAGAAATTAATATTATCATAGGTTGAGAGTGTATCAACAAACTGAGGGACAACATGTTAAGTAGTTCTTTTACAGTTTTACAATTTGTGTTACTGTTATTCTCGTTTTTCAAATTAGTGGTACTCTCTGAAGAATTGTTGAAGATGAAGATTGTTCTGCGCCATGGCAAATAATAATAATAGCCACTCCTTCCCGCACAGATCCCTGAGATGACCTAAGGGGTTACTCTTCGGAGTAATTATAGGATGAATATTATATATTATAAAGCTATTAAATGTGGGTTTCTTGAAAGGACCTTTAAAAGTATTATCCAAAAATGATATAAAATATATACCGTTCTATTAAAACATGTGTGTAGCGTCATAACTCAAAAACTAGTGATGTCACAGGCATGTACAACAAATAAAATTAAGTACTACTGCAATTATTAGTTCACCTGTTTCATCGTTTTTGTGAAATATGTATTTACAGTTTTGGAATTACTGGATTTATTCCGTATATAATTTCCGCACTATATGTTATAATCATTTACTGTGTGCACACCAGACATCGGCCAGTTATGAAAAAGGATAAATAGAAATGAGACGACACATAAGAAGCAACGACATACTCCTCGAAGGTAGTGAGGGAATATAACCGGCCCTCTCACAACGTGCGCTAGTCGTTAGAACGAGAAGTGTAGCATTCGTTTTTTTTGACAAACGGCCGATGTCTGCTGTACACAAACGGTATATTATTATGTAATACCACTGGATAAACTACACATGAAAGTTAGTCGTCAAATTTTATGTTGAGACTTGAAGAAATCATTAATTTACTATCATTTAGTAAAAATTTAGTAAAGTAATTTTTTTGTAGACACCTAATAAATTCGAAGGAGGGAGCAGAGTTCCATGAATGTAACATAAAACGCATACCACATTCTTATGGTTTTAGTAGAAGAATTCAAAATAAATTTTTATATATATTATTTAAAATTGGAAACATTTTCCATTAATTTATTAATTAAAAAATTATCTTTTTGTTTATAAAAAGGTGAACATCTTATCATGTTCTCAAAATAATTTGTTTTTATGTAAAAGATTTCGGAAATAAAAATGATTAGTCGAACCCCTGGATCGATTAAAAAAAAGATAAAGCTGCGTTGAATAGAGATTTGAAATACTTGTCGTACGAGGTGTCACAAAACCCTAAACTCTCTTCCCATTAAAAAAAATGCGATTGCACTTTTGTTCAGAAAGTAGTAAACGGCGTCACTGATTGGATCCGTTCAAGGGGGTATTCTGGTGTAGAAATGAAGAAAAATCGATTTTTTTACAAAGTTTAACTACTTAAGAATATGTCTTTAAGAGGATTTTTCAAAATTAAAATTATTTTCGGAGATACAGGTATTTTGCTGACGCGGCATCCAAACCGGCTCGGCCGGAACTAATGGAACAAAATACATTAGAGATTCTCCGTCTACCTGAATCCATATTATTCAGTAAAACCTTTTGTTCCTTTATCTATTATGTTTGGGTTCAGAAACTCAAAATAATAATGAGTCTCTAAACTCTTTGATTTGGACTTTCATATTCGCGCCAAAACATATTCATTCCGGAGCTCAGATAATTGAGATAAGAGCAACATTTATTGCTGTCTGTATTTTTAATGAAGGCCTCATTCCTATTTTAAAAATGATGACACTTATGGGAATTACAATTGGTCCAGAAGCTCATTCATTTGCAGTGAAACGAGACAACGCCCGGATTGACCGCTCCGAGATACGAGCATCCAACGCATCAAAGGAGGCCAGAACTGCTCGATTGGGAAGAGAGAAACGCAGAAAATAGTTTTTTTGAAGTCGAGGAAGGTCCGATGTATGCAGCAGGAATGGCGGATTAAATAAATGTAAGTCTAAAATATCATTTCATGACTTATACTATGAAAAACTTGACGCGAAAGTTTAAACGCGTTTTTCTCGAAACTGTCTTTTTCAAAACGATACCCACGATTTCTCAAGTTCTACTGGAGCGATTTACTTGAAATTTTTTGAGAGTCTTCTTTATAGTCTTCTCTATGTCCGGAACTACGCTCATTCCCAAATGAAGTTTTAGTATTGTTAAAAAATTCGAAAAGTAAAAAAAAAGAGGTAAAAAATGGTTTTTTTTTTCAATCAGTCGCCATTTTGTAAAAAATTTTTTTTTTACTTTTCCGTAGTTCCGGACATTGCGACATTACTCTAGATTAATAATCTTTTTTTTTTTCAGATTGCTAGAAGGGTTGGAATCGTGGGTATGGCCACGCGCCAATTTTTTGAGACGCCCCACTTCATCAGCTGCTAATTTTTTTGAATTTTTAACTTTTTGTACTTTTTTTTTCTGTATTCTCGTAATATTAATAAACAACTGATAAAAAAATGTATAGTAAAAATATTGATTGCTTTTTTTTACGTCACTTCAAAAATTACCTGAAATTCATGCCTCTAGACCAGAATACCCCCTTAACGTGGTGGGGTACTTTTAACAACCGCACCGGAATTATTAAACTATCTGTCATCAATTTAGAGTAGGATAATCGTGCCGCGCGCAGTGGCGTATGCGTCCTTTGCGATAATTTTTATTCGTTGTAAATGTTATACTTAAACGAAAATTTAAAACACTTACCCTCTTTAACTTGAGGGAGTCGTCACTGTATTGGAATTATGGAGTATACGAAGTAGAACGGGGCACCGATTATCCAACTCTAGTCATCATCCTCTATAAGCAACGTATCTAGCAAATGTATTCGTATTATTGGCTGCTATGCAACTAGGCATAATAAACTGATGTTTGTCTCACATAATTTAATTCAGTTCCAACTCTGATAATAAGGCATTCAATTTGTAAATTAACCAAAATACGTTATACATATTAGTTCCGTAAACATTGCCTCATTCACATTGTTTTTTCTTTTTGTGCGTTTATTTAGGAATAATTTGCGAAGACGTATAAATATGCATTATTTTTAAATTAATGAAATGCAACACATTGCTCATTTAACTTTACAACTGTTCATGTTATGTTTTCAAAATATGTATTTGATATGTACAACACAGTGACTCGTCAGTTTTTCAAATAAAATAAAAAAAATAAACATTTTTTTTAGTGTCATTTGCAAACAGTGTTTACTTAGTTTTTAAATTAATCATATTCTTTTCTACCATTTTCAAGATTTACTAATGCAATAAATAAGGGGGTTTACCGTGTGTGTACAGCTGACATCGGCCGGTTGTGAAAAACGACAAATCCTACACTTTTCGTTCTAACGACTAGCATAGCGTGGTGAGAGGGCCTGTCTTATTCCCTCACTACCCTCGATGCGTATGCGGTTGCTTCATATCTGTCGTCTAATTTCTATTTGTCCTTTTTCATACTTGGCCGATGTCTGATGTACATATACGATATATGTAAATTATATTGTTTTTTTCGTCTGTACACGAATCATTCGTAGAAACTGTTTCGTGATATTAGAGACACAGTCAATCGTTTAAGGAAGTGACAAAAAATATTAATGGATAATTTGCGAGAGATACATACATAGATGAACATATCAGTGATATAATGACCATGCCCGTACCTCCCAAACTTTAGTTTACAGAATATTATATAGAAAATTGGGTGATTATAAAAAAAATTGCAAATATTTTTTCAAGCCATTTCCAAGTTCTTCAGGACAGGCAAACATTTTTAGAAAAACAAATCGCAAGTTTCTTCTGAAGATTTTTTGCCATTGTAGCCTTCGACTTAAATCTAGTAACCACTCCGTAAAATATGGTGTGGGTCCCATGTCTCCTTATTAAAATACGAGCATGTCAATTTCCACCGGCCGCTTATGCTTATTTATGTTTGCTTTTGGTGAATACGCGGCAATACTTGGCAATTATAAGTCAGAAATTTCCATTAACTTAACCTTCCCATATGGTAGGTACCTAGTACCTACATACAACTTACATAGTTACAAGTAAAACAAAATATTGAATTATAATCACGTAATCAGCAACTCATCAATTTACGTATTAATTATTACATATTAATTAGCAGTAAAAACACATATTAGTATTAAGTAAAGATCTAGTAAATCGATAAATTTAATATACTTAATTAAATTCAATAATATGGCACCAACTGAAAATAGTTCCTAAAATTGTAACATGAACGAACAATGGATATTGACAATTTCTGAACAATTAGGTATTTATACAGAAATAGGGTTTATAAATACGTATTATAGTCTTGCATTTTTTAATAATTGTTTGAAAACATATCCATTTTTGGTGCATCATTCTTAAGAGATACAAACAATAACACATTGTACGTCTCGGAGCGTTCGCGGCTACAGCTCCAACAAAATTAGCACAATTTCAGATTTTGTCTACTGCAACCAAGGGCAAAGCTACTGTTGGTGCCTGTACTTGCCATTCTGGTGTTCTTCTATTCGGATATCGTCTACTAGATTCTCGATCAGCTGTTAATGTACTGCTGTCACAAAAAATATACATAAAATGCATATCTACAAGTTGAAAAATGATTTGTAAATGTTTCCGTACTGTGCTAGTAAAACGTGGAATTTCAGCATCACAAGTATTTCAACACGCAACTTAACACAATCGATACCAGCCATTGGTACTGATTTCCATGACCTATTATGACCTATTGTTTTCAGTTTAAGGTGATACGAACTTTTATAGCGTAACATGATTTTTAAATCGATTTTTACCAGAAAATAGTGACCATTTGAGTGTACCTCTTTCTGATAGAACACTAAAATTTTATAAATTGTTTGCACACATGTATAAAAAAAACATTTTAAAATAATTCTTATGTAATTTGTTTGTGTTTTAAAAGAAATTATTTCAGGAAAAGTTATCTCAAGAAATTGAAAAAAATATCTATTTTTGAACATAGAATATGTCGCCAAAATATTACAGGCTAATTTCGGGATACTTTATATCTATACACACTATCATACAGGTTGATTTATGTAACGTTAGCACGTACTTAAAATTTGCAATTCTTCAATAGCTTTAATAACCTAATTAGCGTCAAATTAATTGAAAGAAAATACAGGCTCACATCACTGACTATTGAAAATGTTTATACGTCAGGTGAAAATATTTCCCATTTCACATTTCAACGTCAGGCTGCCCTGACCTGACCTGCCCTGACCTCAAGACCTTCATACAAATGTGTAGATTTTTATTTATTTTCGTATGCTTTCTCAAAAAAAAAATTGTTGCTAAATATATATATTCATTGCAATGCATAGCAGAAGAGTAATTTTTTAAAGGAAAATCCATCCACGAGAAGTCAACTCACAAGACTCGGCGACACTTGTCATTAAAGTTTTCCAACTGTGTCCGCGCAGTATAGGCGACTAATAGATAACTGGGAAACTTTACTTAATATTGTGAATATTATTCGTTATTCATTATTGTACAGTAATTATATTTTCAAAATATAAAACTGGGTGATTCCGAGTAAAATTGCCATCGGTTGGCATTACCGGAATTGTTCAGATTTAATGAAAAGTTTTCAATAGTGATCTAGTTGATGTGTGCCAAATAGCTCGGCGGTTAACCAATTTGTTATTTAAATATTGGGGGGTGGGTCAAAATTTTAAAAATTTGGGCACCTCATCTACGGCATCACGCCGAGTCTCAGAAAAAACTGCTATATCTCGACCAATGTTGCAGATATCGATAAAACCCTCTATATTTGGAATCACTATAAAATTTTGCTTCAATTTAATCCTTAAAAAAGTTAAGTTTTGTTTATTTTTCTTCATGTTTCGTGACACAGAAAAATGTGTGTTAGAGTACCGCGTAACCGCGCTGTCGAGGCCCCCTAACTCCCAAAAGCGCAGTTGCGTTGTTCGCATCTCGCGCGCCGGATGCTGGAATTGTGATATGACTTCTTTCATGGCGGCACTTCACTTGGCGTAGCGTGTTCGTATATTTGTTGTCCAAAAACGGCGATGTGTAGACAAGCTATTCGCTATATTTGCTTTATCTGTACAAATAACGCGAATAGCGCTAACAGCAAATACGCGTTTCCGTCCACTTGTTTGGTTTTCAATCACGCATCAAAGAAGTCAAATAAGGCGAATATTTGCGGTAACCGTCCACACTTGGTTCCACCAGCGCCGTGTTCGTCATGGTCTTTTAGTAACTTTGTACTTATGTAGATTTAACATGTATTGGTAATAAGAAGCATTCAGGCAATAAGCTGCTGTCGCTGTCAACACGTCCGTCACTGTATTCACTGGTTCTGAATATTCAAACATATTTGGCATGTTTGAGTGTTTTGCTGTATGTGTGGATGGCATGTTTGGAATATTTGCGAATACATCAAATGTTTGTACAAATACAACGATACTCAAACACAAATACGCTACGCCAAGTGAAGTGCCGCCATCAGGTTCACGTGATGTGATTTGAGCGCTTCTGATAGCATGTCTGATATTTTTATTGGAAATTTCAGTGGCGGCTAGTGGAAATTGATGTTCCGGTATTTTTATACCGGAGCATGGGAAGCCGCTTCATATTTTAAGACGTGATTACTACACCTAACAACACGTAGAAGGCTATAATAGCAAAGAAACTTCTAACCATTGTGATTTTTTTTTAAATGTGTGCCGTCCAGAAAATCTTGGAAACAGCTTGGAAAAACCTATATCGAACCTTTCAAATGGTTTTTATCAATATCTGCAAAATTGGTGTTGATATTGCCGTTTTCCTTAAATTCGGCATCGTGCCGCAGTTGAAGTGAAGGAAATTTTTCAAACTTTGACCTCCGAATATCTCACGTATATAATGTAATCACACTAAAATACAATAAAATTATAGTACAACAAACACATACAATAAATAATAAATTAACTAAATAAGCAAATAAAAATAATAATCCAACTAATAAATAACCAAACAAGTAGGGGTTTAGCTTTAACGTTTGTGGTTTAGCTTTTAGTTTACTAACGTGCCGGAAATCGCAAGCGATGAAATGCACTATAATGTACCTACAAACAGTGTCCGTTGATGTTAACAGATAGTAAAATAATGAGTAGGTATGGTTATGATTTGTGGTCATTTTATTGGAGAATGGCTTTTGTGACGTAATATGGACTACACGCCATATGCCAGTGTTAATCTGCACTAACAATCAAATACACTGTCTTAAAAGGAATTGCAAATAAGGCCACTCAAAAGTGTATTTACGCTCCTCCTTTAATACCTACCGCGGTTACGTTTCTTTAATCGCTAATATTGTTAAGAAAAACATTTAGGTTTATATTTTCAGTACACCATAAACACCAATTTTAAAATCTATTTAACAAGATATGTTTTATATATTTGTCTGTCAGATACTAAAGAACATGTTAAGAATTAAGAATATTTTTGTAAACGAAAAATGACAATAGTGCATTCAAGTCCAATATAAGAATTGAAAACGAGGGTTATTGACTTCGTCTGTTAGAGAGTTGGTGAGTAACTAAATTCGAATTTGTACATATACCTAATTTTTTTCAGAAAAGCAAATATTCATTATAGTATAGCCAGAAGTTTTCAAAGGTAACCTTTAAAGTAATTGTCTGAATTCTTATGTATTATTTTATTAATTATTATTATCAATATAAAACAAAGCTTCACTTTCTGAACATTAGTTATGAAACATGCGCTCACATGTAGAGGAAAATAGGGTATTATGGAATTCCATTTATACCATTTACATAAACATATAATTATGAACTAGTTTTTTTATATTATTGATCAAGGCATTAGCATAGTTAACAAACTAACTTATGTTATACGACAAAACATTGTTTGTTGCATAAAAAAATCAGTTTTGCAAATTTATTTTTTAAGTATTTAGCAGTTTCGTGTTCTGATAGTCGAATTGTAATTAAAACCATTTTTATACTAAGTTTTTATCAAACATTAATATTGAAAAAAATCCCATATTGTGCTAACTTTATGGCGGACACTGTATATAAGTACTTATGTACATATGTGTTTTTAATTTCAAGTACCGTTTTCTGATTATCAGTAGATAATTATATAGGACGGTATAAGTAGTTAATTTTGTAGAACTTATAGGGTCTATATAGTTACTGTATGTGCCAGTGGTTTATTTAGAAAAACGCACGGTTGTGTTCTTATATATGTATAGTGTTCTTAATGTTCGCCAAAGGTCTGATTAGGTTTTTAAAATTACAGTAATATTCCACTCAAAAATATGATTAATGTGTAGGACGTCGTAATGAGCAGATTTATAACAAACACAACTCTTTATTGCTAGGTGCTATACTTGTTTAAATTACAAATTCATACAAGCTCTGTGTTAAAACCGCTTCCTGAAATTCATTCATTTTATTCACTTTTAAGTATAACATATCCTTCTCTAACTGCAGAACAGATTAAACATTAGTTAGTTCCAGTTTTTATTACGGTCTATTCTAAATATAATAACATTGTCTTATAAATTTTATATTTCACCGTCACTAGACTTCCATCATATACGAGGTGTGTAAATTAAATAATAAAACTGAATATTAATTAAGTAATAAGACAGTTTGTGAAAAATTTGCTGATAATTTCCAAACAGTAACAGCCGTTGGTTACAAAAACAAGTTTGTCGTTTTTAGTGAAGTTTACAATTAATTGAAATGCCATATTTTAATGCCATTCTGATTTATTTAAAAAATTGTTTTTGTCTTAGATTTCGATTTCCTTCAACACCCTGTATTTAAACGTGATCAAAATTGGAACAATCCAGTTGACGATGGTCCTGAGTGAAAATCCGATGTCAATTATTTACGAAAAAAATCACTAATATTATTTTTAGATTTTCCCCATGAAAAAACTATCCCTAGTTGGCCGTAACTTTACTCCACGGGATGCGTGGAGTACACATTTAGTGCCTTTTTTTTGGATCCTATATATAAAAAAAAATAGCAAAAAAGTGGACTACAAATAGAGATTTTAGAAGGATGGATATACCTACATATACAGTGTATATAGAATATAGAACTTAACTTTAATAAAAATATTACATACAACATATTTATTGTTTTACATATGATGCAACCTACGAATATAAGTATAAATAATAATGCCTCCTAATAATAAATAAATATTATTTCGACTTAATTTGTTTTTCATACAAATATGAATATACATAGTTCATAGTTGAAATAGGTAAGACAGTTTCAAGGATGTATTGTTGTTTCCGTAATATTATATTATAATCGTAACTGTTCAGCTATTTTATATGAACATTTCTTGTACAAAATGTATAAAATAAACTTAAAAGAGTATACCGGGTGGTTCATCCAGTGGCAATATATATCAACATTTCTTATACAAAATATTGTAACTGTAGTTGACTAGTGGGATGAGGTCAATTGTTTCCAAAAAAAAAAAAAACTAATTTTCACTTAGTCGACGTTTCGCAAAATTTATTTGCATCCTCAGGACTCTAAAATATGACAAACACGCAATGTAGATAATAAAACAAACGTGATACCAAACACAGATTAAAATAAGAAATCAGGATTACATTTTCATATTTCATACTTACAATTGAATTAGCTTTTTATTGTCGTTGGTAAAAATAAATATGAATGAAACATTGATACTCTCTATAAATAATAAGGTACAACGTACTGTCACACAGACGTGCATCGGCTATTTACCCGTACAATTCTAATTAGCTTAAAAACTACACATACAATAAGAAATAAATAAAAATATCTAACTTTTTTTTTAAAAAGACTAACTTGCTAAAATACTTTTTGTACAGGGAAGCATTAATAAAACTTACATTAAACGCGTATGTATATAACATAGGTTTTTTTTATATATATATTAGGTATTTGTCATGTAAGTGTATCTTCTAACTCTAGTATACAGAGTTTAAGATATTAAATTAAAATACGCCGTATTTAAATTGTCAATATCTGCTCGTTTGTTGACTGAATTACTCTTTTTTTTTAGCAATAATTTCATGTAACAATCGTTTTTTTGTAATTGTTTTGTTGTCCAATAATTTTGATTTCGTCAAATGAAAAATGATGTCCTGTTTTTGTATGTGCCACCAATGCTGTCTCATTTACCTTATTCTTTTGCAAATTGTTAGCACTAACATCATTTCTATGTTCATATATTCTTTTTTTCAAATACCTTCCGGTCTGACCCACATAAACTTTATTACATGTGCCGCATGGTATTCTATATATTATATTCGATTTTAGTTCATTCGGCGCTTTTGATTTTATTTTTAAAAAAATGTTTTTTTGATTGTGTTTTCGCTCTTAAATGCTACTTTTGTATTGTTAGTTGATAAAATTGGCTCTAGTTTTTTCGAAAGTCCTTTTACATATGGAATTTTAAAATATTTTGTGTTGTCATTAGTAATATTATTTATGTCATTGTTACTATTATTAGTATTGTCATTCAAAATTTTGTTTATTATATGTTTTGGATAATTATTATTGATAAGATATTTTTGGATATTTATTTTGTTTTGTTCTTTAAAAACATCATGTGACAACATTTGAGCCCTATGTTTCAAATTCTTTATAATATTGATTTTCTGTTTGAAAGTATGGTTAGAAAAGTAATTCAAATATCTTTCGGAGAAAATATTGTATGAGACAAACTTATTTAGTTTATTTTAAAGTGTATACTGATTACCTGCTATTTCATGAAAGTGGCTCACCTCTATAACATTTTCGTTTTCAGAGATAAAATAATAAAATACTCCATTTCTATTCACTTCCGGTTTAACCGGAAAATGGCCCCAATTTCCAGATCCTTAGAAGGTTTCTTTGTTTATTTTCACCTGTTTTGGTTTAAATAATAAAACAAGTGAAAATAAACACAACGGAAGTTAAGTTAATATTTGGTTAAATCGGAGGTCAATAAAAATTGCCGATAATATCCAGAAAGGCAGATTTATGTCTAATATCCAATTCTAAAATTTGACTGAAAAGTTATGGTTATTAGCGACTTTGAATAATTATCCGATACACAATATGATAATTTATCAATATTCGCTCCATTCAAAATAAATTAATAATAATAATTAAAATTGAAACAAATTACTTTTGATTAATATAAATAAATTGCTCTTAATCCATTCAGAATATTCGCATATTATAATAATTATTGCATCCCACAAATTATGATCGTGGTTAAAGAAGACCAATAAATCATCTGCACTTTTTTAACTAATAAAAAACAACTATAAAAAGGTAAGTATAAAAAAGTTTAATTCAAATTAAATACAAAAATAAAAAATTAAATAGAACCCATTGAACTGCCACTTTTACGACCCCTCACTACTATCTCGAAAAAACATGTTTGATTGAAGTTATATTTATAAAAAATTGAAAATGGGGACTCCTTTCTGAATTCCAAAATTCTGATATTGGGCCAATTTATTTTTTCGTTCTTGGTGTTAAGCGAGAAATTTTTTCCGATTCTACTGGCTAATTTTTAAAATCTTTAAAATCTCTGGTGTCCCTTTCTTGAACCTTATACGGCAAGCCATTTTTTTCGCCAAAGCGATTACCGGTATCCATTGTTGTGGAATATAAATAGGACTTCCCCTCAGAACTCTTCGTTTTCTCGTTCTATGCAAGAATGCATAGAATCACCCTCATTTTGCATATGGCCTGTGATTAGAAACTTGTGACTTATTTTTTTAATATTAAGATGTTGTATTGCGTACATGTACATTCCAGCCACAAATTTATTTTTATTTTGGCCAACGCAATTGTCTGAATAAAATATAACACTTTCTTTTCCGGTACAAACATTCTTCAAAAGAGATAAGACACAACTGGCTATTTCATTGGCTCCACGATTGGCAATATTTTTACCCCAAACATAGCAGTGCCCATTTCTATTAGCAGTATTATAGACTGTCAAGTTATACATAGAAATTTTACTTTTGTAGTAAAAGGATGATACTTCTCCCGAAGGCGTGGTAAGTACATCCTCCAAATCATACACCGCTACGATTTTTCCATCTTTATTTTCTGAAACTTCTATTATGTCCTTAGCCTTTTCCCTTCGTGACAACTCCTTATCTTTTAAATGTTTCTCAACTTCCAGATTTTATTCGCTTTTTTTCTCATCATTTGAATTCATATAACTGTCGCAAGTACTACACTGATCCTTTTTCGGTTTATGGAAACCAAATTGAAAACAAACCAAACGAGTCACCACAAGTCTAATTTGAGCGTAAATAAACATTTCGGGAATGAAAACTCTTTGATGCAATAGTAACACATCGCAAATTGCTGTTGAACGAGCTGGTAGCTCATGTGCGTATTCAATAATACAACACCACCACAACTTAAAATATTGTAGTCTTGCATTTGGCATATTAATAATTTTTGTTCGGAGCATACTAACATATATGCTAATACAAAAACTATCCTTAGATTTTGTGTTATGTTACTGTTGCACAAGCAAGTCTGATATATAAGTATCGTTTTGCACAACACAACTCAAAATCGACATTTTTTGAGTTGTGGTAGTCTTGTATTGAGGGTGCGATATGTATGTACATATAAACTATTTGGAAAATTGGCCCAAGTTCCTGTGACTTTCTTTGCCATTTGTTTTTTATTATTAATCATATATACCGGGTGACAACGGAATCACTTTCGGGCTGTAATTTATTTTAATATTAAAGGTATTTTAATGAAATTTAGTGTATGCCATATTTGGTATAAATGACAATTAATAATCTATACAGTATATTTGTGCAACTTCCGGTTTCACCGAAAATGCATGCAACTTTTGAATGTTAAATAGGACACCCTGTATATTTTTATATATTTTGAATCTGCAAGTCATATTAAGTGAAAGCGATTGTTTTTTTCGTCTTTTTTTGTTGGTTTTTTATTTTTATTTTTTTTATTTTTTGAAATTGATTAAAAGAGCAATTATTGCCCAAACGTGATTCTTATGATCTAAAATGAGGTTAAAAAAATGCAGTGGTATAAATTCGCGTCTCCGGTCACGCCGGCAATATATAAAATCAGTTCATTAATTACGATGCGAAAATTACACTGTTCTGAGTGAGAAAAATAAATTTTTGTAATAGTATGCCATGAAGGTGATGAACTGTCACCGGGAAAAATGCTTTAATTGAAAAATGAAAAATGATTTTATATTTTTTTACGATAATTTGTTATCTAAATTTAATATTTAATATGTCGTTGGATTCGTCTCGAAAAGCTTAATTTTATGCAGTTAAGTGGCATTTGTCCATTTGAGTTGTTCAAGTTATTATAAAAAAATGTTTTTGCAAACTTTAATCGATACTGGACATCGGTGACAGGACATTATTATCATAGCAGTTGCATTTTTTTAACATCATTCTAGATAAGAATGATGTTTGGGCAATCAATTTAAATAAATTAACAAAAAAAAAAAAAAAAAAAAAAGCAACAAAGAAAAAAAAACAATTGTATTCACTAAAAATGGTCTGCAGATTCCAAATATGTAAAAATATACAGGGTGTCCTATTTAAAAATCTATAGTTGCTTGCATTTCCGGTGAAACGAAGTTGCATAACTATGCTGTGCAGACCATTAATTGGCATTTACACTAAATATGAATACCAAATTTCATATTATAATATTGGAATATCTTTAACAAAACACCCCTCTGAGTTTTTAATATTGTAACGTTCAAAATTTGATCTATAAATAATTTCAGTTTTTATCCGTGTAACTCTGTGCCACCCGGTATAAATTCAAATTTATTGCCGATTCCTTGCCAAATAGTAGACAACCAAACATACATTTCGATAACCGAGATAATAAATAACAGCTAGGAATATCGGTATACCTAGGTAGCAACTTGAATGTCGAGAAATATTTTGAGTAAATAATATAATTTAAAATATAACGATCTCTACAGTTCATATGCATTTATGTATGTTACATAGGATTTATTTCAAATTCAATTCTACATTTTATTTTATCGCGGCGGCCGCGATGAGTGTTTTTGTAAAGAAAAAAAAACTAGACAAGAAGTAGCCCGGCGACGAATTTCACTTGAGTCTTGTCACGTATCTTTCGCTGATATTAAGGTGTGGTCGACGATTTTCTTTAAGTTAACACGTTGGTGTTCCTAAGGGATTTTTTAGGAAATTCGTATAAAATGATTGTGTTCGCGTGGTTGTGGTGACCTTAAGGGCGACACATAATTCGGCAAGTTTGCTGGATCTGAATACACCTTTTACGATATATTGGTACGTGGTGACCGATTTCATAATCCAAGTTATATCACTTGGTTCACCTCAAGCCATCCACCATCCAAGTAAGTTATATTCTGGTCTTCTTTTATTATTGAATTATTCAAACCTTAAATCTTGGTTGTAGGGCTTTTAGGTTGGGCTTTTGTTCCAACTTTCAGTTCGAATTTTAGTTCGACTTTTTATATGGAATTTTAGTGGAGATTGGTTGGATTTATTTCCAAATTTTGGGAACTGTTTTGGAGTTTCATAAGCCTTTGGAGTAGCTGCTTATTGCCTGATAGCGGCGTTGGCTAGATCCCTCCAGTGGCGTTCCTGTTTGGGGAAAATTTTCGACATCTCGGACGAGGCGTATATACCAGGTGTCCCACTAGCTGTACCACCGTACCGATACGGAGGATTAGGCGGAATCAACAGACGGAAAAAAAAACAGGTAAGCTGTAGATGTAGTTGAAGTCGTGATTGTTTGGTATAAACAATAATCTTGGTCATATTTTTTTTTTTCATATTTTGGAGTACACCTGCATATTTTATTCTGCTTATTATTTTAATACGTTTTACATATACTGCGTATTATTATTTTGGTAATAATTTAATTAATTATTACATGGTTTTCTATATTTTTTTATTCAATATTTTTGTTTAAATTTAATATCTTAAATTAATAACAGTAATTTGCTACTGAATATTACTAGTCACTTGGTAACTATTTTACGTTGTTTTTTTTCCTTTCCATAAATCTTGTGTAAACTCGACGTATATTAATAATTAGATAATCTAACATAATTTATTTTATTAAATTATTGGTACATTTTGATAATTAGATATTAGGTACTTTGAAACAATAATTTTGGTATTATAGTAGTGTGCTTACATTTACTGAATTTTTTTGTCAAATTAGTTAGATTGTGCAGATAACTATCGTGTGTAATATTATATATTTGGGTTGTTATTATATATACATAGGTATATTTTCTTGGTAATTTTACAGTTGTAGGTAATAGCCTATATTATATAAAAGGCATATTTTTTTATATATAAGCAATACTAGTGTGCGCCATCGTGATCACGATCGTTAAAACTCCCATCTATTTATTTATATTAGTTTATTTTCAAATTTAACTATTGGTTTACAGTTAACTTGTCAAATTGTTTTGGAAAACCATCAATTTTTTTTAATAGTATACATCAAATCCTTCTACCATTGAATAAGTATGTATGAATTTGGGTATTATTTCAGCAAACTAATTTAAAGTATTTGCGTGTATAGTTTTTACTTAAGTTGAAATACCCCATCATTCTTTTAGCTTCAGGTTATTTATATTTTGGTGATCATTGGCCATTTAATATTTTGATTTGTTTTTTTTTGTTGATATTTTGTAACCGCGTACCAACTACGCTTAAGAAACGTAGGCAGCTAGTGCACACTTTCAGCTAAATTACTATAACAACATCAAAATTAAATAGTAATTTTAATATCAAGATCTATACCTAAAAGAAAGGTGACAATATACATAAATCATTTTATCGCCTACATCCAATCGCCATTGAATAAACTGCAGAAGCAAATAAATATTGACGATGATGGTAATATAATCTTAAAAATAATAATATAATATAATAATATTAAAACCAATTAACAAAACTGTAATTAATATTAAAAATATTTTAAATGAATTTATGAATAAATTAATAAAAATTAAATTCATTCGTAAAAAATAAATTTCAATATACGGTTACAGTTAAACAAAAGTATTTTTTTTAATTATTCTTGCTGTTGAAATCATTCTTGGTAAATTTTTGAAGTTTCTGTATAATAAATGAAAAGAATAACATTCTATATACAGGGTGTTTTGAATCGTTATGCTCAAATGTCTGGAGCATCAAGTAGACTTAATTCTAAGACTGAAAAACACAACAGTGGTAGATCGATCGATTCTTTCAAAAGTTACAGTCCTAGGAAATTATAAACTATAAATAAACATTTAAAACCACAATGTTTAATTTTAAATTATTCTCAATGAATTAGTCGAGGGGGTTCTGTTGCATAGCCACCTAGATCTCCTGACCTTAAGCCACTCGATTTTTACTTCAGGTGTACATGAAAGATTTAGTATATGCAAAAGTTTCAAAGACGGTAGAGGGATTATTGCAGCGTATTTAGCAAACTGTTACGAGAAAACAAGCTTCAAATAGGAAGTGTCATTTCATCCACTGACATTCTGTATTCATCAAGGAAGAGGGCATTTTTAAAATCTAAAAAATTTTTTTTTCGGATTTAAATGTATTTATTTATTGTTAATAATGTCATAGGCCTGCAACTTTTGGACGAATATAAATCGACCTAGGACTTTTTTATGTTTTTTATTCTCAGAATTAAGTCGGAACACCCCTGCACACACAACACAAAAAATAATGAAAAACCAATTTATTTTCTTGTTCAAAAAAAGGGAAATTAATTTTTCTAATAATAAACTTTAATTTTCATAAAAAAAAAAATATAAATTTAATACTGAAATTCGTACGAATTCAATTGGTTATCTTAAAACAGAAAATTGTTTGTATATCCATGATATGATGTACTTACGTTTTGTTATACAAAAGTTGGCAGGAGACACAAACCCGTGATGGAACTATTCAAGAACTACCCAAAAACCGTTCCCTTAAAATTCGCGGATGTTGGGCGCATCAAGTAAATATTTTGAAACGCCTTGTTTCTGCAGCAGTCAGCACCAAACTGACATTAAACTTGATTATGGTTTGAATGTAATTTGCCGGTATCGGAGTAAAATAACTTAAAGGAGTGAAAGCGAGAGATAAGTGGGAGAAAACTATAAGGTACCTGCGTGTATGCTACTGTGCGTGTATGTATAATGTGTAGCAGGTAGAATTATTGTGCTATAGATCTAAGAACTTCGTATTCCCCTCAGAGTCTGCTTTTGGTTCATACTATATCCGCCAGATATTATGCAAAAAAAATATAAAAATGCAGTAGATTTCTTCCACAATGAAATAGCCTGTAAGCCTTCTGGAATTTTGACCTTAATTATCATTAAACAACTTACTTTATTCTTTAAATTGTAATTTAATTATACAGGGTTTGTCCAGAAAGTAATGTCAGTGATTTTTTTCCCGAGACTGTACGCGCCAGCCCGCGCTTTACGTGCTGGGATTGTGGTGGGGGGGATCTGGCAACAAGATCCAACAAGCGTTAGTTGGCTACCGGTCGTTGTAGCGGTTGCATCACTCGTTCTTTGAGAGTCATTACAGTGACCCGGTGCAAGAAAAAATGCATCGTTCGCTTGAGCAACGGCGATCAAGTGTGCGAATCCGAGAATGCTGCGGAAACCATTCCAATATTGAAGAAGGCTTTCGGCGTCGATTGTCTTTCGGACAGGCAAATTTTCCGGTGGCACAAGGCCTTCGCAGAAGGTCGGGAAGATGTCATCGACGAGAACCGCGCTGGACGGCCATCAACGTCCAGTTCCGACGACAATGTGAAACGTGTGCGTGACTTGTTGAACACTGACCGTCGTCTAAGTGTCCGTTTAATGTCCGAAACATTAGACATTACGAAAACCATTGTTCATGAAATTGTGTCGGAGTCTTTAGGAATGAGAAAGGTGTGCGCGAAGCTCGTGCCAAAAGTGCTAACGGACGATCAAAAAAGCGAGGAGCGTCGAAACCTGCCAAGAACTTTTGGACACCTGCGAAGACAACCCCGCTTTCCTTGATGACGTCATTACCGGGGACGAAAGTTGGGTCTTTGAATACGATCCGCAGACGAAGAGGCAAAGTGCGGAATGGCACACGTCGAACTCCCTCGCCCCAAGAAGGCCAAGATGTCCAGGTCAAAGATCAAGACAATGCTGATTGTCTTTTTTGATTGCCGGGGATCGGTCCATCATGAGTTCGTTCCGCAGGGAACAACCGTAACCGGAAAGTTTTACGTCGAGGTGCTGAAGCGGCTGAAACGCAGGGTGAATCGCGTCCGCCCAGACATCTCAAAATCCTGGAAGCTTCACCACGACAATGCGCCTTCGCACACCTACTTCCTCGTGGCCGATTACCTCGTCAAGGCAGGCAGACGGTTGTTCCCCAGCCTCCCTACAGCCCCGATGTGCCCCCCCCAGACTTTTTTCTGTTTCCGCGCCTCAAAACCCCAATGAAAGGACAGCATTTTGGGTCGGTGAAAAACATTCAGAAGGCTTGCACCGACGCTTTAAGGGCGATTCCGGAAAACGACTACCGTGCGGCTTTTGATGCGTGGAAGACCCGCTGGAACCGATGTGTGGACGCAGGAGGAATGTATTTTGAAAGTTTCTAAAGATTTGTACACATAGAACCAATAAAAACCATTTTTCAAAGCTCACTGACATTACTTTCCGGACAAACCCTGTAGCTAGAAGTTGAAGAACAATTCATTGGTGAATTCGTGGTGAACCAGTTACTTGTAAGGACAAGTAACTGATTCACAACTTATTTACATTGGCGTTAGTCAAACAAAAGAATATCGCTGCTCAATGATTCCATTGTCCCGTGCTAGATAATCCATTGTCAGCATAACACTAACACCAATCCTGGAATGAGTACTGGAACCTTCGGCGTAGAAACAAAAAAAGTTTTCCGAACTACTACACTTTTCTCGGCGCGTGTTTCGCCAACTAAGTTGGCATATTCAGGAGAAGATTAAAACTAAATTCTAACCTACACCCTTGCACTATTTATACTTAATTTGTCGCCACGGTTCACTGAACCGTAACATCTGTCTTTCAAAAGCATCCAACTGTCTACTGTATTTAATTTTAAATTATTTATGTCTATCCTATGGTTGTTGTAAAAAGCATGTTGGGCAACACAAGATTTTTTTTCTCATGCTAAAAAAATTAAAAGAAGGGAAGTTAAATGGAGCGGGACGGAAACTGAAAACGAAATTAATTTAAAAGTCAGTAATTGAGGTACTGAGGTAAGACAGGTAAGAGAGGTTCGGTTGAGTACTAACTCAACCGATCATTACAATAACCAAAGTTTTCTGTATGTTTATAGTTTTTTCTAGAGAGGATAATAATAAAAAAATGAAAATATCTTTAATACATACATTTTACATGATTTAAGAATTATTGATGATCTATTTGAAACTAATGAGATTAGGTGCATATTTGTATATTTTCATATTTGGTTCAGAAAAATTACATGTACAGGTTTAGCCACCTAAAACTGACAGTTCCTTTATTTCTCTTCATTTTCATTGAATCGAAAAATTTGAAAAATAAATGAATACGTTTTTTTATGAATTATTATATATATATATATAAAAATAAAAAAATATTTTTATATATATATATATATATATATATATATATATATATGAGATATTTTAAAATATATAATACATATAATATTTTAATTTATATAATATATGTAATAATTAAAAACATACTTTGTCAAATCAGCCACCCCATCTGCCCATTTCATTTTTTGCGAAAAAAAATACTTTTCCGGATATCAAAATTTTCGTCATGAAGTGTAGTTTTTGATGCCGTGTGCTTGGCATCACGCATTACGGCGGTCCTTATCAAGACGTCGCACAAAAAAATACGATGTTTTCATCAAAATTCCAATCCACTGTCAGAATTGAGATAGTTGATCTAATTTTTTTTTCTAACCTCAAAATAGCCAGTCAGAAATCAAGATTTGTAAAAATGTATAGCTTTATGAACATTTTAGTATTTGGGGATGTTTGAGGTCGCTGATCACTTATCTATCATCAGATATGTAAAATTCTGAAATGGAAAATCATTACGGCGTATGGAATAGATACATCAAATATTTGGAAATATTAAACATCAGCTGTATTTCAAATCATTAGCTCAGAGAAAAATGCCTTGAAATGTAAGGTAGAACTGAAAATAGAACAAAGTTTCTTGAAAAAAACGTGTAGTCTGGTATTGCCCATATAAGTCGAGTGCATTCTTTCTCGATAAAGCTCACCTTCTGCCAATGAAAAATTCACTGTGTTTCTTTGACGGGGAACTGTAACTTGTCGGTTTTCAACCTGAAAGAAATGTCAGTCCTGTTTTGATTCATGACATGACTAATAATAGTATCAAGTCATTTTTCTTATGAACTAGAAAATTTTATATGAAGTTATTTTGAATTGAGTAAGGTACTATGTTATTTTTATTATTATTTTTTATTTATGTATTTATTATTATTATTATTATTTGGTAGGTACAAGTATAGCCGTGTATCTTATATCTAGGTAAACTACACCCCTACAAAATATCGACGAGGTCTATGAGCCGAGTTTAGATATTTTCCTGTGCCATTTTTTTAATAAATGTAATTCTTTTACCTCTGCCCTATATCTTCTTCACCATAACAAAAAGAACATATATACATAAGTAGTGGGTAAAACATCAATTAACCACAAATAATACCGATCATATCTATATCATTATTTGCATACACATTACACATTGCGGTGAGAAATGTAAAAGTAATTGAAAAGTAACAAGAACAATCACTGTCTAGACATATGTCATTAGTAATATGTCTTTATAAATGGGAGCAGTTAATTGTGATTATGATTAATTTAATGTCACCACTTTTTTGTATATGACGTCATCCATTTTTATTTAAATATTACATCCAATATTTTTTCCCATTTTGGGATACCTCAGTAACCAATTTCAAAAATGTACAACTCTTCTGGTCTAAAGCAATTCGTTTGTGAGTAATAAAACGTACTGAATAAGCAATGAGATCGGTTGGATCTAAATGTCGCCAAGCTCTATCTTGTTTTAATAATATACGCCGAACAAAGCTACCTCCCCTTTTGCTACGCGTTGCTTCAGCTATTGTTGTAAAAAGATTGATGTAAAAAAGCTTAAAAAACATTCAAATCTTTTAAGCATTTTTCACCTGAAATAGTTTATTATATTTATGTATTAAAATAATAGATTATTTTATTTTTAATATTTTGAATATCCTCACACAGTTTTGATACAAAAAGCTGAAAATATTATTAAATACATTTACATTGGCTGTGGTTTTATAGCAGTACATTTCTTTTAGCCATTAAAGCTACTACTTATTACTATCTTGGCATCTGCTTTAGATACATAAACTTTTGAGGGGGGTTGCAGATTCTATGGAGTATATTTTTTATAAGGGGTGGATAGTCAAACCAAAACCTTAAAAATCAGTGAAAATGTTTTGGAAGTACCGTAACTTATAAAATGTTATAGTTTATTCAACTGGTGTGTTATTAGGTGACGTTGCTTTTTGGGACACCCTGTATAACATAGACTCGGTGCATATTACTTTGGGAGTTCGAATTATAAAGCAAGTTGAATGCAATACAATCAACATTATATGAAGATATAATCTTCAAGAATATATGAGTAGAATTCAGTTTGAGGTGAATTATTGACCCAGAAGGTCACTGCCATTTTTAACGTCACAGTTGTACTTATATCGACGTATTTAAAACACCTTAAATGTCGACAGAAGCTTTCGAATAAAACTTGAATTAATAATTAATAATTGTGCTCAAGTAGTTCATAAATCTGGGTCGATAAAAGTTAAATTATTTGAAGCATTGTTATTAGAATATTATTATTAGTATATCAAAAGAGAATAATGTATGTAGAATACAGATTGATGCAGAATGTTAAAAGAAGTATTTTTATCAAAAGTTATGGTACCTATACAGGGTGAGTCAGAAATAATGGGCCAACACTAAGCAGAAGATACTGGACACCAAAATGTTATGATTGAGCTCAACATGCCTTATACCAATGTAGCTGGTTTAAGACATAGGGCGTGGTCAAAATTTATATTTTATTCTGAAATTTCTCAATAATTGAAAAAGTTTTGATAGTATGAATCTGAAAATTGGTAGTTTCATGTTTTTTTTTTGTGTGAGAATTACCGAATAAGCTTATTTGACGTTGCCCCTAGAGGGTAAATAAAAACATTTTTTTCTGGTGAGTCATGCGTACAACAATTCGAGAATCTAAAAGAACGCTCAATTCTACAGAGAAAAGTTACTCTAGTTTAGGGCGTCTATCGATTTTTAAGTTATTTGCATTTAAAAGGTTCCTGTAATTTGTTGATTTTTTATTTTTAAAAGTTGGAAAGGTACAGAGAAGCAATTAAAGCAACAGTAAATAACAATAACAATTATTGGTAATAGTGATAATGACAAACTTCAAATAAAATGTTGGAAGTGTCCACCACCCACCTTGTTACAATACATTTTAAAATACGCCTTCTTAAACGTCTCTTGAATGAATGTTCCCCTATTATTTTTAAATGTATTCGCGGCTTCTTGTATTCCCTGCCGCAACTCCTGAAGAGAATTAACTTCTTCCTGATAAACTAAATCCTTCAAATTTTACCATACAGAGAAGTCCAGAGGGTTTAGGTTTGAATCTCTCGGTGGCCAAACAGATTCACTTCCATGGCCAACCCACCGATGAGAAAAATGCTCATGTAAATATTGGCGTAACGGCAAGGCAAAATGGTGGTGGAGCTCTGTCGTACATAAACCACATGTTTTTTCTTAACGCGAGTAGTACACCTTCTAGGAGCTCGGTTAAATGATTGAAGAATGTTTAAGAACCGAGGTTCAGTTAGATTGGGTGGCATTCAAAAGGTCTGAAAATGTCTTTTTTTACAGCATGTGGATTCTGGGAAACCCACAAATAATTGTTCCTCCAATTAAAAACCCCCATCTAGTAAATGTTGCCTCATTGGTAAATAAAATCTTATTAAGGTAATCTGGTTTTCAGTTTGCATATTTTGTAGAAACTGAGTAAATTGTAGACGAGTTGCTAAATCTTGAAGCAATAACTGCTGAACCGGGGCAATGATATGGATGGAGCATTTCTTTTTTCAAAATTCTACAATAGGCTTAAGCCTAGACGATAGGCTTAGCCCTGTTGCCACACTTAACCGACGTGTACTTATTGTTAGAAGTGGATTTTTCGAAACACGAATTAAAATTTCAACTTCTTCATCCACTATGATAATTTATGGAAAGCAAATATTTCTGAAAATTTTATGATTCGGTTGCCTTCTATTTGTGTATAAATATTGTACATATCTTCAGGCCTTCTCATGTCCGTTAAAATTTACCTGAGGAAAAATACAAATCTTATCACGCATCTCGCTGTCAGAAAAATGATTAGGGCGTGGCATTTTCCGATTACTAGCTAACCTCTTGCACAAATAATAATCAACACGCACGCAAAATAGCCAAATAATTTAATGATATGTAAATTTGACAAATATTGATACAAGCCCACTTAGAAAAAAAATAGCAATATCAGCGCCAGAAAAAAAAATTAACAAAATACATTGAACCTTTTAAATGCACATAACTTAAAAACCGATATATTTAGACGAATTAGAGTACCTACAAGAGTACCTTTTCTCTGTAGAATTGAGCGTTCCTTTGAGATTCTCGACTTGTTTTGCGCATGACTCATCAGATAAAAAAAATATTTTAATTTATCTAAATAATACGGTGGAACTAGCGCCTTCTAAAAGCAACATCAAAATAAGCTTAAAATTCGTAATTCTCACACACAAAAAAAACAACCTATTTTCAGATTTGTACTATCAAAAATTTCTCATTTATTGAGAAATTTCAGAATAAAATTTATACTTTGAACACGCTGTATCTCTTAAACCTGCGACAACGGTATAAAGGAATGTTGAGCTCAATCATAATATTTTGGTGTCTAGTATATCCAGTTTAGTGTCGGCCCATTCTTTCTGACTTACCCTGTATATATATATATATATAGTACATATGGTCATTGCATTTTGGAATATTAATTCGTGAGAGACGTTGAGGAAGAAAGTTTTTAGATGTAGTTAATTATATTAAGACCATTCGTTAAACATTTCACTTTCCTAGATCTAAGTAAGAATACCAGTCAATTAAAAAAAAAGTATACCAGTAAGCCTGTGTATAGTAGTATGATTTGTATCAAAGTATTTCAGTGAGAGCATCCGTAAAGAACGAAAGAAATAACGTATGCTAAAAACAAGAAAAGAGAATGCCACTGTCTCCTGTAAGCAAATACTAACCCAAATAAAATTACACAAATGAATCAATTTGATTTGTGTAGACAATTTGATTTGTGTAGAGACAAGTTTGATATTTTGGAAACACTAGCCTGTTCAATGTGTAGCCTGTTCCTGTTGGGTATGTGAGCATATTTAAATGACATATATTAATACTCTCTACCACCAAAAAAGTATTCAGAATTAAGTTTTATTTTCGTAACGTTGAAAGACGAGTATAATTAAGTTTACTGAGAAAATATTATATTAGTTAACGTAGTTTTCTAAAATACATTTAGGTATAAAACGTATACGTAGGGGGGAAAATACAGAGTGTTGTGACGCCTAGCGACACGCGACACAACCAAAAGGATAAAAATTTATATGGGTCATTCCATGTCAAATCGACCACTTTAAAACCCGACCCCTTTCGATTTGGCTGAAAGTTTTTTTATCTGTTTCTACCATATCAGAAACGGTTCTCAGAATTTTTTTCAAATTTTTTTACCCAACCCAAAAAATGTTATGAATTTTTCAAAAAAACGGCTCCTTTTTTTAAGTAACCATAACATTTCCAATAATTAACCTTTCAGGACGTTTTTCAAAATTTTTGTTTTTAAATGTACTTTTCAGTTAAAAAAAAATATCAGAGTTACATTATAAAAATTTTTCAGTTTTTTTTGGAAACACCGTTATTTTTTTCAGTCCGACGTTTTTGTTTTTTGTTTCCTTTTTTTCCAAAAAAAAAAAAAACTAATTTGCTCTGAAAATAATCACGCCAATCCCAGAGTGGGCCGACTTTTTTTCTATTTTTTTCTTTTTAATTGGAAAAAAATTTTTTGGTAATTTTTTTTAAATTTTCAACTCTTTACTGTCAAAACTTTATTCTTATAATAAAATAATTCTAATTAAATAATTTCAGGGTATTTTGTACTTAATTTCTAATTTAGTTTAAGGATTTCTGATAAGGATTTTTTATCAATGCGATAAACAATTAATTTTTCTGTACTAATTTCAAAAGTAATTTCTTTTATTTTCGTTGGCGTTAAAATATTTTACATAGAATAGAATATAATATTTTATTAATTCTTTGCCAACAATTGCATTGGATAGAACATGTCAATAAAAGGTAATTCTGTATTCTGAAAATGAGAAATTTCGAACATAGAGATACCCATTTGTATCTGGAATGACACAATGTAGTTGCTGAGTTCCCATGATTGGTTTCGTTCTTGAAAATCGTTCACTCAAGTTGTTGACAGCTTGATTATAATCCTCTTCTGATGAAAACTTCACTTCTATATTCGGAAGGTTTACCGGTGCACAGTAGCGGTGCGTGATATTTCAGGGAAACAAAATGTTCCTATAAAATTAAAATTAAAATGGCCATAACTTTTTGAAAAAAAAAAATATTTTGCAAAAAATCGAAAAACGTCTCCTTATGTTTGTTTCTAGATTATGAAAAAAAATATACTGCAAATATCCTACAGAGGGCTACTGAGAACCCAGGGAGTGCTCCAGTTTTTTTGAAATATTTTTCGCAAACTTTGCTGACCATTTTTTCACTATAAATCATTTCTGTAAGAGGTGTATAGTCATCACCTAAAAAGTGAAGTGGGTCCCATGCGTCGTTTTCAAGATATGGCTAACTGAAATATCACGCACCGCCACTGCCGGCCGGTGCAGAAGCCCAAGGATATAATTCGTAAAAGGTGGTTATTTGCTTGTCGACCGCTAATTAAAGGCTTGCTCGCGCTGCGTGTCGTTTGATTGTACCACCGACACCGTCACATGGCCCTTTTTCATGGACAGTCGCGAAGAAATGCCATTGGGCAGGTATGCCAAAGTCAGTTGCATGGTAGTACCAATTAACAATATTTTTAAAATTTCTGAATTGTTGAGGCGCTCCGTCAGAAAAATAATGAATATTGATTGCTAACAGTATTAGAAATTCCTTTTATGAAATCAGTTATTCATAATATCAGAAATCCTTAAACTAAATTAGAAATTAAGTATGAAATACCCTGAAATTATTTAATTAGAATTATTTTATTGTAAAAATAAAGTTTTGACAGTAAAGGAGTTGAAAATTTTAAAAAAATACCAAATTTTTTTTTCAATTAAAAAAAAATCCTTAAACTAAATTAGAAATTGAGTATAAAATACCCTGAAATTATTTAATTAGAATTATTTTATTATAAAAATAAAGTTTTGACAGTAAAGGAGTTTAAAATTAAAAAAAAAATACCAAATTTTTTTTTCAATTAAAGACAAAAATAGAAAAAAAAGCCGGCCCACTCTAGGATTGGCGTGACTATTTTCAGGATCAATCAGTTTTTTTTTTGGAATAAAGAAAAAAAATAAAAACGTCGGACTTTGAAAAAATAACGGTTTTTTCCAAAAAAAAAAACTGAAAAATTTCATATAATTTAACTGCTGATTTTTTTTGTATTTATTTCTGAAAAAGTACATTTAAAAACAAAAATTTTGAAAAAAAGAAACCGTCCCGATAGGTCAATTATTGGAAAAGTTATGGTTATTTGAAAAAAAAAGAGCCGTTTTTTTTTTAAAAATTCATATTTTTTTGGGTTGGGTAAAAAAATTTGAAAAAAATGCCGAGAACCATTTTTGATAGGGTAGAAACAGATAAAAAACTTTCAGCCAAATCGAAAGGGGTCGGGTTTTAAAGTGGTCGATTTGACATGGAATGATCCATATATACGTATATTGATAATTTTAAGTAAACAGAATACTATTCGCTTATATAATAATCTCACTCGAAGATTGTTTTGTTTAGAAATAACCATTTCGATTTATTTGTTAAACACCAAAATTGTCCTTTACAGTTTTTTCTATATTTTACATAGGCTACTAGACATTTTGGAAAGCTGATTCGTCACCTTCATGAGCCATACAATTCGCATCTTTTCTATAATTTAATCCACCTCGTATCTCTTACAGTTTAGGAGTTAATAATGCCCTGTATGCCATAAAAAATCTGCAAGTAGATATATTATTAAGGCAATTACCTAGTTGGTGGATTAGGGTGGGCTTGAAGAGGAATATTTTGGAAAATAAGCCCAGATTTTTGTTTGTGAAACTTATTCTGTACCCAATTCGTAAAAGTGTAAAAAACACCTAATTTCTTTTTCTCTGATGTCCTTACATAAATCTATTGAAAATATATGTAGAGTGAAAATATTGCAAATCTATTTTGATGTATTAAAGCTGTTAAATATTTAGAAATATTGATCCTTAAACTCTTGACTACTTACGAAATTCTTGACATATCATTAGATATTCATTTGCTTTTTAGAAACGCACCTATCTTACGTTTTATTTAAAGAATCTGATTCTATCAACCATGAAGGTAAAGATGCAAAGAAATAATGTTAAGTTAACAATGGCGAACACTATTCAGCACTTATCTAATTAATAATTATCATTAGCTTCATAAGATAATAGTAAACAAGTACCAGTATTCATAAAGAAAACATTGTTGGCAACTGTAAGTTAGAATAATATGATGTTAAGGGATTCTTAGAAAAAACATTCTAAACTAACAATTAATTTAAAAAAAGTCTAAGTTACTTAAAGCATGTAGACACTTTTTTAGTATCCAGACCGAAGATACTCCATAAACTATCTAGGATACTTTCGATTAATATAAGATACTTTTAATTATAGCACAAACATTTGAAAAAATACATTTAGAAATATGTAGATATATGTATGTATATAAAATAATATTATATGCTTCGTAATCTTCAACAGTAGGCATCTTTTATCGTTCTTATAAATAAACGATACTCAGTAATACTTAGTATAGTCACATACATATGCCATTGTTGTATGGAAATATGCTATTTGAAGCTGATACTGTCAATAACATTGACCAAGACGTATAATTTCGAATATAATTTTTTTAAACTTGTTTTTTAAAAATATAATTACAATAAAAGTTAACAGAAACCATAATAAGTGACAATAAACTGCAAATTAACTTTAATAATATCTGTAAGTACAAACATTACAAATGAGTAACAAGAGCCACGAAATTCTACAAAAAACTGTAGGTAAAAGGAAAGTAAAACAAGTCGCAACAACTATCTCCTACATATATATATTTCTTATTTCGATATTCGACAAGTGTCCACTTTCAACGTATAATACTAATATTATCTTTTTTGTTTCTTGTATTCTTTATCTTAAAAAAAAATATCTTTTGAGTAACTAGGATACTTTTAAAAATTTTAAAGATAAAAAAGACACAATATACTTTCACAAAGTATGTAAGATACAGTTACTTTTTTATCAGGAAAAAAGTATCTAAAACTTTGAAAATCATCTTTTTTCTTACTGGGAGTATCTTAAGTAGGGAGCTCAGTAGGAGGGAAACTTTTTCTTAATAACCGTGTTGATATAGAACTACATCAAAGGTATTTTCAACAAGATGGCGCTTGAACTCACATTGCAGCAGAAACTGTTAACTTTTTGAGGGAATTTTTTCAGGACATATTAATTAGTTTAAATGTCGACCATGGACTTTCAACAAGATCATAAGATATTACTGCATGCTACTTCTTTTTATAGTGTCCTATTAAAAACACAATTTTTCAAATTAATATTCCTGATTAGTGACCCTGGTGGGGACCGAACGAAAAATGCTGGAACTAGTAAAAAGCATATCGTTGAAAAAGTATCGATAACTTGTAAGTATTGGAATCATATGAATAAATAAAATGAAGAAATCAATTATGGTGCAGAAATTGCGTCTAAATTACAATTATCATCTTGTTGTTTATTATTATTGCTTGCAAAACAATTTGCAACAACTTTTTAATTGAGAAATATTTAGATATCTATTTTCTTAAAAGATATATCCATTTGATTGATTGATTGATTATATTTGTTCAAATGAAGAGACCTCTCAGTAGAAGAATGCATATATCTTTTTAGCAAATTGATAATTTTGGTCGTCCAATATTTTTTTGTTTGCCGTGATGTACATATATTCTTGTTTTGATCATCATTGCTCTTTGGAATTAAAACAGAAATAATTGAGCTGCATTATTGTGAATCCCCAGTCAAATTTACTCACTTGTGAATCTGTTGATAATGGCACTTTTACTATTAGTACTTAATAATACATGTATAATAGTAACGCCCAAAAAACAAACGAAACATGGGCTCACATGGGCTGTAGCACATACTCCTGCCTCAACAAACGCCATAAAACCGTTTTTCATTTGCGCACGCCCACTTAAATCCGTGACTTTCTGCAAAGTGCGCCAATTTTTAAAATGGAAAATTTCAACCAATACTATCGAGTATTGAAAGAAAAATATCGAGGATCGGAAGTATCGGACGCTGAAAGCATCGATTACAAAACCCGATGTATTGAAAGCGAAGTATCGATACACCGATATATCGATACAGTATCGCCCATCTCTAAGGATTTCAGAAAAAGATAATAAAAAAATGATCATCATCATATCTCACTCAATCCGAGCATTCATAAAGCAAATGCTTTAAATTGTTTTTATAAATAAAGTTTTGATGAAAATTTGCATGTATCGTCAATTTGTAGAAATATTAACAAAAATATAGTATTTTAACTCTTAAAACATTGAATTTGAAAGATAATTAATGCAAGTATAATCTATGAATTATTTCATAGTTAACGCAATAAAGTAACAATCAAGTTACGCGCTACGCCCTCATCATTATGGGCGTATTTGACTTCGTTTTTTTTTTGAACGCACAATACAAATCGTCTATAAAATTATCGAGATGGTCAACATGATTTTAATGTATTTTTTTTTATTACTAATTTTTTTATTTGATTTTCCAAGATGAATATTATTAATGTGTCCCAAATAATTTTGTTGTAACAAGCATCCGTTAAAGATTTTTAAACAATTAGCCAATTAATATATTTCTGCTAGTATTCCTACACATTTACTTACTACGTGCTTAAATACCGCATAAACATGTACAAATGTGCAAATAGCATAGATTAATGGTTACACAAGGCTATAATGCCATAGCTTTCCCTTTAATGACAATGCTAATCCTCTTCTATTTTACAGTTGTCTTCGTTTTTCTCTTTCAAGGGTGAATAACAATCTGAAATAACTCTGTACTAAACAACTATATCTTTGTATCTCAACTTGTGGTCCTTATATGTGTACAGTAGGAGCGTCACAGTCGATAATTGTTTAATCGAAATGTTTGGGGCGGGAAAAGTTGCCTTTTGGCTTCAATAACAATTGGTTACAATTTGAAAACGGTCGATTAACATCTTTTGCCCCCGACAGAAGCTCAAAGTTTGCAAATTTTAGTCAAAAAAATGAAAAAAACGCGTTTTTAAAAAACATGTTTTTAACGTCATCGTGTTTTTTTCGTGGCACAAATAACGTCATTCGCTTTATAAGTTGTGAAAGAGTGTTTTAAAACATTTTAGACAAGCTCTTTTTGCATCTTTGGTTGTTTGAAATACTCCTCTTTTTAGTGCTTGCTATAATGCATAAATCTGTGCATTTGTCGTTTGTATCTGATCTGCACACTTGCTTGGTGGCATACATATAAAACGGCCATTTAAGATTTTTGTATTTACTATCATGCAGCATTTAGCTTGCTTTTCGTTTTCGAAGCGACCCAGAACTCACCACGGGGAGGTAGTTGCAATTTGAGTTCCACCCCCACCCTGCCCAACCAACCAACCATGAGTGCTGATTAATGGATCGGTTTCCAAGGAACCTCAAAATTTGAAGTCCTTCTTAGTTTCGAAGGAAGACATTTTTTGCCTTGACTGGAGAGTTGTACGAATGAAGCCATCTCTCTTCTCTGAGCCGCAGCTCTCGACGGCCTGCGTGTGGCATGGCAGTCTCGAAAATAAATACTTATCACCTAGGCCCTCATTGACGATGCACTGAAGGTCTTCTGTTGGTAAATGAGCCAGAAGAGGGGCTCATTATGTTTAATGTGACCCAATCTATTACATCGATGTAATCAGATGCGTAAAGATTAATGTTAGGAATTGGAAAGACCCTTACACGGCCTCGTCGGTTCTGGCTTGCTTGTCTACATTTTAAAATCCCTTGTGTTAGCCCTTGTCACCTTCATTCTAAAAGTTCCTTTCTGTTTGCGAAACAAGCAAAATCCATCTTGCACTGAAGGTGCACGGCATGTATGGGCTGTCATTAGAGATTCGAGGTACCTACCTGATGACATGCGAAAGGTCGTGGATAAGGTTATTTATAATAACGCGTACTTTTCACCCGGAAAATATTCTTATAACAATGCTAGCAGACGATCGAAAGCACGTTCGTCTTTCGCTTACTTGCTTACCGCCATTTTAAAATGTAGACAAGCAAGCCAGAACCGACGAGGCCGTGTAAGGGTCTTTCAAATTCCTAACATTAATCTTTACGCATATGATTACATCGATGTAATAGATTGGGCCACAGTAAACGTAACTGAGCCCCCTCTTCTGGCTCATTTACCTACAGAAGACCTTCAGTGCATCGTCAGTGAGGACCTAGGTAATAAGGATTTATTGTCGAGACTGCCATGCCACACGCAGTCCGTTGAAAGAACGGTGAAACTTGTTTGTAACCGAAGCTGCATCCAAAGTTTGTGGCCCAGAGAAGAGAGATGGCTTCATTCGTACAACTCTCCAGTCAAGGCAAAAAATACATTCCTTCGAAACTAAGAAGAACTTCAAATTTTGAGGATCCTTGGAAACCGATCCATTAAACAGTACTCATGGTTGGTTGGCTGGGTAGGGTGTGGGTGGAACTCAAATTGCAGCTATCTCCCCGTGGTGAGTTATGGGTCGCTTCGAAAACGAAAAGCAAGCTAAATGCTGCATGACAGTAAATACAAAAATCTTAAATGGCCGTTTTAACTCGAAACATCAAAACGCTAAATTTTTATCACAGAAACAAAGCTATGCCACCAAGCAAGGGTGCAGATCAGATACAAACGACAAATACACAGATTTATGCATTATAGCACTAAAATGAGGAGTATTTCAGACAACTAAAGATGCAAAAGCTTGTCTAAAATGTTTTAAAACACTCTTTCACAATTTATAAAGCAAATGACGTTATTTGTGCCACGAAAAAAAAACACGATAACGTTAAAAAATATATGTTTAAAAAAATGCATTTTTTTTATTTTTTGACTAAAATTTGCAAACTTTGAGCTTCTGTCGGGGGCAAAAAGATGTTAACCGATCGTTTTCAAATCTTAATCAGTTGTTATTGAGGCCAAAAGGCAACTTTTCCCGCCCCAAACATTTCGATCAGACAATTATCCCTCACCCTCACGCTATATCCTCATTTGAATGGGAATAAAATAACAAACTCGTGCGTCAGCTATGATGCCCGTCACATCACTCCCGTCATAGCGGATGCAATATCCCTTTTTTATGTAAACTTTTATGTAAAGCATGAAGTATACGGTGTAAAGTAAACATATGCTTTTACAAATACTCCCAATTTGAATGAAATATTTCTCTATTTTATGAATTCCTGAATAGTTAGACTTTAAAGTACCGGAAACTAGCGGAAAAATAGGGAGTTTAAAAAAAATTTTTATAGGACAATAATATAAAGTTGAAAGTTTTTCAACATATTTAAAACACTTTTTAACTTCATTATTATTGTTTTATGAGTCAAAATTGGGGTCATATTTGGTTTAAGCGTACAGAAATAGATGGGAATTATATGGTCTCGTCTAATGCACATAATACTTGTCATTATTATTATTATTATTATTATTATTATTATTTGTAGGGCTGTGTAATATTAAAAATCTGTCAGCAGAACTAATAAATGCTTGATAAAATAAAAAAAGACCAATAAAACAAGTGACAATAATGACAAGTGATATGTAAAATTATTAATTTTTTTTTATCATTAACCATTGTTGTTTTCTTTTTTCGTGTATGGGGAGCCCTCAGTCGAAGAACCGCTCACTGAGTCTATTGTGAGCTACCCCACGTTTGTAGTTCAGATGATCTCGTACAGGTCCCCCCTGACGAAGGACAGAATGTTGTTTAACGAGGCTCTCTGAATTTCACTAGGTTCCAGGTATCTGGAGTCTAGGCAAGTAGCTCTCACACCAGCCAAAGCCGGGCAGAGACAAAGAATGTGAAGGGAGGTTTCCTCTTCTTCTCCACATATTTACAAGCATCATCGGCTCTTCTTTGCGAGTGCATCAACCCTCTGATTGCCAGTGTTGCCACTATGACCAGGCGGCAATACTGTAATAAAACTACAAACTCGTGCCGTCACGTCACGCACGTCACGCAAATATAGCGGATGCAGCTCTTTTAAGGAAACCTCGTCTCCCAAGACAAAGTTCACCTCCCCGTAATGAGCGGTAAATATCAAAGTTGAACCAAAAATACCAAAATAATGTTGGAAATATCATCCAAATACGACTATCAGTTCCCTAGTATCCCTAGTATCCCTAGGAACAAAAATCCCCATGAAAAACACTAAATCAGAAACCATGTCATATTCTTGACGAGCATGTGACTGTAATGTTAAGGGAGCTTTCCCGCTTTTTCGCTGGAAAAAAAAAGGTTTTTTTGTGAATTTTTTTTGAGGACAGTATGAAACGGATTGAGACAATTTTTTTTTTAATTAAAAGATACAGGTATGTAGGTTACATTTAGTTTTTTATTTATTTTTTAAACCAAAATGGCGGCCGTCGATCCTTGTTCCAATGCAGCTACTTCAGGCGGACATGTCTCATGTTAATGAGATTTTTCTACGACGCTATTCATCTGAAATCAAAAAATGAAACATTTTTATAAAATGTAGGGTTGTTGTTAGTGTTTATCATAGGGGTTTTTTGAAATTCAAATTTTACGCGATTTGGTGCAACTTTGAAAAAAAAAGTTCGATTTTCACCTTTTTTCACCTTTAAATTGTTATTAAAAATCGAATTTTTGCAATATCAAAAAAATCCTATGTTGATCACTAATGGCATCATTTGTGAACATTTTAAAAGAAAAATCATTAAAATCGGTTAATTAGTGTCCGAGAAAAATCTCATTCCAGTTTCAAAAACGTTGTTTTGAGAAAAAATGCGTTTGAAGTTTTTTTTACGTTTTGTTGTCATATAATTATGAAATTTTTTTACTTACAGTTCGTCATCAATTCGGGGCCCGTACAGGACACCCTTCTCTGTCTTGTAGACCTCATTTTGGCTTCACGTCAGATAGCGTCACGCATTTTTTCCCCCTGAATCCGCATTTCGCCGAATACGGATAATAAGTAACAGGCCGTAATAAGTTGTCAATTCGCCTATTACCTTGATGGTCAGTGTTCCTGTACCTCTTCCCCCGAGTCCCTTGTTTGTTTTCTTCGCATTACGGAGACTGGTTCCCATGCCTTTTTCTCCACGTGACCGACGCGTTCCTTTTTCATTACTTTCGGATCGTTGTTGTACGGGTCCAAATCCAAAGTCGCCTTGGAGGTCTTACTGTCCCCGTCGCCAATATACTGAGCATATTTTTACATTATGCTTTTATTCGGATCGTTGAAACACTTCATTTACACTGTCCACCTCCATTTTCCCTGCGTGACTCTTTTCAAGCGCCGGGATCGTCGTCACTAATCCGGCTGTAACTCGAAATCTAATCGATCGATTTCAGTAAAAAAAAAAAACGATTTTTTGAAACCGAAAAGCGGGAAAGGGGATGACCTAACAACAACCGTAAGCCTCAGAAACATTAAACCCTGCGACGTACATACTCAAAACCCATAACCTCAAAACACACTATATCTCTGTTCTTGATTTATGACGTATTGCTAGAGCGCAGCAAATGATGAAAAGCATGAATATGATTCAATCAGACCTTCAATTCCAGATCTCTATATACTCGGGATAAGTAGACTTCCATAACCATGTAAACCAGGGCTGCCTGACGTGTATAACCCCGTGATCCAGAATGGGAAGACTTCCATAGCCCTCTAACCGAATGCGTGCAGACTGTTGTGGAAACAAAAGTTCTGCTGCCACTAGTCGAGTCGACACGGCAGATGCTCAAAATATTGGTTATGAAATTATGAGGTTATGAAATTTTACAGCTATGAAATATCGAAGCTATGGGGTTTCGAGGCAATAGGGTTGAGATATATGATTGGATTATATTCATGCCTCTTCATTAGGTTGCTGTATGCCAAATTTACAGGTCCTAGATACAGGGTTTTTGAGATTAATGGATTTGAGATTGAGGTTATGGAATTTCAGAGCGATGGTATTTCGGGTCTATGAGTTTGAGAGTCATGACAGGACCTACTTGTAAGGTTTTTGAGGTTAAGAGCTTGGTTATGAGGTTATGGGATTGGAAAGCTTTTGAATTCCAGGGCTATGAAGTTTAGAGTCATGATTGGATCATATACAGGATCATGGCTAGAACAAAATTCTCGGATACCGACCGTCTTCCAGGCGGCCGCGTATCGGTATCCCGTATTCCAGGTGGCCGCGGCCCGGCCAGCGCAGCGGGGGCCGGGGCGACTGCGACGCGAAACAGGTTCCGTATTTATTTAGTCCTTGAAGGTCGCGCGCCTGTAATTCTGCATTACTGATTGTTATACTTAATTGATATTATAACGATGGTTAAAACGCCAACCCATTTGTTTTACAAATAAAAAAAAATTCTGCAGGGTTTTCCAGATTTAAGTGTTAAAGCTACCACTGTGTACTGTGAAATATGCGGTGTTACTTACATGTTTACAGAAAAGGACAATGTGAAAAGCACTTAAAGTCGCTAAAACACCGAGAAAATAAAAGAAATGGAATCCCAAGAAGTGAATTCCTATATGAGGACGACGAGGTGTAAGAGTATGACAACAGATGCGGGAAAAGTAAGAGAAAACAATATTACTTAGTAAGTCACTATTTATTCACTGCAGCATGCATGCTCAATTTCGACCCTGGCATGTACCATTTGGTTCTAGCCCTAATATATACGTGGTTAGCCCTGTGTTATTGTCTCCGCTGCTCCAGTTTTGTTCGGGCACGAGATAACTGCAAGCAAAATGTTTACGAACCGTTAATTTTTTCTCTAATTTTAATTTCTCACTTTCTTTAATAAAATGGAATTGACTAAAGAAGCTTCCACATTTAACATTCTTGCAAAATTTGTGAAATCTCCGTCGCACGGTGATGGATTTTCATCGAAAATTGGACAAAAATCTACATTCAAGCCAAGTTTAAAGTCAAATGGACGTTGTTGGGCTCAATTTGTTCTTTGGGCAATTGTATACAATATGTGATACCACTTTTTTCGATTAAAATAATTGGCCGACCTTGCCAGATCTCCAAAGTTTGTGAATTTTCCAAAAAAAATTGATTTTTTCGCTGCAACCTCGTCGATAATCAAGCTACAAAGTTAAACAATTTTTTTCATACATATTAGATGGTAAAACTGCAAAAAAATATTCTAAAGGATATTATACAAAAAAAATTTCAAGTTACATTTTTATTTTTTTGTTATTAATAAATGAACGAAACTAAAAAACTAAATGAAATACTTTTGTTTTTAGTTTCGTTTATTTCTTAATAACAAAAAAAATAAAAAAGGAACTTGAAAATTTTTTGTATGATATCCTTTAGAATATGTTTTTGCATTTTTACAATATATTTTATATCAATTAATTTACGTTCTTTTGGAGTAAATTGAAAACCCGTTACCAAGTGCTTGGCGCATTGCTTCCTCATATTTTCATCTTTATGCAACTATTTTTTTTTAAATAATTGACAAATTGCTGTATAAAACATATGAATATAATGGTTGTCTAACATTTCTCTATCTAAAAAAATTCGAATCATGAAATCGAGCTTGTAGATCACGAGATATAAGCTAAAAATGAATCTATTTTTAAACCCCTGTAACTTTTGATCCGAGTGACACTTTATAATGTTTAAAAAAGTCAAATTACAGGTTTTTTTATGCAATTTCAAGAAAAAAATTGTTTAACTTTGTAGCTTGATTATCGACGAAGTTGCAGCGAAAAAATCAATTTTTTTTTTAAATTCACCAACTTTGGAGGTCTGGCCAATGGTCGGCCAATTATTTTAATCGAAAAAAGCGGTATCACATGTTGTAGACAACTGCTCAAAGAACAATTTGAGCCCAAAAACGTCCATTTTGCTGTAAAATTGGCTTGAATGTAGATTTTTGTCCAATTTTCGATGACAATCGATCACTGTGAGTCGCATAGTAATCACCGCTAATCATAAGGGAAATAACGAGTGCCATAGCAACACCTAGTTCGGCCTGGGTTTTAGACTTAAAACAGGATCTTTCTTGTTAAAAAATGGCAATGGAAGGAACAACTTGTCCGATCACTTAAAACGTTGAATAAACTAAAAATAATTCGTCATCATTATTAGATGAATATTTTGCAAGGAAGAAATCGTTGAGGACGAAGGATTGTCTATTAGATGACGATACGTTACTCATATTTACTTTGATTAGAATTTATTTCAATTTTTTAATATGCACTTTAAGTAAAAAATCTCAATTTCAAATTTCCAATACGAATGGAAGGCAAGACATAAATGATAAATTTAAAGTTACATTCATTTATTTTTTTCATGTAAGAATTTGCTCACCATTAGCAAACTATTCTGATAGTTTATAGTCGATTTGTAACGTTTTGAAAGAACTGATAAAACACCAATTGCTAGTCAACAATTTCAACTTTGTTAAATTGCTAAAATAGGGGATTCTCCAAATCTGAATACACCACGACAGCGCGCAGCGGCGTGGCCCGTGCTTGTCGTACAGTCACGTAAAACTTTTAAAGTAAAAACACCAGTGGTTGGTGGGCCTCCTACATCTCAGCTCTATATACGGCGCAGGAAATAATGTTGTCGGCTCTCGAATAATTTATAGATATATGTATCACTACCATTATAATTTTTGTGTGAACACTAAACGAAGAAGTATCTAGGGCGAATCCAATATCTTCTTCATTTTTTTCTGTTCCACATATGACTAAACAAGCTGCAGCCGTGAGAAGCACATCCGTTTCATTGTTTTGTTTTGCTTACTACTAAAAAGTTTATTCAGAAAATAATGAGGAATCTTAAAAAAGTTGTCTACAAATTATAAAAACATGTTAGTTAGTTGTGGATGTGGATGGGCTTTTATCCTGAAACTATGCCGTTGTTGCAAAAATGCATTGATGAATCTTCATTTAATTTAGGCTAATTTAATTGCCACACTGTTTTGATTAAAATAGAACTTACTGTTACTGTTTTACAACATTAGATACTAATGCTGTGAAACGATGTATCACAGTTTTAGTTCAGAATATACATTTCCATGTTTATATCCCAAATAATTATAAAATATCAATAACTTTAACGATATATTTTTAACTCTAGACGTGTTTTTTCTCACGTAAACACGTGTCACGTAAAAACCAAATACGTCATTTAATCCACCATACAGAGGGCGTTGTCATAGCAATTTTTTCAAATGGGAACTTATGACACCGTTAGAAAGATATTTTAAATCGCGCTTCAACACAGCTCTAATGTTTAAAGTCTGTCCAGCGGTTTCTAAATAAAATGTCATTCTTGCATTCGAAATTATATTATCCTATTTCCACCCAAAACTAAAGACAGAAAATCTTAACAATTCTTCAAAATATTCACCCTCCACTTCCTAATAATCAAAGAGTATATTTTGAAAATCTTCTCTCAAATTGCGGAACATGTCCGGGGTATTATTCGAACAAACATCTCTAATTCAATTAATTAATGATGTCAGGTTGTATAATAACTACTTTGATCTTGACGTAATACCACAGAAATAAGTCTGATGGGTAAAACTGCTTCACTAGTTTTATCCCGATGGTTAAAACTGATGCAAAAGAACGAAGTCTGTGAGGGCCTTTACGGTTTTTTAAGCAGCAATACATTTTTTGTCATCTTCGACTTGTATTGTGTTTCTTGTATTCGTCGATATGTAAAATAAGGAATTCACACTGAGACACTTTTCCACTTAACATCAAAAAACTTTTTTACACCAAAAGTGGGTTTTGCTAACTCTTTTTTTCTGTTTTTACATCAAAACTGTTTTTACCCCCGAATTTTTACCCTTTTTGTTTCTTTTGTAGGTACATGTAGGTATTTATACTTACTGGTAAATATATTTCATAGATATCAGTAGGCAAATTTGTATTTACCCAATCACAAAATGTTATTCAATTTTAAGATTGAAAATTAAGAAAACAAAAAAATATTATCATTAGTAGTAATATTGGCATAGCTAGTAGTACCATTTCCATGATATGCTATTGACAAATCAAACGAATTTTTAGAAGTTATAAACATTTTTTTATAAAACGTTCATTAACTAAAAAAACTATTAAACATATGTAAAATATATATATACCGGGTGGTCCAGGTTAAATGTCATTAATTTTGATATGTTATAGAACATGAAAAAGTAGACTTTTATAAGAAGACTTTGTTCAGAAATGTTTCCTAACAAAGTTACAGGGTGTCAAAGTTGTGGAAAAACCTGGTTTTCTCGTCATAACTTCTAAACCACTTTATCGATTTCCATCAAATTTCGCACACAGACTAATGTAGTACATCTCTAAGTAATGATTAAAATAATTTAAAGAAATTCTCCAGTGGCGTAGATATTGGGGGTCGGCACCCCCTTCTCCCCTCCCAAACTTCGGCGCCACTGGATATTTTACAAGGAAAATTCGATTTTTGGATTCCCTGTTTAATTTAGAAAAAAATACTCTTGCAAATTTTCGATTTATGGGTTTGTTTTTGAGATATTTATTTTAATTTAAAGTGTTGCAAGCAGGTCAAAACTTATAACTGAGCTACCAAGAAAATACGATATGAGAGGCCAACATGTTTTTAAACATTTTATTACTTACTAGGTATAATGTACATCAAAGATACAAAAAAAAAACACAAAAACAAATAAATTACACTAATAAGTAAATAATAATAAATGCCCTATTTAGCAATGTTGAGTATGCAGATATTTCATTTATGGATTTTGCGATGGAAGTGCAGCGGCTGCCGTTAGGGAATACCGAAGACGATATCCAGACCGAAGGCAACCAAGTGCTCGTATTTTTGTGAGTATCCATCGCCATTTTCGAGAATTTGGATTGAAACATACTCGAAATCCAGAGATGCCATCCTGAGAACACTTGACAATCCTCGATTGAGTTCTCGACGGGCAGCGTTACGTTTGGAAACATCAAAATCAATAGTGTTACGTGTACTTCATAAAGATAATAGGAAGCCATACCATTTACAGAATCTGCTCCCTGGTGACAAAAACCGTCGCATGACATTTTGTAACTGGCTACTTGATTCAATTGGAAAGAATCCACAATTTTACAATCCATTCTTTGGACAGATGAAGCTATCTTCACTAGAACATGGATTTTTAACCACCACAATTGTCATGTCTGGGTTCAAGAAAATCCAAGAGAAACCCGTGTTGGGTCTTATCAACATGAGTTTAGCGTTAATGTATGGCTGGGTCTTATAAACGGTTATGTTATTGGTCCATTCTTTTTACCTCCACGGCTTAATGCTAACCTTTATTTGAACTTGTTCGATGAGGTACCCATCGCTACACGAATGAATAGTTGGTTCCAAATGGACGGTGCTCCCGCGCATTTTGGGAGACAGGTAAGGGCATGGATGAATGTAAACTATCCAAAGAGATGGATAGGGCGGTTGACACAAACAAATCAACCAGAAGTTGGAAGGGGCCAGTGGAGTGGCCTCCAAGATCACCAGATATTACGCCTTTGGATTTTCATGTGGGTTACTTAAAAGACGATAATGGAAACACGAGAAGAGCTGGTGGAACGTATTGAAGAGGCGTGCCGTCAACTGAAGGGAAATCGTCCTCAAGTCTTAGCGGCAATTAATTCCGTTGCCAAAAAAGTTCAAAAATGCATTGAGGTCGGTGGATTCCATTTTTGAGAACTTATTAGTGTAATTTATTTGCTTTTTTTGTATCTTTAATGTACATTATGCCTAGTAAGTAATAAAATGTTTTAAAAAATGTTGGCCTCTCATATCGTATTTTCTTGGTAGTTCAGTCATAAATTTTGGCCTGCTTGCAACACTTTAAATTAAAATAAATATCTCAAAAACGAAGCCGTAAATCGAAAAATTGCAAGAGTATTTTTTTTTTCTAAATCAAACAGGGAATCAAAATATCTTCTTTGCAAAATATCCAGTGGCGCCGAAGATTGGGAGGGGAAGAAGGGGGTGCCGATCCCCAATATCTACGCCAGTGAAGAATTTATTTAAATGATTTTAATCATTACTTAGAGATGTACTACATTAGTATGTGTGAGAAATTTGACGGAAATCGATAAAGTGGTTTAGAAGTTATGACGAGAAAACCAGTCTTTTTCCACAACTTTGACACCCTGTATCTTTGTTAGGAAACATTTCTGAACAAAGTTTTCTTATGAAAGTCTACATTTTTTTTATGTTCTATAACATATCAAAATTAATAACGTTTAACCTGGACCACCCTGTATATGCCAAAAAGATCGATGCAGAATTTAATTGTACATCAAAATGTAAAGTATAATATGAGGTACTATATTTAAAAAAATGGATTTGGATGGTTTGAAGTTACATTAAATGGTAGTTTTGTTTTAAGCGCCCTGTTCTACTAACCACAGTATAAATAATTAAATATTATAAAATCACCGCTACAGGTAGTTTTAGCTCTTATGGTGCTAATGAACAAAATTTCAAAAAACACCTCAAAAACGGTAAAATATAGGTACATGGAAGTCTGATGAAATTCTACCTTAAATAACATCTAGATTCTAAAATGAGTCTAAACTTGTAATAAAAAAGGCACAATTTCATTTAAAATACGGAAGTTAATACTGACTTCTGGTATAACTAGAAGTGCAGCCATTTTGAAAATATTTTATCAATTCACCATAGGTCTATTAACTTGAGTTTAAAGTTCCAAATATCATAAATGTGCAACAAGTCCTAATACATTTAATAAATGGTTTCGATCAATCATCTTATAACGGATTTTCTTCCTGTGCTATGAAAAATCACTATTTCATTTAGTGTTTTTTCCAATTTGTATTTGCTTTGTGCAGGGGATATAAATAAGTGCTGCAATAAAAATAAGGTAATTTGGTCAAGGACAAAGAAAAAATGTCAGGTCAGTGTGTTTCGGTTTACTGTAAAATGTATCTATTATCACCACTGTACCGTTAAAATTATGATAGTCTAGTCCCATTTTATGAATATAATCAATTTATTTCACAGCATTAATTTTATAAATATCCGATTTGTGGGTAGTAATATTATGCAAATTAATAGCTTTTAGTTTATTATACATTAGCAAGAATTATCATTTGGCCGTTTACGACATTCCTTTGAATAACAGAACACATTTCTTTATTATGTTGATGTAGTTAAAAGTTATAAAACCTGATAGTCCATCGATAGAGTTTGCCGTTGGAAAACCTAGATTTGCCTTCCGTAAGAATTAATTATAGAGAGACAAATAATAATTAATTTAACGAAACCTGCTATAAAATATTTCGGAATCATTGCATGGGGTATCTATAGGTCAGTCCACTGACATATTTTCCTTACATGTCCACGTCCCGGTGCAGAATGGTAGGTATTCATATAAAAATAACTATTCATTAGATGAAATTTATAAAACCGTTTTGGTTATATCGGCCTAAAATTTGTTTGTTGTTAACCATATTTTGTATCCGATAACTCAAGAACGCGATAAGATATCAACTTTAAACTTGGAATACTTTTGTACCATGACGAGGTCTGGAGCTAATTATATTTTCAGCTTATTCGGTTAAGGGTTTGGGGGTTAACTGAGAGTAATACACTTTTTCCTTGCCTTTAAGTAATTTGCAAACAATGCAAAATATGTATTTCAAATTTAAGACATTTGTACAATTTGTAAATATGAGACCATATCTCCATGTATTGTTTACTTAGTTTGGATCCAGCACGTCAGGAGTTTTCGTTAAAATCGGAAAACACTTTATAAAAGCCATACATTTGTATAATTTACTGTGGAACGTAATAATTTTGAGCTCAAATAACATTTATGATTCTATAATATTTTTGTGCTAACGCTATAATCAGAACACTAAACATGAATGATGGATGTGAACAAAGAACCATTTGCATCATATTTATATTAATCTACCTTGACATCGTCATTCCATTATCTTGATATCTTGATGAAATCTTTCTCTTTGCTCTTCGTTGTAATCTCCAAGATTTTCTGGGAAGTAATCTAAACGCGAATGGGGAAATAATTGCTTGTAATTCATCAAGCAACCCAAACGATGTTAATTCTTAAGCAAGTCAGCAAATAGTTCCATGTAATTCTCGTTCTTGTGATTATCTAGAAAGTTTTCAACCACCCTCCTGCAGCTGGCTTTTCTTAATTTTTCATTGTAGCCACGAATACGTCATCTTTCAACATCGTACGGATTTGAGGACCGTTAAATATTCCTTCTTTCAATTTAGCATCAGATATTTCTGGAAATTCAGTTTTCAAGTACGTTAAACATTCACCCTTCTGATCCAACCCTTTAACATATTGTTTCATCAAACCAAGTTTGATATGGAGAGGAGGGAGGAGGGCATAATATTGTTCTACTAATGGCTCCGCGATGATATTATTTGATCCAGGTTTTAGTGTTCTTCTGGCAGGCCAATCTACTTTGATATAATGGTTATGGCGGTCTCTGCTATCCCATCAACATAAAACGCATGGGAACTTCGTATATTAGGGGTTGGTTACTAGACCTAAGAAGTAGAAGGGTATAATGGCAACAAATCTTCAGAGAACACTTTTTTTCCAAAAATGGCTACCTCCGGGCAGATCTTGGAAACGGCTTGCAGAATATTCGCGAAATTTTTTTTTTTTTCATAATTACCGAGTAAATACATTTTTTTTATAGTGATTTTTGTAAAATTCTTATTTTGCTTAAAGATACAACTAATGTAAAATCTCACAAACGAAATGTTGGGATAAAATAAAAATTCAAATTACCATAACTTTTACAAATGTCAAGAAATATAAGTATAAAAAAACTTCGTATTTACTCGGTGATACTCGATATTTCGCAAATATTTTGCAAGTCGCTTCCAAGATCTGTCCGGAGGCAGCTATTTTTGGAAGAAAATTTTCTCAAGTTTTCCCTGAAGATTTTTTGCCATCATAGCCTTCTACTTAGGTCTAGTAACTACCCCCTAAAATTTAGTGTAGTTCCCATGCCTCTTTACGGAAATACGACCATGTCAAATTCCATCGGCTGCCACTGCTACTGACCCAAAATCATTAGATATATTATTATATCTAAAACCATCTTAATATTCTTGTATTCTTCATTCAAGATTACCGAATGTAGGAATGGCCATCGCTTGGGAATTTCCATCGTTTGGGTTGCTTGATGAATAGGTATCACAATGATGTTATAGAATAATAAATTTTACCATTTGAGCACAAAATTCTTACGTTCCATAGTGAATTATACAAATTTATGACCTTTATAGGACGTTTTCCGTTTTTAGCGAAAAATCTTGACGTGCTGGATCTAAACTAAAGTTCGGATTCGGTATCAGCGGCAAAAGATACATTTAAATATGGTGTCACACTTGATGGACTCGCAATTTTTTTTATTTTGTGGGCCTCTGTTATTTTAAAGTGAGTTCATTAAAATTCAAACATCTCTTCTTCTTCTCCTTCGCACACAAAGTGCGTTCGTTTTTACATTACAGGATCACTTATACCACTCCGTATCCAACAGCAGTATTAAAACAAATGCACTAGCATACACCAAGCTCCTTTTAGTCCTTTGACTTCATTGGCTTAATGCCATTAGTATTGCTGTTAAAAATATCAAAATCAGATTGATATTGCATGTAATTTTGACTAGATCAATTTTTTGTAAAATGAATAGGTGAGTACTATAACAAATTTGTACGAGGGCTAGCTAAACAAAATAATGAATAAGAGTTAGTATGTATGGATGTTACATAGGTATTAGGTATATTAAAAGGTAAAGTGCGTAATATTAAATATATCAGGATAATTGATGGTTTGCTAAAAAGTTAATTCTCAACGCCAAATTGTTCATTTCAAACTTAGACATTCCATTACGGCATGTGCTGTGAAAACTGGTATTGCCAAAGACGGTGAAACTGAAAACGAGATAAGTCGCATTAAATTTTTGGAAGAGTTAATTCGCCAATAAAAAATATGAAAAATATTTGTTTAATACCTTCAAAATAATACCTCCAAAATACAACACAAAAATATATTACAATACTCATTATTTTTCACAAAAAGCACGTAAAAGAGAAAGTAGCATGGGAGGTTTTAGAAGAAAAATGGTTTGAAGCTAAAGAAGAAACACATTTTGGCTCATTCACGGTAAAAAATGTCTCCTCATTGCTTTCTAATTGTTGTAATCGAGGAGTTGGACAGCCTATCTCAGACTGGATCAGCTTTATTAGAAACAGGACAATAATCAAGCTCCAATGGCAATGTAACCAGGGGGATGGCTGCCAGGGGCTGTCCGCAGGGGGGTGTACTGTCGCCTCGGTGTACGGGAGCCTAGTGGTGGACAGTCTTCTGTGGGATCTAGAACAAGGAGGCACACATGCGCAAGGGTACGCAGGTCTTCCATAAACCTTATAGGGTGATTATACCGAATGAGGGAGAGGAAGACAAGAGACCAGTTCACAAGAGACAAGTTGACCAATTCAGCAGAATGGAACCATCTGGTACACAGGTGGGTCCAAAGCAGAACAAAGCACTGGAGCGGGAAATCAGCATAAACTTGGAGAACTCAGCAACCGCATATCGCAGAAGAAATAACTGTAATATCCGCTTGTGCGCAGAGATGATCAAAAGGTCTTACACAAATAAGAGGATCCAGATTATCTCTGATAGCTAAGCAGCACTCAAAGCCCTGGGAGCAGTAAATACATTCCCAGGCAGTTAAAAAACTATATGGATTCGCTAATACAACTAGCAGAACACAACAGTATCACTCTCAAGTGGGTGGTAGGACAGCAAGGCCACAAAGGGAATGAAAGAGTGGACTTTCTCGCAAAGAAATGGGCTGAGGTTCCACTGATAAGGCCTGAACCCACCTGCGGTCTGGCCTACGCAACAGCCAGGAGGACCATAAAGGGCCTAATAAGAGAAAACCACTGGGCGAAAGTCCCAGGATTGAGACAATCGCGGATATTCATTGGCGAACCATCCTGGAATAAGTCAATAGACCTTATAAAACTAGGTAGAAACTAGCTGAGATGGATAGTAGGACTGTTCACAGAGACACTACCCACTCATGCGATATCTCACCACAATTGGGGTGAAAAATGATCCCGATTGCAGGAGGTTTGGAGAGGAGGAAGAAACCCCCTTTCACATATTACGCGAATGCCTAGCACTGGCAGCTGTTAGGTATTCGAACTTTGGGGCTACAACAATAGATCCAAAAGAAGTAACATATGTTCTACTAATAACTGTTCTAATTTCTTAAGGAAACAGGTCTAATGGAATGATTAGCCTGTAGGGGTACAATAAGCACAAGGGGGGCACAATAAGCATCGGCTTAAGTGTGAGTAGTTGTAAAATATAACAATTAAGTTTTAAAAATATATTTAGGCTTAGGAATGTTATTTCCCAGTCAAAAACACAAAGCTAAAAAAGAAACGCTTAAAAGAACACATGAACAAAGAAGAACAGCCAGGGCTCTAGTCTGCCGAGTCAGGTAGCCGGAGCGCTTGGAGTGGAGTAACATTTGTTTCATAATACCTTTTGTGAAGAAAACCAGCTCTTCGAGGAGGCTGAAAGTTTATTATATGCACCTGGAATCCCTGATTAATCGGTAAGTCACTAAAACTAATATTTTTAATGTATTGGAACTTTAAACGCGATTATCTCGGAACTGTATTTATAAAAACTGCTCGTGCTGTGACTCAAAAAGTTATTGATTGATTTGGCTGAAATTGTGAGAGATTTTTATCTATATTATTACCAGAAGGATGTACCTAAAGTTTTAAAGATATCGCGTAAGTACATTACTTTTTTTGGGATAAAATTTGTCGAAAAATAGTCGAAATTTTAAATATTTAATTAAACAGCCTACTTAATTTCCGGTTTTATACTTTTTTTATAATTTATAGGTTTATCCTTCCCGTGCACATGTCAATAACTGAAAAAAATCCTTTTTGGGTTTCCGATCAATAGAAAGATGATGAAATGTAGCACCTTTCAATGTCACGCCAAAGACGCCTGAAGTAATAAACAGTAAACCCGCCTTTTTGTTAAAAAAAAAATAAAGAAAAAAATTATTTTCTACTCTTCAAGGTTGTAATAAAATGATGTTTAAAAACTTTAAAATGGTGTGATTATTTTATCACCTTTAAAAAAATGCACAAAAAAAGACTCATTTTCGGGCCTCTAAAGGGTTTTCCCCCCTTAACACACTCCTATCTTTTTGGTCTCTCATATGGCCTTCCGTCAATGACATGATGGATTACGAGTCCGATCCTGCGTTGTGGCACACTTTCCGGATACTAGTAATTATTATTAAATACATACATACGTACCTTTTACTATTATACTTCATATAAAAAATATAAAAACTACATATTCAATTGTTAATCAGTGCAGAGTAGGCACTCATCGCATAATTTTCTTATGCAGAGTTTTTTTATTATTGTAGTATTACGAAGAACCACTTCAAGTTGATGTTTTATTACTTACTGATTGTCGACTGAAGTGACATTAGTTTTTTCCATTATACGTTTCTAAGAGTTTTCCAAAACAATGCAATTTCATAACAATGCAATAGACATTTTCACTTGTGACGGTCGCTTGACAAAATTCATCCAGATTTATTTCTCACAATTTTCTTGACAAGTGTTAAAATTATTTACATGTAAATATAAATTTATATATAAATTATTAATTATTATTTAATTATGTATATGAAAATTATTACTTATTATAAATTGCAAAAAATACATTTAACTGTAGAATAAAACGTATTCTCGTTAGCGTCAGCTTGATGCCAACTGAGTGCTTTTTTACATTTTACGGATATATGAAAAAATGAATCGATAAAAAATACTATAATGTATAAACAGTTTTTAATCATTGTCTGTGAGTAATTTTCCTTTAAAAAATATTTATATTTCCTACACAAATAAGAATATTGAATATTTATAAACACTATATATCTACATACACGTATTTCTTCTCTGAATGTATTTAAAATTTTGATTTATCAATAATATGCTAAGGATGTTCATTCATTTTTATATGTAGGTATCAGTAAAAGAGTACGTATATCGCATTTTGTTTCACATTTGATTCACATTCACATTGATTTTATAACTACATACATATTATGTACCACAACTATGTTTACTATAAAGTATAGGTAATCAGGTAGTCAAATGTTTTTTATTAAAAGAAGTTTTATTCAAGCTCCTTGGAATTCACATTGATATGAGTACTGGAAAATTTATGTAGATGCTTTTTTGCAATGCTTATGTTTGCAAATTACAAGCATATGTTTTGGTTTGAAGAGACTTTATCAAATTTCTAACAAGAACGTTGTAAAAATTTTCTATTGTTCAAATTTTGAATCTGTAGATATGTATGTAGATATGGTGTAATTTTTTGGGGAAATTCAAGTACTGCTATTCGTGCTTTTATTTTACAAAATAGAGCCATATGATACAGGTAGAAATTAAAGTACCGTGAATTGCAGACAAACGTTCATTAAAGAAAAAACATTGACTTTACGTTGTCTATATACTTATATTAGGTACTAAAAGGACAATGTTAAAAAAAAGGCTTTTTTGGCCCCTCAAGACAAAAGCATGAAACTAGTATTTTTATACTAATTTTTGGGTGTTGAATACGAATTATTTATTTATTTTGCCCAAAAATGATGGGAACACCCTCTAACCAACTTCTATATGGGGGTGAAAAGGGATAAATGGTTTGTTTGTGCAATTTATTATTTGTATACTAGTTTGAATAATATATTTTATTTTTTATTGACACAATTTTAAACAGACGGCAAGAAAAAGAGTTGGTTAAATATCTCTTATATAGACCTAAAAAAGTCATTTCATTTGCGAGAATAACTTCAGTACAAAGTTGTCGAAAAAGCACCAAGTTACACCTTTCAATAAAAATCTAAGTGTTAATTAAACTTGATTAAAGTTGTTTTAATGAAAAACAAATTATATTATTCAAACTAGTACACAGATTTACGGTTAATACACAAAAAATACAGGGGTTGGTAAGACTAATTTCTTGCTTTTGTCTTGAGGGGCCAAAAATCCATTTTTTTACATTGTTTTTTGAGGAACTCGCTGAAAAACATAAATATACGCGTCAATATACATCAAACACGTATACACGACCTACAGTAAGTTATTAGTGTCATTAAATATCGCTTCTAGCGTTTTCCACGTTGTTATTCACGTGCTTAATTCGTACAATTTAAATTCATTTTACACACAAAAATAACATATGTCTATATAACATTTATTTTTGTTTGTAAACACAGCATATTTTCGAAATAGGAATAATTTGCAATTAAAATACTATTTGCACCAAAATGGAAATCCCATCCACTTGATCCTTCTTTTTTGGTATTAGTACATATGTATGTATGATTTTATTTGCATGGAGAAGATAAATAATATTAGACCAGTAATGATGATTATAAGTTGGTATGTATACATACTTTTTTGTTGTTACCGTCATCCTTAATACCTATAAAACTACAGTTTGATTTCCTTAATAGACTCTTATTAGTAGAGACGTGCAATTGTGACGATTTTTTAGAAGCGTCACAATAGGATGTGGCCTTGTTAATGGAGGGCAAAGGTAATAATAATTACATAATTGTGTAATATACAGGGTGTCCCAGATTTAAAGGAATATAGTGTAGTGGGAGGTAGAGCACACTTAGCTGAGTTCAAAACACTCCAAAACTTACCCTTTATTCCTAGCCGTTTCTGAGATACGGGGAGTTTTATGAATTTTAACTAAAACTTTTCCCCGCCATATTTTCGATATGGTATACCTCAGTATCGATAACATCACCCTGTATATAATTTTTTTGTAAATGTCAGTAAACTTTTAAAAAGTCAATGGGTCAGTATATAAAATAATGTCATAATGTTTGATAGCACGTTTATCGTTATTCCCCAATACATTTCCACATTAGTGACATTCGTGATTGACAAATTTTAAATTCTACAAATAACGTAGTCAACTAGCTAACGTCAATATTTTATCAATTTTATTAAAAATATCCTTCAGAAGACCTTACTATTTGTTTCTTTTTTGACATGCAGCGTTTCTAAGCCTTTTTGAATTTAAAACAATTTCACCAGTTAATCTTCCTTCAAAGATGTGAGGCCCTATTTGATGGTTTTTGTAAATTCCATACCACACATTAATGTGAAATCTGTGTTGGGAATTTTTCTGAACCACCGCATGTGGATTTCCGGTTGCCCAAACATGATTATTTCTAGTACTGTTAATTCCATAACGCGTGAATTGGGCTTCATCCGTAAATAGATTCCTCGATATTGTTCTTCTGTGCGCCAAAATTCACCTACAAAATGCTAAGCGGGGAACGTCGTCGCCATCTTCAAGTCGTTGAACTTTTTTAACATGAAATGGATACAGATTTTCTTTTTTTGATATTCGCCATATCCTTGTCTTAGGTATTGCTAACTCATTACTTATTCTTCTTACAGTTGTAAATGGATTATTTCGAACAACCTGTAATATTTCCTCTTCCTGTCGAAAACCTCTGGGAATATGTTCATGTTTTGCCATTGACGGAAATGTTCCTTACTAACTTTGAATACTTTTGAAAATGTTTTATGACTTGGTATACGGCGATTTGGAAAACGCCTTTGATACTCTCTTTTTGCAGCTCTGCCATTTCCGTCGCAAAATCCATACACAAAAATAATATTTGCATAATTTTCATTACTAAATTGGAACGGCATCTTCAAGTTTTTAGTGTTGTAACTTTAAAAACTTTAGCCTTTAGCACATTAAAAAACTTATGCTGATTACTAACAATAAGAGACGCTAATCTTTTAGTTTGTAGTAATAACAAATTAGACATATGCCTACTTGGGATTTTTAATGCAACAATGCGATATTAATTGGTAAAACATCTAGTTCAAAATTTAATGTAGGGTATGTTAAATTTGTCATTTTATTGCTACAAACAAATAATAATAATAATATCTTAATATTATTTTCTGGTTTATAATAATATAAGGTGTTTAACAACTGATTTTAATTGTGTTTGATAATAAAAACCTCATTATTAACATTTTTTCTCCTGAAAGAAATGGAGTTTAAGTTATTTTGAATGGAAATTTAAATTCAAAAAGGCTTAGAAACGCTGCATGTCAAAAAAAACAAATAGTAAGGTCTTCTGAATGATATTTTTAATAAAATTGATAAAATATTGACGTTAACTAGTTGACTACGTTATTTGTAGAATTTAAAATTTGGTCAATCAACATTGGAAAATTTATTGGAGAATAACCATAAACGTGCCATCAAATATTATGACATTATTTTATACACTGACCCATTGACTTTTTAAAAGTTTACTGACATTTACAAAAAAATTATATACAGGGTGGTGTTATCGGCACTGAGAGCAACATTAAAAAATCTGAGTTCGTTCCTGTAATTTTTCCAAAGTAAATTATGCTTTTTATTGGACTAAAAGAATATAATATTTGCACCAAATTTTATCCAAATATGTACAGCGGTTCCAAAAATATGGCGGGCTAAAAGTTTTAGTTAAAATTAATAAACCACCCCGTATCTCAGAAACGGCTAACAATAAAGGGTAAGTTTGGGGGTGTTTTGAACTCAGTTAAGTGTGCTCTACCTCCCACTACACTATGTCCCTTTAAATCTGGGATACCCTGTATAATACCCTCTAAAAGAATAGTGACACAACAGCAAGAAACAAAATATTATAGGAAACAGTCAAGGTTTTGTGTCAAGTATACTTTTACAGAGAGTTCAGTAAAGAATGGGCCATACTTCAGGAAATACCCTTAGACAAAAATAAAGTAATTTAAGTTAATTAATTTACCTTAGTACTTGTATAATTTTAACCTTAAGAAGTTATAAGTTTTTGGGTATTTGTTCTCAAATTTTGAAACAAAGTTTTTTCTGGTGGTAAACATGAATATCTGCTAATATTTTTTGCATTAAATACACAGGGCGTTCTCAGCGCCTGTACCACTATATTATTTCCTATTCTTCTAATACAAAATACATATATCACTACTTGTGTGACACCAGTAAAATACACTTGTGACGAAAAAAAATCATAAATTGAGATAATTGTAGGTTTAAAGGAGAATTGATGAAGCTCGAGATAGTACATTTATGAGACTGCAGTAAACAATCTTACATATTGTAGGAATAACCAGATATTATTGAAATACTGCGTGATTACGACATGTGCGTTTATCAAATCTGTCACATTGACGTATCGTTTCTTTGTTACATATACAACTTTGTGTTTAGGTAAGGTGTTAAAATGTGTCAATTACTTTGCAATATAACTTAATTTAACCACCAAAATTACTTTTAAATACCAAGTATGTACCGATCAATGTACTTGACACAACGAAGTGGTAGTAAATTTATGTGTTCAGTTACAGAGGGTGCTATTTGAGGGTGGATTCTTAACAACTGTTAAGAATCCACCCTCAAATAGAACCCTCTGTAACTGCACAACACGCATTTTGAAATGCGATCGGATGCAATTTTTCAATTCATTTGCATGTTTATTTGTTCACATCGTATCTTTTTAAATATCTTCCTTCTGGGATACCCTGTATATTAAGACTAGTTTATTCTGACGCTATTGTTAATACCAGAAATTGTGGCAAATGAAGTTGCAGCAGCAAATGGTATTAGGCACATCAATTCGACATTCCTTATTTGACATTGAACGTATCCTTATTCGACATTCGCAGTTAAAATAAATTTCTTATGAAAGATATGTCGAATATGCTTTTGAAACAAATGGCGGATATTTCGAAAATCAAATTTAAAATAGAGATTTTGTTTATGCTGTTGCTTTTGTTTAAATGCTTATTTTGGCATTTTGTTATTTTTAAATGCTGTCTATTTTTTAAGTGAACATATTTTTCTGTTTAGTTTTATGCCGTTTTCTTTTTTTAGTTATTATTATAACTACATTTTGAAATGACAACATATTATAATTTATGTATTATTTTCCATTAATTAACAAATACATTAATTTATCAACTATAATTCATTAACAGTTAATTAACAGATTGTTAAATATTACAAACAGTTAAGTAATTATACAGTATATCTCCAATGGTTCATTTTAGCGACATGCAACGAGTTTGCCTCTTTTAAAGCAAACTGAATTTCGAAATAACTAATAATTTCCAGAAAATCTCTGCCCGTAAAAACATCTGACGTGAACAATATAATGGCACTGGCGCTCAGAACGTCATGTACATTTAACGCAAAAAAACAAGCAGATATTCGTATTTATAAAAAAACTGTTTTTTCAAAATTTTAGTACAATTACCCAAAAACTAAATAAGTTATCGTAAAAAAAGGTACACAATTAATATATCCCAAACCCATAACTTCTTATGACTGTTTTATACACACCAATTTTTCTCACAATAAATTGTACAAATTGACCTTCAATTTATTGTAATACGTGTAAAACAGACGCCCAATTTATTGTACACAATAAAATGTACAATAAATTGTGGAATATAGAACTTGCTCTAATTTCTTGGCTAATTTTAGGTATATTTAGTAACGTTTTACATTTATCTCGTTATACCAACCTAATAATGAGTTAAGCGGTTTCTCTTAGGAACAAACCTATGATAACTTAGGTTTTAGTCATTGAGAGTTGGCAATGTTGAAATTGGCCAATATATTGATACAAATATTGCAAAGTGTAAACAGCTACTAAAATTGGACAATTTATTGAAAAATGAATTCTACAATTTATTGTGCAATACATTGATATGTGTAAAACAGTCTTTAGGGTACGAAATAGGTACATTTTTGTTGCAATAATTTATGCTATATTTAGTTGTAAGAAGAAGAAGGAATATTAAACGCAGACGGTATTGGCTATATACAATAATAAGTGGACAGTTACGAATAGGCCAATTTCATAGCTTGTATTTAGATTTTAGAAAATATCCCAACCCTGACGTATCACTTTTTTTGTTACGTACCTACTTCTAACTTGTGTGATTAAAAAGTGTGTAAAAATGTGTCAATTACGTTGCAACATAACCATTTAAAATGTTAAATATGTTATATCAAAGTACTTGAAATGATGTGGGGAGTAAACTTTGTTTTTTAGTTACGAAATGAGCTATTTGAAAATAAAGTATCTGGGGGTGGTTTCTGTTGTAGGATGAAATACAAATTTTGAACTATAATATGACTATAATACGTTTTTCGTGCCATGAGCTCATGTTTTTAGTTCTTGTTAGTATATTTGCAAATTACGAAGATATCGTCTGTGAACGTCATTCTGAGACACTCGGTATAAGTAAGGAGAACAACAACCACGTTCAAAAAGTCTGCTATATTTCCTGGGTACTTTCAATTTTCAGGTTTTGTGAAAGAGTATAGTCACGAATTTCATTTTGTCCGCTTTATATAATACAAAAGCATTTAGTATGTCTATTTATACGGAGTTTAGCCATATTGATACTAAACTTCCGACTGATGTAAGCCATAGCTAATCAATATAATATGTATCTATTGTTTGATCAGCTGTAGTTAATTCAGTGACCATGCTTTTATGGTTCAAAGAGTTGGTGTTTTTAATATCATAAAGTACGAACAACGAATCTCTCATAATTACAATTGGTAAGATATCAATTGAAGCTGCTTGCTGCCGTTAGAACTTTAATAATAGCAATAGATTAACCGGTAAATATGGAATACAATGGATTTAGTTAAAATGAATAGATACACATGTATGCACATTCGTGGAGTGTCAAAGTGCATTAAGAATCTATTTAACGTATTGACAATAATAGCAGTATTGCTAAAATATTCAAGAACGGAAAATGAAGTCGGCATTAATCGACAGAGATTTGTTTTTTCTATGCAGTCACTTTCATTCGATTAACTATTCATATTTTTGACGAATATTATGCTGAATTAAGTAGCGTCTTATTGTTTCACCCAATTTTCGTCATAAACGTGAATACATTTTAATACAATGCATTATCGTTGGGTTTATTTTGGCTATATGCTGTTTTCTCTTTGTTTCTTTAAAAACTCCGTCGAATGTAATTTAATAACAAATAATCTGCATTTATCAATGAAATAAAAATTAAAATTACATGGAAAAATATCGTTGTCAATCCGGACTCCGTAGAGAGTGACGCCAAAACGTTATACAGAGTCACCCTTCGTTGCTGTATTTGTAAGCAAATTTTTTGAAAATCTCAAAATTTCAGTTTGTATATTATTGATGTACTTTGATTTTCGATTTTTTTTTAATTTTCATTTTAGAAGAGGAAGACGAAGACGAAAATCCAAAAAAAATGCTCATTTTTATTACTCGAATATCGCTTGGGTTATGTAGATATTTCTTTTTGTAGGATCGTTGTGTCGAAATTTGAAGATAGGTAGATAGAAATAGCTACCAGATAGCATCTGGTAGCGAATTTGGAAAATAATGTCAAATAATTAAAAATAAAACCAAGTTATTCCCACCTTATTACATATACCTCATACCAATAATTACATGCATAAGTTTCATAGGTAAATAATTTCCATTTTCCTTAATTTTAAGTACTGTAGCCATTAAACTGTTTCCTAAAATGTTCCTGTATTTTTTTTCATCTTCAGCACATTTTATTAGATAACTGTTTGAACATTATGTATGAATGTTCACTCATTAACAAATATATGTACATTCAATGTATGTACATTCAAATGTATGTACAAATGTATGTACATTCGTTAGTAGGTAATTCACATTACTATACAGTATGTGTAAAGCCGACATAGGCGGGTTGTGAAAAAGGACAAATTCTACACTTCTCGTTCTAACGACTAGCGTAGCGTGGGTCGAGAGCTGCTCTTATTCCGTCACTACCTTCGATGCTTATGCAGTTGCTTCTAATCTGTCGTCTCAGTTCTGTTTGTCCTTTTTCATAACTGGCCGATGTCGGCTTTACACATACGAAGTCTAGCATTAACCGCGTACAGATATCATCGTAGAGCCTGCCTCGGGATTCTAAGTTAGTATCGTATCCAGTTCGATACGATAGAAGTTTTCGATACGATAGAAGTTTACTCGATACGATACTATCGAGTACTTGTACTATCGAGTACGATACTATCGTATCGAGTAAAATTCAAAGTCGAGTTTGGAATTCAAAGTTGCTATCGAATTTTCGCTCGGATATCGTCGAAAAATTACGATTGAACTATTATATAAATTTCAAGAAAGGTAAATGTGGATTTTATAACTAATAACAACAATTTTCCTTTCTGTGACTATTTCTATACCGATTGGGTAGAGAGAAACGTAAATCTAATAAGCGTCTCGCTAACCATAATGTGTTATAAAAAACACATTATATAAGTATATTTCTATTTTTAGATTTCGAGATGGCATTCAAAGTAGATGCCCATTACTAGAAGCGGTGGAACAAAATTTTATAATCGCTAAAATCGCTAAACAACACAAAAAACTCAGTGCTCTTGGATGTGGAGCTAATATGACTGAAAAATGGTAAAAAATAAATAAGACTAACATTTAACTGTTTAACCTTTTTATATATTAATTTTCAGACGTGGACTGATTTTAAATAAAATTTAAAAAAAGAAAATTCCACGTACCCGAAGAAGCTTGCCTCAAACTGGTGGAAACTTGAAAGTTGGTATCGTATCCAGTTCGATACGATAGAAGTTTTACTTGATACGATACTAGTTTGGAATTCAAAGTTGCTATCGAATTTTCGCTCGAAATTTCGAAAAGAACCCGAAGAAGCTTGCCTCAAACTGGTGGAAAGTCACTTCAAGGAGAATTATCCGAGCTGGAATTGAAGTCACTCGAAATTTTAGGAGAAAATTTTGTAGGAATAGGTGAGCCTGAATTGAGCATCCCTACCCCTACCTTTTTCCCTTTTGAAACCCATGCTTCCTTTGATGCTTTGATGTACCCCCCAATGACATTATATCTTACTTGGCGACAATATATCTATTAATTTCCTAACTGCTCTCTTACTTAATCGATATAATTCTACAAAACGTCTATTATGCACATTAAACCGTCAGTTTTACACCTTAGTTATTGTGGAGCAAGTATCAATCTGCGAATATGGCGATTTTGTTGAATAATTCCCAGCATTTGAAAATATGTTTAGGTTAGAGCAGTGTACGAAAATAATTAGCTATAGTTACATGAATTATCATACGAGATGATTTACAAATAATCAAATTCCTACCTTAACTTAAACTTTACACAAATGCAAAGGAATGAAAAGTATATACAAACAAACACAAAATCGTTTTGAAAATTAAAATATCTACGCTTGAAGCAGCCCTAAAGTATTGCAGAACGATAAAGGTTAGATGATTAGAAAGAAATAGATATATCGTTTTGCTAAAACGACAGCTAGCTTGGTATCGAGATTTTGGTATCGAATGAATGTCAAAAATACGATACGATACCAAGTTAGGATTCCAAATATAGGTATCGTATCGAATCAAACGATACGATAACAAGTTAGAATACCGCCTCTGATTAACTTTTGTGAGAGAATACTGATGAGTTCAAATTTCGCCTGTTCAACCCACGCCCAAAGGACTTGCGACATATGTGTTCAAGTTTATCGGCGCGGCGCCATTAAAATATCAAATACTTCCCAAATGAGGGCAGATTTTTATTCGAATGAGAGGCTCTCATTCAAAAAACTGAACAAGAATTAACGTACCCGTTGACAAGTTGCATTCTTCTTACTGGTTGCAATGTTTAATGGTGTGGAATAAAAGGGGGAGGGGGGGGGAGGGGGGGGAATATTGGGGGCGGAGGGGGGGGTCCCGGGGGAAATTTTTTTTAGAAAAAAAAAAAAAAAGCAAAGGATTCCCAAATGTGGGTATCGTATCGAATCAAACGTAGATACAGTGATACCGCCTCTGTACGGGCGATGGTTCTTGTCCCCCGGGGGAGTTTGTGTTTTTTTTTTTCGGCGGGGGCGGCCAAAGGGGGGATTTGTGATATATCGGTGGAGGCTCTGTTATGGTGTGGGGAGGAGTTTCGGTAACGGGGCGTACAGTCCATTCTTGAGCAACATGTACCATTTGCTCCTCATATTGGTCCTTCTCATGCAAAATTACGACCAACCTCACACTGCTCATGCAGTGCTAAAGTATCTTTTGTAAGTTGAAATTGCGACTATGGGCCTGGCCCGCTCGGCGTCCTGATCTCACTCCGATGGAGCATGTCTGAGACATGCTTGGAAAACAGTTAAGAGATCGGCCAAACATGCCTAACAATTCATTGCATTGCATCAGAACGGCATCCCAATGCTCATTTTAAACTTGAACTGTCAATCCAGGATGTTATCCGCAATAGAAGGGGAAATACTCGATTGCAACGTATTTGAAACTGAGAGGAAAACTTGGACATTTCTATAACATAAAACTATAATATTCGAAATTATTCTAGTGGTGTTTTAATTTCTTGGAGCAGTGTTCTTTAGAAGACACAAGAATTTTAGTCTTAACTTTATCTTATGTCTTGTACACTTTTTAATGTGAATAGCTAAAGCTGGACTGGATTTTATTTAGCTAATGTAAATAGCTAAAGTTCATACAACATCCCACCAACAAATAATGAATTTGGTGGCGGCATAATAAACTGTTTTATTTAGTATAATAAAATCTGTTGTTTTAAGAAAACATAACTTACCCCATTAGTTCAAATGGGGTAAGACTTTGTCACACCACTTCCAGAAGACTTGGGTCACACCACTGCTGTAATTACGTTATAGGAAGACCGCAACGTCCTCCCAATCCCATGGGGCTATTTTTCTCTGGTGATATTAAATTGCACAAAAAAACATTTTTGGTTATGGTTTTGGTTATTATTATTATTTTATTATTTATTCTGATATGTACAATAAAATATGGGCTAGCTAAAATTTGCCGCCTTTTCCTTTTGTGTTTGAAGACTCTTCCGCGTTATGCAACCCAACAGACACTTATAATAGATTCTGGTTGTATATCTCGAATTATTGATTAAATACGTTGTTAGAAAATTTTTCAGTTTTTTCTTTGATATTGTCTTATTTTTACATTAGTTATCTTTTTATGGTGAAGTAATTTTTATTTAAGTGCTTACAGTTGGTAGTTTAAGGGATTTTATTAATATAAATATGCCCAAATCAAATGAGCCCATCTGTAGTTTCATAAACGAAATAACATTGAACGTTTTATAATACTAATAGAATTCATACTCTCCGCTAGTTGTCCAAGTTGGCAGAATTCTGCTTACAACATAGTCATTCAACTCCTACATTAACACATTTATTATGATAATAAATGATTAATTATATAATAAATGACCTTAAACAAGAGAGTATCTATATGAGTAAACCTCATGGTAAGGTATGCATTCTCCACGATAGATCTCCACGGCAATTTTATAAAGGATATTATTTGCCAAATTGTATCTATATTATGTACCTACATCAAACATATTAAAAATAACAAAACAAAATAAAAAAATATACTATATCTATATGTTGTACATCAAACCATATTAGATTAACCAGTAATAATTATCAAGAAAGTATAGTCTTCTCCACTTAAATAAAGCTGTTGACAGTAGATGGCACTTACAACGTCTCCCTTTTTAATATAAAAAGAGGTTTTCATGATTTTTTTCTCATTAGTGTTTTTATACATTTTATATATCCCCCTCCGAACTTTTTCTCACCGTATTTCCGAACTTGTACTTCCACACAACCGAACTTGTCGCTGTCGAATGAGCCAGAAAAACCCTTTGCGCATGCGCCAGGTTCGGTTATCCCGAGGTGAAGAGAGTTCGGAAATGTGGAATTTTGCGGAACAGAAAAGTTCGGATATGTGGATCTCGAGTGTCCATACTTTCGCAGTCAAAAAAAAACATTCTAAACTATTCAAAAGAAATTATTAGAGCTTGCAGTATCTAAATGTAGTAAAATTTTGTAGAGCTCTCTACATTGCAACATTATATACTTATTTATGATAAACACTGATTGATTTTTCTCTCCCACGCTCTCATCGTTCGCATCGCTCGCATCGCGCAGCTGCAGCTGTTGAATTATTACTGTTATATCCCCCGGCATCCCCAAACCCAAACTGCTTTCAATATGAGACGGTTTACGTCAGAACAACTAAGTTATCCTGCTCAAAACTTGAAATCCGTTTTTCTCGAAAATGCATTTTTCAAAAGATACCAATAAGGTGAGCATGATTTTCAAAAACTACTGAATCATTTGTTTTCAGATTTTGCACACCTAGCTGTGATTACAGTAGTCGGTCATTGAACGAAGGATTTTCCATTTTCATTTAAAACTTTTTTTATCATAAAGAATACAAAACTGTGTAGTTACAAGAAATGCACATTTTGGTAAAAGTGCTCTATTATTTTTTGTTTGAATCAAAATTTTTCACAAACCCTTCGTTCAAGGACTGCATTTTGTCTTATTTTTACTAAGAAGATAATATTTTATTTATTTATTTTTTTATTTGAGATGAACTGTTTCATTGTTATAGTGCTCTCCGTAAGCTACCTGCGAAAAAAGACGTTTCGCGATTTCAGCTGTAAAAGTTGAAGATTGGAATAAAATTGATTTTAATTAAAAAAAAAAACAGTGCAATTAGCCTTTATTTTTATGACCCAACTGAGGATTAACACCTTCAACATTTTGATATGATGACACTTGTGACGCTCTCTGTGAATTTTTCAAAATCAGTTTACTTTAATTAATGATTTTGCCTAGACTAGTTTCACCTAAATCTTGTTCGAATTCACTAATTCAACTTGTTCGAAAGTTACATGGAGGGGGTGAGGGTTACTTTATAGACTTATTATATATTATAGAGACATCCGAAAAAAAACGTCATCAATGTTGGCCGAGAAAAAAAAAACATATTTCTATTCTTAATCGAATTTATAACCTTATTTATTTGTCAAGACTGTCACAAAACAAAAAACTTAAATAATGCCAAACCTTAGAGCGCGTCGTACCCTACGTTTTTGTTTATTATCGACCCGGTATAATGTGTAAATTTCAACCCTCAAATAAAATGCTTGAAGACCAGAGAAAATCTACGTGAAATAAAGATTCCAAATCCGCAAAAATCATCAAGAACCGTCAATCCAATGTCAAGTTATAGCATTTTAAAAATTTTGCTACACAAATTTTATGTTGAGTAGTGTGTACAAAGCCTAAGGGCCTTAATCCAATGTCAAGTTATAATTTTAAAAATTTTTAAATTTTATGTTGGTACAAAGCCTAAGGGTCTTAATCCAAAAACTGACAAAAACGTCTAGAGATATTGATGTTACCTTAGTAACTTGAACCATATTGCAACGACCAAAAAAAATTGTTTGCGGAAATTTCACTCATACAAACTTTTTGATTTTTTTTGCGTGACTTCATTGATCAGTATATAATAAACATATGGTCCTACGATAAATATACGTCATGCAGCTTAATCCGAAAAAAAACTAGCTCTTAAAATTTGCAAGCCGCGTTCAAAAATTTGCATTCCTGTTAAAAATATTGAACTTTAAATTTTGCCTAAAATTTTGTGTAAGTTCGAGTGGCCAGCAGTTTATAAGAAGAATATACATATACCTATGTATGTATATTTAACTTTTATTACATATGAACCGAGGCAGATGCTAATAAGTCACACATTTATTATAAATTGACGAAATCGATAAAAATGCACATTATTAATATTAACTATTAAGCAAACTCAAATCGCGAGGATTTTGTGAAACTTGCCAGCAAACGGCTTTGTCGAAGTCCGAGCTAAGACCTCAGTGCTGAACTACAACAGACCGAGGATTTATTGTTTAATGGGTTGCCTATCTCCAGACTTCGCAAACGAATAAATTAATGTTGACGAGCCAGGGTCAAAAATGTTTGCGCCTTGCCAAATTTATATTTTCTTGATTAATAATTGGTAATAAATAACTTGTTGAAAAACAAATATATCTTCTCCAAGTAATTAATAACTAATTTTCTCCCAATATCGCGATATAATGAATTTGAGTGATATTTTATATCACACCTACATACGAGTATATCATCAAGTATACAAGTAAGTAAGGTATTTTTGAACTTTTTTAAAAATAAAACAACAGTTGGTCATTGATTTTTGTTTTTGGTAATTATATCTAATTTTCTATAAGCTGTGAATGCTACGAGAAATGTAAGCTAACAAAATGGCTTTCGGGATTAGTTAATAGACTAGTAGATTAGTAATTAGGGATCAATTAATAGACTTGCTAAAAAAATATACGAGGTGTCTAAATTAAGTAATGAGATTGATTTTCTAAGTTTTTCTATTCGAATAGAATTACAATTGTCTTTTGAAAATAACTTTCTTGGGAAGCCACACAGCGCTGGAGCGTTCTCCTCCTTAGGTGTTGGAACTCATATACTGGAATAGCCTTCAGCTGATCGGTTACAGTCATTTGAATGTTTTCTATGGTCTCAAAATGACGTCCCTTGAGGTAATTTTTCAATCTAGGGAAGAGAAAAAGGTCACAAAAACTCTAGTCAGGCAAATAAGGAGGCTAAGGAGTCACGGGAATGTCTTTACTGGCTAAAAACTCGTTTACTGAAATGGCTGTTGTGATGCACCATCTAGTTGTTCTTGATATTTGGTCTCATACGCACGACCCATTTTCGAGTTTTTCAAGAACCTTTCTGTAAAAGTCTTGATATACTGTTTGGCCTGGAGGTACAAACTCTTTGTGAACAATTCCCTGGCTCTCAAAGCGCATATCAGCATGAATTTGATCTTCGACTTGCTCCGTCTTGCTTTTTTGGGTCTTCCATATTTAGCGCTTGGTTTCCGGGTCGTGCTCAAACACCCAAATTTCATCACCAGTGACACATGTTCCATAAAATGGGGATCATTTTCAATCGATTCCAAAAAGTCAAGACATATTTCTCTCCTGATGTCCTTTTGTTTTTGTGAAAGGTTTTTTTTGAACTATTTTTGCTCAGATTTTTCTTATCCCCAATTCGTTAGTCAAAATGATGAACAGAGATGTGATTCAAATTTAATTCTTCCCCGATCATTCTTGTCGTCAACCGACGATCTGAACGCACAAGATCCCGTATTCTATCGACATTTTCATCGGTTCTTGAAGATGAAGGCCTTCCGCTACGTGGTTCATCTTCAATCGACTATCTTCCTTCTGAGAACGCCTTAAACCACCGAAAATCCTGGGCTCTTGAAAAAACATTGTCTCCCTAACGTGTTGAAGTTTTGCAAAAGTATCCGTTACGCTGTATCCAAGTCTGAAGCAAAACCTGATAGCACACCGTTGCTCAAAATTAGATACAAGATTAATAAAGATAGATCAACCACTAGAAGAATCCGGTATACGAAAACAGTCACAAAGAACAAATAAATGACTAACGAGTTCAAACTTGTACCGAAGATGCTTTACATGTTAAGGCTCCTGTACACGTTTGACCAACTAGTTGGGACAATGAGTTGGTCCAAAAATAAGGACACTGTTTACATGTTGGCGTTGCTCATTCTGCATTGGCCATTTGACGAGGATGGATGTGGAAATTATCGCAGCCGCGGCAATTTACTTGTAGCACTGTCAATTTTCAATTACTATGGAATGGCGCAAAAGAAGTGATCCGAATTCATCGAAACAGAACAAGGTGAATTAAGAAAGTACATGATAAGTTGATTACATAATTAAGTAAGTAATTAGTAGACTGAATACCCAACAAGCTGCCAGTTTAATTATGTATATATATTTTCCGCTTTAACGGCAACCACGAACTGAAGAAGAGGCCAACATTTGAACGCTTTTGTCGGATTGCACCAAGATCTTTTGATGTGAGCACGAAAAACCGATAACATTCTGTTTTTTTTCTTGGCTTAAAGGGAGTTTGAACTTTCTAGAATATGAGGCAAATGTTTTATAGATGAAAAAAGTACAAGTACAAGTTAAACCTGCGTTAAGTACATACCTGCTCGGTAGGTACTGCATAATGTACTACCTATTGATTTATAACTTCTTTAATATACTCATATATGTCGTTAGGAAGTATGTACATATTGTACATACAGGGTGGGGCATTTAAGTTGACAAATGCGAATAACTTCGAAATGAATAGTTTGACAAAACAATTTTCAAAGAAAAGTGCCTCTGTTTTGAAAGCGGGATCTAAAATTTAGAATGTTGTTATATTTGATAGAGGTTTTCAAGGTCATTTGAAGGTCAACTTTGATATTGACCTACCTATGACAAAAACTTCTTGAAACAAACATTACTTATTTTTTAGCGTAGAATACAAATCTATACAAAAAATAGGGGTTCCTATTTAGAAAATCAAAGTTGACCTTCAAATGACCTTGAAATCCTCTACCAAATATAACAACATTCTAAGTGTTAGATCCCGCCTTCAAAACGGTGGCACTTTTGTTTGAAACATTTATTTGTCAATCAATTCATTTCGAAGTTATTCTCATGTCAGCTTCAATGTCCCACCCTGTATATTTAATTTTTTCAAAATTTTCAAGCAAAAGCACGTTAGTGTAGCGTCAGTATTCGAATCTCTAAAAACTCTAAACGCGTTTTGCTAGAAAAACGATTTTTCAAAAGGACACATACGTGTATGCGTAGGTATATTATTTATAAGGCGCTTAAAAAGTACGGTTTGTACTTTCATTATCATAGAATTTTATACGAGTCCCGCGTTGTAGCACAAATTTCCGAACTTGAGTTATTAGTTATGTCGCAAGGCCATATAGGTCACAGAGGTCCAGATCATAAAGGTCATATGTGTTATAAATACTACAAAGGTCACAAAAGACATGAAAGTTATACTTATCCAAATTTAGCACTTTTAAAAATGTAAATTAAATTTAATGGTTTTTAGATATTTAGCCAATATTGAAAAATTTAACGTGTATGTTACTATTATTAATAATCAAAGATACGTCCAAATGGAGAATGCAAATAATTAGTCATTATGTCGTCTAGAGTTATAATTTTGTAGAATTTAGTATCTTATAAATAGATACTGACAAAAATATGTTTTGCAATTGCCTGCATACGCTTTTTCAAGTTTGATGAAAGTGTGTATAATATATACTATAAAATTCAGTGACATAAATGTTACTCTACATAAAAACACTAGTGTCAACATACTTAATTGCTCCAATGATACCAGGTTACCATTTGTTAAAAGAATTGTTTTTTTGCAAACTAATTTTAATAAGAATATCTTAAACGATTTGGACTTTCACTTATTCTCTTTAAAAAAGACACCTGTCTCTTTTATGGCCTCGAAGAAAACTATATGTTTGGTTCACTAAACAAAAAAGGTCCTGGAACTAAAAAGAAAAATGAAACACAAAAACATAATTTACGTTTGCAAAATATAAATCTACACAAACTGACTTACCTACATCATTAAAACTTTGTACAGTTGTTTAAGTGTTTTTTTTTCTATTTACTGAATAAATACCGAATCGACACAAACATACAAGGTCCTTCACCATAAGTGGTTTATTAAATGGTTTGAAAGAACTATAAATAACGTGGAGCTAAAAATTTGTAATTTGTATCAAAGCGTTTTTGGGGATGTTCTAGTCGCCAAAAACAATGCAACTTATTTTTTCGAAATTCATATGTGAATTCTAATTATATTAATATTATGTATGTTCTACTCTATATAAATTCAACTCACCGGGATCCTAATATACATGGTATGTCAACAGAACTTTTCAGTGATGTTCGTTTCTTCTATGTAATTAATATATGTACATATATTTAAGGCAAACTGAAAAAACGTAATTTATTTTTGTGGTGAGATCTTAAAAAATATTGCGTTGACCTTATATATGTTTTACGGAACATAAACTACATTTTACTAAAACAGCTCTTCCTCGTATATAGATACTTATTACAAGATAATCATTTATTTTTGGTAATCGGAACAGTTTTTTGCTAATCACAACAGCGTCTAAGATTAGGCTAAATAAATCTCGAATTCCGAGAAAACGCGGAGAATTCCAGCGATTACATCAAAGAATGAATCTTATTTAAACCTCATGTGGACATCCTGCTCATTCCTCATCTGAGAGATTAACAAATAGGGGCCATAAAGTACCCTACAGAGACCTTTCTCACTCATCAGTTGGTGCAAAGGCTGTTTGTTCTACACGTTTTCTGTAATTTATTGGTTTCTTTAGCCTTCGAAAGTGGGAGCGACTGGGGTAGGTACGCATAATGAACTTACAGATTCCAAGAGAAGGAAACAATTATTTGTTTCTGATTGGAATAATAATATTAAGTGCCTTAGTGTGTTACAATAATAATATGTATTTATCGGTTAACGAAAAGTTGTTAAACAGTTTTTATAACTCACTAATATGATGACGTTGTTCATTTCCATGATCTTTTATACAAAATAAATTATATCTATTTTATTTGAAATCGATTTACAAGGTAAACTAAATGAAAATTATAGTTTAAAAGTAAAGTGTGTAGCACTTCTTCCAATAATTATTCGAAACTAGTTATTATGTCGTGAAAAAAGTAATTTCTTGGATTGTTTTCTAAAAAGAGAAGATGTTAACATAAGGGATTGTATTTTATTAGGAATGGTTTTATATATTTTAACAGAACAGTACGGACATCTGCCTGTTACTTTTTTACAAACGACCACACCACCTTAAGATATCTGATTCGATATCGTGTTGTTTAGTGTTAACTGCTCTTTCATATATTTTTAATGGTATAAAAATAGAGGTGAGGATACCATGTCTCACGCGGTAAAACGAAAGTTCACTGCCATTAAGGATCAGTTTCACAAAATTGTTTATCCAACGCTCCACCGTAATATGCGATGAACGCCGTCCCGACATTTTTACAAACTTATTTGACATTTCGTGCACACGAATATTACATCGACCAGTGCAGATGAACTAATACTAACGATAAGTGTGAATTAGGTTCACGTTCGCGACTCGACCTTTGACACGTGCTGCAACTTGGTTAGAGTGGGGCGCACAACGTGACAGATGGGTTGAATTTCGGAATTTGATTTCGTTATTTGACTGAACTACGATTGTACTATGTCCATATTATGGCACATATAACAGTATTGCAGTCGCACTGAGCCCCGTCCTGAAATATATTATTAACCTACAGGCTCTAATAATAATACATTTACATATGTCCAATGAAATCAATACGCATTTCTTGACTTAAACTTTACATTTGTCGGTTAATCTGTATTGCTATAATACGTATTGTAATTGACTCAGTTAAAAATACATATTTATATTATTTAGTTTTTAAAAGTATTGTTTAAAACTATACTTTTAGAAAATACAAAAATATTGGCAAATTATATTGTTACTAAACATTTCATCAATCTGCTCCTCTCACCCCCACATAGCCGTGATACTGTAGTGACAAAGAAGGCTAGTGTGTGCGGAATGACGGGGGTTAGCCAGACTTTACGGACACACTTCTTATGGTTAGCGTCTTTCAGCGAGAAATCTCGGTTCTCAGCTGAGCTACTTCCTCCGAACGACCGTTTACAAATAAACGCTACTAATAAGGCTTAATTGGCCGAGGGAGTTCCGAGAATTACCCAGGAAATTAATCCGTCTGACGTCTAGCCGCGCTTAACATTCATGTACGCATGAGGGTATCAGTTAACGTGATTTATTTATCTAATTGGTGATGGTCAACTGTCCGTGATTTGGCTAGAGGACCAGAATGTGACATCACTTATTTTTTTTATGGCGTGGATTCCATATTACATACAGTGCCGGAAAAAAGTATTCGCGGATAGAGCGAAGCGCAGAAAAACACCTGCATACTTTATTCAGAATAGACAAAGAACTGAATTATACAGGAAAATGTTAAGCTTTATTAATCGTAAGTTTAACATACAAGTATATGACAAAAATATACAAACACCAATTTTAAATTAAAACATAACAAAATTATTAATAGTGTTAAATAACATAGAGAAAAAAGTATTCGCGGATTTAAGAAATTTACATATTCGGAGGACATCAAATCGATATCTAATATTTAGTATGCAGACCTTTAGCTTGAATAACGGCTCATTAATCTTCTAGGCATTGAGCTCACAATCTTCTGAATGTATTTAGGTGATGTTTTGTGCCATTCTTGAGCAGCTTTCAGTCGTTGTCGATTTGTAATATTATGTTTCCTTACTCGTTTGTCTAAATCATCCCATAGATTTTCTATGGGATTTAAGTCTGGGGATTGAGGGGGTGTGTGTAGTAAGTAAGGTACAGTATAAATAAGCCATTGTCGCACACGGTAAGCCGTGTGCTTAGGATCAATGTCCTGCTGAAAATATAAATTGTTACCAATAATTAAGTTTTTTTGCACTCTGTTGTAAATTATTCTGTAAAATGTTGAGGTATACACGATGGTCCATGATTCCATCAATAAAAAACCAGATTTACAACTCCGGATGAAGCCATGCACCCCCAGAATAAAATCCCACCGCCACCGTGTTTGACCGTCTGTTGGAGATTTGGAACGGGGAGTTCAGTTTTCGGCTTTCGCCACACTTTTCTTCTGCCGTCGCAATGAAATACATTGTATTTAATATGAAATAGAAGAAAAGTGTGGCGAAAGCCGAAAACTGAACTCTCCGTTCCGAATCTCCAACAGACGGTCAAACACGGTGGCGGTGGGATTTTATTCTGGGGGTGCATGGCTTCATCCGGAGTTGGAAATCTGGTTTTTATTGATGGAATCATGGACCATCGTGTATACCTGAAATTTTTACAGAATAATTTACAACAGAGAGAAGATTTAAAAAACTTAATTATTGGTAACAATTTATATTTTCAGCAGGACATTGATCCTAAGCACACGGCTTACCGTGTGTTATACTGTACTTTACTTACTACACACACCCCTCAATCCCCAGACTTAAATCCTATAGAAAATCTATGAGATGATTTAGACAAACTAATAAGGAAACATAATATTACAAATCGACAACGACTGAAAGCTGCTCTGTTAGAAGAATGGCACAAAACATCACCTAAATACACTCAGAAGATTGTGAGCTCAATGCCTAGAAGATTAAGAGCCGTTATTCATTATATTTTTGTCATATTATGTGTTAAACTTAGGATTAATAAAGCTTAACATTTTCCTGTATAATTCAGTTCTTTGTCTATTCTGAATAAAGTATGCAGGTGTTTTTCTGCGCTTCGCTCTATCCGCGAATACTTTTTTCCGGCACTGTATGTAGATATTACGTGGGTACTATAAGAACATACGGGGTGCTTCATAATGAGTTTAATGCTCGTAGGCCATTAAACGTTGTGAGCAGAACTTTAAATGGAACAAAAGCACCATGTATTTTAATTGACGAATATAGAAAAGGGAACATGAAATAATGATCTTCTTTTTTCTCCAATTTTGTAGACAGAGTATACAATACTTCGGTGGAATTGGTAACTTCTAAACTATGTAAGAGATCGGTTAAATTAAAGAAAATTGCGATGTCACATGAAGGTGCTATGTGCATACGTGAAGCGTCTATTCCAGTGAGCCGCAACAGAATCGTACTCAGGTCAAGAAAATGAAATGTATAAATAAAATGTCTTATCAACAGCTTATGTCTCAGTCGGTCTCGGTTTTGGTCTCGCATGGATACCTGTACCGATAATGATACTGTATCATTAGGTATTTTTCTAAGTCTTTTTCTAAGCTTGTTAAACCACGACGCCTATCACTTAACAGTAGTTACACGATGGAAAAGTCCTTTCAACGTCTACTGCCACCAAAGTACAGTACGAGAAGTTCGTTATAAATGGACAATATTTTAGTAAAGTAGAAGATAACTGATGATATGTAGGTACCTTTTAGAAATGAACACATGTGTTCCAAACCGTTGTATACAGGATTTTTCGTAAACATATCTTGCAGTGCATTTTTTTTACTGAGAGTACAAACTTCAACGTATGTTTTAGTTATTTATTTTTGTTCAACATTATCGAATACCATAATCGGTTTTTACACATTGAGTAGGAAACCATTGCAAAATTTCGATAAAATTGACATTAAAATCACACCACAGAAATTGACATTCTTCCTCTAGGAATCATTGAAATTGTGTCAGCGGGAGAGTACCTACACATGGGAAGATGTAGGATACATAACCAAACTCTGTGATACGTGCCTATTGCCACGCCACAAGCAACCTGGCGCTTTTCCACTCCTGTGGCTGTTGTTGCAAAAATTCTGAAACAGGTATATTTTGTTATCTAGTATATTTATAAAAATACACATTTTGGCTGCGGTGGCAATTAACGACCACTATTATGTATTTATTTCTAAATGAAGTAGCATTTAATGATACCAGTCCTAAAGGTTTCTAAGCCAGCTTAAATTTTTATTAATTAATCAAGAAAGATAAATTGCATTATCATAGCAACAATGAGTATTCCAATGTGAAAACAAATACATTTGGTTCTTAAGAGTCGCCATAGTGGACACCGAGCTATTACCTATTATTTATTATTATCTATTATTACCTATTTTGATAAATTTGGATACACCTATTTAACCTGCAATTTTGTTAATACCAACACTTTTTTTAGACTATTGCCATTTCCCTTGTTTAAGGCGATTAACTGTATTTAATAAGAACTTAAAAATATGATTCTGCGTTATTGATTTATTAAAAACATGTATGCTGGCTTGCAATTATTTACGAGTCTGATCTCAACAGGGCCAGGGGTGCGACATTGGACCAATGTATACTTAGTTCAGTTGACTTATTTTGACCTCCAGATTCTCTGGTGTCATATATGCCATAGAAACACCATGTATATTGTTAATTATTGATTTGTTAAAATTCGAATATGATTTCTCTAACCGTAATAATATTAGTTAATTACGGGAAATAAAACGTTAAAAGCAGTAGGTGATAATTTCAATTTGAAAATAAAAACCAATTTAACGAATTTTAGTACCGTAGATATAGCAGAAATAAAATAAATCGTATATAATCTGCTCTCGACAGACCGTTAAATATCCAGCCAACCTTATTCTCGCATTTTCTGTAATTTTGTGTATGAATTAGAGAAAATTAGCAACGAATGTTAAATGTCAACATTTGAATTTCGAATGGAATTTATTTATTTATTAAATAAAGTACTGAGAACAGAAGAAATATATGTAGATATATATTAATATTTTTTGTACTAAAAAAAAAAAAAAAATATATTTAAATAAAAAATATTTGGTGGGTGGGGGGGTGGGGGGGGGGGGGGGGGGGGGGGGGGGGGGGGGAAAGGGGAAAAAAAAAAAAAAAAAAAAAAAAAAAAAAAAAAAAAGAGAAAAGAGGGGGGCCCCCCCCCCGGTGGGTTTTTGGGGGGGGGGAAAAAAAAAATAAAAAAAAAAATAAAAAAAAGTTTCCAAAGGGAAGGGAGGGGGGGGGGGGGAAAAAAAAAAAAAAAAAAGGGAGGGGGGGGGGGGGGGGGGGGGGGGGGGGGGGGGGGGGAAAAAAAAAAAAAAAAAAAAAAAAAAACCCCCCCCCCCCCCCGGGCGGGGGGCCCCCCCCAACACACCCCTATAGGGGGGGGGGGGGGGAGAAATAAAAAAAATAAGGGGGGGGGGGGGGGGGGGGGGGTGGGGGGGGGGGGGGAAAAAAAAAAAAAAAAGGACCCCCCCCCCCGGGCCCCCCCCGCGCCCGGGCCCCCCCCACCCAAACCCCCCAAAGGGGGGGGGGGGGAAAAATCCAAAAAAAAAAAAAAAAGGGGGGGGGGTTCCTATATTTTTTTGGTCGCTGGAATTTAGGGTGAGCTTAAAAAAAAATTTTGGTTGTAGCTTTGCGCTTTCACTCTCTGGTACCTGCTATCAAAGTGGATTTAATGGCATATTTATGGGAAATTAGACATGATGGGTATCTTGAGGTTTTGAGGTACTGCTCTTGGAATGGAGAGAGGGGACGTGGAAAATTCGGGGGGGTGGCCGGCAACAAAAATGAGCATAGAATATCTTCCACTTACACTCGCCTCCTTGGGTGGATATGACTGCCATAGTCATATCCACCCCTTCGCTATGCCACTTCTCCCTTTCCTCCTTCCCTCCAGCCCCAAGTTATCTTTATAGACAACTAGAAAGTTCTTGCATACTTAGATTTTTCCCTGACCAAGACTAAATTTAATAAAGAATAAACTTAAAACAAGTCTAACCAAGAATAAACATAAAACTTTCTTCACTCCTTCGAACCTTCTGTTACTGCACCCCACCCCCACCTCGACTCCCCATGGAATAGAAATGCAATTTCCCTAGACAGCTGGGAAGGATATGTATCTTTGAGTTTTTCGTGAGCTTACAACCAAGAATGAGCCTCAAATTTTGTTTACCCACTTCTGATACGGTGAGCTCCTCCCCCTCCCACCTCCACCTCTTCCCTCCTCCATCCTTCCTCAGGTATAGGCCACCTTTGCCTACAACTGCTCGGCGTTGTTGTTTCAAACAAACTCGAATTACTATGGCAACGGTTCAAGTCGATAGGCTCGGCTCGGCTTAACGTAAGTCGAAGGTTTCGTCTTAAGTCTGAACTTAAGTTTGGACTCGAGTCTGAATTTAAGTCGAAACGTCCATCTTAATGAAAAGTCCGTCAGAAGGCTACCCCCTATTCCAATTTTCCACGAAAACTGGAACCTCCCCTCTCCCTATTCCAAGAGCAGTAGAACTGGATACATACATTGAACCTGGAAATCGGCAACAGAACCCCCTAAAAACCTCAGGATACCCATCATGTCTAATTTTCCATAAATATGCCACTAAAACCACTTTGATAGCAGATATCAAAGAGTGAGAGCGCAAAGGTACGTGGTTAAAAAAATTTTAAGGTCGTATTCAATTATAGTGACCCGAAAAATGTAGGAATACTCACCCCATTCGATTTTGTATGAGAATTGCGATTTCATCCCCATACACCCCCTTATGGCGCTAGGGGGTGACGCCGGGGTCGAATATGTCTTCTTCGTTTTTAGTGGCCCAGAACACATAGGAATACACGCCACAAATAATCAGAACTATGAGTCATATTTAAAATTTTAAAAAAATATGTGAACGTCATCTTGTTCAAAGTACATAGTTTTCTTTTGATACTGAGATTGGAGATGGAAAATTGGATCGTCGCCACGACCAGAGGTGTCCAGTACTGATGCAGGTAATTGTAACAAGACCCAATAAGTAGAAGTGACTTTAATTTTCATTTGTGTCGTGACACCATTCTTAGAAAATTCTGCAGATTCGTCTATTGAAAACTGTAACTCTTCAGGTCAGTCAGTGTATCATATGGGCCAGCCTGTGCCAGTTACGTGCGACTGTTTTTAGATAGCGTAATCAACTAACAAAAAATCTAAATTGGAAATAAGTTGCTTGTTGAAATTATTAGAATTAACAATTTTTATATAAAATTTTATCCGAACAAATTAATTGTTTAAAGTTATTATACAAATATAATGAAATAATTCCTCATCGTTAGTATGAATTGTTTTTTAATGTTACTTTACTTATTTGATTTGTCTTATTACTAATAGTATAATTATAGTAGAACTGAATGCTATAAAAATACTTATATTTAGGAATAAACAGTATGTTTTGGTACAGCTGTACAAACATAAAAAGTTATATCTCTTTAATTAGAAAGATAAGCCCTTGTTTTCAAACAAAGTCCACCAGAATGACGTAATGTATACAAACATTGACATAAAAAATTGGCAATTTGAAAAGTGTCTCAACGTTTCTAATATCGTAATAGTTTTGAAATACCTAGTTTCATATCCGGGTTCTGTAAAACAATTTTTACTATTTGGAGCTTCTAGTTTTTCGAGATACTCTTTCTTTACTGCATTGATTGCTTACTTAGTAGTAAATAACGTATACTACTAGTAATGGAGATTGGCACTAAGATTTGCAGGTTGCGTAAAAATCGTGAAAAAATGCTATTTTTGCACGATCAGGTAAATTCAGTCTTCTTATCTTATTCTTGTTTCTTACTTATCTTATCTATTCTGTGATCTGTTAAAGTTGTGGCAATTTGAATTTGTATTTTATTACACATTTAGCTTCTGGGATTTTGTAATAGTTGTAACTTTAAGAAAAATTGATATTCATCAACAATTGTAAGAACAAACAGTTTTTATATTTACACAGTATTTATGAAAAAAAAAATCACAAACTTTTTGCATCCCGTTTCCAAGATTTTCTGGGGGTGAAGCGCATTATTAAAAAAAAATGTTTTGCAAGTTTGGTTTGAAGTTTGTTTGCTATTCCAGTCCTCATTTGGATCTAGTGATACTCCCCTAAAAATGTGCGGGGTCTCATGCTTCCTTAAGAGAATAGGAGAATTTCAAATTTCACCAGCCGCCACTAACTATTAATAATGTAGTTTTATTACTACACATGAGTAACTTACAGTATTCAATTCACTTAAGTGAATAAAATGGAGAAAGTCATCCAATGACGAAGCTGAAAGGAAAATGTATCCTCTGAAGACACTGAACAAAAATATCGACAAAACGTTAAAATCTGTTCATTAAAGTCGTTAAAGAATTTTCTTCATAATTTCAGAGTTTTATCAAATTTAAACGCTCTATTAGAACATTAATATCTACAGAAATATTTAAAAAAACAGTTCGATGTACGACAAATAAAAAACACTTAAAATGTGTAAATATACCACACCACTAACTATTTATTACAAAAATACGTCTTTTTCAATAAAAAAATTTAAATAACGCATCTAAATTTTGTTGTTTGATGCAAAGTTGACATACCGTCCAGCTTTTATGATATAAACTGGTTAAAATTATTTTTTTCAAAACGATATTTGTTTTAAAATATCGGCGAGAATTTAACAATGGCGACTCCTTTCAACTTTGTATGAATCATAATGGAATACAGTTATTCTTAATTACTTCATTTTCATTTTTTCTTCAAAAATACGTATTTTAATCGATATTTTGCAATAAATAGTTAGTGATAGGTATAATAAATCTAACGAAAGAAGGTGTTTTTTTCGCATTTCGTAGTTGTTGGATAATTTTGTAGATATTAAAAAGGAGAAAATATACATATTCTAATAAAGCGTTCAGATTTGGTATTCTTATGTAAAATATGGAAAGAGACAACTTTTTCTTAGTAAAAAATTTTAAAATCGCAATAGGCTCATTTTGAGTGATTATTTTGGAAAAATATCAAAATTGACAGGTGCAGAAAATCATGTGACCAAGTTGACCTCAAAATTAATTTAAAAAAAAGCCGTTAATCAAAAATATGAAACGCATTTTTTTGAAGGACACTGTCTTCGTTAATAGGAAAAATACTTTGTACCTGGTTTTACACCACTTGCCCGTACTTATAATTTTTATAAACTGAAACCTTATTAACATACGCAAAAAATTAGTCGCTTGAAGGGAAGGGCCACCCTTTCTCTTCACCCTTTTCCGTCTTCTATTGCACTTGCTATTTTCAACAGTTAGATATCTACACCGCGTTATAAAAAAATACTCTAACCTGCCCCACCTTACCGAAAAACACAAAAGTACTCGTTAAGACCTACCGACATAAGCATAGATAAGTCCCCTATATTTTTTGTGCTTGAAGTCAAATACTGGGAAGGTTACCTGTGATCTCGCGATTTCCTAATCCCCGAATATGATAATTAGAGCTACAAAAACAACGAGAAAGGCCTAGACGCAGGTTAGGGGAATATGCATATAAGCGAGAAAGGCAAAGCAGGTAGCGGTAACCTTTGCCGATTATCGCCTCTGCTAGCGGTAAACAGGTAGATAAAATGTGTGATTTGCAAGGCTGTGAGAACGAATCTTTGCGCCATTGGTTCAATGAAACATTAATTAGATGACGTTCTTGAGGAAAAAAAACAAATGGTAATTCAAAGCCTGGATACAGTTGTACATAATACGAATATTTCCATAAATAAAGTTTCCGTAAGTAAAGAAAGTGGGGAATAAACTGAATATCTCGAAAAATACACGATTTAATTTTAAATCCTCGAACAGGTTAATTTTCTTTTTCTTTACTTTGTTTCACACTTGACAAAGATGGGCCATCTTTGTCAAGTCAACCGACAAAGACGGAGCGAAGTGATTATCAATATGTTTTAAATAGCAACCCTACATTTTCAGGCGGAATCATAAAGTATAATTTTATGAGTATGGCAGTATACAGTGCTAGTCAAAAGTCCCCTGCGCCCCTCGACTATTTTGAATGATTATACTTAGACTAATGAAATTCGAAGAGTGAAAATAAACGGATGTAAGCTACAGGTACTAATGTAACAGGTGACGTAATCGTCATAGATGAAGTCACAGGGCCACTGTGACCAATAACTTTAAATGTTACCCTACGGCAAGTGACATCATTTAAAAGTCCTATTCAGTCATACTAATCTTGTTTGAGTTTAGGGTAGTTTTGATGGATTAAATAAATTAAAAATAAAATTTTAGTTTAGCATTTTATTAATAAAGATTCAAGAACCAGCTCTTTTAATAAGTGTTATAAGCCACATCTACTTCCTGACAGTAAAACATTATATTGCTAAAGTTTTGTCGTACTCGTTCAAATGTGTTAGCAGAAATTGCCCTACATTCTTCAACAATTCGTTGTTTTAAAACGTCAATACAGTCAGATTCTGTAGGGTAGATCTTAGATTTAAGACACCCTGCACCATAATAGTGTCCAGGATCATGATATATGAGTCGTTAATTCTTGAAATTCTTGCTTTGAAATAACGTTCCAACAAGATTTTGTTGGAAGATCTGAACTGTCCTCCAGAATTTCAAGAATTAACGACTCAATTGCGTTAGTATTCGAAAGTTAGTATTCGAAAATACGGGCTCAACTATGTGGTTGCCCAGAATACCTGCCCAGACATTTACTTTTGCTGGAAACTGTATATGTTTTTCACGAAACATGTGAGGATTTGTGTCACTCCAATATCTCATATTTTAAGTGTTCACATTTTTATTGAGGTAGAAAGTACTTTCGTTACTAAAAAAATTGTTTCTACATAATTTGGCTGTTGGCCAATGTTAGTGGACATATTTTCACAGAATTACACTCTTCGGTCGAGGTCATCTGAAAGTTGCTGCACTATTTTTCATTTGTATGGGTGAAATTTGTTTTTTTTTTCAACACCCTGTGTAGTATACTTTGCAGATGCAACTTTGGCTGTGGAAGAAGTAGCGTTTACTAACGTTTCTTGCAACTATATCAATTTTTTGTCATATTTTTGGTAGACCAGATCGTTTGGCATCATTAACCCTACCTGTTGTTTCAAACTTGATTAAGCTACCTCAAATAAGTCCTCGATATAGTACGATCGGGGTACTTTTCACTAAAAAATGCGTTCCGCTGCATGCAAATTGTAATTTGCACTTTCACCGAGTATTAAAATAGCTGCTACTTTGTCAGCTGGACCACGTACCATTTTGTTTATTTAGACACTTAATCGTCTCATTATACAATAGTTAAACTAAAATTCAATGTATAAACACGTGTAAAAACGTAGCAAAGTAAACGAAGTTGGAGATTCTCTCCATACACTGTCACACATTGATCGTCTTTCATACACATGATAGCGTATTCAGATCTTCATTTCATTTAAATTTTCTGGTCTTTACATTACATGTATATTAGGGTGATTCAAAAAAAAAAAATTTTTTTTTTGCAAACAGGCTTAAAAGTTCCGTTTTGTTGTAAAAATACGCCAGTTAAAATTTGAGCTCTTAATATTAATATTAAGATAGTCCGCATCGCACTTTTCTATTTTCCATAAGAATAACATGGGAACATTTTTTTTGGCACCTTCTGATTTTTATTGCTAGCTAATAGTGTATTATATGGAAACATTTTTAACACATTATTGTCGAGAATTGAACGCTCTATAAAACAGGTCTCTTATGATTTTTCGCTATTTACTATTTATTATTTAAAATTTACATAAAATTTTGGCTATATCGTTTCGATAAAACCATTAATTTTGTTGTAATACACTAAAAACGGTCAAATTTTCGGTGAATTCAACTTTGGCCTCGAATAACTTTTGAACCAGTAGACTTAGCGAAAGATCATAAGAGACTTTTTTTATAGAGCGTTCAATTCTCGACTCGACTCGAAATATGTTAAAAAAAATTCCATATAATACACTATTAGCTAGCAATAAAAATCAGGTGCAAAAAAAATTCCCATGTTATTCTTATGGAAAATAGAAAAGGGGGGGACAAATAAATAAAAAAAAAAAAAAGACAAAATAATAAACGGGGTGTAAAAAAAAAAAAAAGGGGGGATTAAGACGGCGGGGAAAAAAAAAAAAAAAAAAAAAATTTTTTAAACACACTAATGTATATCCTCCCACAAAAAAGTCTAATTACGTGAGATCTGGTGACCGATGAGGCCATTGAATGAACTTTTTTGAAAGCTGATGTGTGGTATCTTTTATTTTGGTTTTAAGGTATATGGTAAATAGGTACATCTGCGTAAATTTGAAAGGAGTTTGCAGTGTCTACCTAATACTTACTTCCAAACTTAAAACAATGAATAATTGTAGTATTGAGATATGCTTGAGAACGTCTGAGTATGGAATATTTCCAACCATTACTAGAGGTACTTTACAAATTACTTGAGATTAGATTCAAAAGCAAGATAGTTCTCTTGTTCTAGTCTCAAAATAGGTATGCTAATTTTAATGGCAATTTTTTACCCTCACCATCAAGATTGTAATTATTGTTTTTTTTATTGCATTGTAACGTATTACTATTTCAAACTGCTAATTGACGATTTTACATAGGGAGAATGGCAAAATATACTCTTGTAGTGCTGATGAATAAGACAAACTGCTGTATTATAGCAATATATAAACAATAATAATAAGTAATAAGTATAGTAGAAGTAGCAGTGATGTACTGTGATAGGCTAACCATCACCCACCGAATACAACGGACAAGGAACAATGAAGAGTGAACGGGATATCACAAAATACAAAAACATATCAATCGAGCAGAAGCGCCTATGAAAACTGGAGAAGGTGAAGATATTACGCCCTAGTAATATCAGAAGAGGGAGTGATGACCTGATTCACCAAGAACATCGCGGCATTGAGACTGTCTTATAAAAATCTGTCATTACAAATGGACAGAGGGAAATATTATTACAAACTTCGTCATACTATACGAAAGGTTTTGAGACAGGATGAATTTTCTCCCCTCGCCTGAGCCTAATTTCTGCTGGTGACGAGGATGAGTAACCAACTCATCACTGTCAGCAGCAGGAGTGGGTGAATGTTTCCCAGCGTTTGCGCTGAGAAGTGTAACTATAATAATAGTAATAATAAAAATCTAAAAACAAACAAAAACATTTAAACAGATGATTTCATAAGGTTCATGGAACACTAAAATTAAAATTCTATACATATTTCAATTTTAACAAAAAAAAATGTAATTATGTTTCTTTAGAAAAAAAAATTATTTCGCTGTCACTGGTGTAAAATTCTTTGGTTATTGTCAGTTTTATATTATGTCGGTATGAAAGATTCAGCTTACTGTCAAGAATATTACACGTATAAATAATGTACTGGAAACTCAAAATGAAGAATTAAACAACTTTGAATAACCTTGTCCTTTATTAGTCGCTTATTTTAAATATAACATTCCGTATTTTATACGTTTCACTTACTTTTTTTTTCTAAATAACTAGCATTTCGTTGCCTATAATGTAAGGTTTTCGAATTATCTCAGATTATTTATCTAGACGTTCGAGAATCTAATGAAATCAAAGGAAAAATAACTTTAGCCTATATTACCTAAATTTATATTTTGTACAATATAATATCCCTTATTCTTTTCATCCTCTTTCCTATATATGCGGGCATTCCTTGTCCTACCTAAAATGTACAATTACCGTACGGAAGAATTTATTTATACCGACATATGTATATAGTTCTTATAGAAAAAAATCATAATTTTGTTGTTATAACACATGCATTTTGTAGTCAGTACTGTTTTCTAGCAGTTTTGTAGGCATACTGTACCCGATGAAGATTTGTTTTAACTAAACATTTTCAAGTTTGCAACATATGAATTTGCAATATATGAATAATTATTATTATTATTATTATTATTATGAGAGTACATGTTCACTTTTGTAATTTTTTCTAATACACAATTTCAATCCTCAAATTCAAAATTAGATTTATTTAACATAGTGGTGATAATTCAATTTGGTATACATTGCCAGTAAAAAGAATATTTTTTTTCTGCATGCAGAGTATGTGTACCTTTGGACCTGCAAAAAATACTATCTGAATTGCCATTGCCTGAATTAATCTTCCCATTTAGTGACTTCCAGACGGTAAAAAAAGACGTTCTCTGATTAGGTACCTGTTGCTTGTGTGTTCTACGCATTTCCATCCTACCCGTTTGGTTATTATAACCGTTCTCCTTTTGTGCGGCACTATATTGCGCTTATAATTAACTTTATTGTTGCCTTAACCCGGCCGTAGCTTTTTTTGGAGGCGATTTAGTAATTATACGTTACAAAAAACCTATTAACAGGTATTGTACCGCGTTTTTACTAGGAGCTGGATCGAGTTTTTATAATATGAATGGCAACGTGTCGGAAAGGCAAAAAGTATAGGGTCAACAGGGGTAAAAGTGAAACATCAAAAAAAAACCTCAAAAGTTTCTGAAACTGTTTCATTTTTTACCACATTTGATCCTACATAAAGTGAATAGTTTATTTCATGATTAATGACATTTATTTATAATAAATGAGATAATTTTTGCTGTGTATGCATTCTTTCAAAGTACCTAAGCAAATAAACGAGTGTTTCACATTTTCCTATAAATGTTTCACATGTTCCCATGTGCAGGTCAGCGATGAAATAGAATTTTTAATTTTTTGCAAAATAAATAATCGATTATTTTACAATTTTTGAAGTACTGAACAAGATATGAACAGTAGATGTAAAGTTGCACCCATCTAGTAGCATAAGTAGTAAGATAAGTCTTATTTATTACACGTTTTTGATCTGTTTCATTTTTACCCCGTTTGACCCTACATAAAGTGAATGGTTTACTTCATGATTAATGACATTTATTTAAGTGACAATTTTTGTTATGTATGCAGTAGTAAAATTATGGTTGATAGTGAATCGTGCAGTATATCATTATGACTGGAAATTAGAAGTAACAACTATTAGAAAATTAGAAAAAAAAGTAGGTAGTAGGATTGATGTTGTTTTTTTTGAAACTAAAATAATGTTTAATGAAAAAAATAAATAAGCAAATAAGTGTAAGTTCTTTGAGGACATAGTGAAATAACCACGGTTCACCCAAATAATTATTTTTTCTATAAGCGATTTCCTCCTTAACTGATGAAAATGTGCAATCAATTGTCACCGAAATAAAGAAATAAAAAGCACAAGAGCCTGATAATGGTTCACACTCAAAACAACTATTCAAAACTGCTAGGTATGAGAAATTGATTTACTGTATTTTCACATAATAATTGAACATCCAGAGTGAATCATAGTGATTATATCATCGGTAATTTTTTTAAATGAATTACGCACAACCCTGTTTCTTGTATAACACACATTTCTTAAATCTATAATCGTTCGCCAAAAATGCAATAATCTTTAATAACATAATTTCAAGTTTTTTTTTTGGCTGAATCCGTTTGTAAAAATAAAATATTACAACTTTAGTACTTGACGTATTTCTGCACTAATTGGCAATAAACGGTTCAAACGGTTAAACGAACGAAACGAAAATAAACGAACCAACTTTAACGGAACGGATGCCAACATTGTTGACGAAGAGCGTGCTTTTAGTGCAAAAAAAATTCGGTGTTAAAGTGATAAGTGTTCAAGTGCGAATTTGTTTCTCCGCCATAGGTTCCAATTCTACTCCTATGTTAATGTATTTAATAAAAAAAAAACATAATTTTATTTATTTTGTACTTGACATGTTTCTGCAATAAATAGCCAATATTACAGCATTTTATTTTATACTACTTTATTTTGAGATAGTTATTTGGTTACTAGAAGTATTGAATAAATAATTGATAATAATTTATATTAATTTATAATTTCCAAATAGTACCGCAATTGCTTGCAAAAAACAAGAGTGTCATCTTTAATGGCTTTACTATTTTTAATGGCATTAGTTCAATGTCATTTTGACATTTTGATGATTTATTGAAAAAATTGATGTTGTCTTAACTTTCAATTTTCTCCAATATCTTATAATTAAACTCAATGAAAAGTGGAACAATCACGTTTACGATGATCCTCAGTAAGAAACCGGTGTTAATTATTTACTAAAAACTCCTTGTTGGCGATGACTTTACTTCACGGGATGTGAAAATCGTGCTTCAAATACAGATTTTAAAAAGGTGGACATACCTTTTATATATAAATAGTTATGGGACACACTGTATGTGTTTGTGTGATAATGGATATAGGTAATGTGCAGGATGTTCTCACTATAATTTTTTTTGTAGTAGTACTAACATTAAAAATTACACTTGGATTCGTTTAGATCTTCATGTTATTCACTCATTTCCAACTCGTTGTTAAATATTTCGTTTTATTACCCAGTAAACACACGTACGTTATAGAAACATAACTTTAACGTGCCATTGGTTAAAGAAACGTGATACGTTTCGATACGATAGAATAACAACCGTTTATATATCGTTGAGAAAATAACGGTTAATTAAAACGTTAAAAATATATGATTTTTAAACGAAAAATCTAAAGTGTCTCTTTGAAAACATTAAAATAACGTTGTTCAAAGTAAATTATGCAACTGTTATATCAAACGTTAATACAATGTTTACTTTGACATAGTACTCTATTTGGTTGTATAAGAAACGTCTTTGTAAAATATAAGAGACGTGAATTATTGGTATATATAAAACGTGTTTTAAAAGAACATTAATCCTACTTTTGTTATTGGAAAATACTTTGTCTATAAGTAAATGAAGAATGAAGTATGAATGTAATATTATTAAATAATATTGTTTATCATTAATTCCATACACACGTATTTTAAAACACCTACACATGATCGAAACGTATCCCTCATCCGTTTAAGAAACGGAAAAAAAAACGTTTTTAAAACGTTTCAATGATGAATGACGTAACTATAACGCTCTGTGTGGGGAAAATAACTGTATTGGCTTATGCGAATCACATGACGCGTGCTATTTCCTGTTATTTCTTATGTATTACATTGTTGCATTTACGGGTTACACTGCCAAGGGGAAGTGTTTTTATATTCTTCTGCATTTGTATAGGTAAGTAGACCTGTATTTCTTTTTTTTTTGCCGTGTGATTTGTAATGAATGCCAGACATTTTCCACATTGTAATCAGCAAGTATTTATTTTACCTATTGCTAATTTGTACGTTATACAATTTCATTTTCATTACTACATTTTTTGTAGGTACAGCAGAGGTAACTATGATACACTTAAAAATTGTATTTAATCGCCAATTGAAAAAAACAATGAAAAAGGAATTTTTTATGCAACTGTTTTTCAAATAGTGAGAATTTTTCAAAGAGTGAGCCCCCCATCAAACTGAACTCCCCTTGCATGTTTTATCATGTAACCTTCTTGTTCAAATACCAACAAAACTATCACATATACATAACTTCACACACACTTCCACAGATACATAATTATTCTAGCCTTAATTTAGAATACGAGAAAAAAAACTGTATTTTGATACTGGTGTAGAATTGACCAGTGACCGTTCATCTAGTGATAGTATAGAATAAGTCCTATTTTTTATCTAACTAATGACGAAATGTTTTATTTAGGTATTCTTGAGCAGTTATTAGTCCGGACGGCTGGTAGTTTAACCAATTATGTTACAATGGCAATACTTCTACAATATATATTGTGGTAATAAGATACATATTAGGTAAAGAGTAGTATCAATGTTTTATATCAAACTTTTTTCACAGGACGTTAATCTTAATTTCCCGACAAACAAAAAATAACGACCTGCAAATGCTTGGAGTGTAAAAGAACGGCTGAAACATTCGGCCACCAGAATACTTAAACCAAATGACGTCAAGAAACACCATAGAATTGAACAATAGAATTTAAGTTTCTTATGTTTTCGATTTCAAGATGTTTGGTTTCAGTTCCCAGACATGTATATGTATATATATTATTACTAATTATATTATGTTTATATACTTGAATATATTTTTTTTCTTAATTCTGTACTGTTTACTTTACGTGTAACTGCGACAGCAGTATAAATTGGTAGGTGAAAATTGTAACGGTTGTAGATAACCCGTTAAAACAACGTTGAAAAACACATTTCTTAAACGTTTACCAATACGTTTAATTTCCCTTAATATTTAATATTATTAAAAGATTATTTAGAAACGTATATATTTAAGATTATTAAGATGTAAAATGAACGTTGTGAGTTCACTTACTTTAAACGTTTTTATTTTCGTTACGTTAAACGTTTAAAACCGCGACATTTTTAAGTTGAATGTACGTAGTAACGACACGCATTTTTCAAATGGTGTTTGGACATTAAAAACGTTTTTTTAACGTATGTGTGTTTATTGGGTAAGTAGCCTGGGAGTCTAGTTGTCAGACTAAAAAAATAAACATAAAATGTTATTTCTAGTGTCAGTATTGGTGAAAGATGATTTCTAGGTAATTTTTCATTATCATTACCAACCTAGGTAGAAAAATTCAACTTCTCAGTAGATGAATAGCGTAAACAATGGCGATTTCTCATGTTAGTAGTAAAAAAATATTTTAGGTATGTCAACTGAGTCCCTTGATCTTAACCGATAGTAAGTAGGTTAGTAAGAGCGATTCTGGTTAGCGATTATCTAATTGGATAAGATCTTCTGTGACGTAATGTAACGTGTCTCGAAACCTGCCGTAGACGACGCATACGTTGGTTTATTTAGCGTAACGTTCCGTTTATTCATATCCGCCATCACTTGACGGATTTCTGCACTATACTCGTTGCCATATTCGACCTACAACTGAAAGCCCGACTCGTGACTTATCTCTGACCTAAACGTTGCAAACTTCTTTAAAGAATAATAATTCGCTATCATTTTTTGTCTTGTTTTGTTGGTTTCTGAAACAATCGATTCAATTAAAGGAAACGCTTTCGAAGGTGCAAAAAAACAAGAAGCGGCAACGACAGATTTTTACGATCCCTTTATGTCTATAATCCTTTCTAACTACATTTGTTGCGGACGATATGCCGCATCCAAAGCCGCTCAATATTTGCGCATCTTTGACCGATTTCCCCAAAACGCCACTATTCACAAACAATCGGCTCGAGTTTCAAATTTGTTCCGCCATTGTCGGCACTGGCGGCGGCCTTTTGTGCCTCCTCCGCAAAATTACGCATGGGCTAAAACCAACCACCCACAGAGAAGCATAACGGACCCGAGGCATTAAGTCCCTGCACCTTTTGGATTATCCCCTTGCTATGTCCAAAATCTGTGGTGTTCGCTCTAATGCAAGCCTGAGGTCCATTGATGATATTTTTTTTACCCGACCAGTATACGGTACTAAACTTAGATAATTTAAAAATATATATCCAGTTGGGACACTACAGTGGTAACACTTAATAGAGTTTCAAATTCATAATGAGATGACACAATCGCATAACTGTGAAGAAAACGGAAATAACTAGCCATCCAAATCAAAGTTGGTCGCGTAAAAAACGACGTATTTCTATTAATTGTCAAGCGTGTTACATTATGTTACAGCCATTATTTATTTTACAATTGTGACAGCTACTTTGTCAAAAGTTTGAAAATAACAAAGTTTCGCTTTGAACTTCAACATAACCGCTGTTTCCTGCCCTGATTTTTTATTTTTTAATGTTGTATTTTTTTGCAAATTAAATAGATAATCAATTTGGAAGAGATATGATGGCGTCCTAATTTAGTAGTTATTTTTATGATATGTATTTTTTAAACATCGACTATTATTCGGGATTTTACGGTTTTTACAAAAATTGATTTTCAATACCCAGATGCTACTATCTTTCTCTAAATTCATAAGAACGATAAAGACATAAATTGTTCCTACAGCTAAAAGCATAACAGAAATGATGGATTATACGTACATTATCATATGATTACTGGATGGATGAAAATACACAAATCGCTGCCTAAAGAATCACTACTCCTATATCTAATGTATAATTAATCAGACTAAATTTTTAAAAACGTTAGTTTGTATTTTTAAAAGTGTTAAATTTGGATATAACCTCAATTACATTATTATGGCTTTTCTTAATTGTATGACCAATTTGACCTTTATGATCAATATGCTTTGACTTTTATGATCAATATGACCTTTGTCGTTATGATCAATTTGACTTTTATGACCAATACGACTTTTATGCTTTGATGGTATTTCAATTTCTCTGCTTCAAAAACCTATAAAACGACACGTCACATAAATATATTTCTTAATTCATATATTAAAAAACAACTTTATTATCCTCACACTACCGCGAGACAATAACATCATCAGCAACCTCAAAATAAATTCATGATTTAGCTTAGCCATACATATACATAGGCACGTGGCACGTTTTCACAAATGTGTAATAATTCCCTTACATTTTGTCAAAAAAGTAATAATTATTAAAAATGATTATTTGACCTATTTTTAATAGTTATCCTCTTCAACCTGCTCAACCCCCACACTATTCAACTAAAAAGCCTTACATTTGTAGACTGTGTTATGTTGTACATGTGTATCAAATCTGAAGTGCATATCTTGACAAACAGACAGACGGACGGTCGAATGGACAGACACAGAGAAAATTTGTTTCCGCTTAAACTTAAAATCTCAACTCTTCACATCATTTTAATCCTATCTAGCCACTACAAACTTTCAACAAAGTTTTAATCAATACAACCCTTCTACTTCACTACGTGGCTGGAGAAGCAATCAACCGCCCATTCAATTACAAGATTATATAAGACCGATTTCTGTGGATGAAAATAATAATAAAAAAATACAGCAGTAAAAATAAACTTCAGAATTAAAATGGGTATATCTTGATAATTCTAATACATACACGAGTTGTGGCTATTAAATAACGAGACTGCTTATGAAAAAGAGTTTTATTTTAAAAATCGTTCTACAATCGAACGCTCCCCTTCAATGTACTCCCCTCCCCTCGCTACACACCGTTCCATTCGTTTTTTCCATTGGTCATGCAATGCTGGAAGTCTTCTTTTGTTTGTCGTCTCTTCCATTGACTCGAACCGGGTTCCTTTTAAGGCAGACTTGATCTTCGGAAAGAGGAAAAAGTCACAGGGCGCTAAATCAGGCGATTAGTACGGTGCGTGTTCGAGCAGTGGAGTGCCTCTAGCGGCTAAATGACGCTTCACAGACAGGGTGTTATGGGCAGGTGCGTTGTCCTGGTGCAAGATCCACGACTTGTTTTTCCACAACTTCGGCCGTTTCTTACGAACTCGCTCTCGCAGTGTTACCAAAACTTTCAAATAGTAAGTTTGGTTTACAGTTTGACCCTCTGGAACCCATTCAGTCATCACGATGCCATTTGATGCCATTCAGTCATCACGATGCGATTTCGACATCTTTGCTTTTTGCATTCTTGGCGATGCAGGAGTTTTCCAGTGCATGGATTGCCGCTTAGTTTCAACACCGTATTGGAATATCCAGGTTTCATCGCAAGTGATGATGTTTTCCATCAATTCAGACTCTTCATCTAACCTCTCAAGAAAATCTGAGCAGATCTGTTGACGGACGAGCTTTTGGTCAGGGGTCAAATTTTCTGGGACCAACTCCACACATAATTTCTTCATGTTCAATTCGTCATGTAAAATTTTTCTGACAGTCTCTTTATCGGCGTTTATAGTCTCAGCAATCATCCTAATGCTCATACGACGATCTCCGCGCACAATTTCATTAATTTTGGTCACTGTTTGCGGAGATGAAACAGAAACAGGTCGACCTGGACATTGGTCATCTTCGGTGCTCTCTCGGCCTTCAGAAAACGGTCTATACCATTCGAAAACACGCGCACGAGATAGAGAATTCTCACCATAGGCCTCTTTTAACAACTCATAGCACTCAGTCTCAGAATAAATTAATTGCACTTTACAAAATATTTGGTATTTATCCATTGTAAGTCAGTAAGTTAATTCTGTGTGCTTCACTTTATTTACACCATTTTTATCAATACCGCAAAAAATAAATTGAACTATCTATCGTATCTTGAACTATATATATATATATATATATATATATTCTTTGTGGTGTTAAAAATTAACCTACAAAAAAATTGGAAACAGAAATGAATATGTTATTTGTTTCAACGCCTTCGTTTGTTTTAACAAGATGTCCTTCTGTTAGTAAAAAACCTTACCAAATCTCAAATTCTTATGTTATTCCATTATTGAGATAAAAATTCCGGATTTCGACCTTCCTTATTTCATCATGTCATATTGTGTCATCAGCATGATAGATCTGACGACGGACAACAAAGAACGAGAGCTTCTGCTTCTTTTCTCGCCAGGAGAAATACAGTGGTAATATCCATAGGCTGCTCTCTATATAGGAACCGGATACATGATATCTGAGGACACATAACGGCGAATGGGAATTATTATCATTTACATTTGAGCTTAACAGACTTACTGTTAGTTGTGTGCTGCAGGAACGACATCTAGCAGTTGCTGACCTTGTCAGACCCGGTGGGACACGTCGAATCCTGTTTATGCACACTAGAGGGCAGTCCATGTACCTATGTCACTAAAGTAAAATTCACTTTTTAAAATTTTTAACATAATTATGGGACACCCTGTATATGTTCATTTTCCTGATCTTTGTTAAATGGAAGGATAAAAATTACTTCTGTCTACAACCACTTTTGAAGTATTACCTTCATGCACACTCCACAGAGTCTAAAATTTTACTTTACGCACTCTTGTGTAAAGAAAAGGACAATAGAATTTATGTAAGAATTAACACTTCTTACAAAAATATATAACTAAAGTATATCTGATACTTCATTTCTTTTGGTTTCATCGTGTATTGGTACTGATTTGTTTAGATTTAGTATGTTTTAGTGATGATTTCATAAAATGAAATTATGACTCTGCGATATGTCATTATTGACATTCATATATTGTGACATACGTGGACCGTTCTTACCTGTCGGCTACATATGTATGTTGGATATGAGTGATAACGATTTTTAATTAATTTTAAATAGTTTGACATGTACATCTTGACTACATACCTAATCACAAAAATAAGTTTGAAATTGGTCTTCTAAACATATTTTCAGTAAAAAAATTACTGCAAATTATTTTTCAGTCAATACAGGGATTTTATGTACACAAATTGCTCAAAATATTTTTTCTACGCCCGACTTTTAAACAGCAGTTTTACCTTACAGACTGCACATTACGATCGCGTTATCATAAAATAAATCTTATCTTAAAAAATTCTTATCTTAAATCTTAAAGAAATCACCGACGAATTTATTCACTTTGTTGTCAGCAAATGGTAGTTTTTTAGCCGATTGCACGAAATTTTGTTATTAGTGTGCAATACCGACGCCGACGACATAAACACCTCGAACACATTAATAATAATGCTGGAATCAGCCCGGCCATCTGTCTGCCAGACGGCCGGGCGAAACAGCTGAAGTTAATGACCGGCCCGCACGCCGCTGAATTGCGGCACGATCAGCCAACCCTAATTATTATTATTATTTTATATTATTTACATACTTGATGCCGAATAATGATATTTTCTAGAGAAACAATAATGCAAATAATAAGAAACACATTGTTTAACAGAATTTATTGAAATACATAATAATTCGGACTAAAGTAGGTAAATCGATTCAGAAAAATATGAAATAAAATAAAATCGTTTTACGCACCTGGTCGTAAAAGCCGTTCATGAGAAGAGCTTCGGTTAAACACAAATTACTTTCTCTTCGAATCATATTCTTAACTATCCTCTTCAATGTATAACAATGCCGTAATTGATGTATAACACGATGTAAATGGACGTACAATGGTGCCAATTTTTTCAATTTTCTGTACAATTGACCTGCAGTCCATTTTAAGAGCCTCAGGCGCAGGCAAACTTTAAAGGCATACATATTTGCTTTAACAATATGTTAAGCACGTGTCCCACATAATGGAATATTTAAGGAATTCACTGGCGTAGTTTGGTTGTTTTTTTCGGAAAATTTAATGTTTAAAGTTAGCGTCTAATAATAGTGTGAATACTATTATAGTAGGTTATTTATTTATTTATTTATTTAGCTTTATTGTTAGTTTTAGTATGAAAATCCATTTAGTTGATTTAACTTTTTTTAAATTTCTTTTAAAAAAAGTTGTTTTGGTATATAAATCTTAAAGTAAGACAGATTACACCAGTTTGCGAGTTTGTTACCCCAGTGAAGATAAGGGTTATTTTGTTTTTTCTTTTTTGTTGTCGTTAAATCTAAATTTATTGCAAAAAAAGCTCGATCACGTCACATTTACAAAATATTATGTAAATTCACATTTTATAACTAAAAAATAGGTTTGTCAATCACAAAAACCTAAAATAGTACCGCTTTACTTATCTTTCTGTATACATTGGTAGTAAGTAACGTTAGTTTCTCTTATCATTAGCCAACAATAGTCTTCAAATGTTCACCTTATTTACCTCTTCATCCGTTCCAAATTCTCAGGAAAAAAATGTGATCCATGGTCAATTTTTGAAGACATATCAACACCTATTTTGTTATATTTACCCAAAAGTTTGGAGATAATTTGTCTAGTGCTTTTTTTTATTTCCCAATAATTTTTTGCTATTGTCCTAAATAATGACCAAGCAGTAATGACCAAGCAATAATGATCAAGTATATAATAATAATAATAATGTCTTTATTGTAACATTGAAAATAATGACAAAAAAAAAATAATAATAATTGAGGATATCGAGGTTCAACAGAGTTGCTCTTCCACCTAACCGTCCTGGTAATATAATCAAAAAAGTTTAACAACGTGTAAGAAGAAAGATATGAACACAAACATGAAAATGTAGAAAAATAAAAGGGCCTATTCGCATATAATGTCCCAAATAATGATCAATCATTCCACCCCCATATAAACAGTTTTCAAATTTGTCATCATTTAATTTTTTTCTAGTTTGTGAGACAGCTGATATGTCTTCTTTAAGTCTGGCTTCGGATAACCTACTACTTAAATGCAGCTCCTTGGCAGTTAAGGTTTATACAGTTTTTCGTTAAGCTAAATTTAATATGAAAGGGTGGTCATATGTTTTTTTTTTAAGTGGAATCAAGGGGCTGTGGTTGTAGGTACTTCTCATTCACTTTCCAAGAATATATTCATTTCTAACTGATCACATTAAAATATAAAGGTGCTCTCTGGCTCTGTTATTCCACAAGGTGTCTAAGCTGAGTTTTATTTTTTTGTAATACCTACTAGTCTTAAGTCTTCTTCAAATAATAAGTCAACCAGTCTCAGCCATGGAGCTAATTGACCAGTGTGCAAGGGTTAGGAAAAAAATGTTTCAACAAATGTTCTCTTAATAACACTGTTTTACGTAAAAATATATATTTGAAAATATATTTATAACAGCTACATAATTAAAAACGATTATAAAAAAATGATAAATTAAGAAAATAACTTACATACTAGCCTCAGTGTATCATACTTTACACGTACATGATGGTTGTATTTCGGTAGGTGTTAGTAACCGTACATCTGCTATGGGTACCAAAAAAAAAAACTCTAATGTTTTTGTAGAATTTGTGTTTTCCTACAGTCAATTTCATTATCTGAACTAACTGTTATACTAATTTCAAAGAGCAAGACTAAAATCAGAGCTGTTTCCTAAAATAATATCTAAACAAAAGAGGGTGAATAAGAGCAAGGATTGGACAATAAAAAAAGTTGATATGTACATACATACCCATACCGTATGTGTAAAGGTAGGTATTCATTTGAGCAAATTTGCGCGCACGAATGGTTTGTGCAGAAATCTGCTCAAATGTGTACGAAGCTAAGTACTGTTCGCGCAGTACTCAAATGAATACCTATCTTAAAGCCGACATCGGCCAGCTATGAAAAAAGACACACAGAAGTGAGAGGACAGATAAGAAGCAACCGTACATGCATCGAAGGTAGTGTGAGGGAATAAGACAGGCTCTCTCACCACCTGCGTTAGTCGTTAGAACGAGAAGTATAGCATTTGTCCTTTTTCACAACCGGCCTATGTTGGCTTTATACAAACTGTATATATTGTGTACATAAAGTATGGAATAAATTCATTATTTCTCAAACTAAACACATTTTGGAAAAATCATCAGACAGGTTAACTTTTATTTATAAAGACATTTTTTTTGATAAATGCAATTTTTTTATGGTACTTATGTTTTGATATAAGACGTCATCGACATTTTTTGAGAGTAACCTATACTTTTTTGATTTTAATAGAAGTTACTTTTTTTACATACAAACGTAAGAAAAAAGAGATTTCATCTCGAAGAGAAAAGTTTTCGAGATATTTCAGGTTTCAACATAATGGCACCGTCACATTATGTCACACTTGTACAGAATTATCTCAACTAAATTTTTCCCAATAGATGGATAGGTAGACTCCCACTCCAGTCCTTGACTTCTGCGGTGCGGGAGCTTGATTCTCAGTGAAATAAGAAGGGTATAAAATTGACAACAAATGCGAATCGACCATCTACGTCATCACAGGCTCGCCTATTTTATTCTGTCGTTAACTTATGTCTTACTTCCTTTCCTTCTTCTTGGCTGGCTACTAATTTAAGAACATATGTATACGACATAATAGGAATGACAATAGTACGAAAAAAGGATGTAGCTAGAATATATGGCTATTGGATAGAATCAACTTGTAGACAACAAAACTCCGAAATGGGTGGTGTCATGTCATAAACTGCATCGCGATGCTCTGTGGACAAGAGTTGAGATTTTGTCACCATGCCATCAATAAGGCAATTCCATTATAAACTTTTAAAAGAGTAACACGGTCTGTGTACCACGAATTATACAAAAAGTATAATTCCTACAATATATGTGTAATTTTCTCAAAATACCTACATATGTATTTGAAAAATTGGAGTCTCTTTTGTTTCTAAGAACGACAGCGGTAGAACATACTCCATGTAAATACGCTCTTTGCGTTGTAGTGTTTATAAACAATAAACAGAGACATTCAAAAACACTGTGACGGGAGGTTTTGAGACGAAATCACCGCCCCCATGTGACTTGGTCGCATGTAAGAAAATCAAGACACCGAAAAAAGAATTAAGTAAGTGATTTACGCCAGACTGTAAGTACCCACTCTAATATCAAACTGGATGAAGCCGTTGTTCCCAGGTTTGATCCTTCTGCGGAAAATGCCCAAAGTGTCAAGTCCAGTCCCCACTTTGAAACTGTCAGAAATAGTAATGACTGTGCCATTATTGCAGAAATCCAAACAAACTGAGGTAATATGTAAATACAGTACAGGAACTCACGAGTTAGTACACGCGACAAACAATTGTTTTCAATGTGGCGGTCGACCCGTTTACATCGACGGCACGACTGCTATGGGGTTATGGAGTTATTAGGTTGTGGGGTCAGTTGGTTATTGTATTATAGGGTTTGTGGTTTTAACGGATATAGCAAATCTGAGGGTGTTTTTTGAGGTTATGGCCGAATCCAGACGTGCTGGGATGAAACTGGATTCGGATTCAGCAACTCCAAAAACATATAGTACACATCGTGAGACCTCCAGGTCAGAAACTTTTTTTTGTGTGGCTGTTTTATCATAGAGTATAGTGCCTGCTCTGCGTCACATCATACTTTTCCGGACCCTAGTAATTTACTTAATATACCTATATATTTTAAATATAGAGTTTCAGTGGTTTCTCACAGCAGGTACGAACATATTAAAGAATAATTTAAAAATGTTTTTAGGAAATATATTTAGTACCAAGGAAACTCGTGTAGCTCTACGAAACAAACGTGAAGTATGTAGAACAAATAAAAGGGCCTAGAAGGTTATCAGTACAATGCACGCCACTGAGCCTATGAAGAAACAGCCACAAAAAACGAAATTATCCCGAAAAGTTTACGATTGTCGCCGACCATTGTTCGGTTTACGGTCCCGCATCATTTAAAAATGCCGACCCGAGAGCGGCCCCTTTCAGATCCTCTCTTCCGTCTTTCTCTAAACGTCTGTCTCCCGGTATAATTAAATCTACGCACTTCGCAGTTAATACAAACCAAATAATAAAATATTTACCCTAATAACATTTTACTATTGTGCTTTATTATTAGCTACTAAGCGACCTACATACGAGCACGGTTTTACGACCCAAATATTTACTCCTTTTATTAGAGCGTTCGGTTCGATTGCTTTGTATATCCGCAATAAAAATTCAAGTAATGGGTAAGACGTACAGCATCTTTTATCAAGGTATTTCCTTTAGAAGAACTGTAGGATTCACTTCAAACATTTTTTTTTTAGCTCCAAGAGAATCTGCAATCTGCCCAGCGGGCAATAAGCATTTGTTTTGAATAGAAAGTAGAGACATGTAGAGTATCACTCCAGTGAGTGATCTCCTTTAAAAATTATCTAAATTATAAATGTAGAATATATTTGTCCATGCAGTCTTAAAATTAAGCTTATCTGGGTTCCGTAGTCAGATCTGATGGTAGCAGTCGTTTTAGCCTACGCACTTCATTGTCTTCTCGCACGTTTAACTGATTAGCCAACGCGTTAGGGTGCACTGACACTCTTTCACTGTATTTCGCACTGAATCGATGTATGGCTTCCTTAACCGATTCTAGAGGGATGTCGTGAAGAATCACTTCGTTGGAGACGTAATAAGGTGCATCGACTATAATTCGCAACACCTTGTTCTGAAACCTCTGCAGAATGGCAATATTGGAGTCACTAGCGGTACCCCACAACTGAATTCCATAAGTCCAAATTGGTTTAAGGATGGATTGGTATAGCAATATCTTGTTATCCAAAGATAATTTTGTTTTGCGGCCAATGAGCCAATACATGTGGCTTAGTTTAAGTCCTAGTTGCTTACGTTTGGTAAATATATGTTTTCTTCAGGTTAGGCGACGGTCTAAATGTATTCCGAGATATTTAGCACCTTCGATTTGCGGAAGCTGACAATTGTTTATTTTCACAGGAGGACATGTTTCTCTTCGTAATGTAAATGTTACATGCATGGACTTGGTTTCATTAGATTTAATGCGCCATGTTTTAAGCCAGTGCTGAATTTTATTTAGGTTTATTTGAAGATGTCTTGAGGCCGATGCTGGGTTACTGTGGGATGCCAGCACATCAGTGTCATCAGCATATGTTGCCACCGTAGTGGTTCTTGTTGTTGGTAGGTCTGCAGTAAATAAGAGGTATAAGATGTGTCCAAGCACACTTCCCTGGGGGAACACCTGAATTTATAGGATATAAGTCGGTATATTGATTACCATGTTTCACTAAGAAGTGTCTGTTTGTTAAATATGATTTAAGCAATTGATAATGGGGATGAGGAAGGAGCTTCTTTAGTTTTACTTGTAAGCCTCTATGCCATACCTTATCAAAAGCTTGAGATATGTCAAGAAAAGCTGCAGAGCAGTATCTTTTGGCATTTAGATCTTTTGATTAACCAGTCTGTGCACTTGCTCTATTGTTCCATGTTTGTTGCGGAAGCCAAATTGATGGTTCGGGATTATTTTTCTTTCTGCTATTATTATGTTGAGTTTTTTAACATACAATTTCTCAAAGACTTTTGAAAGCATTGGGAGTAGGCTTATAGGCCTGTAAGAGGAGACGTCTTCTGGATTTTTTTCCTGGTTTAAGGATCATAATGATTTGGGCAACTTTCCAGATGCTGGGGAAGTAGTTTGATCGCAGTATTGCATTAAATATAAATGTTATTAGTTTATAGCATTTTTCAGACAGTTCTTGTAGTATTTTACTAGAAATGAGATCAAATCCTGGTGCCTTTTTGATGCTTATTTCTTTCGTTATGACCTGTTTTATTTCTCCAGTTTTGAATTTGCTGTGTGGCAATTCCATTTGGAATGGGATATCTAGGAAACCCATTATCTCATTTTCCTCTTCATTAGATAACATTGATGGGATGGGTTTAAATACATTTTCTAGATGTTTAGAGAAGACAACAGCTTTTTCTTTATCGTTTCTAGCCCAAGTACTGTCCTCCTTTTTGATTGGAGAATTTTGTTGGGGTCTTTTTAGCCTTCTTGTAGCTTTCCAGAGTGAGTACTCCGTGGCTTCTGTTGGCGTAAGATTTTCTAAACATTCTTGAATGCCTTGATTCTGTTCTTCTTGAATCATTTTTTTCAGTTCTTTAGTGGCTTTATTTAGTTTTCTTTTGTTTTCGTCAGTTCTCGCTAACTGCCATTGTTTCCGCAGGTGTCTTTTTCTGCAATTTTGTCTTTAATAATTGGTGATATTTCACTTTTCCCAAGGGGTGTTGCATAGGTAGGTGTAGCCAAACCATGCAGCCTCTTGTATACACTTAGTTAAATATTCTACCGCTCTTTCAATGTCCAATTCAGTTTTTAGTGGTTGATCTAACGATATTAGATAGTCTAATTTTACCCTAAATGCATCCCAGTCTGTTTTACTATTATGCAGGGCGGGTTGTATTTCTTTATTTACGATCTTTGAGTGCACTGTTAACATTACTACTGAGTGGTCTGATGACAAGTCAAAGCAGGTTTCAGCCTTACATTTCTTAGTGTCAATACCTTTTGTGATACAGAGATCAATAGCATCCGGAATTTTGTTTCTGTCTGTCGGCCAATATGTTGGTTCTCCAGTAGATAAGTGTTGCAAGCTATTTGCTTTTATTGCTTTGAGGAGTTCTCTACCTTTTGTAGTTGTCGTCCTTGAGCCCCATGTTGGATGTTTTGCGTTGTAATCTCCTCCTGCGAAGAACTTGTTGCCTAGTGTTTTAAAGAATCCTTCAAAGTGTTGCTTTTTGTTGAGGTGTTTAGGTGGGCAGTAGATGGCAGATATAGTTATTGGTCCATTCCCCTCCTCAATAGTTACGCTGGTGGCTTGTAGATAATCTTTAATGAATTTTTCCCTTTCATGATGTGTTATACTTTCTCGTATGATAATGGCTGTTCCTCCATGTGCTTTGTTACTTGGGTGGTTTGTATGGTATAATTTGTATTTAGGAATACGCAAGTAGTGCTTGCTTGTATAGTGCGTCTCAGAGATCATCATGATGTCTACATTGTGGTTGTATAAGAATGTTTTAAGTTCTTGGGCATGTTGTTGAAGGCCATTGGCATTCCAGATAGCTATTTTATATTTTAGATGTTCTGCCATTAAGTTAATTTGTTTACGACAGTGGTAAGTAAGTTGAGCATTGTACTCATTTACTCCATGAGCTTGCTCATCATTTCTTCGAGTTTGCTTATATTGTTGATAGGCTGATTGATTAATGGTATTGCTTGATTATTTTGTGTCTTGTTATTGTTAACTGTTTGCGCATATGGTACTCCAGGCTGTATATAGTGGGCTTATGTAAGTCGTGTCTGTGACTGAGGATTTCTTTTTTCTCTTAAAGCAGGGTATAATTTTTGTTGCAGTTGTTTGTGCACTAGGCACCCTCTGTAATTAGCAGGATGGTCGCCGCCACAGTTTACACATTTTACATTATCATTACGTGTTTTGCGGGTGCAATCCTTGGTTTCATGTTGACCTGCGCATTTAACGCATCTGGATGTTTTTCGACAATATGTTTTTGTCTGTCCGTAAGCCTGGCATCTGGTACATTGGGGGATTGTTCTTTTGGTATGAGGTGGTTCACATTTAATTATACAATTGCCTAGTTTATCTAGGTTGTATACTTGTTTGTTATTTTCTTTTGGAGTAATATCGATATAAAACATTGGTAGTGGCTTTTTTGTGGTACGATGTTTTATGTTATATATGTTCACTACTTGATGCCCTTGTTCAGCAAGGCTTGTTTTTATGGCTTCGGTATATGTACCGTGGTGTAACCCTCTTAAGACAAATCGGAAGGTTTTTTCGGTTTTTGGCCTAAATGTGTGGTATTGTGTATTTCTGTTATCAAGCTCCCTGATAAGTGTTTTGTATAAGTGCTCGGCCTCGAACACTTGCACTTTAATTGTTTCATAACTGGTAGTTTTAATAGTATATTTATTATTTGTGATTGGTTTCAGTAACTCGTGAATGTGTTGAATTACTCCCACATTGTAGATAATTATAGGAGGCGGCTTAGGCACATCTTTTGTGTTGATTTTCTGGTCTTTTTCTTCAGTTTCATCATTTTGTTCTGATAAACTGCTAAAACTGTTTTTTGTTTCTAGTGGTTTCTGCAGCCAATAATCACTTACTTCAAACATGTAGCAGCACAAAGTAGTCGAAAATTTCGCTTGTTTTCTTTCATCATCGGAAACCATATATCCAGATTTCGACCTTATCAATTGTGATCACTGCGGTTATATTAGACGGTGAATACGGTCATGCTACGCGCGCCAGCAGGGCGCTAGTTTTGAAGGACGGTTGATGCTAGAGTTGAAATGAACTATAGAGACGTAAAATGGGAGGCCCCTATGAATTATCAAAAATGTTTTTCCAATTTTGACTATGCTTATGCTATATGACAATATAGACTACGCTTTTTCAAAGGTTTTTGGTGCGCTGAATCCGAATCTGACCTCAGATTTGCTCCATCCCATCAGGTTTTCAAGTAATCCTAACCTAAAAGTGCAAAAATACTGTTATTGGCTATTTTTGAGGTTATCTTACTCAATGGATAACATTTTTACAAAAACGGCATCTGAAAATGCTATTCTTCCCCTTCAAAATCCATTTTGGATTTGGATCCAGAGAAATCGACATTTGAACATAGATCGTTTCTCGAATTCACCATATCTTCATTTGTGGGCCGAAAAGTTACAGCTATGATGTCGAGAAGCTGTCTCAACCTAAAGGTTATCAAGCGTCACTGAATCCGAATCTCGGGTCAGATTTTCCAAGTTGATGAGTCACTCGATTGGTGGCATTCTTCAGCGGTGAGTTTTTGTTTTTGTATATGTCATTAGCCGTGTTGGATCCGTCATCTTAATATCATAATCATAAGGGCACGGGTATCCGAGTGGGTTAAAGGGCCGTCTTTCCAGTCGCGGTACCTCTGTGCGCGTTGTTCGAGTCCTGGCCGGGGAAGACGATTTTTAATTGTCTCGCTTTCTCTGTCAGGGCTTGATATGCAGCCACTAATACACTAGTGTATGGATGTGGATGCATAGATGCCAATCCAACCGCACATGACCTAGATTTGGTAATGTTCTGAGTTTTCTGGGTTTCCTCAGAACTGTAAAGCAAATGCGTTACCGAAATAAAAAGTCGCTCCCAGTACGCCATGGCAAATAATAATAATAGCCAGTCCTTCCCGCACAGATCCCTGAGAGGAACCTAAGGGGTTACTCTTCGGAGTAATTATAAGGTGAGTATTATTATATTATCTTGAATTTTGAAAATTTGACCCGAGATTTTGATTTAACGATACTCGGTAACCTTTAAGGTGGAGACAGCTTCTTGACATCATAGCTGGCTGTAACTCTTGCTTGGCCCTGCAAAGGAAGATGTGATGAACACGTGAAACTATCTATGTTCAAACGTCGATAAGATATTTTAAAAATCCAAAATGGATTTTGAAGGAGAAGAATAGTACTTTCAGACACAGTCTTGTATTTTTGTGTAAAAAATTTATCCATTGAGTAATATAACCTAAAATCAGCCAAAAACAGCATTTTTTGCACTTAGTCTTTTGCACTTAGTTTTGCACTTAGGTTAGGGTTACTCGAAAGCCTGACGCGACGGAGCAAGTTTGAGGTCTGATTCGGATTCAGCGCACCAAAAACCTTCGGAAAATTATAGTCTGGTTCGTGGGTGTGGTTTCGTCAAATTTTTTCGGCCTGTGTTATCACCGACAACCATAGTTATCATGTTATCATAGACAACCATAAACATTTCGTTGGAAGTTACTATTTCATATATAGGCTCAGAAGTTGTTTGTAAGTTGTTGTAAGTAAATGGCTGGTTAAATATTTAAATTTAAGATAAGAGAATTTTTATTTTCAATTGGAAGTATACTTAGTGTTCAATTTTAGAGTTAAAAAACAGGCAAATTTACAATGATTTGCATGTTTGTAAAAAAACAGCTCAATAATTTTATTGTAAAAAGGGTCTAACAGCTGATTATTTACTGATTACCTGTCGCTTGTTGTTAAAAATGATTTGCTTATTACCATTTATTGTTAGGTATCTAAGCGACTTCGATGTATGTCTATATATCACACTGAATGAAACATCCTTGGAGGATTTAGAAGTCCAATTCTACTGTATACTCCAGAACATTGTAGTCTGGAATTAGTTAGTATTAAGTATAAATCGTATTTATGTAATTTTGAGCATGGTATTTTAAATTATACTCGAAACGTTTATGCATATTTACGTTTAATTAAACATTTATTTAATTAGAATAAAATAAATATGCACAATATGACAACACCAAAAGTACTACAAAATGAACACTATATAATTACGGGTCTTCTAATTCGTAGACTTTGATAATTCAAGTCACTGAAGTTCCTAACGTTCATTTGAACGAAAAAAATTAAATCGTAATACCACGCTAATTGACGTGTATATGAAGTATAGGGCATAAGCATCATATCTTGACGCTTGCAAAAAATTACAATGTTCGTTGGTCATCGGAAACCACCCCAATGGTAACCCCTACAGCCAAGTAGTAATTTCTGCACGAGAAACCACAACGCAGACCACGCTGGTTTCTCTGCAAAACATTATTACTTATTAGGTCGTGATTTTTAAAACCTATTCCCGATTGTTGTCGCCATCGGAAACCACCCCATCGACTACCACCGAAGTTAAGTAATTTATACACGAAAAACCAAGACTCAGACCACGCTGGTTTCTTTGCAAAACATTATTAAATATTAAGTCGTGATTATTAAAACTTATTCCCGATTGTTGTCGCCATCGGAAACCACCCCATCAACTACCACCGAAGTTAAGTAATTTATACACGATACCCAGACCACGCTGGTTTCTCTGCAAAACATTATTACATATTATGTCATGATTTTTAAAACCTATTCCCGATTGTTGTCGCCATCGGAAACCACCCCATCGACTACCACCGAAGTTAAGTAATTTATACACGAAAAACCAAGACTCAGACCACGCTGGTTTCTCTGCAAAACATTATTACATATTAAGTCGTGATTTTTAAAACCTATTCCCGATTGTTGTCGCCATCGGAAACCACCCCATCGACTACCACCGAAGTTAAGTAATTTATACACGAGAAACCAAGACCCTGACCACGCTGGTTTCTTTGCAAAACATTATTAAACATTAAGTGATGTAACATCATCACTTCAGGGGGACTAAGGCCCCACTGCGGACCAGCTTCCCAAGCCAAGGTAGAAGCTACTGTGCCGAAGGCTGGTTGACACTGGGGCTACAGTGTTGCAAACAATGCCCTTGGGATACTACGCAACCCCCATTGTATTTTGCCTTCTACTCACATAGCTGTAGATTGTTAATTAATAAATCATGATATAATAATTAACAATTTTGTACGGAGGAACTGGAGTGGCCTGTGCTTTGGTTTCTCGTGGAGAAATCGCTGAAATATGAGGGTAGTCGATGGGATGGTTGCCGATGGCGACAGAACTCAGGGATAGTTTTTTGGAAATCGTGATTTAATATATATTAATTTCTTCCAGAGAAACCAGCGGTTTCTCGTGTATAAATTACTTAACTTCGGTGGTAGTCGATGGGGTGGTTTCCGATGGCGACAACAATCGGGAATATGTTTTAAAAATCAAGACATAATATGTAATAATGTTTTGCAAAGAAACCAGCGTGGTCTGGGTCTTGGTTTCTCGTGTATAAATTACTTAACTTCGGTGGTAGTTGATGGGGTGGTTTCCGATGGCGACAACAATCGGGAATAAGCTGTAGATTGTTAATTAATAAATCATGATATAATAATTAACAATTTTGTACGGAGGAACTGGAGTGGCCTGTGCTTTGGTTTCTCGTGGAGAAATCGCTGAAATATGAGGGTAGTCGATGGGATGGTTGCCGATGGCGACAGAACTCAGGGATAGTTTTTGGAAATCGTGATTTAATATATATTAATTTCTTCCAGAGAAACCAGCGGTTTCTCGTGTATAAATTACTTAACTTCGGTGGTAGTCGATGGGGTGGTTTCCGATGGCGACAACAATCGGGAATAGGTTTTAAAAATCAAGACATAATATGTAATAATGTTTTGCAAAGAAACCAGCGTGGTCTGGGTCTTGGTTTCTCGTGTATAAATTACTTAACTTCGGTGGTAGTTGATGGGGTGGTTTCCGATGGCGACAACAATCGGGAATAAGTTTTAATAATCACGACTTAATATTTAATAATGTTTTGCAAAGAAACCAGCGTGGTCTGGGTCTTGGTTTCTCGTATATAAATTACTTAACTTCGGTGGTAGTCGATGGGGTGGTTTCCGATGGCGACAACAATCGGGAATAGGTTTTAAAAATCAAGACATAATATGTAATAATGTTTTGCAGAGAAACCAGCGTGTTCTGGGTATCGTGTATAAATTACTTAACTTCGGTGGTAGTTGATGGGGTGGTTTCCGATGGCGACAACAATCGGGAATAAGTTTTAATAATCACGACTTAATATTTAAAAATGTTTTGCAAAGAAACCAGCGTGGTCTGAGTCTTGGTTTTTCGTGTATAAATTACTTAACTTCGGTGGTAGTCGATGGGGTGGTTTCCGATGGCGACAACAACTGGGAGTAAGTTTTAATAATCACGACTTAATATTTAATAATGTTTTGCAAAGAAACCAGCGTGGTCTGGGTCTTGGTTTCTCGTGTATAAATTACTTAACTTCGGTGGTAGTCGATGGGGTGGTTTCCGATGGCGACAACAATCGGGAATAGGTTTTAAAAATCAAGACATAATATGTAATAATGTTTTGCAGAGAAACCAGCGTGGTCTAGGTATCGTGTATAAATTACTTAACTTCGGTGGTAGTTGATGGGGTGGTTTCCGATGGCGACAACAATCGGGAATAAGTTTTAATAATCACGACTTAATATTTAATAATGTTTTGCAAAGAAACCAGCGTGGTCTGAGTCTTGGTTTTTCGTGTATAAATTACTTAACTTCGGTGGTAGTCGATGGGGTGGTTTCCGATGGCGACAACAATCGGGAATAGGTTTTAAAAATCATGACATAATATGTAATAATGTTTTGCAGAGAAACCAGCGTGGTCTGAGTCTTGGTTTTTCGTGTATAAATTACTTAACTTCGGTGGTAGTCGATGGGGTGGTTTCCGATGGCGACAACAATCGGGAATAGGTTTTAAAAATCAAGACATAATATGTAATAATGTTTTGCAGAGAAACCAGCGTGGTCTAGGTATCGTGTATAAATTACTTAACTTCGGTGGTAGTTGATGGGGTGGTTTCCGATGGCGACAACAATCGGGAATAAGTTTTAATAATCACGACTTAATATTTAATAATGTTTTGCAAAGAAACCAGCGTGGTCTGAGTCTTGGTTTTTCGTGTATAAATTACTTAACTTCGGTGGTAGTCGATGGGGTGGTTTCCGATGGCGACAACAATCGGGAATAGGTTTTAAAAATCATGACATAATATGTAATAATGTTTTGCAGAGAAACCAGCGTGGTCTGAGTCTTGGTTTTTCGTGTATAAATTACTTAACTTCGGTGGTAGTCGATGGGGTGGTTTCCGATGGCGACAACAATCGGGAATAGGTTTTAAAAATCACGACCTAATAAGTAATAATGTTTTGCAGAGAAACCAGCGTGGTCTGCGTTGTGGTTTCTCGTGCAGAAATTACTACTTGGCTGTAGGGGTTACCATTGGGGTGGTTTCCGATGACCAACGAACATTGTAATTTTTTGCAAGCGTCAAGATATGATCCCTATACTTCATATACGCGTCAATTAGCGTGGTATTACGATTTAATTTTTTTCGTTCAAATGAACGTTCGGAACTTCAGTGACCAGATAATTCCATAATAAGTTTAGATCATGTACTTCCGATCACGTTGCTATTGAATAGCGGTCAAATTCTAAATTATTGTAAAAGTATTGTTAAAGTACATACACAATTTAAAAACTATTGACTAATATACCGTATTTTATTTGTTTATTTAAAATAAATGTATATTTAGTGTCATTAGAATAATTAAGTCATTTCTATATCCTTGAATGGGGCCCTGTGTAAATAGTCGGGGCTTGTAATTCCTTCAAACACGTCCCAACCCTGGAAATTGGCTTCACTTGTTCTCATATAGAAGATCCGGCCGCTCTTGGTCTAGTTGATCTTAGCCCAATCAACGGGGGAGAAACCCGGTCACTAATTGTTATCAGCAAACAAAAAATATGGTCGTATAGAGAAAGAAATTCTAAGAAAAATAGCGTTTTTTTGCTACTCGAGTTTTAATGGCGAACATAACCAAAAAAAATTCTCAAATGTCGAAAAAACTGGTTTTCGCAAATAAAAAAAAAAGCTTCAAGTCCTACACATGAAAGTTAAATTAGAAAGTTGTAGGTCTTAAAAATGCGCGTCGAATGAGATTTCGACGAAAAAAATCGGTTCATAATCGTTTGAGAAAAATTTCAAAAAAAACGTCAAAAATCGCGTTTTGGTATTTTTGCTGTATAAATTCCAATTTTGTTTGAACAGATGTATTGTTAACTAAAAATATAGCCCAAGACAACCGGAAAATGATCCTTTTTTTCAAAAATTCAAAAGTTTTATTTTTTCGAGTTATAACGATTTTTAAAAAAAGACGTCGTCAAAAATCAGCTTTTACAAAGGCAAAAATTATCGTACAGAAGCGATCATGAGCTCATTTTATTCGCGAAGACTTGTACTTTCATGCTATTAAAAAACCAAATCGCTTTTATTTAATTTTTGCATAAAAAAATGCGTTGTAAAAATGTATCATTTTTTCGAATAACTTTTTTAATTTTGGTTTTACATTTTTGGCCGTTACATATTTGAAAAATGGCATTCAAAACACGCATTTAAAAAAAATGAAGGTGCTACGACCTCAGGGAGCCGAGCTAATTTTTTTTTTAAGCGAAGGAAAAGATAATTTTGCGAGCGCGATCGATTTTAAATCGTGTTTAGTTTTCGATGCGCCCAAGCGGAGTGTCCCTCTACTCTGTCGCCGTGCTGGCTAGCGCGTGCCGCACCCAACGCTGTACTTTCGAAAACAATTATGTCAACTTAATTTATGCGAAATGATTTGAAATATTTTTTTTTTAAGAAAGTAAAAGTCTGAGATCTATTTCGTGTGAAAATGAAGTCAATCGGACGTATACAGCACTGTCAGGAATAAAAAAAATATATATCTCGGCTCCCTGAGGTCGTAGGACTTTAATTTTTTTTTAAATGCATGTTTTGAATGCCAGTTTTCAAATATGCAACGGCCAAAAATGTAAAACCAAAAATAAAAAAGGTATTGGAAAAAACCCGTTCGAAAAAATGATACAATTTTACAATGCATTTTTTTTATACAAAAATTAAATAAAAGAGATTAGGTTTTTTTAATAGCATGAAAGTACAAGTCTTCGCGAATAAAATGAGCCCATGATCGTTTCTGTATGATCATTTTTGCCTCTGTAAAAACTGATTTTTGAAAACGTCTTTTTTTAAATCGTTATAACTCGAAAAAATAAAACTTTTTTGAATTTTTGAAAAAATGATCATTTTCCGCTTGTCTTGGGCTATATTTGTAGTTAACAAGAAGTCTGTTCAAACAAAATTGGAATTTATACAGCAAAAATACGAAAACGCGATTTTTGACATTTTTCAAATTTTTCTCAAATGTTTATGAACCGATTTTTTTCGTCGAAATCTCTTTAACGTGCTTTTTTAAGACCTACAACTTTCTAATTTAACTTCCATGTTTAGGACTTGAAGTTTTTTTTTATTTGCAAAAAACTGTTTGACTTTTGCGAATTTTTTTTGGTTATGTTCGCCATTAAAACTTGAGTAGCAAAAAACGCTCTTTCTTAAAAAAAAATTCTCTATACGACCATATTTTTTGTTTGCTGATAACAATTAGTGACCAATTAACATGGGGGCTTTCGCTCGTTGATTGGACTATCTGTGGGTGTTATCCTTTTGGTGCACAGTGGCGTGACTGTTTTATTGTGAACGCCTATGTGAACGCATCTGAACTTGCATCTAAACTCAATGTAACAAACCAGTGCTAAATAAACCAGTGGCGTAACCACAACTATGCGTGGAGAAAATATAGATATACTAATTCTTATATAAACTGCTAGTCAAAATTAGCGGAACGCTTTTTAGATTAGCGCCATTTGCGTTCTATTCGAGTTAGAGACTTGCGGTTTTTAATTTTCGGTAGCCTATTGGGTTGCTTTTAATGCTCCGATAAAGCCTTCATAAGAGCCTTCAAGTAATATCATGACATGAATTCGAGACAAAACGACATTCCACGCAGCTTTCCACAGGAGCGGAACCAGAGGGGGTAAGTAGGGGGTCAGTGTGTGTGTGACTGGAGGGTTGCTTGAGTTGTCAAAAGTTGAAAGTGAGTTGTGGCACCCCACACCAATTTATTAGGCAGCATTAGGATCAATGGAGTCGCCCAACAGAGGTCAAACCACGCAAAACTGGTTGAACAGATGGTTGAACAGATGAAAGATTGGTTGAACAGATGGGATAGCGGGATGACGAACAGGATGGGACACAGAAATGATTAAGGTCTTAATGTGCGCCGGGATGGAGTTTTCACCCAACAGCGTCCTTCTTAGTCGATCCTAATGCTAATTTTGACGAGCAGTTTATTTAGATATATATATGTAATCACAGTGTTTTGTTTTCTTTTTTAAGTAAACTCCATTTAAACATTGAAGACCGGCAAATAGGTGGTTATCATTAAAGTAAGAATTTTAATTTTTCACAAATTGGTTCATTTTAGTTAAGCTCGTTAAAAAAAGTTATAATGGCGGTATATTTCCCTCTATATCTGAGGGTTGTTAGGGGGGATATATCCCCGACAACCCTCCGTGGCTACGCCACTGATCCAAACGAATAAAGCGGTCTTCGATACAGCCCGGAGCATGCTTTCCACTGTGGCACTGACCAGAAACTCGATGTTTGTTCTTAGCTTTCATTTAAACGTGCAGTTGCGCCACTGTATTGCACCAAAAGGTTAACACTTCAGTCTGTATCGTCTGTATACACATATTTTCGAGTAATCTCGCCTGAGGGTCACTAAAAAAATCTCTCACTCAACAATAAATAAAGTACAAGATAACGACGAAGATTGAGAAAAAATAAAATAAGCCGCGCGCCATCAACCGACACAAAGAATTCTTATCGTTCTTATGTTAATCGCTCGGCAATAATTCTAAGCGATAGGCAGAGGGACCTGCGCGTTTGACCTGCGACCTTCTCAGGCTCTCGAAGCCAGCGCCTCTCATGCGTTCTGATAGCGGCACGCGTTACTCTTATCTCCGCGGGACGGACGGGACGACTCAGAGAAGCACAGAAAGAACGCCGAAGGCCGCGCCATAAAACGAATGGCCGGAGCGCGGAGGTTCTGACCTCCGGTCGTAAAAAGGCTATACAGTAAGAATTACGATACTGCGTACATAGGTGGATATTAAATGGTACAATTTTATGTCAAAGTTAGGCGAATATATTTATGTACAACCCCTCTTATAGCGTAAATCTATCTACTGAGCAACGTTGCCAGATCTAACTGCAACTCTGCATAATAGGCCTTTATAAAATCCCTATATTTATCACATAAAAATGCAAAAATGCATTGATGTACGATCATTTAATAGACTAGTGGCCATTGAAATTGCAACACCCAGAATAAAAAATAATATTGTCCATGACCTATTGTATTTTAGTTTATTATGATGAAACAAAAAAATTATTACAATTTGAGGAGTTTCTGAGAAATTCACATACATGCGGAAGGGCAAGATGACTTAAGGGGCTATAGAATGGTCTACTTAGCAATGCTTTGTGTTATTTTTGTTTATGCAGTGAGTGAGGATAAGTGCCACAAAATGCCCCGTCGAAGAGAACGACATCGATACGAGTAAGTTAGTGAATTTGAATGAGGTCGAATTGAGGCCTACGTGGGAGGGGTATGTCATATTGAAATATAGGGGTACGTACCCGGCGAAATGCAAGTACTGTCATGTTGGTATGAAGACAGAGGTGTAAATACATTACCGCGAGACGATCTGGCACTGAAACGCAAAGGCGAACCACAGACCTCGAAGAGCACCACCTTCATCAATTAACATTAAGGGACCAAACACAAACAGCAACCCAGTTAGCTCAACAGTGGGCAATGGTTACACAATATCATTTATCGTTGTGGTCAGTCAGACACCACTTGTTTGAATTTAGGCTTCGATCACGACGTCTATTATTGCGACTTCCGTTGACTGTACAACACCGTCGTCTACGTCTCCAATGGTGCCAAGAAAGGCATTTGTGGAGGGGAAAATGGCACAATATCATCATTTTCTGATGAATCCAGATTCTGTTTGTACCAGCACGACAGTCAGGTCCGTATACGAAACACCAAGGGGAACGTGAAAATGCTCAGTACTTAATTACGCGACATATGACCCCAATACAAGGGATTATGGTATGGGGCGCCATTGGTTATAGCAACAGGTCACGTCTAATTTGGATTCAAGGTACCTTAAACAGCCAGGGATACCTCGATGAAGTGCTACGACCAGTTGTAGTGCCTTATCTGCAGAGTCACGTAGATACCATATTTCAACACGATAATGCGAGACCACATGCAGTAGCAAATCTGACACAGTTTCTGAATGAGTATGGAGTTTAACATCTTCCTTGGTATGCGCGTTCCCCTGATTTACCCCCACAGAAAATGTATGGGATGTGGTAGGAAGGAGACTCCAAACATAATGCTGGACCAGCAAATGGAACAGAGGAATTATTGACGAGGGTACAAACTGCGTACACGTCTCAAGTGACTATTCGAACGCTGTTTGATTCACTACCGAGGCGTCTAGAATGTGCTACTACAGTACGTGATGGATACATATTCTTTAAATGCAGTTTGAGTTATTTTACTCAACTCCTTCAGGGTGTTGCATTTTCACTGGCCACCAGTGTATCAGCCAATTTCATTTTCAGTTGCGTTTAATACAGTTTACTGTTATCTTTTTTGAACTTAACTACAGTGATAGAGTGAACAGGGACTCAGGGCACTATATTAGCTATACCTAAGTCAACACTGGTCGATCCTGTATACAATATGAGGTTAAGTGAAACACTCTCTATAGAGAATGTGAACAGGAAGAGGAGACAGTTGAGCTGGTTGAGAATCCACTTTGTCAACTTTCAGCTGTCTCGTCAATGAGAGAATCCATATTAGAAGAGCCTTCCATGGCTACAGTGAGGAAGCTCCCTCAGGGTGACTTTATCACCGTTTTTTTTTTTAAATGAGTAGTTGAAATCATATTCAAGTCACATTCCATTAGCTCCAGAATCCAGCTTGTTTAAAAACGCCAGCCGCTTGTACGAGAGCGAAGCTATCTAAAATAGTGTACTTTATGTATTCTGTGTAGAGTGTACACAGAATATATAAAATAAGTATAATAATGCAACTGATAACAATAAGGCAAGGCAAGTGAAATTGTTAAACTTATATACAGGATATCAGGGAAACAATTCTGCAGTTGAATATATCGATACGATCATGTACGTCATTATTAGGGTCCGGAAATGTGTGATATAACATGGGATCGGCAGTATACAACTCTATGATTATTAAAATATAAAGCGCCGTGTAAATTATATAAATACGCATTTATTTCTTGCCGGTGCATACGTACGGCACTGACCGATCCTGCTAAAGCGCCGATACTCACGTATGCGCAGTAGTACGCCGGTCCCGTTGCGGGAGCGCTGGATAGTTAAGTGCAGTTTACCATGCCTTAGAGCAAACTTTCCGGACCCTAGTCATTATAAATAGTGCACATCAGTTGTAACGGAGAGTATTTCTTAATGTTAGTTCTAGGTGTATTTAAACAAAACAGATTTCTTTGGTGTGAGGTTATTCGTTGAACAAAGAAATTAAGCAGATTTGTAATACGAGTACAGTCAATGCCGTTATGTAACAGTCTATGAAAAAAACCAAGTACGCCTTCTTGTGACGAGTTTCTAACGAGTCTAATGAAAACCTGAGAATATCCGCCTGTGGACAACCAATAGCATAATATGTGGAGTGGATACTAGAACCTTCGGCGTAGAAACACAAAACTGGACGTTTTCCACGAAACACCGAACTACTACACTTTTTTTCGACGCGCGTTTCGCCAACCAAGTTGGCATCTTCAGGAGAAGATTGAAACTAAATTCTAGCCTACACACTTGCACTATTTATACCAAATTTGTTGCCACGGTTCACTGAACCGTAACTGTCTTTGTTTATCAGAGCAAACAGTGGACTGGTGGGTATCGGACCATTGTCCTTATTCATACTATTGTTACACTTAATGATTTCTAAACTTTCAAAAGCATCCATCTACTGTTTGTTACATTTCTAATTAATTTTAAATTATTTATGTCTATCCTATGGCTGTTGTCAATAGCGTGTTGGGCAACACAAAATTTTTCTGTTATGCCATATTTCAAATGAGCCATGTGTTCTTTAAATCTACTAAAAATAGATCCTTTTTGTTTGCCCAATATACTTTTGATCACAATATTTACAACTTATTTCGTATATTCCTGACTTTTCGCTATTGTCGATTTTGTCTTTGGGGTTACACGAAAGCGTCTGTAGTTTATTTTTAGAATTATAAACCAAATTGATATTAATATTTTTAAAAATTTTATCTAGTCCCCGGGTAAATTTAGGTTCATATGGTAACGAAGCAAATTTCGAATTGTCAGTATCTCTACGAAAATTCATGGAATTGTACAGGGTTCTCTTAAATTTATGCTTCCTTATTAACTTATCTATTAAATGGACTGAGTAACCGTTACTCTTAGCTATTTTCTTAATTAATTGTTTCTCATGTTCAAACCTCTCTTTATTGAGGGGGAAATTTAACAAACGGTGAATTAGAAAATTACAACTTGCCATTTTATGTTGCAAAGGGTGATGTGAATCGTGGGGAATATACCTAAGAGTCGCGGTTTCTTTCCTATATATATCAAACTCTAACTTATTTTCACTATTTCTAATAACTAATACATCTAAAAATGGTAGCTGTTCATTGTGTTAGACTTCATATGTAAATTTTATGGTAGGGAAATGGTTATTTAATTTGGCAACAAAATTATCTAAACTAATTGCTTTTGTATTAAATACCGCGAAGATGTCGTCCACATACCTGAACCAAACTCTAGGGAAATACTCGAATTTATCTTTTACTTCTCTCTCAAATTTACTCATAAAAAGATTTGCAATGAAAGGTGACAAGGAGTTACCCATTGCCGGTCCCTCATATTGTTGAAAATATTCACCATTATACTGAAAACAATTTTGATTCATACAAATACTAGTAAGCCGAATTTATTCCTTAATAATTTCATCATCCAAACCATTTAATTCGAGTAATTCCCTGAGGTAGTCCAAAGTTTGCGGGATTGGAACACTTGGAAACAATGAGCATACATCAAACGAGACCAAAATTTCACCTTCCTGCAATTGAATATTTTTGATATTGTCAATGAACTCACTAGAATGTTTAACTGAAAAACTTGTTTGTGCAATAGGCAAATTTTCGAACTCGTTCGTTAACCATTTTGACAAATTGTAAGTTGGGGATCCTATCGCTGAGAAAAATTGGTCTTACAAATTTTCCTGATTTATGTATTTTTGGTAAACAATACAATTTAGGTATTAGATTTGACAATTGTAATTTTTGTCTCAGTGAGAGTAATAAGGTTGTTACATTCTTTTAAAGAATTTTTTAACTTCCGTTGTCATTTTTGGCAAAGGATTTTTTGACAATTTTTTGTAAGGACCACTATTAATTAAATTGTTGACTCTTTCTAAATAATCATTTTTGTCTAAGATAACAACCTTATTTCCCTTGTCAGCTTTTAAATACAATTTTAAAGTTTTTATTTAATCATCATATTGGGCAAACAAAAAGATCTGTTTTGAGTAGATTTAAAGAACACATGGCTCATTTGAAATATGTCAGAACAGAAAAATCTTGTGTTGCCCAACACGCTTTTGACAACAACCATAGGATAGACATAAATAATTTAAAATTAATTAGAAATGTAACAAACAGTAGACAGTTGGATGCTTTTGAAAGTTTAGAAATCATTAAGTGTAACAATAGTATGAATAAGGACAATGGTCCGATACCCACCAGTCCACTGTTTGCTCTGATAAACGAAGACAGTTACGGTTCAGTGAACCGTGGCAACATATTTGGTATAAATAGTGCAAGTGTGTAGGCTAGAATTTAGTTTTAATCTTCTCCTGAAGATGCCAACTTGGTTGGCGAATCGCGCGTCGAGAAAAGTAGTAGTTCGGTGTTTCGTGGAAAACATCCAGTTTTGAGCATAATATGTGCCATCTATTTTATAAGCGCAATACTTCAAAAATCGACGTCGGATGCTTTCTAAACTTTCCACATGCGTTGTGTATTGGGGACACATACTATAGAGACATTTTTTTAAATCCAATCTAACGATTGAGACATAAATCAACTTAATGGGATGTTGTCAGGACCACTGGTAAATTTCGGTTTTAAGTTCTGTAAAGCTTTCAGGGTTTCTTGTTCTGAAAATTGTGGAACGTTGAGACAAGAGTTATTTTTTAATTCAGATTCGTACTGACTGGTGAAGGCTTGATTTTACGGAGCTGTATACGACTGTTTTTTTTTTTTTGTAAAGCTTATTGCTATTACTGATTGTTCGTAGATAGTCTCATTATTAAAGGTCATATTTGTGGGTAGATTAGCGAAGTTCATTTTATAGTTAATATAATTTCAGAAGGCACCAGGGTTCTGTGAACAGTTATTTTTTAATTGCCTACCATAATTTTTAAGAGTATTCTGTATAAAAGTTTTATTTTTTTGTCTTAGGTACACAAATGTCCGATGAGCCTCTGTACTTCCATTATGGGTATAAGTACGCCATGCTTTATATTTTCGTTTAATGTTTACAATAATACCTATCATTCAACCACGGTGGGTAAATACGACATTTTTTGGGACACAGAGTACAAGAACTGGCTGAGCATTCATTTCCTGAATTCCAGTCTACGTCAGATACCATTTGAAAGAGCATAGGAAATTTTGCTTTCCTAAAGTTAAACGTATTTGATATAAATGTGTAGTTCTTCTCATGATCTTTATGTGTGTTGCAAAAAATTGTTAATGCATGATGGTGCATGTCTTGTTTAAGTCAATAAATCAGATGCTCTTATCACGTTACAATCTCTGTTACAGGGTAAGTCTGGCATGTTAAAGTCTTCCAGAATTAAAGTATCTGAGTTCATACTTGGTGGAATATATAACGTAATACCATTAATTTGTAATTTATAATATGTAATTTGTAATACGAGTATATAAAGTATATTATGACCGAAAGTTGTTTTAACCCCAACTACATCGATAAGTGGAATATTTAGAAAGCTGTTATCTTAAGTTAAGTTAAACTATCATTATTATATACATATTATGACATTTGTGAAGTGACATTAGTGACATCAGTGTTTCTTTCACTAACAACACTATCTTTCACTAACAACATCATGTAGTTAGTGAAAGTGTTTGAAGCCAACAAATGAATTATTTAACGAACCATCCAAAAAAAAAAACGTCATTAAAGTTGGCCGAGAAAAAAAACGACATATTTCTATTCTTAATCGAATTTATAACCTCATTTACTTGCCAAGATTTCCACATCATATGACAGTCATTGTTTATTTTACAAATTGTGACAGTCATTTGTCAAAAGTTTGAGATAACTGAAAAGCTTAGACATGACCGTTACTTCCATCTCTCTCGTTCATAGCCAGAGTTAGTGAGGTTTTTTTGGATGTCTCTTTACATCACAAAGCACTGCGTCAAAAAGAGACCCGTCGAACGATGTTCGAATTACATAGCATAAACCCTGTAACAACAAAGCGGCAAACTAAGGGATAACGACGGGGCACTATGATGAGCAATGTAATTCAGGTTGCCGTATCTTGGACTTTTTTTTTGACATATATTGGACTTTTTTTTGCATTTATTTAAATATTCACTACGGCATGCAAGTAGGTCAAACTAGCGTTGTATTGTTTAAATACAACGAGATGCGGAAACAACTGTATACAGAATATTCTGGTCATTTCGTATTTTACTCTTATACTAAATCGAAATTGGCACTATTTAAAAAAAATTATTTGACTTTGATTTTAAGTAACCAAACGAGCCAAAATGTGAAAGGCAAATACTCTACAGAGTGTGTACAATGTATCCATGTTGTTTTGTAAAAGTTTGACATTACCTACGGATGTAATGAGACATACTATATATTTTATTTTAATGACATGTTGTAGCCTAGAGTGTCATGATAAAATATTTTTATGTTTTTGCTTTTATCTCAATGAGTTATGATAGTTTCAAAGATAATAAGTAATAAAATAATTAATAAAAAAACATATGTGTATGATTTTTTAAATATAAATATTACAAAACGAAAATAAAAATGTAACACCAATAAGACATCATTACAGAAGTGAGCTAAAACTAATAATATGTAGGGCCTCCTCTTGACCTCACAACCTCTTCACATAATTGTTGCATACTTCGTATTGTATCGTTTACAATTTCACCTGGTATTCGTGCCCATTCTTCAAGTGCATACTTTAACTGATTTTAATTCAGTAAATGAATACGGCGAATTGAAATTCGTCTCTGTAGCGTATTCCAAATATATTCAATGAGATTTAGATCCGAAGATAGAACAGAATAATACACTCGATTAATGTCTTCTCTGTCATTATCTATTCTCTGTCATGTTCTAAATCTAGGTAAATCATTAACTATTCGACCTCTGTGAGGTCTGTCATTTTCATCCACATAAACAAAATTGGGTCCAATGTTTTGAGCAGTAGGTAAAACATTTGGTTGTAATAACAAGTTCTGTATGAAAATTCGTACTTATCCCTGCATAGATTACAAGATAATTGCCACCATAAGGCACATATTCGATCATGGAGATTTCGTTGTACATTTCGCCTTGTCTGCGCCAAGCTCATACTCTACGTCTATCTGGATATAGACAAAATCTTGATTCGTCTGAAAACAAACATGGAGTCCAGTCCTGGTCATTCTAGTTCTGATGTTCTAAATCAAACTTTAATCGATTTCTGCGATGATCCTTTATCAATTTCGGGTGCCTGGCAGGGCTCCTGCTGATTACTTCTGCATTTCGTAGTCGACTCAATTAATTAATCGAATTGTTTCAGTTAAGAGGTGAACACCACTGACCCACTCAACCTCTTGTTGTAATTGATCCGCATTGTGTCCTTTCCAAAAAAAGCTCTTTGTACGGTACACATGTCATTACCGGCCTTGGTAGCTCTCTGTCTACCACCACCTTTACTATAACACAGGCCGGCCAGATTTTAACCCAAAAACCAGAATATATTTTTCCAAAAGTTTTTTGATGCGCTGAATCCAAATTCTAGGTCCAAATATCTCAATTGGCTCTGGTTTTCGAGATATCCTAACCTAAAAGTGCAAAAAAAGCGATTTTGGTCTATATTTGAGGTTATGTAGCATCGAATTTTTTTTCTCAAATAACTATGAACAACATCTTACAGTACATGCCTCGCCCTTTTAAATGACGTCGAGTTTACTCAAATATCTTTTTTTCGCTGCGTTATCGCATTTTGAAATTTTAAGTTTGTGAATTTCTCTATATTTGAAAACCCATTAAGGACCGCGTTTACATCAAACAGTTGATTGGTTTTTTGATTAGGAAATACTGAAAATGTTTGCAATTCAATAGCAGATCAATGTTTTCTAATGTAAAAAGCCCTGCTCGTTCAGAATCCAAGGTCAGATTTCCAAAATTTTCCTCGAAAAATTTTGAAAATCTGACCTTGGATTCTGAACGAGCAAGTCTTTTTACATGAAAATTCATTGATTAAATAATTAACCTGTCATTGAATTTCAAACATTTTTAGTGTTTTCTAATCAAAAAACCAATCGACTGTTTGATGTACACGCGATACTCAATGCGTTTTCAAATATAGAAAAATTCACAAACATAAAAATTTCAAAATGCGATATCTCAACGAAAAAAAAAGATATTTGAGCAAACTTAACAGCATTTAAAAGAGTAAGGCTTGTACTTTAAGATGCTGTTCATAGTTTTTTGAGAAAAAAAATGCGATGCTACATAACCTCAAATATAGGCCAAAATCGCTTTTTTTTGCACTTTTAGGTTAGGATATCTCAAAAACCAGAGCCAATTGAGATATTTGGATTCAGATTCGGATTCAGCGCATCAAAACCTTCGGAAAAATATATTCTGGTTTCTGGGTTAGAGGGTCGGTCTAATTTTGTCGGCCTATGTAATTCTAGGAATTATGTATTTGTTTGATACCTTAACCAGGGTGTATGGCATTAACTTGGCTCCCCAAAATATCTGCTGTCCTTCTCTGACAAGTCGCACGATTTAAGTACGCTTCATTCAAACGAACCATTTTTATCTGGGGCTTTACTTTACTGGTACCGTTATTTAAAACGTCCGTTTTAACTACTGAACACAAGAAACTAATCTTATTTTTATGGAAGATATGATTTAATGGAGAAAAAGTAATATTGTCAAAAATAGCGGACATAAAAACAAAATCCCAAAATCCAAAAAAAACTTATCATCACAAAATTCTAGGCTACAATTTGTCATTAAAATAAAATATACAGTATGCACCATTAAATCCGTACATTTTTTGGCCCATTTATTTATTATTATGATTTGTATATTTAAAATAGTGTCTGTTTTGCCGGGGTTTGTAAAGTTTTAAGGCTTTATTTTAAGTTTTTATTTAAAGTCAATTTGAAATATGACCATATTTGACCGTCCCACCACAAATTGGGAGCAGAATGTAAGTAAATAAATGTGATAATTGCATTTTGTCACTTGCGCCTCATCTATTGTTACGTTGCGACAAATAAATGATTTGCTTTGGTGGTTTCCTACTGGTGTACTAAGAGTATAAGTTCAGCTATATACAGATTGCATTCGTTGTGTTAACAGGTAATACAATAGTGAGTAGGTGTGGTTATGTTTAGCGATAATAGGATTGTATAGTGGCTTCTGTGACATAATGTGACGTAATGTCGGCCACTCCCACTTTCTTTATTCGCTAAACATCTACTTTGTCGCCAAACACCTACTCACTATTTTATTACCTGTTAACATTATTGGACGCAGACTGTATGGTCCACTTAAAAAATTATATATTAAAGGAAATACATAATAAATATAAAAGGAATTATGACATACTGAAATTTGACAGTTCTCGACTAGTGTGTTAGTATAATGTCTGTTTCAGTGCAACGTATCATAAGAATAAACCATATAAATGTAGCTCCGGAAACACTTATAAATTAGATAAGAAATTCATCGTCAAAACAAATTAGCAAAAGCGAAGAACAACAGGAAATGACAGTTCGATCGATAAACAGCAATTAATTGAATTGGAAAGGAATAAATAACACTAATAACTTTAGTAAGCAATATACAAGATATTTCTAAAATAGGTGGTCAAAATTTACAGAACGTGTAAATCATACAAAGTGAAATGATGACGAAAACCCGTTTATTTTTTGTAAAATTCTTCCTAAAATCATCAGAGGTATCCAGAAACAGAAACCTTAAGAAAAAATACGTATTTGGAGACAGTTATGGGTTGATAATTACATAGAGCAGAAATTCAATTTAAATAAAAGTTTCAAAAAAATACAGAAAATTTAAAAATTTCTGCTCTGCCGTCCGCAATTATTAATGAGTTATAACTTAAACCTATCATACTCGTAAAATATCAGAACCAATATGCTGGTATTAAGTAAATATTAAAATATCCATAACTCTTAAGGCCCACCTACAATTTTGTCTGTATGAATGCACCATAAACGTTTAAATGAGACACCGCAGACGATCGACTAAAAAGACGGCCCGACTAAAAAACTGGAACCTGTTCCATTTTTGCCATCGACTCGATTGTCTGTGACGAGTCGGTAACAAATGGAACGAATGCACTAATACGCGGTAACGCACACGCAACTACAATTTAGTCGGAGTTGGGCGAAATCGAATGCGTGGTCAGTAGCGTACCACATAGTCACAATCTGGTGTTGGGTACAAGATTATCCAATAGTACATCAAACGTTCATTTCTTTAAACGTTGACTAGTAAGTGGGTAAATAAGAAATCATAAAAAAATATAGGTATTTCTTCTTTTTCTACATTTTAGTAATATTGCAACGCACATTAATCTTGGCACATGCATCGCTCCGTCCATCATGGCAGTGGCGGTTGGTGATATTTCAGTTAGCCATACTTTGAAAACGACGCATAGGACCCACTTCACTTTTTAGATGATGACTATACATTTCTTACAGAAAGGATTTATAGTGAAAAAAACCGTCAAAATTTTTTGAAAAAAAAAATTTTCAAAAAAAAAAACTGCAGAACACCCTAGGATCTCAGTAACGCTCTGTGGAATATTTGCCGTATATATTTTTTTTATAATCTAGAAACAAATTGAAGAGGTTTTTCGATTTGTTACAAAAATATTTTTTTTTTCAAAAAAGTTATGGCCATTTTAATTTTGAGAAACAAAATGTTCCTATAAAATTAAAATTAAAATGGCCATAACTTTTTGAAAAAAAAAAATAAATTGTAACAAATCGAAAAACCTTTCCTTATATTCGTTTCTCGATTATATTCGTATAGGTTTGTTTCAAATATTCCACAGAGCGTTACTGAGATCCCAGGGTGTTTTTTTGAAAAAAATTTTCGCAAATTTTACTGACGGTTTTTTTCACTATAAATCCTTTCTGTAAGATGTGTATAGTCATCACCTAAAAAGTGAAGTAGGTCCCATGTGTCGTTTTCAGGATATGGCTAACTGAAATATCACCAACCGCCACTACATCATGGTCTATCTAAACGCGCCATCGACTATCTGTACGTGTGCGAGTTATTTCCGATTTCTAATCTACTGTCGATGTCGGTTGGTTTGCGGTATCTTCCAACAAAATACAAGAAAAAACCATATGTCGTGTGCGGTGGGTCTAACTGTTCTCAAAATTATTAAAAAGTCACAGGAATAAAAACGAATAAACAGGAATAAAAATACTTTGTTGTCAACCTTAGGGACGATAACAAAACAAACAATTTTTTGCATGTAAGTGTTACATGTAAAATAAAAAATGATATACTCAGGCATTTGTTCAAAATGATATAGAAATAGTAATATTAGGGCTAAGTGCATACCGGTTAGTCAAAACAAAATAGATTTACACAAGCTTATAATTAGTATCTCTTGTTTATTTTAATTGCCAAGTAGATATACAAATTTCTAATTTCTATTATTTCTGAAATCTGTATTTCTGACAAATTAAATTTAAACTTATTTTGCAAACCAGCATTTTATTTATAAAATTACACATAGAAAAAACATTTTCTAAATTTCCTAAATCTGTAGAGTCTTCCATAAGTCTGAAGTCATATAACTGAGCTTTTGAATAGTAAATAATTCGACTATCTGCATCGAATTTCTTTAGAATAAACAGAGTACGATGACAACAAGTATCCGTCCTCCTTCATGTTTCTAAAGTTTCATACTCAATTCAAACCGAAATGTGAAATTTGTTACGCCAGGTTATCGACACCGTTTTATGCTTTTATTATCCCCAAACAATACGTTGTGGTAACGTCAGTTAACAGTAGCAATTTTCTAGTATTCCAGCCCCCACAGCCTACCGTGTAATCCGAAATTAACCGAGGGTTTTCTCAGAAATGTATCGTCAGACCAAAAAATCAGTAGAAAGTTTATTTCGTCGGGAGAATTTCATGCGGTTCTGTCCATTTGTACATGTATATTTTGCACTAACGTAAATTTTACACATTAGATTGATGGCACATAAGCTCTATTGGAATCTTTTAAACATCTGATTGTAAGTGCAATAGTATGCAATAAATATATATGTATATTTATGTACGGTTATATAGAAAACAATATGACCTTTTAACAAAAAAAACAAAAATATTAAAATACAAAAACAGTGCACGTGCAATTCGCTACTCTCTAACAGTGGCGGTGCGTGATATTTCAGTTAGCCATATCTTGAAAACGACGCATGGGACCCACTTCACTTTTTAGGTGATGACTATACACCTCTTACAGAAAGGATTTATAGTGAAAAAATCGTCAGCAAAGTTTGCGAAAAAATTTTCAAAAACACTGGAGCACTCCCTGGGTTCTCAGTAACGCTCTGTGGGATATTTTCTAACTGAATATATCTGACTAACTGAAATATCACGCACCGCCACTGCTCTCTGAGACAGGTTTTTGAAATAACATGAAGAAAAGGGTAATCCGCCATATTGAAGCGACCGCCATGTGGTATTTGGAACTATATTAGTTATGCAATGATATTTTGCAGGCCTTATAAACGTGTGAAAAATTTTATCCCTAGCTTTATTAAAACTTTTACTGCAATATTTAGACCAAACATACTGATACCAAAACCAAACTGTCTATAACATGACTAACTAACAAGTGAAGTTAATATAAACCACACAAAGAGGTCAAGAAGAAAATAAACTAAACTATGCAGAACTATAAATAATATGGGTTCCAAAATTTGTTTTTCTTGGTTTAGGGCACGCTCTCTCGGGTATATGAAAAATATGGCCCTCTTACGAATTTATTGCAGCCATATCGAATTGAACAGTCAAGTTTTGCTTTTGTACATATAATTCGACTAGCTGAGCCAGCAGACGTTGTCCTACCCTTTCAATATAAAATTTTATAAATAACGTGACTATGACGCTACTGTCGCTACTTATCGTGTGTTAGCATCTATGAACCATCGTCTCGACAGTACAAATATATTGTAGGAATATGATTTCGATCGGTAAAGTCGTTCAAAAGTTACACGATCACTAACAGACGCACATACGATTTTTATACAGTGTGGAACAGCCAAATGGAATAAATTCAGTAGCTCCATTATTATGCATTTTTTTAGAAAATTCTGAGGCACGTCAATTTCTAATTCTAAAATGACATCTTGCGACGTAAAAATGTCATCCCTAAATTCAACCCCCTTCAGACAACTATAACCCCTAAACTTTCAAATTGGAAGTAGGGGCTTGTGATACTTCATTTGAAAGGTATTTTCATTCCCTATTCAAAACTGCTATGGTTCTAAATTTTATTGCAGTAATTAACAAGAAAAAAAGTTTCTCCAGCTTAGGAAATCATTAGAATTAAAATAAAAAACAGATCATTATTAATGTAGCAGATGTTCAAAATGCATGCTTCCAGCATCTTGGCAGCATCCTAGACGTAAATATAAATGTCTTCTAACGTTAGTTAACATCTGCTGGGTAATCGACCTAATTGCAAGTGTTATTCTTCTTCTTAAGTCAGCTAAGTCGTCGGGTTTGGTTTTATAGACCATACTTTTTACATATTCCCATAGAAAGAAGTCGGCTTGAGATCAGGTGATCGTGCAGGCCATTCTACAGAACCAAGTCTCCCTATCCAGCGATTTGGAATGATGTGTGGAGATATTGCCGGAAATTGACTTCGTAATGTGGTGGTGCACCATCCTGCTGGAACCATATTGCATAACCTGGAAGTTGTGGGTTTTCTTCAGCTGGATACAAGTTTGCCATCGTCGGTACAACATTATTTTGGAGCAGCAAATAAGTTTCGCCATTCCAATTGCGGTCAATGAAGAAGGGGCCGTTGATATTTTCTCCAATTATTCCTGCCCAAACATTAACTTTTTCAGGGTTTTGCGTGTGTAGTTCCCTCATCCAGTGAGCATTTTCTCTCGACCAGTAACGACAGTTTTGGCGATTAACGTGGCCGTGAAGTGTAAATGTAGATTCATCCGAAAATAAAACCTTTTCTATTTGTAAAGTATTGTCATCTATCATTTGCATTATGTGTTCACAAAAGAGAATTCGTCTATCAAAATCGTCTTCCGCGAGCTCATTAAGTGGTACCAGTTTATATGGGTGCATCTGATTTTCTGTCAATACGCGGAGAATCGAGGAATGGCTAATATTTAATGCTGAAGCTGTTTGTCGACTCGACGTATGTGGATTTTCTTCAAGCATAAGCATTACATCAAATTTCTGATCATCATCGAGTTTATTGGGAGGATGTTCCTTTAACTGCCGTACATGTCCACGTTCCCGAAACTGCTTTTCTATTTTACTTGCCGTACCTTGAGATATCGGCGAATATTTTTCTTGATATCGGCGAGCAACTTCGGCCTGCGTTCGTGTTCTGTCTCCGTAACCAATCATCTGCAGAATCGTTATCTTATGCATATATGTTAGGTAAACCATCTCTCTGAATTGCAACACGAAAACTAAAGCAAAAAGTTTAACACTGATAACTGTTAACTTGTTACTGATAAGTGTAAATATAAGCACGTTTCTAGGTAATTTCACTAAAGCTGATAACGGCCAACTTCTTAAATTTCAGGTTTGTTTTTTTGATGTTTGCTCATTTTTGTCATTCGATTGTCAAGCAAAAAATTGTACGTATTTATTAGTAAGTTTTTATCTTATAGTAGGGAATGTCGGCAATTACAGACATTTATGTTTTGTTATTATGTGTTAATATTTCAGAACATAAAGTTGACAAATAGTGTTACTTATAAAAGTTTTATTTTAATGTAACGAATTTCCTACACTGGAGAAACTTATCTTTTTTTCTTGTTAATTTCTGCAATAAAATTTAAAACCATAGCAGTTTTGAATGAAGAATGAAAAGACCTTCCAAATGAAGTATCACAAGCCCCTACTTCCAATTTGAAAATTTAGGGGTTGTAGCTGTCACCTGAAGGTGGTTGAATTTAGGGATGACATTTTTATTTCGCAAGATGTCATTTTAGAATTAGAAATTGACGGTCTCAGATTTTTCTGAGAAAAAAATGTATAATAATCGAGCTACTGAATTTATTCCATTTGGCTGTTTCACACTGTATATAAAGATATTGTGGTAGATCAATGAAGAGTAAACGTCATTTTTCGATAAGTATTCAGGCCACAGGTTATGGAATTTGACCTTATTTATATTTCAGACATAATACTAAGAAAAGTAAACGTAAAGTTACATCGAAGTCACTTAGAGACCGGATAGGGTAGGAAGAACATACGTACTTAGAATGTACATACTGTGAATGTTTCGATAATTACAATATCTGCTTTTAACTCCAAAATTTGGCTATGAAAGATGTAGATATATGAATCGGATAGAACTATTGAAAATATGAATTTTTGAAAACTGTTAAGGTCTACTTAAAACCATGTGAAATTCACGCGACGATTTAGCAGTAGACGATGAATTTATTAACTAAATATTTCTATAATGTCGTAATCAACCTCGAACTAGGTTAACGACGGAAGTTCGTTGATACCATTATCGGCTATAAAACTGGTATCGCCCACGATTAGTGATAATCACGCGGTGAATTTTTACTCTTTTAATAACTGATAAGACTGTTTACAACTAAGATTTTAGATCATTTATTGAACTGTATTATTTCGTCTGCTGATATTAAAAAATAGAATGTAATGTAAATCCAGGTGTTCGTATTAGAAACGTGATGTACTTAGTGTATGTACAGTGTGATCCATTTAAAACCTGGTCATCCTTCTGACACATATTATGTTCCAATTTTCACTAGATGTTTTTTAATATAGAGCGTTAAAAACTGTACCACACGAAAGAGTGATATAGGCACCACAGACGATCAATCGAATTTACAATCTGTTTGTTCCTGGAGTGGGTTGATCTCATTCATTAAAAAATATCACACTTGGCCTCGACTTTTGTTAATATAATGTGTCAGGCTTAAAATGTATATAAAGGTTTTGATACACTGTAGTGAAAAAAAAATCGGTAAAAATTGAGCAATAACTAAGTGTTTTAAAAAGGTCACAGTGTATTTTAACGATAAATTATAGAAAAAAAAAACAAGGTCACCGAATGGATACAAATAGATGACATATGCCTCAAGAGTCATTAAGGGTTCCGAACGTGTGCTGTATCGCAGGGCCGGACTCGTAATCCGTCATGTTATTGACATGACATGTGAGAATCAAAAAGACAGGAGTAATAATGTCCTGTCCTGTCCTGTCCTGTCCTCATTTGCTTGAGCGTACTTTGCCACGACCAGTAGTCTTGCTGCATTTATTTTCGTTAAAATTGAGCGATTTGGCCTGTATATATGGTTGTAGAGGGAAAATGATCGTTCCACATCTACTGAAGTTAAAGGTGCAAATTCAAAATAGTTCACATGGACGGACGACGACACAACGCGCACATTATTTTCACGAATTTCGCACAGTTGTTTGTATCACTAACAGTTTTTTATTGTCACTGACATCAATACATTATTATTTTTTCATATACAGAGGACAAGATGTTACTACTATTTCTACACTTTTAGCAGCTGTTTGCAAAACTCGTTTATTAGCTATCAATGTCGGGGGCATTAACGACCTTATTACCGCAAAATCTATTGTTTCATACACTGCCAGCCACATAAATGTATTATGTATGTGTTCTTTGATATTTCCCATGACATGTTGATATGGCTACTAGGCAATGGAAAACCGGATACAAATTTGGCAAAAAAAACGTCTAAAATAGATATTGTCGACTACGTTCCACGCAGGGCAACATGCGTAAAACATTATACACAAATCAAACCAAAATCCCTCTTTTCTAACAGTATCAGGTAGGTATATTTTTTTGATAGATATTTAAATCTAAATGTCTTTTACACTCTCGGCGATCACGAAATATATCGACGATTGCACAGAATACATGAAATATGTGATTAGTCTATTGTAAAATCCTTGTAATTTTCATCTTTTTTAAGTCTGTTCACAAATGGTAACGACTGTGCGATTATTGCAGGAATCCACACAAAATCAGGTAATATGTAAATACAGTACATTATTTCACGAGTGACTAACACGCGACAAAAAAATTGTTTTCAATGCGACGGTCGACCCGTTTACACCGCCGGTAGGTCGCTAGCTCGCCTAGAATAGCTCACCGTTACTAGAATAGCTACAGAGAAAGTGTATTAGGACGTCCCAGGTTCCCGTGAAGACTTCGTTCGGGATAACATTCTACGCGCATAACAATGGCGTGGATATACAGGGGCAACAAATATGCGCTTAAAAATACGGTTTATACTTTAATTATCATAGAGTTCATCATTTATATTCACTTTCTGTAGTTTTTTATTCTTTTTATTAATACACATACTATAATAAAATTTGAATTTTCTAATCTAAAAAGTCATAAAACCATTTGTGCCAAGAATAATCTGATATTGTCACAATAACGTACTTCCACTAGTGTCGAACTTGTAATTGTCCTACACAGTATGGAAACATACATAAGTGTGTAAACTTTATACAGTTTGTAAACTGTAGGTATATTTAAATCCAAATTAATCCTTTCAGTAGTATGATTCAACTGCGTATTTGTTAACTAATGTAGTGATAATTTAATGATCAATACAAAAAATAAAATATTTTGTCGCAGACAATATGCAAAATAATAGGTGTTAAGTTAACGATCTACAGAAAATATGCGATGCTACATAAAGTAAAACTGCTAATAATGGAGTTGTTTCTCATATAGCAGACAATTTGACGGAAAAGACAAATATAAATTCAAAACACTCTAACCTGATGAGTAAAATTTATTTAAAAGTTCAACTTGAATTGGTCAAAAAAAAGGAAATCATAGTGTCATAAAATAAACTGTGTAGACCATATACTTGTTTAAAAAATAAACTGATTCAAGTCTATACAAGAGGAACAACACATTTTTAATTGCAATCCTTAAATTCTGTGTAAGATTATTCTACGTAGGATTCTGCAAGTGAGGGATTAAGGTAACATCAGTATTGGAACGCCTCGAGATTAAACAAAATTACATTTTTAATAATCAGTTAAACATTAACGATTATGCTTTGTTAGTCATCTAGGCGGTAATACATGTTATGATCTTTATCAACTTTAGTTACACCTTTTACTTCTACTTTTTTATCCGTACCTTAGATATTTTTTTAATTCATTAATTTTTATTTAATTTTTTTAATTTTAATTTTAATTTTTATTTTTTTATTAATATTTTTTCAAAAATAAAGAGTTTCCCTACTTTCTCAATACTGTACTCAAATCATAAATACTGAACGTTCCTGAGCAGAACCTCAAAAGAGCATAAGTATGGTACAGTAACCTCAGTAGAATATTATTTTACAAATCACAAAAAGAATTAGGTACATATATACAAAACAAAAAAATGTCAAATTCACACTTTAACTCTTTTAACCACTTTCTTGCACCCAAGGTGCGTATCGTCAACAATGTTGGCATCATCATGAATATGATTAAAACTTAAAACAAATTCAATAATACATATAATATACTCACGCTATTGTTCCGCTGAACAAGTCTCGTTGATTTTAGCTTGCTGACAATATGTGTCTAACAAAAATTATTCCTCATATTTTTTATATAAGTCAAGCAACAATGTTTTCAGTTTAAATAATAGTCAAAGCAAAAACATCCTCCTCGATCGACAACACAACTCCTGCTACGATTTCACTCAAGTTCACTAACCCATATTCTACTTCCCGGTAAATTATTACGGTCACAATTTTGAAAGACCACACCACCATAAAGAGTCGCCATAAAATAAAATATATTTACAATCCATTTCAGACTTCTGACCAGGGTCTTTCACGGCATGCCGACTAGCGCTAACCAAAATCATCAAGAAAATCCACTCCATTGATTTGGGACGATGCCCTCTACCGTGGAAGAGATTCGGTGACGCTGTAAAATTTTACCCTTTTGGATTATTTTACCCGCGTGGTTTATGAAGGAATAGTAATTTGAAAGTTAAATAAAAGTACAGTTCAATAAAATGTACCTTACTTATCAAATCCGAATAAAAAAAACCGCAAAGTGGCCTCAAAATGCTGTGGAATGGATTCCGCTTGTCTTGAATGATTACTTTTAGGACTGTCAAATTCCAAAGTTTTTATTGTTAAGAAAATTAAATATGACAATCACGGCAAAACAAAAAATCTTTTATGATCGAAAATTACTAGAATAAATAGTAGAAATGTTGATGGACAGTGGGTTTAACCAATCAACGTACTTCCACTAGTGTCGAACTTGTAATTGTCCTACACAGTATGGAAACATAAATAAGTGTGTAAACTTTATACAGTTTGTAAACTGTAGGTATATTTAAATCCAAATTAGTCCTTTCGGTAGTATGATTCAACTGCGTATTATCATAAATACATCATACTTAGTTTAGGTCATATAACCTATACGACCTTTATGACCTATATATTTATGACTCAAATTTGACCTATTTTCTCACGCTATTAAGTTAAAAAAAGCCTTTCAGGATTTTCAAACAGAATTTTAATACATAGTCATAGATTTTGACCAGCTCCGCCAAGTTTTGACTAGATATACACCTTTGTTTAGAGAAACAGGAAGTGTAAATAGAAACGAAGGCAGTGGGAATCCTAAAGTTTGCACTGCACAAAAAGTTGAAGAAGTGAGGCATATTGTTAATGAACAGCGACAACCCCCTATCCGACGTAAGTTAGCAAGTAAATGTATCCTACGGAACCTGGAATAGAATCCCAAACAAACTTTTTTACTGACGAGGCATGGTTTTACCGCTCTGGTTATGTCAATTCTCAACAAAGAAGAATGTGCCGCTCTGAAAATCCACATTTCTCTATAGAGAAGCCTCTGTATTCTCAAAGTTGGCGTGTGGGCAGCCATATTAACCAAAATAAGGTTAATTGAGCCGATTTTTTTTAAGGGGGAATTAAATTTTAGAGAATTTTATGAACGCATTAGATGATGCAGATATGCCACAAGGCTACTTCCAGCAGGACGGCGCATCAGTTCACGTAACTCTTGATAATTCATATATTTTTGAAGAATTTTTTGAAGACTGCATCATCGGTCATAGTCGTGATATACCAGTTAGATGGTCACCATGGTCCTGCAACATAATTTATTTAGATAATGTTCATAGTAAAATCTTATATAATGTCCGGACTTAAATCTCATGTCATTTTAATGGATTGTTTGAAGCAAAGGTAGAAAACATTGTTAAAAAAAATATTATAATTAATCGTAATATTCTTATTATTACGATTTTATATTCCAAAAACTGGAGTGTGTCGTACTTTTAAAATAATCCTATGTATTATTATAAAATACTTTAAAAACATATTAGCATTAGATCCAAAATCAGTTTTGTGTAATCACGTTTCTTTGTATGCTACAAACATGTAAAATACTTTAATCAACCTGTGGGGAAGAATACTTTATCAGCAAACCGCAGAAAAATTGGACTTTTTTTAATTCTCAAATCCAGTAACTTATACAGGACATTTGTTTAGAAAAAACCTGGCCACCTTGTTGGCAAACCCTTCAATGCCCTAGCAACCAATAAAAAACTCGGTTTATGGAAATCTTCCACTATTGCTGAAAACGTTGTTGCAGACAACTTGATTAATAAAAACGAGATAAGGTTTTAGTAAAGTTTAGTTTTTAAAATAGTGAAAATCGTGAAACGTCTAGTATACCTCCGGATATTTCCATACGAAATGCAAACAATATTGATACCAATACTAGAGTATAGGTAAAAAAAGTGCAGATATTTTTCCAAATTTTATTAATATTGCTAATAATTGCAACAACTGTACTATAAAAATTCGTATGAATTATTAAATGTTTAATGCTTAATCTGTTTTTTTTCTTTCACCTGCCTTCCCTAACAAGATAAGTGACTTACTTACCTCCCGTTTAATAGTAACCAAATTGTTTTAGGTAAAATCTACTAACCCCTCAAGCGATTAAGCTCAATATGTAACCAGTTCCAGATCTCGTCAATGATACGCCAGCGAAACGTCAAGACAAGTCAAACGACCGTGGCAGAATTCGAAAGAAACTACTTCAGCATGGCACATAAGTTTTCCAAATTTGAAGTTGTTATCTTAACGCGTTCTCAAGTTATCGTGTACTCAAGACAGGTTAACAGACATAATTTGTTTTTGCTTAAACTTAGAATCTCAACGTTTCATTTTAGACCCATTTAGGCAATAAAATTAAAAAAAATCTTAAACTCGATACTTTCACTCCACTACATGGATGTGGAAGTAGTAAAATCATAACAGCGAACTTACCATGGAAGTGGAAAAATTAAATTATTATTTTTTGTGGTAACAGTAAGTATATTAGTTGATGCACATAAACTTAGACAATTTTAACATTAATTTTGGTTTTCTGTGTACCTACTAAAACTTTTTATTTAAACAATATTTGTTACATACAAACATTATTTTAAATTTTCACCATTACTTATGCACCAATTAAAAAAAATGTTCAAGAGAGAATAATTCACCGATGTATACAATATGTTCGAGGCTCAGGTCATGTGAAAAAAAAAGCTGTGGGAGGGACTGCGGGGGTGGCTTGTAGGTACCTGAAGGCTTGTAGTTACATTGAATGCGAGTGCGTGTAATTTTTTAAACGTGCACCTACGTATGATAACGTGTTGTATATAGGTTTTTTAGGTCTGCATATTTTATATAATTCAGAACAAACTGAAAAATTGCTCATCCTTTTCTCCCATAGTTTTTTTAAAGATATTTTAGTTTCACTACAAAAAATAAGTTTTTCAAAATCCATTTTTATGACTGAATAATATGCTTCGATAGACTCATACAGCAAGAAAAATTTCATTCGATTGTCGTACGATGTACCTACGGTTGCATGCGCGCGTCTAACAAAATCGCTTGCAATGTAACCATACGCATTTAAATACATGTTTATTTTCATTGGCTTTGTCGTACGCGCGTGTAAGATCAAAATATCGCACGCGCTTGCATGTAACACCCTAACACTTCTCCTACGAGTAATGAACGTCGCTTAGGTTATAATAATGAATAGGTATATCCGTTAATATAGGAGTTAGACATTGTATAAACCATTCTAAGATACCCTGTATACCCACTTATATACAATAGTATTTTTTTTATTTTGCTCTTTTAGTTTCTCCTCATCGTGAAAGTACGCATTACGCTGGCGTCACCCTTTGTCTAACTGCAAATGTAAATACCATTATGTAAAAAAAACAATGGAAACTTATTCTGGCTGTTTGTAAAACACATTAATAGCCCACAGTCTTAATCGTTAGTGCAAACTATTCTAAGATCGAGTGCCGCCAAATGTGTACTTGTTAATTACAGATTCGCGAGAAGCAAGGATACGACAAGAAGCGTGTAGTTTTCGGTAAGAAAATCTACCTAAACCTACCTATCCAAATTGTATCCTGTTAATGCTGGAAAATCTGTAAATCTGTCTAAATAGTCCAGAAGAATAATAGTCCAAGCTTACATGTGTTAGGTCCACACATGTAAGCTTGGATATTGGGCCTAACATAAGTTCGGTGTCCTATTAACTAAATAGGACACCGAACAGGATATAATATTAAGCTAAAAAATATATAGGTTTTCTCAAATATCATAAGATTTTACTTATTTTACCATATTTTATGTAAAATAACAAATATAATAATAAACAAAACAAAAATAACAAACTACTCTGGCGCCTCCATTGTCACGTGCCTGCGTGCATGGCACACACCCTTGAACTCACTAATGACAAAGACAATTTATTACTTCAATGCCAATCTGTCTTAATATTGCTGTGGTTTTTACCTGAAATATCAGTCCATTTCAGTTTATTTTATCAATTCGGTACAAAAATGGGTGTTCTATTAAACGATATCATTTTGAAAATATCAGCCCCCCTCTGCCCCCTGCTGAAATTGAAGGAAGATATCATGATCAATTTCTCATTTAACTTAAGTTTGTGGTAATAGTGAGGTTCATTTTGTTAGATAGAAAAATAATTTGAGCTCCACAGTGGACGATCAAGCAATGAAGACAGTTGGTGTTTCTGAATGATACAAGCAATAAGTATGTACATACACTATAAACACATCTCTCATATTTCATATGTCATCTTCCGTCAATAACATGACGGATTACGAGTCCGGCCCTGCGTTAAGCACTCGTTCAGAACACTAATATAACTAACTAACAAACTACACACTTTCTGTGTTTATTTCGCTTAGCTTTTTGATTCACAATTATATTTCAAAACTTAATATTCGTGTTTAACATTTTGCGAATTCAAAAAAAAATCTATATTACATTTTTGTGCCTTAAAAATAAATAATTAGTAGTCTGTGGAGACCGAAAATGTTAAATGGCATATTAGTGAGGTTGTCAATTTAATAGAACCAAAGTATAGTTTGGCTTTTTCTCGATTAAAATTGGTCAATCAATGTTGACGCCAATTTTTGAAAAAAAAAGGTAATCAAAAATCGCATATTTTTTGGCATATGCATAAAAGGGCGCTGTATTAAAACAAACTCATACCTGTACTCTTACAAACGTATCATTAACTTGTTGTTTTTATTAAAATATAATTATTTACAAATTTTTAGTGTCTACACTAATAGTAGTCAGTCAGCAGGTGCAAAAGCATGGGCATGATTAGACACCCATTTTTTGGTTATACCTCAGTTTACACTTGTCTGATGCCGAGATAATATATAATCAGACATCGGCTTTACAAACAACAACAGATACGTAAGCCGCTATAACTAACAGACATAAATTATTATACACAAAACTAACATTATAATTGCAGTTTACGCCAACAATGGCGTAGTGACTACGTTTATACCGCGGCTTAATCAATGGCGTGTTCGTGCAACTAAATTTTAACTACATTTATATTCATTTAGTATTCGACATAAAAATTAGAAATGTTATAATTTTTGGTTTATAATGAAACTCAGTTATAATGGCTAATATACAACTTAGCTAAAAAAATATTTTGTGTCTAGGATTCGTTAAAAAAAAATACATGAAAGAATGAGCGTTTCTAAGGCCAACTTCCGGCCTCCTTCAAAAATCGTAAATAGGTGGAATTACTTTTTTTATAACATAAGAAATAACACCCAAATAAAAGAAATAAAACCATAAGCCCAAAATTTTCAACTTCACAAAAATCTGAAGGTTTGTGTGCAAAACTATAGTTTATCATAACCTCAAAGCCCTGAGTTCTGGACATACTTGACAGGTTAGGGTTCGAAAAACCTAACATACTGGTATGAACACTATCCTTGGACAGATCAATTTTTTTATTTATTTTAGAAAAGTTTCTTTCGAATTAAGATTAAAACTTCAAATTAAAACACTGATATGAAAAGTAGTACAGTACAAAAAAGTAGCAGTACAAAAATGAAAAGTACTGATTTTGAAATTAACAATGTAATACTCGAAACCAAACTTTAGCTTACTATAACCTCAAAGCCCTGAGTCCTCAGATCAGACAGATTTGATAGGCGAAGGTTCGAAAAACCTGAAATACCAGTATGAATACTGTCCTTGAATAGAACTATTGTTTTGTTGATTTTACAGAACTTTCTTCTCAAATATATTTTTGAAAAATATTAATGACAAAAAAATAACCAGATATTCGACAATTCAACCAAATCGACCAAATTAACCAGATATACGACATTTCGTGATCTATTTTCAGTTTTGTTAGATCGTACTGTATATATTCCTTTATCATAAAAAGTTTTTTATTTTGCCGTTATCGCAATTTTATATTTTCTGTCGTGAATTCCGTTGCTGACATTTTAGTGAGGTGGTTGTATTTATACAATAAATTATGTTTTTGTTGTATCTTCTTCAAAACTCTCTTTAGATAATTTTATGATTATTGACAAGAAAAATATTCTAATTTTTATTTTAAAATTTTGTTTTTGTTAAAATGACATCATATTTTAAATTACAATAAAAATTGTTTTGTTTCAAATGAAGACTTTTGAAATGCTTCTGAAATATCCTTAAATACCCAGTGTTCGGTTAATTCTGCGGGTGAGTGTACAAAGTAAACCAATCGGAAAAACAGAGGTTAACCATTCCCAAAATGACATTCTCAAAATTAAGATACACAAAAACCTTTAACAATTTTTATATTCGTATAGGTTTTACATTCCGTGTAGTTTAGTTTGGTAAGCTTTATTACTGCAAAAATTAATACCGTAACTTGATCTATTGCAAAGAGATTTTTTTCTAAGAGATTAATTTAGGAGTTAAATGAGGATGTTCCTGATCGATGTAAAGTTTTGTGGGACCATGTCTCACATGTTAAACAACGATTCGGATCTCCCTAGATTAATTGTATTTAGCGATTAATTAGCGTTTGAATTAAATGGTGAAGTAAATAAAAAAAAATGTCATTATTGAATTACGAACAACTCTTACTGAATAAGAGAATATTAGAATATCATACTCAAGTGCAACAAGAACTGATCGTATGAACAGGAATTGTGCAAGGATGTACGAGTATTATTTGAGTACGAACTAAATTTTATGAAAGATCTCTGAAAGATGCGAGATAAATATTTTTTTCAAAACTTAATTCTTGTACTTACCTCAATATTTACAAATGAGGAAGATTAAGATATTTATCGCATATTAATATGGTTCAATAGAATGGGACATCGTCCGATTCCAGAATAGGAAGGTAGGACCATTCCAGTTCTTAATGAAATATTTGTAACATATTATTTCCAATTTAATAATACTAGTGGCCTTAGAACGCCTTTACGACTATCAGTTTTCCCCTAGGAACAAAAAATCCCAATGAAAAACACTAAATCAGACACCAGTGTCATATACTTGAGGAGCTGGTGACTGTAATGTTACGGGGATGATCTAACAATAACCCTAAGCCTCAGAAACCTTCAACCTTACGACACACTTGCTCAAAACCCATAACCTCAAAAATATTAACCCTAACGAACACTATATCAGTGTTCTACAACTGCTAGAGTGCAGTAAATGATGAAGAAGCATGAATATGATCCAGTCATGACTCTCAACCTCATAGCTGTGGAATTCCAAAGCTTCGTAATCCCATAACCTCGTAACCTCCAAACTCTTAACTTCAAAAAACCTTATAAGTAGGTCCTGCGAAATCTGGGACACAACAACGTGATGAAAAGGCATGAATGTGATCCAATCATGACTCTCAAACGCATAGACCCGAAATCCCATGGCTCCGAAATTCCATTATCTCAATCTCAAATCCAAATATCTAGTACCTATAAAATTTAGCATGCAGCAACCTAATGAAGAGGCATATATATGATCCAATCATATCTCTAAACCCCATAGCCTCGAAACCCCATAGCTTGGAAATTCCATAGCTGGGAAATTTCATAACCTCATTTCAAGATTTCTGGAAGGTCATGATTGAATCATATTCATACTTATTCGTCATTTGCTGCCATCTAAGAGTTGCAGAAAACAGATATAAGGTTTTTGAGGTTAATGTTTTTGAGGTTATGGGGTTTTGTGTATATGTGTCGTAGGGTTGAAGGCTTCTGAGGATTAGGGTTGTTGTTAGATCGTCTCTGTAACATTACAATCACAAGCTCGTCAAGTATATGTAATGGTTTCTGATTCAATGTTTTTCAGAGGGATGGAAGGCAGGAAGAACAGACAGTCGTTAATGCATCCTGACCTTCTCAGAATTTGATTAAGGGCGTCGAAAGACGTAGAAGGGGAATGGTCTTCTCTGGCTTTGTGCGCATATGTAATCAAGCTACCGTGTAAAATATGTTTTTTGAGGTTAGAAAAAAAAAACTAGCGGTAAACAAAGAAAAAACAAGCCCAAAAACATAAAGTAGACCGGGTCTGTACTTCTCCGCATTGGAAAAACTTTTGTCGTCTTGTGTTATTATAAGTAATGTCAAACCTTGACTGTCCCTTTTGTACCAACACACATATAGCGTTATAAATATTAGGGGCTGAATAAGTACATCAAACTACCCCTGGGCGTCCAAGAGCAAGGGCTGGCCTGATTCCTGTTATTCCTGCATACTGTTCCAATTCTTAATTTAGAAATTCTCATATTCTGTTAAAACATGCGACAGAATTATCCGTTTTCGACAGAATTCTCGTGGACGGTCCTTTTCAATATAAATATGTAATATTTAATATTCTTAAATTTCACCAATTTTTTTTGCAAACTGAAAACTGGCCACAGTCTCCATCAGAACTGATGGGATGCATTACACGTATAAACGTGGTCAGCTTGGGAACAGTCGGAGAAGAACCGAGGCGATAACCCGTCAGACTTGGCACGCCTGGCTCGATATTCATCGCCGACCGTGCCGGTAATTATAGGGCGCTGCCGAGACCATCTATCCTCCATACTAAGCGGAATATAATCACCTCCGCTCGACCTGCTTATATGCAGCACTTGTTTATTATGGCCGGATCATCCACTTCGGCCGCCCTTCATTACCCATTCCCGGCGGCTCCACCTGCCAAATCACCGCTTTCGCGATCGCCACTCGGGTTTCGATATCATTTCCCAATAATAATTGGATTATGATCTACATATGTTTGGACAATTGTCGGTTTACATGTATTTCTACGGATTTCCATAAAATCTATCAATTTTAGGAGAAATAAGTGGAGCCCGGCCATCGATCGGTTAGACATAAGGTTTCCATACGTCCGGATTTACCCGGACATGTTTGGGTTTTTAAGGTATCCGGGGAAGTCCGGCCGGAATTTGAAAAAAAATGTCCGGGAAACCTGGACTCCGTAAAAACAACTTTGTTTGAGAGACAAAATTCTTGAAGTGGGCCACCTAAAAATTCGAGGTGTAAGTAATTTAAAATAATTAACACATCTTGATAGTATTTTGAAAAATAGAAGACACGTATTTTTTTCTTTTTTCGAAATTTTTATTTTCACAATAGTTATTAACAATATTGTTTTTTAACACAGTTTTACAAAAAATTTGTTTTCTATTGATTGGGTCATCGAATCTATGAAATTTGGTGAGTATGTAGAGAAATACTATTAGTTTGCGAATATAATTTCGAATTTCATGAAACAATTAATTTGTTTAAATAAATAGATAATACTTATAAACAATTTAATATTTATAATACTTCTCAATCACTCACAAAAATCAGCGAAGCGAATTTCGATTCCTTGTTTAATTCTGAATAAATGAGATAAAAGAAAAGTTGGGGACTTGCATTAGGCGAAGAGCCATGTTGTTTTGTTTACTTTTGTCCTTTGACGCGCAACGGCGCGACTAACGCGCGGCGTGCTGTTAATAAATGTAAAGTATAAAAAGTAAGTTGTCGATAAGCAGGATCTTAGATACGCATGATAATTAAGGTATTTTTATTAATATTTAACATTTTTTTATACATTAAAATTTCTTTAAACAAAACGTTATAATCCTGAAGTGGGTACTGGAACCTTCGGCGTAGAACCAAAAAACTGGACGTTTTCCACGAAACACCGAACTACTACACTTTTCTCGACGCGCGTTTCGCCAACCAAGTTTGCATCTTCAGGAGTAGATTAAAACGTTATAAACTATTTTTTTTTTCATTTAAATTATATCGATAACTTAACTCTCCATCTTCAATTAGTTATTAAAAAATGTTTTCGCCCTGTGCTGAAAAATGTTTCGGCATTGTTTTTTGCGAAAGTATGCGGGAAATTGCATTTTCGGCACTGCTTTGCGTGCGGAAAATCGAATTTTCGCTCATACTATTACAAAAATATAAATTACATAAATTTGTTATTACCTTGTCATTGGAATCGAAATCTTCATTAATATCATTTTTATCACTATCACTGTTACTGTCCGTCGGAGAAATCGAAGAGTTTCACTACGATGTCGTTTAAGATTTTTGGTGGTAAAATGATGTCTGGTTGTTTGTTTACTTGCCTCTTGCAAGATTGGCAAACGAAAAATCCAACTAAATTTTTAAATTTTGAATTCCACTTATTATTGACTTCAACGACGTTTTTATAAACACAATTGTGCTTTTTTTTTTAACGGATTACAACACGAATTCGCTTTTGGCATTTTAAAATAATAAATTATAACTTATAACTACTGGCGAAACATATATTTGGCGTTAGTCTCGCCGTTGCGCGTCAAAGGACAAAGTAAACAAAACAACATGGCTCTTCGCCTAATGCAAGTCCCCAACTTTTTTTTCTCATTTATTCAGAATTAAACAAGGAATCGAAATTCGCTTCGCTGATTTTTGTAAGTGATTGAGAAGTATTATAAATATTAAATTGTTTATAAGTATTGTCTATTTATTTAAACAAATTAATTGTTTCATGAAATTCGAAATTATATTCGCAAACTAATAATATTTATCTACTTACTCACCAAATTTCATAAAGATTTGATGACCCAATCAATAGAAAAATTTTTTTTAAACCAGTGTTAAAAAACAATATTGAGAATAACTATTGAGAAAATAAAAATTTCGAAAAAAAGAAAAAATACGTATCTTCTATTTTTTAAAAATACTATCAAGATGTGTTAATTATTTTAAATTACTTACACCTCGGATTTTTAGGTGGCCCACTTCAAGAATTTTGTCTCTGAATATTTTAATCGCTACGACGCCACATCTCTAGTATAATGCCTGTTCTGTTTTATGACTAATGTCACCGGAAAATTTTTCCATCCTGAACGAAGTTCAGAAATCAGAGAAATATCACGTAGATTAGTTATTTTTATACAACAACTTGCCAACTGCGTTTTCTTTACCAAAGAATATAGATTTTATTTTTTTACCAGAGAAGAGAGATTTGTATTTTATGATATTGATATACCATTTACCTTAATAATAAGCATACATTTATGTATTTTTGCGTTAAAACGTATTTTCTAATAAAACAAATAAATTCTTGACTGTTTATAATTTTATTTGCCCTTTAAAGTACATAAGTAAATTTATGGCGTATTTTTCGGCAAAGTTCGGATTTTGTCCGGATTTCAGGGCTCACTTGTCCTGAATTTCAAAAACCCTTTATGGAAACCCTAGCTAGACAGAACCGGCTGTCGGCATTGGTTACCGATGCGATCCGAACGCGTACACTAGATAGCACATCGCCTATTTGCAATTTAGTTCACCCAAAGCCGTGGAGTAGATTATCTAAGCGCTATATTTTTACGCAATACTGAAGGAATAGTACGTTTAACATTAAATATTATGTCCGACGTGCCGAAGGGTAAAAAACGACCTCACACCCACAAAGTAAATACATTTTTCAGGAATTTTCCGGATTTATAGTAGAATGGTGCTGTGATAATCTGTAATATGTGCGAAAGAGACCTAATGTGTTGGGATAAATGTGGCTGCAAAAAGTACGTTAATAGTACATATACATAAAAAGACTGGCGTGTCTCGAAAAACACAGTTTATATTCGATTTATTGGTAATATTGATTATGTGTAATGTTGCAGATATTGGAGAAAAAACCTTTTCAGGGTTTCTGGAATAAATACTATTCCCAGATGATGTCACCAAGCGGCAAAACATTACGTAAATACCGGCTGCACGGGAAGATGTAAATAAAATAAAATGTGTATTAAAAAATGTGCCGCTATGGTTGTGTATTGATGAAACGCAAGATTTAAAAAAAAAAACATCTATTGTAAATATTGTAGTACTGCTATTGTGCTGGACCCTCTTAAACCGACATGTCCACTCTTATTAGCAAGCAAGACACTAGTTGAGTATACTGGCGAAGCACGCGGGTGGTGCTCGAGACATTACAAAAATTTGAACTGTCAAGAAGCCAAGTGTTAAGGGGGCTTTCCCGCTTTTTCGCTGAAAAAAAAAGGTTTTTTTGGGATTTTTTTAAAGAAAGTATAAAACGGATTGAGACAATTTTTTTATTAAAAGATACAGGTATGAAGGTTACATTTATTTATTTATTTACTTTTTTAACCAAAATGGCGGCCGTTGATCCTTGTTCCAATGTAGCTACTTCAGGCGGATATGTCACATGTTAATGAGAATTTTCTACGACGCTATTCATCTGAAATCAAAAAATTAAACATTTTTATAAAATATAGGGTTAGGGTTGTTGTTAGTGTTTATCATAGGGGTTTTTTGAAATTAAAATTTTACGCAATTTGGTGCAACTGTGAAAAAAAAGTATGAGTTTCACCTTAAATTTCTACCTTTAAATTGTTATTAAAAATCGAATTTTTGCAATTTCAAAAAAATTCTATGTTGATCACTAATGGCATCATTTAAAGGCACTAAACATTTTAAAAGTAAAATCATAAAAATCGGTTAATTAGTGCTCGAGAAAAATCACCTTCCCGTTTTCAAAAACGTTGTTTTGAGAAAAATGCGTCTAAAGTTTTTTACGTCTTTTTTTTTCATTTAACTATGAAATTTTTTTAACTTACATGTCGTCATTAATTCCCGGCCCGTACAGGACATCCTCCTCTGCATTGTAGACCTCATTTTGGCTTCACGTCAGATAGCGTCACGCATTTTTTCCAATGAATCCACATTTCGCCGTATACGGATAATAAGTAACAGACCGTAATAAGTTGTCAATTCGCCTATTATTTTGATGGTCAGTTTTCCTGGACCTCTTCCCCCGAGTCCCTTGTTTGTTTTCTTCGCATTACTGAGCCTGGTTCCCATGCGTTTCTCCACGTGACTGACCCATTCCTTTTTCATTTTTTTCGGATCGTTGTTGTACGGGTCCAAATCCAAAATAGCCTTGAAGGTCTTACTGTCTCCGTCGCCAATATACTGAGCATATTTTACATTATGCTTCTCTTATGATCGTTGAAACACTTTCTTTACACTGTCCACCTCCATTTTCCGTGCGCGACTCTTTTCAAACGCCGAAACCGTCGTCACCAATCCGGCTGTAACTCGAAATCTGATACACGGATCACTTTATAATTTCAGGACAATTAATTTGAATGCATAACGCATCGATTTCAGTAAAAAACAAAAAAACTATTTTTTTGAAACCGAAAAGCGGGAAAGTATTCTTCAAAAGTATTCTTGCGACCTGCAGGGCAGGTTTTAACGGATCCCCATGTATTTTTTTCCCGTAGAATACAATGAGCGGGGTCTGTAGAGCAGCATCCGTGTGCAACATTGTTTAAATAAACAATTTATACGAAAATTTTCATATTTTCGCATATAACTACGTTCCTGTGCATTTTCGGTATATAAGGTACGATTAAGAACATTTTTCCATATTAAATTTAGAAAATTTTAAGCCCAACCGGAAGTCTCTAATGGTAAGTGCAATTGAGGACCCTGCTGCAAGAACGATGCAGCTCCATTTTCAACGCTTGACGAGGTTAGCTGCTTATAATTTCGATAAAAATATTAGGCGTTATTTAACGCAAATTCCACACATCTCAGTGCATGGAGTATACATACTGACATATGCTGAGCTGCGTCGAATTTGCGTTAAATAACGTCTAATATTTTTTATTGAAAAATCGATCGGTTAACAATTTTACAAGTAATTAACGATCGAATTTTTCGAGAAACCTTAACAATACTGCTATTTCTTTATTTACAGTACGATTTTAATCGGCTTGGGCTAGAAAGGTCACAAATCTCTTCTAGTTTTTGAGACTTCTTGAGATTTTTTAAAATATTGAAATATACAACTTTTATAGCGTTTTACACGCGATCACCTTTTTTGACGCGACGTCATTAATCATCTAGCGTTGTTGCTCGGCAAATCTCGGAATTCTGGACTAAATATCTTGAAAGTAAATATTTAGTCCAAGAAAGTATAATGATTAGGGTCCGGAAATGTGTCTGGCAACGCAGTGCTCGGCACTATACAACTCTATGATACTGAAAGCATAAACCGTATATTTTATTTTAATTATATTTTGTACATTATATACGCATGTATTTCGTTCCCGTGCTACATACGGCATTAGTCCCTTCCCTAACGCTCTCCAGAGCCCGCGTAATGTCGCGTATGCGCAGGAGTACGCTATCCCCATTCGCATCATCGCCGGAAGGCGGGAGACTTATGGAGTTTTACACGTTGGCACGCAAATATTCTGAAGCCTAATAATGATATACATTGATATACATAACTGAATCTCATACCAGGAACTAGTCTGACTGACCAACAAAGGGGCAACTACGTTCGGTTTCCAAGAAATGAAAAGGAAGTAACCTCTTCAAAATGTAACCTTAATAAAAAAGTCTGAATTTATATAAAAAATCGATCGCTTGTAATTACAAGTATTTTTTATACCATTTCATAATAGAAACTTAAATATAACGTAATCTGTTAGCGTACTCCTCCGCTAGCGTACTACAAAAAAAAATTAACCGCTCTTAAATATACGACGGAGCTGCTCTTTTTTATGTATAATAACGTGGAACGCTATACGTCTTTTGAGCGCATTGAGTGATGGTGAAACTTCGACAAGTCACGAAGAGTGGAAAAAGCGAGCAAAGCTTGTTGTAACTATATACCGTCTACCAAAAAACAACGTCTTACTTCAATTAACCCGCATTACTCGTCGTTTTATCATTTCACATAAATTATTGAACGCTCGAATGGCCTTCAATCGGACCAAGCTGAGTGACGATTTGCGCAATTTTATAAAAAGTTTTCATATAAAATACGTATTTTTTAAAGAAATGTGTTTTATTCCTTTATAGAAATATACAGTAGAATTCGGTTATAATCAGAGTGAAGGGAAGTGACAATTAGGTCATAGAAAACAGATAAAATAATTATAGCGAAATGACAACAGATTCTATGTTCCATTTATTACGGGAAAAATATTAACGACAAAACACATAAATAATTCGTTTTATTTTTTCGTGGATTTTTTATCCGTGAAGTTTTCGTTGGATTTTTATTTTCTTAAAGGGGTGTGAAGCAAAAAAAACAACATGAACTGAAAATGTACAGAAGAAAATCTAAGAATAACAGTGAATATACCACTGTTTTATTGCATTTATTAACGGAGATACGCCGCTCCAAAGATGCCGTGTCTTAGCGCGTGACGTCAGCCGAGCTTGACTGGCTGCTAGAAATTGTTAAACCTAGACAAACACCAATATATGTATATCTACAACACATTTACCACGCCGCCCTTTTATTGGCAGCTTTGGTATTATACTTATATAAGATTTTAGCGAAGTCTGCATCATACTGTTAGGGTTAATGTCTATTAAACTGAGATTATGGTAATTAAACGCCGCGCCGGTGCGATTATACTAAACGTCTCCCAGTTATAATATTCAGGGATAATATTTTTTCGCCGCTTCCTATTATATACCTAAGTAAATACTCTGTGAAAAGATATGTGGTTAGTGATTAGGGAGGATTCAATTTTAATATTTTTCTATTGTAAAAATAGCTCACCAGAGTTTAACAGTTAGTACACATTCTTGTCATTAATAGGTGAAGTAGCTATTGTTAATTTTAAATGTCACACAATTGTCCAGATTTTTAAAAATCAAAAATAGGTACAGGAAAATTAGAACCTTCTGCGTAAAAACAAATTCACGGTTGAACACTTTTAACTACTTAACAATGAACCACTTTTTTTGCACTCAATGCGCATTCACTTTTACGGAGCATTTTTTCAACAGAATGGGATGACAATGGATAACTCCTTGTTACCATTATTTCTAATCTTTTTATGACCAAATATGAATCCGAAACCAAAAAAAAATTTCCCCAAGGTTTTTCATAAATTCACATTTTTTTTACATAGAAGGCTAATTTAAATAATTTTGTTTCAAAATTAAGTGATCGTTTCCCCAACTATAAGGTTTACGAATGAAGTTGAGAAAAATTAACAATTACCATTTTTAGATTAGTTGTTAGAAATTCTGAAACTAAGTTAGAATTTGATCTATACAAAAAAGTACCGCTCCTGACATAATTATATTCAGTGATTCGCTTTATTATTTTCAATATAACTTAGCAAGTTTCCATTTTTTAATACGTCATTTGTTAAACCTAGGTTCAAAGCCAAAAGCCATTTTACAATTGTAACCTAAGTAAATATCTGTTAAAATGTTCCTAATCAAATCACATGTAGATATTACACGTACCGACGTACCTATAATATAAGTCTCGCCCCATACGTCTGCAACGGGACTAGAAATCCCAGTGACGTCACGATATCAGTGCATAATGCATTTAAACGCTGTATCTCACGAACGGTTCATCGTAGAGCAAGGAGGTTTGAATTTTTTATTCTTAGATTTCTCCACACGAAAACTTCAATTTTTGGTTCACACCCCCTTTAAACCACTTCAATAAAGCTTAGTCATTTTCCTATGTTGATTTGTGAAGTCTCTTTGGTTTTAAGATATTAAAAACTGAAGGATTGCTCGATTTTATTTTTGTTTTTTATAAATCATGGATTTTGTCGAATGACCAAAGATGAATTCTTATGAAAGTGAAACATTTGATTATTCATTTTTTGAGTCTGCATATAATCGCACCTAATTTCATAATAATCTCACCAATAATTTTATCCTTAAGTGTGAAAATTTTACCACGTTGAGGCGGCGTTTTTCGCACCAAATCACAGAGGAATGCATACAATATTTATCACTGCCGATTAAAACAATCGCGGGGCGCGCAGTGCATCGTAAGTCGTCAGGGAAGAGATCGAGGGGTGAGACAGGAACGAGCAAAAGTGAAACCAAATATGTAATGGTGGCACTTCACTTGGCGTAGTGTATTTATATTTGAGTATCGCTGTATTTGTCCAAATACTCGATGTTTTCGCAAATATTCCAAACACGCCATCCACACATATATAAAAATACTCAAATATGCCAAATATGTTTGAATATTCAGAACCAGTGAATACAGTGACGGACGTGTTGACAGCGACAGCAGCTTATTACCTGAATGCTTCTTATTACCAATACATGTTAAATCTACATAAGCACAAAGTTACTAAAAGACCATGACGAACACGGCGCTGGTGGAACCAAGCGTGGACGGTTACCGCAAATATTCGCCTTATTTGACTTCTTTGATGTGTCATTGAAAACCGACAAGTGGACGGAAACGCGTATTTGCTGTTAGCGCTATTCGCGTTATTTGTACAAATAAAGCAAATATAGCGAATAGCTTCTCTACACATCGCCGTTTTTGGGCAAATACAACAAATATACGAATACGCTACGCCAAGTGAAGTGCCGCCATAAGGCGAATGTCCGTCAATATAAACGAAGTCATTATAAACGAACTAAATGCCATTGAAGTTTATGTGGAAACCATACTTCTTAATAAAGTTACGACATAATAAAAGGTTGGTCACTAGCCATAATAAAGGATTTTACAGTAGGTACATACAACTGTTTATACTTTTTCATTTATCTTTGAACCATGAGTAGCTATTGAAGTCATTATAAACGAATTAAGAATTAAATGATATTGAAGTTTATGTGGAAACCAAACTTCTTAATACAGTTGCGACGTAAAGGGTTGGTGATTATAGGCGGAGTCATAATGAACGGATTCCACTGTCCATACAATATTTTATTCTGTTTCGTTTATTTTTCAACCATGTGTAAAACTATTTAATTTAATTAATACACTGGCCTGCCATGATTTTCACAAGTAACCACTATTCAAGTTACAAGTAACCACTATTGTAGCACAACGGAAATTATTTCTTTATTTAGTACATTGTTTGCTAAAGTTAAATATAAACATTCAATTCAAATGTTTTTTCCATTTATAATTCAACCAAAAATTACACTGGTGTGCAAAAAATATAAGTGGTAACCGGTATATCAGAGTGAGGATGATGAAACACATTTTGACAATTAACATTTTGCAGTACTTGTATACGCTAACATAAATCAGATCACATGATCTTCCTTCCATTAGTGAAGAAAAAGTAATTTTTTCACCTTTCACTAAAATTCATCACGATTTTGAATACACGAATAAGTGCCTACTAGATACGTTAACTCGTTAAAAGGCATTAAACACAGGAAATTACCAAATAGTTATTATAACACGTACATAAATGTACATAATAAAATGATAAATTATTATGTTTTGAGCATATTTTCCGCGGATGTGTGGCAAAACATCTAAATTACAAGTACCGTGATAAAAACTGTAAATATCCTGTGCGTGTTATATAAAAAGAAAAATAAACCCTGTGCATTTTTAGACGACCTGATCAAACATAATAAGGTGTATTACCTGTTCGTTCGTAAATATCAATTAAAATACCTCATTGATGAAATTGGTTGTTTAAAATTAAGCTGTTGAGGCCTTGCTTTCTTACCAGTTGCCTAAATAGTCTTTATATAATTCACTGACTACGCGGTTTGATACTTGTGAATGATATTAAATATATTACAAGATTAGATACATAGATGAATGGTGACAAGGAGTTACTCATAGCGTCCTTCATGGTGTTCTTAATGCAAATTCTCCGCTAAACTGAAAACAATCTTGACTCATCTAAAGACTCGAAAGCCGGATATACTCTTTGGCAATTGTGTTAGTAAACCCAATTAATTTGAGTAATTGCTAAAGTCAGTTTAATGTTTGCGAAATTGGAACATTTGGAAACCAACATACAGGTGTAGAGAAAGAGACCAAAATTTCGCCTTCTTGCAACTGGATATTTTTTATATTGTGGATCAATGTATTTAATTTTTAAGTGAAGAACTAGTTGTGCAACAGGCAAAGTTTCGAACTAATTCGGTAATCGTTTTGAAAAATTTCAGGTTGAGAATCTTGTTACTGAAACAATGGATCGTCCAGATTTTCCTGTTTATAAATTTTCGGTAAATATTAGGTATAACTTTACCTACCTCCTTTCAGTTCGAGCTGTATTAACGCTAGAGACATTTTTTTTTAAATGAAACGAAATTTATGCTCTATCGAAATCTGACCCCCACTTGAAAACAGTTTTTCCGACATCTGGTACCTTTTCACAGGTTGCATCACAAATAGATAGATAGTGATAAATATAGAAAATTAGTCGTTTTTTTCTTTGTGAGGTGGTTGAGTTTCCTTTTCTTCATTTGATCATTTCCCCTTTAATCTCAATCGCTTATAGAATAAGCACATCAACGAATTTAGCTCTTCTAATTTAGGTAAGTGATTCCTCTCTTTTCCTTTTTTTCTTTTTTCATACAGTCCATTTTTATCGTACATATATGTATATGTAGTTAATAAATCTATTGGTAAAATTAGTAACAACAAATATATTATTGTAACTAACATATTCTCTTATTCGATGCATTTTTTGGCACATAACTGAGTTCTGGAAATGTAGGAACAAAACTACAAAATATTTATGGTCTCTGTTATTCAAAGTAGTGTTAAACACGCTTGGCAGTATTTAATCAAAATAAATATCCTATTTAGTCAAGAATCTGGGTGTAGCAGCACGGAACTAACTTTCGTCGAGCGACCAAAACACTGTTTTATATAACCCAACGGGTTTCGCCGTTTGTTTAGCACACTTTTTTCCTACTTTAACGGCAAACCGGCGCGACTTTGTTCTCTGTTTACTTTGGCCGGCCCTGACGCTGGATGCACGCCTAAACAAATAAACAAATTTTCGGCGAGGTTCGCTGCAACTGCCTCACAGAAGTTGGTTATTTTATAAACAAACAGATACGGCACGCAATGATTAGCGTCCGGTAAACTAAATATTTCGTCCAGAGTTAAGTGGTTGTAGGGCGGTTAATTGAGGTGGTGGTGAGCAAGGGTTGGTGCGTGTTTTCCCACCTGCCTCTACCTGCGGCACGCCGCGATTAGTCCAATACATTTTAAAACCAATACATTTTAAAGCTGTGAAAACATCCATTATGATAATCACATAGTCAATGGCTTTCAACGAGGCTTACCAGATTATTTTATCAAAAGGTGTTTGTATAGCGTTGAATTCGAGCAGAGAATAAGACGTGGGTCCGCAGGCATCGTGACTGCTGTAATTTGAGAGAGTTGGCGGAATTCACCCTTGGCAAAACAAAAGCTCGCCTAAATGCAAATGGTCAAAAATTGGTTTTTATTCTAATTCGTTTCTGTCGATCGATTGAGCCCTAAAGCGCCTACTTTTGTGTGGTTTGTAATTTGTGTATACTATAAACAAACATGTTTATCAGTTTATAACAACGCATACCTTTTGCGAGGCAAAATTAGATTCTTCAGTAAATATTTAAGGAATGCGATCATTCTACAGGGTGTGTATTTTATGTACAAATCCATAAAATCTTCATTATTTCAAAATAATCAATTAAACTTTTTTTGTTTTAAAGGCCGTCAAAAACTGCTTCTTCTGACTCTACTGTCGCTTTTAAAATGCAGTCCCATGACCTGCTACTTTTTTTGCCCTGAAATTCAATAAGATCGTTTGGAGATTTTTTTATTTAAAATCTGAAACCATAGCGTTAATTAGGACTCCTCAAAATCCTCGTATGTGGAATTTTAATACAAAATATACAAGGTTTTTTTTCTATAAGTATAGGTACCTACATAATCTCAAGTTGAGCAAATCTCTGTATGTGAAAGCTGCTAGACAAGTACAGTGTGCTATGGAATTACAGGTATGTTAAGACAGTTGAATGTTATCTGGAACCACTTTCCTTGTTCATTGTCCTTATTCATACTATGCATATGAATAAGGACAATGGTCCGATACCCACCAGTCCACTGTTTGCTCTGATAAACAAAGACAGTTACGGTTCAGTGAACCATGGCAACAAATTTGGTATAAATAGTGCAAGTGTGTAGGCTAGAATTTAGTTTTAATCTTCTCCTGAAGATGCCAAGTTGGTTGGCGAAAAGCGCTTCGAGAAAAGTGTAGTAGTTCGGTGTTTCCTGGAAAACGTCCAGTTTTTTGTTTCTACGCCGAAGGTTCCAGTACCCACTCCAGAATTTTTTTGGAAGTTTTTCTAGACGCAATTATTCATTTCCACCATTTTAGACGGTCAGTAAAATGTTTACTAAATCTGTATAGGCAAACTGGAAGCGCCAATCGGGAACACGAAAGTGGCAGACCCAGTGTAAGGACATAATATAATGTTGAAATGGTTAGGCAAGTGACAACCGACAATCCATGAACATCAATTAGCCATCTGTGCCAACAAGTGGATCTGCCCTCTACAGCGTGTCAACGAATTTTGGAAAATGATTTGGAGCTCCATCCATATCGTCTGCAATCCACACATGAAATTGGCCAACCATTCAACCAGAGCGGATGAACCTCTAAGACTACAGTTTTTAATAATTTTACAGCCATTTTAATAATAACGATATCGAAACTGTCTTCGAAAAAGTTTTTTTACTGAAGAAGGTTGGTTCCATCTTTTGACATATGTTAACTCTCAGAATATGAGACTTTGGAGTGCAAATAACACTCATTTTGGATATGAGACTTTGGAGTGCAAATAACCCTCACTTTTATATTGAAACTCCATTACACCCACAAAACATTGGAGTGTTGGCAGCTGTGAGCAGAAGGAGGATTGTTGAACATATAGAACACTGAATTCTGAGAGGTACAGTTTAGAAATATTAACACCCTTTGTATAAATGTTGCGTGACAGCGAATTGCAAGAAAGTTATGCTCAACAAGATGGAGCCCATATGCACACTACTAGGGAAACAATTAATTACGAGGGCAAGTCAAATATAAACTGGAATTTGTTTTTCAAGGCCATACGGCGTATCGGAGGGGGCCACCGCTTCTCCACGAATTTCATCTGGATAGCTAGACACCTCCTGACATGCGACGCCTCTCCTTTTTTGCATTCAGTTAATCGTAGAACAATGAGTGAGCAGGCTGATCCTTCTTCTGTTGCGCAACGCATTATTATAAAATTTCTGTCTATTGACGGTGTGCGACCTTCTGAAATTTTGACGCGTCTTCAGGCCTAATTCGGGTATGAAACCCTTTCTAAAACGCAAGTGCATGACTGGCATAAAATTTTCTCAGAGGAACGAGAAAGGGTGGGCCTTTGAACCTCCATCACGGAAGAGAACATCTATGCAGTACGTGAGCTTTAGGAGGGTGACCGTCGCCTCACACTTTAAGAAATTGTTGGCAGTGGGAATCAGTCATGGAAGTGGTCATTCAATAATCCAGTACAAACTTGATATCAGGAAGGTCTCAGCTCGATGGGTCCCTCGACTTCTCAACCATTGAGGTTGACTTTTTTTATTGAAAAAAAGTGTGTGTTTTGATGTTTGTCAGAGGCTTCTGGCTCGTTATGAAGATGAAGGAGAAGGGTTACTTAATCGCTTAGTCACTTGTGATGAAACATGGGTTCACCACTATACACCAGAATCCAAACAAACGAGTATGGAGTTGCGGCAAAAAGGACAAAAAGCACCAGTAAAGGCGAAAATAAGGTTGTCTGCAGGAAAAGTGCTTTCGACTGTTTTTTGGGATAGAAAAGATATTTTTTTTCGTTGACTTTCTCCATGAACGCCGAACAATCAATGCAGAATATGATTGTCAACTTTTTGGATAGGACAAAAGCTGCCTATCGCACCAAATGGAGTCGTTCTCCCATCAGGAACGTCGTTATTTTCCATGACAATGCTAGGCCACACACTGCAGCCATAACCCAGGCCAAGCTGGAGGAAATGTACTTGGAGCAGCTTGAACATCCTCCTTACAGCCCATATTTATCGCCTTGCGACTATCATTTGTTTGGACCTCTAAAAAAGCTCTGGGAGGTGAGGGATTTGAAAATTATGAAGAAGTTGAACAGTCGGTGCACAACTGGCTGCTAACACAACTTGTCACTTTTTATGACGACAGAATCAAAAAGTTGCCGATTCGGTGGGAAAAATGTGTTTCGGTTGAAGGAGACTATAAAGAAAAATAAAATTGTATCTTTGAATAAAAATTTTATTTTTAAAATTCCGGTTTATATTTGATTTGATCTCGTATATAGGCGATTTTTTCTAAGATCGTATAATTAGATTGAACACACAGATCATATTCCCCCCTAGATCATGCCATTTGACTCCGCTATGACTTTTTTCTCTCGCCTTATCTAAAAAAATCAATTTTTGAATCTCTCGTTGGCGATATGGAAAACTTTCAGCAACGCAGTGTTAACAGATGAGAAAAAACTGACGGTTTCAGGCCTATATACTATATGTACATAAGGGTGATTAAAAAAAACATTTTTTTATTTAATTTTTTTGCAAACAGGCTTAAAAGTTCCGTTTTGGTGTAAAAATACGCCAGTTAAAATTTGAGCTCTTAATATTTATTAAGATAGTCCGCATCGCACTTTTCTATTTTCCATAAGAATAACATGGGAACATTTTTTTGGCACCTTCTGATTTTTATTGCTAGCTAATAGTGTACTGTATGGAAAATTTTTAACATATTTTTGTCGAGAATTGAACGCTTTATAAAAAAGGTCTCTTATGATTTTTCGCTAAGTCTACTGGTTCAAAAGTTATTCGGTTTCAACTGAAACATTTTTTTGTGTTTGATTTTTTCTTTTCATAGCGAAAAATTGTTAACTAACATTTTCTAAAAGACCAAATTTAAAATTTTCATAAAATCTTGGCTCCATCTTTTCGATAAAACCATTAATTTTGTTGTAATACACTAAAAACGGTCAAATTTGCGGTGAATTCAACTTTGGCCTCGAATAACTTTTGAACCAGTAGACTTCAATTCTCGACTCGACTCGAAATATATTAAAAGAATTTCCATATAATACACTATTAGCTAGCAATAAAAATCAGGTGCAAAAAAAATTCCCATGTTATTCTTATGGAAAATAGAAAAGTGCGATGCGGACTATCTCAATATTAATATTAAGAGCTCAAATTTTAACTGGCGTATTTTTACACCAAAACGGAACTTTTAAGCCTGTTTGCAAAAAAAATAAAAAAACTTTTTTTTAATCACCCTAATGTTTTAATAAAGTTTTTACTTAAAATCACGTTTTCTACAAAGCCCTAAAGTCCTGATCAAAAAAAAAAACTGAAACACCCTGTGTAAGTATTGTTTAATTTTTTTTTTTCGTTTTCAAGAAGTTGGATGTATGTACTTAGCCAACTTCATAACAAAATTGTAGTCTACCCTAACTGAGAGGTTATTTGAAGGCAGAAGTGAACTATTGTTTTAGTTAAATTATGGCAATTGGTGGTTCCGTTCCCTTTATCATAAAAAATACTGTATGTCCAAGTCAGCTTATGGCGCCTTTTGGTACACCTTAGAACCTGGCGCCTATGTGCTTTGCACACTTTGAACACATGACCAAGACAAACAGGTAGGCACTTATTTGCAAAAATTTCAATCATAGTCACAGTCAGTTGTTACGAGCGTTAATCTCTAAGTTGATTATTATGACTTTACCAGATTTTCTTAGCGAATTAATTAACCAGTAAGAAAGGACAAGTAAGGGCAGACTTGACGCGTCAGTTTAATCACCAGTTAGCGACAAGGTAATCCCCGGTGAGTCACTGTCATCAAGCGTATTATACCGCATAATAGTATCAGCATTCCGAGAAGTATAAATCTACTAATCCGCTTTTTTTCACTCGTGTATCTTTTGGTTATTCACCCGTCCATGCGAACAAGACGACGACGTCGGGTCCTCACAAATTCCGAGTACTGTGCGGTGGTTGGCGTGGAGATACGCCCCTTCATCCGGTTTCGTTTTACTGTCTTTACTACCTACGACCGCTTAACTTAGCACAATTTTGTAGTGTGTAGGACCAATTAGGATAAGGCTGGGACTGATTGACGAATTAATAAATCGCTGCTTATGCCTACATTTTGGATTTTACCCAGGCACGTTATCCAGTACGTGTTGGTGTACGTTAAACCTTGAAACAATTTGTAAGGTCCACTTTATCAATTTAAGTTTAAACGTAATTTATCATAAATCTAAATTTAATAAAACGTTTTATTTTTTTAATGTTGATTTACTACTAACCATGGTAGTGTCAGTTTAAATTACACATTTGCAAACTACGAGCATTGGAGGTGTACCCTATATCACATTTTTTTAAGCTTAATGCTGATGTGTTATGAATTATTATCAATTGATTATAATATTTTTAAAATATGTATTATACCAATAGTTTTATTAGATTAAGTCAATTATTGGAGATGTCCGAAATATGCCGCGGGACATAGGCGTACGCATCATAATATAATACATGTAACATCAGCGTATAAAACTAGTATTTCTTGATTTTTTTAGCTACTGAAAATACTTATAGAATTTTTTAGTATTAGTTTCGTGTTTCAGAACCCACATTTACTGTTGTGGGGGAAGGGATCTATTTACTTTCCTAGCCAGTCTGCAATTAAACTGTGTGCAATTAAATTACTTTGTAGTTTACACTGGATAAGTAGCTGTCTTGCAAGTTACTGGTACATACAAGTAACTAACCCATTTACTATATACATACTTGGCATCGAATCAACCGTTTCACGTCACAACCCATTTATGACGCAGAACTGCATACTAGTAAATGTATATGATAATTTCAAAACGGCTTTGCGCCTAATTAACAGACAACACTCAATACAATAAGATTGTGTATATGATTATTTGCAAATTTTCCAATATTTTTATTTTGTTACTGCTTCATATACTAATGCAATATTCTGAAAATAATTTAGATACCTATTTTTGAATAAATCATTTTAAGTGATCTAACATGAATTTTAGCAAGCCGTTCGTCGTATAAACTTTTCCACTGAGTCATACCAACCGTTAAAACACAATTAATGATGAAAATTGTTTTATCGGCTGACTTAAAAGATGTTTCTTAAAAAACCTAACGGCGCACTCTATTTCATATATACAATTTAATATTCGACATGTATTATCAAAAATATTACAATTTTTGTTTAAATTTTGTATCTATTTGGGGTTGGTACGGATTGTGATGTAAAAACTAGTGTTGCGAAAATTCGAATTAAATAATTCGACTAATTCGACAGATAATACAACAGAACGTGTTTCAGTCAAGACGTGTTTTAGTCGTGCTCTGAACAATAAATTATTTACTTGGTTTCAGTTTGTGAGAAAAATAATTCGTCGATATAAACCCTCAGTATTGTTGCTGCTTCTTTTGCACGGTAAGTGCAAAAAAGATTATTCTTTTTAAGCTGATAAGAAATAATCAATAAATAGGTGAACTGATATCTGATAAATGCAAGCAGAATAAAATTGTATAAAAAAGGACAGAACAGTGGCAAACAAAAATAGTTACTGTATACTAAGATAGACTAAATAATTTATCACTACTGTTATTTAATACATAGAGAAAATATGGTAAACGATGAATTATTAAATCACCTTATCAAAACATTAGAAGATACCACCAAAAAGAGCATAGAAGAAGAAAATAGAAAACAGACTGAAGAACTAAAACGCAATATCAAAAAAGAAATTCATGAACTAAAAACACATTTTGAAGAAGAATTACATAAAAAAAGTGAAGAGTTCGAAAATAAGTATAATAAATTGAAAAATAAGTATGAACAATTAGAGAAGGGACTGCGAAAAAACAACATTGTTATTTTTGGTTTGGATAGTCCTCAGAAAATCTAGCAAATTTTGTAATCGGTGAACTTAACCAACGGCTTGGTACAACTCTTACAACAAACGACATTAATAACATCTATACTATTGGTAAACAATCTGCAAATAAACCCATTATATTAAAGTTAATATCCTACTTGAAAAAAGAAGAAATATTTAAAAACATCAAAAAATTGAAAGGAACAAAAATTAGCATCGCTGAAGAACTTACGCCCGAAGAGAGAAGAAAAAAACAAAATTTTGAGGCAACATTTAAAGACAGCAAGATCAAATAAATTAAATGCGTATATAAAAAACAGGAAACTTATAATTAACGGACAACAGTATAGTGCACAAGAACTAGCGGATGAGGAAGAGGACACTGATCAGGAAAACACTGAAAAAAATAGAAAACGCCAACGAAGATTTTTTTGTTAAGTAAATCCAAAGAATTAGCTGTTAGGTTAAATAAGAGCGACCCAGCCACACCAACAAAATCCCGCCAAGAATTGCAGTCAAATGGAAATGAAGAAGAGGAAGACGTGTTCGAGACAGAAATAACACAGGACATAAAAAGAAAAACAAAAAGTAACCAAGTAGTTACCAAAACAGTTAGGGCTTCTAATAGACTAAATAGTTATAGGGAACAAAAGAAAAATAATACCACTTAATAAATTAAAACCAAAGATAAAATCTTCATGTTAACAAACAAAAACAAAAATAAATTACCCATAATTTTAAACAAAACATATACATACATTACTTGGTCTTGTTAAGTAAGAAAGCAAATTGTATCAAAGCAAATTGTACCGAAATAAATTATAATTTTACTATTTATATAAACATATATCATAAATTTTTTTTTTTACATATACAAATAAATTACCCATAATTTTAAACAAAACATATACATACATTACTTGGTCTTGTTAAGTAGGAAAGCAAATTGTATCAAAGCAAATTGTACCGAAATAAATTATAATTCTACTATTTATATAAACATATATCATCATATATCATACTTTTAACATTTTATATTATTTATAAAATGTTTTTATAAAATTTATATCTTTATATTGTTACATTTATATTTACATATTTTTGTTGCACGTATTGCAATATGAAGTTTGGTCATTTAAATGTTAGATCTATTCTTACAGAGTTTGAATCCCTTAAACAATATATAATTTCAGAAAACTTCGATTTTTTTGCTGTGTCCGAAACTTGGTTAAATTCCGATATTAGCAGTGATTTGTTATTGATTCCTAATTATAACTTTGCTCGAATAGATCGAGACACAAGAGGTGGAGGCTTAGGCATGTTCATAAAGACTAATTTACATTATAGAATAGTATTACAGCAAATTGACAGTACATTAGAGCAACTATGGATCAGAACTGCAATACTGGGCAAACAATATGCAATAGGGGTAGTATATCGACCACCTAGAGCGAATGTATTAGAATTCTTTGATTTTTTAGAAAATTCCTTATCTATAGTACTACCTGACTGTGATACAATTCTCTTTGCTGGTGACATAAACATTAATCTCCTAAGTGAAAATCAGAGTGTGGTACACTTTTATAATTTCATTGAGTCGTACAATCTTTTTTCAAATTATTAAAGAGCCTACAAGAATAACAGCAAACACTCAAACTTTATTAGATATAATCATTACCTCTGACGAAAAGCATGTTAATTCTAGTAGTGTGATCAATTTACATGGAGTATCCGACCATTGTGTAACAACCTGTAATATTAATAAAATGAAAAGTAAAAACATCAATAAGCTAGTAACTTTTCGCGACTTCAAAGAATTTGATGAAACACTATTTTTCCAACATTTTCACAATATAAACTGGGATCATATATACCAACTAAATAACGTCAATGAGATGGTAGATTTTATGAATGAAAATCTAATTTCAATATTCAACATTACTGCACCTATTAGAACAATTAGAGTAACAAAACCAACAGCGCCATGGTTTACTTATAATATTAAATTAATGATAAAGGCAAGGGACAAAGCTTTCTGTAATTTTAGAACTACAAGATCAGCCACTCACTGGGATTATTACAAACAGCTAAAAAATCAGGTTAATTATGCTATTAAGCGAGAAAAGAAAGCCTACATGGAGTTCAAATTGGCACAAAAAGATAGCAAAGCAATGTGGGCATCACTTAGAACACTAAATGTAATAGGTAACACAAGTAAATACGATATACCAAATGAATTGCTAGATTTGGATTCAATCAATGCTCACTTTACAAATCCACCCCTTACTAATAAAACACCGCAACAACTTGCTTTATTAGAAAAATATAAAACAGGACAAAGAGTTGGCAACTGCTTCAAATTCAGCAAAATTGAAAAAACGACGTAATTAAATGCTTAAATTCGATTAAAAGTAATTCTGTAGGAGCAGACTTAATTTCTCTTAAAATGTTTAAATTAGTAAGTTTTTACCTAATCGACCATCTTACCTACATAATAAATTCTGTTCTTTCTACTGGTGTGTTCCCCGAAGTATGGAAACGGGCTAATGTCTTGCCACTTTCAAAAAATTCCTAATCCGACTGAAATTAGTCACTTACGTCCAATTAGCATACTTCCAGTGTTATCGAAAGTACTTGAAAAAATAATGAAATTACAAATATCCGAATATGTTTTCAATTATAATATCATACCTCGTATACAATCAGGCTTTCGGGAACACTACAGTACTACCACAGCTTTAACAACCATTTGTGATGATCTAATGAAAGCTTCAGATGAGGGTAAAATAAGCTGTTTAATTTTGCTAGATTTCAGTAAGGCGTTTGATACCATGGAACCAGATATATTATGTGATAAATTAAAATTTTATGGATTCACGATTGAATCGCTGAAACTAATTAAATGTTACTTACATAACCGATCACAGAGAGTAACACATTCGAATAAAACTTCTGAAATACGCTATAATTATGTGGGAGTACCGCAAGGATCGATACTTGGTCCTTTATTATTTTCTTTATATATATCTGATTTTCATGAAGCTGTCTTAAATTGTAGTATACATAATTATGCTGACGACACGCAGATTTATTTTTCTTTTACATCTGATCAATCCTTATTTGCAAGAGAAGTAATTAATAGTGACTTAAATAGACTAGTCAATATATCAACAAGTCACAATCTTAAACTTAATGCAAACAAATCTAAAATCATGTTATTTGGCCCAAAACATAAAAGAGATCTTGTAAAAACAACATTAAAAGTACAAATACAAGGTGAAGAACTCCCAGTTGTAGATGAGGCAAAAAACTTAGGATTGTGGATTGACTCGGATATGCGTTTCACAAAACACGTTAATTATTTATGTAAGTCATCATATAACGTTCTTAGACAACTTTACCCTCACAGACATATATTAAGTTCGGAACTAAAATTAAATCTATGTGAGGCATTAATCATTTCCAAACTTTCATATTGCGACTTAATATATGGTCCGGCTCTACGTAGATTTGAATCCAACAAACTACAAAAAATTCAAAATTCGTGTTTCAGATTCTCATTTGGTATACGTAAATTTGATCATATTAGATTTAAAATTGCAGAAACTAAAAGATTAAAATTGGAAAAATTAAGAGATGTACATCTACTTTCCCTTATACACAAAGTTCTTTTAACAAAAAAACCATCTTATTTATATAATAAATTAGTACAATTCAAAGACATAAATAACATCACTACCCGAAATAAAAATTTATTAGTTATTCCAAGACACCGCACGGCAATGTTTACTCGCTGCTTCACATATATAGCGTGTAAATTATACAATAGCCTACCTGTGGTATTTTTCTCATATACCTTAATTAATTTCAAGAAAAAATTAAAGGCTTATTTTTTGGGACACTAACTGCTACTATCGGAATATGAACATTAGGCTATTTATGTGAATTACTCTGTTTCGGTTTCTGTTGAAAAAGTGTATATGTTACATATTTGTAATTTCCATGGTATTTATTATAAATTCCATGGTGTTATTTGTAATTTAAATTTGTAATTTTACAGTTTAAGTACATACCTATATTTTATATTTATATTTAAATTTCTGTATTTTTTTTTGTCGGTTAAGTTGAAAAGCGCTCTTTGAGCGATACTTCGCCTTTTTGCTCTATTCTAATTGTACGTTTATTTTTGTAACAAGGAGCAAATAAAGTCGTTTATTATTATTATTATTATTATTAATTAAAACTAACTAATTCGATTATCTAATTCGATATATCGAGATAAAAATTAGTAGTATTTATTATTTAGTAGTAGTACTCCGACGGGAAACGGAATTACGAATTATTGAACTTAGTTATACGTCTATACCTATTGAATATTTACGATGGAGGTCGAGTGTAGCCAAGGGGTCAAGTGAAAATGGAAATACTGGGGGGAATACGGTTGCCGTTGCCTCTGGTGACCTTTTTTTTAGCTTTTTTGTTTAATCTGCAGCCGATCGGCTCCCCCCCAAAGGGTCAAGTAAAAACGGAAATACTCGGGGAATGCGGTTGTCGTTGGCTGTAGTGACCTTTTTTTTTTGTTTTTTCTTTTATCTGCAGCCATCGCCCCTCGCTATAATTTAAATTTATAATTCTACTAATAATAATTCGATTAACACTAGTAAAAACGTCATTGATGACGTGTAACGGCTGATTCGTTGCCTCGAGTATGCCATTGTAAACGCCGCTTAAGGTATGCTTCAATTACGGCCTGATATATGTATTATTTGTTGCAATTTCAGTATGTTTTAGTAAACTTTAATTCTATATAGTAACATTTGCACTTTTTTTATTACAAAATTAATATGAGAATTTCACTTTAAATGGAAATCAATTATAACTCCTACATAAATATTTTATTTCTGTTTTAGTTTCAATTTTGAAGCGGCTTTGTTAATATCCGATCTTTCGATGGGCTTTATTAAAAACTTTAGCATCCTGTATCTCAAAAACCAAATTTGTGTTATCTGTGCGCACTGTTTTGATCCACAGTGTGTAGTTCTGAAAATAATTGTTTACTCTTTCAGTTAATTGTCTAGTAGCTATAATCAAACCTGGATCCTTATCGCGAGTTTTTTTTTTCTCAGAAATCTCTCTAAACTAGGAAAAATTGGAAGAGATGGAAAACTTATTCGATCAACGTTCTAGAAAACGAAGGAATTATTACGACTATTACGCGAACGCGAGCAATAGTATCCGATCGGGTCGCTCCCAGCCGGATATAGAAGAGGCAGCGCGTGATAGACGACGAGCGTGCGAACGGAGCCTATATTTACGCGAAACGACACGACCCGAGTGAGCGAGGCGGCGGCGGCGGTGGTAGGTAAAAACAGACCAACGATAAATATAAATAATTCATGCGTTCCCTTGGCGGTGGCTCGGTGGGTGCGATGCGCAGGGTCGGATCCAGCTGACTGTGCAAAACACCTTCACGCTAATATTGGAATTTCCTATAAGCGACTGACTACACGAGGATTTCCACTGTGCAGCTTAATGCAGCAGCTTGTTGCCACAACTTCGAAAGGTTCCAACAATTTTAATTGCATGCAACAAAAATTGCACTATACAAGTTTCATAAAAAGTTCAGGTACTGGAAACGGTATTTTGTGTTTTTTGGCAACTGCAAATCGTAGAGTGGCAACGTTGTTATCATTATATACTCGTATATACAGTTAGCAACGAAACTATTCATACACCCTTTATTTTAGATTGCTTAAATTTTGATAATGTTCTAAAATTCTGCGTCTAATAAGTCCAAGTTGAAGGTGACATATCGATTGTTTAAAAAAATATCGATAAAAAAGTAAAATTGCGGTTTCCAAAAAATCGTGAACAACTCCGAAAATCGTGAATATCTCCTTAAATCCTTTGAAGTATTGAATATTATGAGGCCCATATTACACTGTGGGACCAAAACAATAAAATGTACAATAATAAACAGCTGCGGGCTGACGCTTTACACGATTTGTCTTCTCGACTGAATGATGTCCCATGTTTCCTCCTATTCCTCTTTTTTTTTCGTTCATTGTAGATCATTTGAAAGTTGTAAGGCAGGTGACGCCCAAATGTGGACAGGAAGTTGAATGCATCTTAGAGGTAAACCTGTGAAGCGCAACAGTGGCGAAGCGTCCATGTATCCACGGTTATCAATGGTAGCAGTTCGACTAGAGTAAATATGTCTTATGTTTATTAGATGATTGTTTTTAATTCAAATGTTTAATTATGGCAATGCGATCTAGTACATTTTCATTCCATTTAGAATCACGACAATACGCCGAAGTATGTATGAAACCCCTTAAGCTGTGCTAAAATTGTGAGTCGATGTTACCATTTCCGCGTATGGACCCGCGTATCGCTGCAGATGACGGCCTTAATCGTAGTTACGTTGACATCGAGGGGTGTTGCTCTTTTAGCCCGTCCGCATACGGGGCAACACGAAACCAGTTCAACCGCGATATTGATAGCCCCTGCCTGAACTTCCTAAGCAAATAAGTGGGAACCCACCAACGGGGCGCTCACCAACAAATTCAATACGAATCATATTGCCCCATTGGCGGGTCTCCACTTCTTAACTAGGGAAATGACAGGCAGGGGATGTCAATATTGCTGTTGAACTAGGTTCTCCTTGTATGTGTAAAAATATGTATGGATGAGTGTAGATGCATTATTTATTTACATTATGAAAACAGTGAGTAAACCAGTTGCCATGGGACCATACGTACCATAGACGGAGTACGAACATTTTAATAGAAGAGAAAAAAATATAAGAGAAATGGCAACTGTCGGACACCTAGGAGGCCTAACGGACACATACCCGAGACGACACTACGTGTTAAACTTATGATAACTATGTTCTAATATGAAACAGGCACTCTGTATATATACCTATAGAAATAACCAAATTAACATCAAAAGGGTCGTTCTTATTGAAAATGTTTGATTTTGGTGTGAAATTTATTCATACTTGTGTGCAAAAAAGTATTGTAAGTACTGTTTCAAGGAACCAATCCAACATGTCTGACAGTTTTACTGAAATCTCCAGTTCAGGACGCGGTGAACGTTTGCTCTCCTGGCAAACTTATATCTGAATCCGGCCCTGACGCCGCGGTCTTCTGGGAAAGGCGCACACGATCCCGCTGACCGTGGACCGGCGGCCGCTGACGTCACACGCTCGCCTGGCCTACACAACATCAAAGCCGACCTCGCGATCACCCAGACTGCCCCGAGACCGGTAAACAACGCTCACTGTGTGGTCATGTGCTTCGGAGCCGCGCGGCGGATAACCGAATTGCGCCGTGGAACCGATCCGCCAGCGGTAAGCTATTTATGCGCCGGCCGGCATGTGTCATCCGCGTTCAACTTTTTATAATAGATCCGGATGATGACTGATGACGGATTTTTTTTTAGAGTATTGGCGGAGCTGTTCTATTATTTAAATCAGCGTGTACAAGGAGGAAAACATATATTTGAGAGGTTCGAATCAGATTTTTGATAGATAGGATATTATTACTTTCGTTATTATTTTCTTCCATACGATAAGACTCGATGAAAAAAATAAACAAAGGTTAATTTTTAACTCAGTCAGGATAGGACCGCAGCTTGCGTATCAAGGAGTTTAGAAATAATTAACATCTTACCTTAGACATCTAAATATAGGTTTTATGTGGTTGCTTATAGCTTCTGCATTATATCTAATATAACTACCTAACAGACAATTTTTATTTTATGAAGGTTTTGGAAATATCATCATCACCAAATTATAAAACCTCTGGGTAGCAATAAGTTGTTTCTGACAACGTTTCAGTTACCTCTAAGTACCCTTTAAAGCTTAAATGGATCAGTCTATAAGAGTTACTGTTACCATTGTTTGGTACTGTAACTGTAAGTTTGAGAACAAAAACGATATAACTGTTACTATCCTATTACTTCTTAATAGGCCCCTTATAAACCCTAGATGACGGCTTTATTCCAGTAAGTACAATGTTTTTGCAACCTTTATAAACTTCTTTCCGTACTGACAACTACAACGTTTAGACACCCATATCAGTTTATTGAATCTTTTCTTTGCTCTTGCACTTACAGCCGATTGGTGTAAGACTATTGAATTACATAATTGTAGAACATATGAACATTTCCGAGTCTGTTTTCGCATAAGTATGAGTATATTCCTAATATAAAAGTACATGTACTAATATTACTGACACTCAGACTCAAAATTGTACTGCAAATCTTTCAGCACTGTATAATTTTTGAACTGTATAACTCATTGTGTTATATTGTGTTATATTCCGCTTTTCAACTAGCGAAACACAACAGTATCACTCTCAAGTGGGAGAGAGGACACCAAGGCCACGAAGGGAACGAAAGAGCGGACTTTCTCGCAAAGATATTATTTGTTAAGAGAAAAACATATTTCTCACTGGGCGAAAGTACCAGGGTTGAGACAATCGCAGATGTTCATTGGCGAACCATCCTGGAATGTCAATAGACCTTATAAAACTGAGTAGAAACCAGCTGAGATGGATAGTAGGACTGTTCACAGGACATTGCCCACGCATGCGACACCTCACCACAATTAGGGTGAAAAATGATCCCGATTGCAGGAGGTGCCAAGAGGAGGAAGCAACTTCTTTCCACATATTATGCAAATGTCCAGCAATGGCATTTGTTAGGCATTCGAACTTTGGGGCTACAACAACAGAACCAAAAGAGGTAACAGACGCTCTACTACAAACTGTCCTTAAATTTCTTGAGGAAACAGGACTAATGAAATAACTTGTGTGAAAGTCTGTGGGAGACAATAATCATCGGCTTAAGGGCTACCTACCCCATAAAATACCGTAATTGTATTGTATATCGTGTAATGATAATATAAAATATGTGAAAAAAATCGATAGAAAAGCTATGGTCTCATAAACGCCATCCACAAAAGTATACAGTCACTATAAATAACACAATGTAAGATATAATAAAACAAAGCTAAGGTGCACATTTAATATTTTATTGGATAGCTAATAACGTCTTTTAGGCCTTGAACGCACAAGCGTTCGAGTTAATTCGGGGGTTACGCAGTTCTACTATCTCATTAGCAGTTGTTTTAAATCCACTTTGTTAGAAATGATAAGGTTAAATAAATGTTTAAACTTGGACTATAAATATTGAACGGAGTTTGTGTTTGGCGACTGTGAGGTGTTCTCATTGGTCGTAGTGAATTTTACAAAAGCCATTCCTTAGTTTTCCGAGCACAACACTTGGAGAGGAAGCTAAAATCAAGATTATCGCCTAAAATAAGAGGGACGATGGTAGTCTAATAATTACGCATTTATCTTCGAAACTGCAGTCCCAAATAAAAAATGTGTCTATAAATATGTGTATACAAATTTCAAAATTCGGAGAACATGGCCATGCTTATTGTCAACTGTTAATACCTCTATGAAACAAATGAGCTTTATTACCAATACTGCTACGAGAGAATCTTTACCAAATATGAATTTAATATAACATATTATTAATGAAAATGTATGTCTCCTTGGAAATTTTTAGGGCAGGGGTGCAAGCTTTGACTGAGGTACATTCAAGTTCAAGTTCAATCAAGTTATTTTGACTTTTATATTAACTAGCATTATTTATACTACTTTTTTTCAGCTACTTGCCCATGCTTCAGTTACTGTTCAAACTTCCATGGTTTACTCTCACGTGAGCTCTTTGATTGAGGTGGTCAGTTTTCGTTTCACCAACCAAACAATTGTTTCACCAACACATAGTGGCGTCTTCAGAGGTGCGAGTAATGGCTACTAAATAATTTTATTAACGGAGTAACATTACCTTTCGTTGTAACAGTCTGTAATAAAATAACAAAACCAACTACCGAAATGAAGTAACGAAAACAAGTAACATGTTTCTTGTATTCTCTACATCTAAAATATCGAAATTGTCAATAAATTTTAATTAATGATTTTCTTCTACTAAATGGGATGATTAAATGTGAGTCCTGTTTTTATTATGTATGAACCTATGAACCCAACAATTTTTTAAATGCAGTTTTTGTTTAATGCAATGCGAATAAGAAATGCGAAATAATTCAAATTTATTGCGTTAGAAAGTTCATGGAAAAAGTGAAAGTTATCAGAATTAATAAGAATATGGTAAATGGCGGTAGAGATCTACAGATCCGCCTTTCGACGCCGAGGAGATACAAACCTTAGCGGCTTCACGTCGCTAACAGAGGACCCGTGGACTCCGGACCTTGTCTTGTCACACCACCGCTTATCGCTCACGCTCTGCGCGGCGATAACCAAGTACGATTTATTTACAGCGAATTGTTATTAGTAGTTTATTATTGCTCAACCGAAAGGTTATTGTAATAGTCTGAGAGCTGGTGAACTTTTCTGCCGTCGTTTGCATCAATTTTTTTTCGTTCCCAAAAAAGTTCATTTATAAATTAGCAATTGACATATTGGTAAAAAAATATACTCAACTTTTATTAACGTGTACGAAATTTAGTGATTAAGGACAGTGGCAGAGGTCGCATACGATGCGATATATACTGCAATATGCCGTTATCAGCTGACAGTCGAAAGTACGAAATTAAGAAAGCGGGTACGGTTCGTTTATCTGGAGCAGTTTGCAGACTAAATCTGAATGGGACAAGTTTTAGTATCCCTAAATAAACTATATTCCTACAACAGTTACTAAAATGTCAACTATTGTTAACACACGTGTTGTCATGTCGCATCATGATTCCGAATACCGTCACAGGTTTGTAGCCCGTAATTTGTGATGATTAGGGTCCGGAAATATGTGCCGGAACGTAGGGTCAGCACTATAAAACTATGATTTTTAATGTAATTAAAGTATAAACCTTATTTTTTAAGCGCCTTGCAAATTATAGACGCGTGTACTTGTTGCCCCTGCACACGTACGCCACTGACCGTTTCCGGACCCTAGTGATGATTCATTTCATTATTTTTTTTGTAAAAGGACCCACATACTTCCTACTTTTTTAATCGATATACGACGTATATATGTATAATTGTAAAACGGCTGGTAGGTTGAACAAAGTACCTACATGTGACTTCACACACCACAGATCAGTTTGACACGATTAACCAAACTGTGTTGTGCCTCACTTCAGTTTGTATTTTTAATTTAGTTTGATACAAGTTTCTTTTTTGCTTTATTCTCAGAAGCAATGTAGTACAATGCTCCTGAGAATAAAAAAAGCAACTGTGTTCTCAGTTCTGTAATACTTGTTACAGCGGCATTGACAACAAAAAAGATAGAGAGCAAAAAAGAAAATGTTGAAAATGGACAAAATATTGCTTCTTTTTCCATATTGCTTCTTTTTCCAAGCTCCTATATGTATCTATAAATTCTGAATGATTTGTTTGTGTGAAAATTTTATGAAAATTTAATTTAACAGAGCTAACATAGAAGGAGGCGGTTTTCGGCATCCGATTTACTTTTTCAAAAAGTTTTTTGTGTTTTATGTTAAAAATTTTCATACAGGGAGTTTTTGAAGTATGGTCTATTTCCATGTAAAATTTCGCCGATACTTTGGACACAACATCCCGTCTATGTTTACCCCAAACAAAAGCTGCATTCTTCCGCTTTACAAAAATGAATAGTTTGTTATACTTTACTTTCAAAATGAGTCGGTAATTAAAATTAATAAAAGAAATTCAAAAATAATGTGCCCACTTTGGCCCTCATCCTGTTCCCCCAACCACTACGTTAACTATGTTCTGTTCTTTAATAATCGTCGTTTGGTTAATACTAAACCATATAAGTTTATCGTGCAATTCAGAGACGATATTTTATTTATGTCCTCACACAGTGGTTTTATGTATAATCGTCTAAGAATTGTTTCTGCAGGCACACTAACTCTGCCGTATTTTCCACTCACAACGTTCTGAACAAATTGTGTAAACTCGGGGTGATCTAATTTAGCGAATGGAATATTACACGCAACATTTTGAGTAAATCCCAGTTAAATTGTCTCTGTCTGACTCGCGCACTCACACCATCACTTACACGCTTCATGTTTGTCTGTAGCAACATGCTGCAAAACAGCTGTTTTTACGTGCCACGTCAGTACACTGTCCCACACGGTACAGCGAAGTTCGTTGCAATTAAATATCAGTTTTGGATAATTGTATTGCGCACAACACGACATATGGGTTATATTCGGGAATATAATGATGTTATTTTATTGAACCACTATTGTACTATATAGAAGTTGACAATGTAGTTTATTATGTGGCATATCAATATTCCAGTAGCGTTAAGACCGGACCTGTAATATATTATTAATATCCTTGATCTAATAGTACTTATTGTTATTCTTTGTGTATGCGTTTAGTGTTTCGCTTATATCTGTATACATGTTAAGCATAATACGTGTGTTCTTGCCAAATGTATTTTTATGTTGAAATTAATTAATAAACTCCCTGTATGGTAAATCACAAATTTTTAGCATAATACTCAAAACACTTTTTGTTTAGGGCAGGGAAGAAGTTTTTACCATAACATGAAAAAAAAAACTTATTAAAAAAATAAATCGACTGGTGAAACCGCATCCTTCTACGTTCGCTCTGTCAAAAGATATTTACGGTCAAAATGGGTCAGAATCCTCTGGGACACCCTGTACCTTCCCGCACTAGTGTGTGAAAGTACATATTTCTACACCAACATGCGTGCCGGAAAGTGGTGTTTTAGCACGCTCATAGAAAAAAATGTTTTTCAGCTAATATGAAACATTTTTTTCGACAAAGGCCACTAGCTCTCGGTCTATAACGTCTCCACCGCCTCGCATGTCTCAGGTCCGCCGACGGTACCAGGATATTCATGAGGGCATACGTGAGCGTTTCCTTTTTGAGAAAAAAAACCGTAGGATCGGTTTCAGCGTATCATGTACTTTTCGGTAAACAATGTACTTATCTGTACGTGCAAGGCGTTTCTCGAGAGGACAAAGATTTGGTACTTTGATTTCGATACGAATACGGTCAACTTGACTGACTTACAGCCGTACACAAAAGGTGACAAACAAAACCTTTCTCGAGAAAGTTTAAACAGCAATTTTATTGTAATTTTTTTATGCATAATATTTAATTTTTGTGAACCACTTGTTAATTTCAATTTAATAAGTGGTTATTCAACTAAGTGCCAGTTAATACTTTGCCAACCCACTATGAGTACTTGTGAGAAAATAAGAATTTGTTTATTTTGTATATATAAAAACTACTAGATAATAATAATAATAATAATAATAATAATAATAATAATAATAATAATAATAATAATAAAAATAATAATAATAATAATTAAATATACAGGGTCATTGTTTGAAAGTATTCATTAAAATTACACAGGCACACAAAATAAAAAAAATGTCAAGACCCAGAGGGTAGACCCCCCAACCCCCTCATCTTTGGGGTCGCTGAAACCGAATATGACCATAAAAAAAAATGTAACTAGCCATTTCCCCGTTACCACCCCCATCCTCTCCCACGCGGGTTTCGAGAGCGGTCCGACCCCGTAGTTCCGCCCCCGGGCGTCGGACGCGAAAACGCAAAAGGACTTTTTTCAGAGGGTTGCCGGAGGAGAATTCAGCGGAAGGCGAATCGGCGAAGTCCGAAAGAAATTTAGAGTTCGAAATTTCGAAAAAAAATCCAGGGTCGAAAGTGACCCCGAAGCTGACCATGGGACCGAATTCCAAGCCGAAACGTCCCTGGGCGTTTTTCTCTCCGACGCCTCAAAATGGTCGAAATAGCTCTCCATGAGATTCGAGAAGACGCCGTCGATTTCGCGAAATTTCCCCTCCCCCCACCCTCCCAAAATTTTTTGAATTTTTCCCTCTACGGGACGAGGACCGGAGTAGAGTCCCAAAGGCCCTGCTAAAATTTGGAGTCTATCGGCCCCTCCGTTCGACGACCGATCTCGAGAACGCGGGAGTGATGATAAAATGACGCTAGGGGGTAACGAGGGGTCTAATTTATTTTTGGTAGTCTTCTTCGTTCTTAGTGGCATGGCGAAAACATGGGAATACACACCCTACTCGACTTTGTATGAGAACTGACATTTCAACTCCCAGAAGGGGGTGTACGGGGGTGGTAACGGGGAAATGGCTAGTTAAAAAAATTTGATGGTCACATTCGGTTTCATCGACCCCAAAAGCGGGGGGCAGGGGGGTCTACCCTCTGGGTCTTAACATTTTTTTAATTTTGTGTGCCTGTGTTATTAGGGCTTGCAGAAGGCTTGTACTGTTTTTTGAAAAGTTGAGGTTTGACTACTTAATAGGCCTGTGACGCCTTCGTGTATTTTTTTATTGAATATTTTGATTCTACATCGTGTAGAACCAAAGCATGCAATAAAAAAGGCACATATGTAGGTAGCACATGTTGGGTATGATTTCGTGAGGTTTTTTATTGTTTGTATTGATATTTTATCGTTTCGAGTTTTTTGAAATTGTGTTCAGTACATCACGTTTGAAACTATCTGTAGAGGCCATTTTAGAAACTAAAATGTATCTATTGTCCCTGCGGTTAGTAGAACTCTAAAGCTTTGCAACAATGTCCTTTTTGTTCCTCAATTATGTACAGGGTGTTTAAAATAGAACAACCTCTTAGTGTAACTTCAAACCATCCAAACTCGATTTTTAATATATTGCCCCATATTTTACTTTTAACGTAATGATAACAGCACAATTATTTCCGTAGCATGCTGTTGAACATAACGGTTTGTTAGAAGTTATAAATAAATTTAAAAAAAGTGAATTGTGAAAACGCTAAATTGTTAAAAAAATTAAATACTGGTTAGGGAATGCTATATACACCGATGCAGAATTAAATTTGAAATCAAAATGTGCAGTCACATATGGGGCATGTATATAAGAAAAAAGAGTTTAGATGGTTCGAATTTGCATTATATAATAGTTTTGTTTTAAGAACCCTATACATAATCCAGAAATAATAAAACAATTCTTGCAAAGCATTAGGGTTCCACTAACCACATTATCAACAGTAATAGTTATTTTCTAAAATGACCGTTACAGGTGGTTTAAAATGTTATGGTAAAATTTTTAAAAACTCGAAATAAATAAAAAACGGTTAGTGATTGATATAGGGAAACCTTACGAAAATTTACCTAAAATAACGTATAGAATTACAACGTGCAATAAAAAATGCAGTATTCCATTTAAAATAAGGAAGTTGATGCCACCTTCCGGCATAACCGGAAGTTTATTCATATTTTCATCAGGATCGCCGCAGCCCTATTAGCCAAAGCTCAAATTTTCAAAAATCATTTTTACAAGTCCTAATAATTTCAATAAATAGTTTCGATCAATTATTACCACATATATAGATTAAATCGCAACACATATGCACTTTCTTTTCAGCTACTGATTTGAACTGGCTGCGATTTTGTAATAATTACAGATGCCTCTCTGAAATAAATAGACATTGCAAAAAATAAACATGACTTAAGGATGCTGTATCTTAGGTTGAAAATGTTCGAAACTGTGATAGCTTCTGCCGAACTATTTACATACTATTAACAATTTCAAATGATTACTTAATTGTTCACTGTAAAGATTTAAATTGTTTAAAATCATTCCCCTAATAATCTTCTGCCTACAGAAACAATCGTAAAGTAAACCTTAAACAAGTTGGAATTATAATTTAGAGAATACAGAAAATGTGATGAAGAAAACTTTTGAACAAATCAGCCGTTTCTAACATTATGATAAAATCAACATTAATATATGTATCTGGATGCTTCAATTTACAAGAAAGAAATCTGAATGTATGACTGAAAAACAGAAATGAAAATGTAAAAAGGAATATGTTTTAGGTGACGTATTTTTCAATTTCTCAATGCAAAAATAAAAAACAAAATAAACACATTTGCCCCAACACTCGAATATAATGGCGTCTTCAAAGTCTACAAATATGTTTCCACGTTCTTTGTATAACAGTAATCACGGAGACAAAAATACCAGTTTCATAAATTACTGATGCAAAATCTGGGACGAGGAAAAAACGGTACACGATGTCACTTAAGTTTGTGGAATTGATGATGTAGACGGGAAAAAATCAGTTAATTAAATGCCGTGAATTCCCGTTGCGTTGGCATCGACCTTGTGAAACATTTTTATCGTTGAACAAAATAGTTTAAAAATGGATAATAACTGTATTAATATTAATTCTATGAATGGTTTCGTTCAATTTTATGCTTAGTTGACTGACGATTAATCAAAATGCATAGCGCTTTAGCTTCTTATTTAGCTATAATTACTAAGTATTGTTGAATCGAATTTATACCGTTTGTTGTTTTATTAAATGTGCCTCGATCAGTGACAAATACATTCTAAACGTTACAAGATATTAGTATGTAGTTATAACAATAAGGTCGGTATTAGATAGGTCACTGGTAGTGCAACTGGTGGAATTTGCCTGATGGAAAGTTCTGGTCACCACGAAAAAAAATTATCACCAGTGAGGCCACCAGTGGGGCCACCGCAAAGAAAAACGTTGAAAATCATGTCAACTCATGAAGTGTTATCGAACGAAATTATGATTCTCTTTGTTCACCTTTGTCTTCTAAAAATAAAAAGGAGACCAAGGGTGATGACAATTTATAATAATCAGTCAATATCATGGTCACGAGAAGAAAAGGATATTACCTACTTTATTCGACGAACATTATGGTATTGATAATATGTAGGTATTATTTTTTTAATAGAACGCTTAAATATTACCAACACGATAACTATACCTAGCAAACCAACAAATGCTGGAATTAGACTGCCTGTTATTCTGGTTTTAATTTTTTGGTCGCCAGCTTCAGGGATGCTTTCAAAAATTGCTATAATTTTTAGATAATCATAAGTATGTTTTTTAACTGATTGGTATATCGTGTGTGTAAAGCCGACATCGGCCAATTATGAAAAAGGACAAACAGAAGTGAGACGACAGATAAGAAGCAACCGCATACGCATCGAAGGTAGTGAGGGAATAAGACCGACTTTTACACCACCTGTGCTAGGCGTTAGAATGATAAGTTGATAAGTGTAGCATATGTCCTTTTTCACAACCGGCCGATATTGGCTTTACACAAACTGTATAGTATTACAACATTTAAATGAAGTCAAGAAATTTCGTCAAAAGTAGTTGCGAAATTGTTATACCGTAATTTTTACACATACATATTTTGTGAGTGACATAAATCGGGTGACTCCAATGACCACTTAGTATTTTCATGAAAACGTTTGCTATTTGTCTGCGAACTAGACATTTTGAATGTCTTGAAATAGATGGGACGGCAACGAGCAACAAGTCATAGAATAGCCGTGATATATTTTTTTACTCCATGTTGCTTGCTTCATAAACATAAATAGTAAACTCAGACAGTATACCTCTGATGGTTGCAAAAAAAATAGATAGCATTTCATTGTTCATCATTTTCTCTGGTCCTGTCATGGACAGAACATTTTTATACTAATGGATGTGCATTTCAGACCATCTCCAGACTACGATTGTAGAAACTGAAACTCCCATCCTCATGCAAAAAAAAAATATTCTGTTGTAACCAATTTTCGAAATTTTTCGAAAGCACATACGTTATATATTTATGTATTATACACAAACACATTTTGTATATAATACATACGAAATGTGAACGGAACTGAAGAAGTACAAACAGACACATAAAGCAGCATATTTTGATAAGAATTGTCAAAAATATTGAATTTGCCTGTTTTTTGTGAAGGTATAATTAATATGAAAAAACCATAGATATTCTAAAAAAAATGTTGGTTTTTAACTTTAGACAACAATGCCTTATTATTATTTATTATTAGGATTATTTTCAATTTCATCAATCTACGTAATTTAGTTCCAGAGCATAATTTTAAATATTTGATACTTGCATAAAACGCATAGCTTAAACACGATAAAGCCTTTACGTTTTGAAACATTTACGTATGCGCGTTTAGTGTATTTTTTTATAAATAAAACACAAAAAGTGAGGCAAACATTTAATTTATTCAGAATGGCACAAAAGCTAGTTCGGCCCTGTGAGCGCCAATTTGTAATATATTCGAATTATAGATATAGAATTTATAGACATAGACAGACATACATAATTTTACAGTTAATTGAAGACAGCAAGTTAAATATTATTTATGCTGTAATAAAAATATTTTAGTACCTACATATGTACATACACACTATAAAAATTGTTTACAAGGCCGTCACTAACGTAACAACCGGAATACATACATACATACTACCAATTTAACAGTACGCAGTTCCTATTAATCGATCGCGTTCCAGTCCTCATTGTTAGAAACTATATCATACTTCTCACTTTAATAAAAAAAAATTAAAACAATTATTACCGTTTTATAAAGCCAGTTTATTTTCTTGTGCCTAAAGCTGTACGCATTTTTCTATATTTTCAGTGTCATTTGATAGAAGTGGATACTTATAATTAGTGTGACCTCTGAATTGTTTTTGCTATAATTACGGACTATCGTGCAAAAAATACTAAGAATTAATTCAAGGTAATCAATATCGAGTTTGTGTTCAGGCAGAGAAGAGTTTTGTTTATATTTTGTTATATGTGTATGTGTGTACTACGAGTACATAGAAGATATTGGGAGAAAATTAAAATTGATCTCATTTGGACAGTGTTTGTGAATACTAAAAAGCTTCGTCTCAGTCGTTACATGAAGACTGTTTTGGAATTTCAAGAACAATTTCCTGATGTAGTTGAGAATATCGACTTCAGCACATTTAAGTCTTCGGTACATTATTCGACTGTTTAGGGAAACAGGGAATGTTGAGGGAAAATGTGTATCAAGTTATAAAAGATCTTCTATGATGTTCCCCAAATGTATGTGCATGTTCTATCGCAGCTAACTGGTGTCTTTTTTGTTGGAATCTGACACAGTGTTTTATAAAAAAAAAAACGACTTACACTTGATTCCCTACCGTTTAACTTATTATAAGAAACTTCGAGAAGTGGATTACCGGATACTGGAATTTTGTCACTGGTTTTTAAATAATCTAGTGACAACAACCTGGATAAAACTTTCTTCTCCGACGAACAAGTAGTTTCATCTCAGTGGTTATGTGAATTCGCAGAACATGAGAATCTGAAGTTGTGAGCAACCAGACAATTTTTGGTCCTATTTTCATGTTGCAGAAAGTTTGTGTTCGGTGTGTTATCAGTTGGATGAGAATGATTGGCTCAATTTTCTCTAATGAAAGTCTGTACGATGATGATATACGGACGAAATTATTACACCTTATAAATCAGTTGGATAATTAAATTACTACAAGTGCGAGATGGTGCTAAAGCACACACTGCAGGTACGGTAATAATAAAATTATAATATATTTTCGGTAATTACTCACTTTCTCCAAAATCATTTGACTAACATCATGTGGTTTATATTATTTTTGTGGCTGTACTTAAAGAACACAAGTTTCCAAGTTCCTGTCAATAACCTTGATCGACTTGAGATTAACACTGTTCCTCATCTTCTAGGAAATGTGCTCGGTTCTGTTTGAAGCAGGTGTCAGAAGTATTTAGAATAACGTGGGGGCCATTATAGATATGTTCCGTAATAAAGTGAAAAAAGTAAAATAAGTTGGTGGGATTTGACCCAGACCATCAGATTCAAAGGCAAAGGTGTCTTTCCTCAGCCAACTTGAAATCTAATTTATTTGAACTTTATACCCTGTGTGTACACCAGACATCGACCAGTTATGAAAAAGAACGCGCTAGTCGTTAGAACGAGAAGTGTAGAAATTGTCTTTTTTCACAACCGGCCGATGTGTGCTGTACACATACGGTATAAGTACACTGTGTTCATTTTATGTTGTCGCACATTTAAATGGCCGTAGAAATGTTACTTTTTCAAATACAAAATTCAGTAAAAAATCGGTTTGTACAGTTTTTTTTGTAAAATTTTACGCCGTAATATTTTTTGTAACATTTTTCAAGGTGTCAAACGGCAATGCTATTGACATAAACTATTAATTTTCTAGTGGAACACCCTGTATATTTTTATATACATATATGAATATAAATGGTGAAGTTATTTCTTCCGGGTTTTGCCGCGGTCGTCTAAATTGACGACGTTTCGCTGATCATGCTGTTAGCTTCTTCAGAACCGCGGCAAAACCCGGAAGAAATAACCACCATTGGACAACAGTCGTTAAAGCCTGCATTCTACTATTGAATATAAGTATTTAACGTGATCATGGAGATGTGCCACATGTGCCCTTTATTTTTTTAATCTGCGTCAGATTGATTAAAACTCCTACCTGTTACCAGTGGCGACTGGTGAAATTTGACATGTTCGTATTTTCGTAAGGAGGCTTTACGCCAGATTTACGCCATATAGGTGGTTACTAGATCTAACTAGAAGGCTATAATAGCAAAAGTCTTCAAATTAACTTGTGATTTTTTTTCCTAAAATGGTTGTCTCCCCAGAAGATCTTGGAAACGGCTTGCAATACTAAAGTTGTTTATATTTTTGTAATAATTGAGTAAACATAAAGTCATTTTATACCTATAATTTTCTCGAAATTTCGAGATCTGTAAACGTTATCGTATTTCAAATTTTTATTTCATCCTAAAATTTCGTCTCAGATTTTACAATAGTTGTATCTTAAGTAAGTCAGTAAAATGAAAATTTTGCAAAAACTACAGGAGTAAAAAGTTTTTTTACTCACTTGTCAATTGTGAAAAAAAAATCGCAAATATTTTGCAAGCCAGTTTTTTTGCTATTGTAAAGGTCTAATAATCACCTCCTAAAATATGATTCCTATGCCTCCGTACGAAAATACGAGAGAATTTCAAATTTCACCAACAGCCACTGCCTATTATTAGCATCATTGGTTATTATCAGAGTGTTGCTATTCATTAAGAATTAAGTGAAACCATTGAATAATTTTGTATAATACCACCATAGTATCACCATAACATTACCTATTTATATTAATATATGTACTGAGAGCAATAAGTATATCCAGTATCAATAAACAAAAAGTATATCCGTGATTACGTTAAAAACTTCTGTTCAAGTAACTACAAACATACAGGATGTTACATAAGAAAAAAAGATAGGTTATGTCAACAGCTTTAAACAGTTGAAAGCTTGTAAAATTGTTGAGCCTACGGCGTAAAACTTAACAAAAAACTGTACGAAAGTAAGTTGACTTTCCGCTGAATTTTCTAGCTCAAAAAACAATATTCTTAGAACCATTTAAAAGTGGGAACATTTAAAATGAACGCAGTGTACATACAAACGATGAAATGCTTTTACAAGTGGGTTTATTAACATTTAGAGATTAATAACAAAAATGCGCGGTTTAACACGTTTTATTATAAGTGGAATTTGATCGGTGTACTATGTAAGAATGTTCCGTCTAAAAAAACAACTGGATATTATCGTTATCAAACTGTTTTGTGTTTACTTAACATTACTTTACGTCAATATATTTCTTCAGGTTCAATTACATACATATGTTAATAATATCTATTATAAAATGGCATATCGCTGATACGAACCACTGCCACTGAAGTCCGGATTATATTAAATTTTATTACTAGAATTTAAGGACAACTTTTGCCATTTATTGTCGTCATTGGTTCTAATATACTACTTAAATCAATAAATCAAACCATACCAAACCAAACCAAAAATAAAATTCTAGAATTGTAGGTAACATAAACATCCAACAAAAATAATATCTAAAGATGGCCATGTCACCGAGATATGCGGAAGAGGTTTTCATATTTGTGATCGTTTATGCTTGTTAGTACCGATTACAAGGTAAAAAAAAATAACAATGAGCAAATTGTCGTGATTGTGATTGGTATAAATTCGAACCTAATAATCCTATACCCGGGGAGTAAAAAACCAGAGGTAATAAATACGATTAAACTAAATTTATTAAGATTAAGATATACAATTAACCTTTGGAAGGAAAATTAAAAAAACAAACTTCAATATTTTAAAACAAATCATATTTTTTTAAAAAAACTACTCCCCCAACTCCTGGGGTGGTGCGGGCGATAACTTTCAAATCTCAAATTGGAACCCTCATTTTTCACTACAGGTATACCAAAAATTATAGGTTTTCCTGGAATAATGATTTTATTCCTGATAGGTCATAGGCGTGTAATCGTAAAAACGTAATTGCAAATATTTCGCGGTTACCTCATAGAAGTACTATTGTGCTAATGATAAGTGAATCGGACGGGTATTAAGCAGCCCATTCATCAATTTTGATATTAAAAAACGAACATATAAAGGTTCCATCCGCTTCTATTTACTTTTTAAATATATTCTTCTATATTTTAAATAGAATATGGACCCATCACGAAACTTTGGAACAAACACTTTATCTTTCGACTTTCCCTTTTTCTCCACATCAAGACACAGGTTTCTCAGAATTTAAAAAATCTTTTTTGTTATCATTTTTTTCATTTGGAAAATGGTGTTTCTAATAAAACACAAACGGATTGCTGATACGATTTTTACTATACGCAGTACCTACACAATACACAATAATAATTGCGGTATAACTTTGTTGATTGATAGAGAACAAGGAACTAATCGAATCGTCGTCGTTGTTTAAGCTAAGAGGCGTCAAGTCCGCGACATCATCTCGCATAAGGTAAGCTGATCTGCCTCGTTGTCATGACAACTGCCACAAACAACGCTGTGAAATACATCGAATTCATACTGATAACTAAAGCCGGCTAAACAGCGCGGCGGCCCATAAAGTTTTCACACATCTCAACGTAAATAACAGGGTAAGTTTAGCCCATCTCTTTATAAATCGCAACAGTTTATTGTTTTCATGAATTTTGTTGTTGCACATACAAGTAGCAAGTAGTATGACGCGTACGATTATGGCCCGCTGCCCGGATCTGCCGGCTTTTCTGATAACGATTCGGTGTCATTTGTAGAATAACAAATAGAATACACCATTTTTTTTATGAAAATATACCTAATTACAGAATTTATATTAGATTAATAATAATTTTAAATTATACATCAATTGCAGATTTTGGGTGAAGCGTCACTTGCGTCCCCTCACTCGCCACTGGGTGAGAGGCGACTGGACTCGCCTAAAACAAGCAACGCCAGGGAACAGAAACCTACTAAGTTCACGTCATTGTTTCTGGGTAACTTGGCTAAAAGCAGTTTCTTGAAAAAATTCATCGTCATCTATCACGAATCAAGAAAATTGTTTCAATGAAAAGCTACGCGTAAAATCTAATTCTGCCATAAAACTGGGGGTTCTGATTTAATCTTTAAATTTTTAAAGGTCAATTTTAGTATCATTGAGTAGTTTTTTAAAATTATTGAAAATGTATTTTTTTATTTTTCAATTAAAAGTGTATTTATCGAGGTATTCAACCGTTTCCAGATTTTACGGACACTCGGTATACCCACTGGCGATAAGGTTACGCTATATTATATACATAGCTATATAATTACGCTATATTATATATATCCTACACTTTTTATGACGAATTTGAATAGCTCATCTCATACATTTCCGAATTGTCATGTGATGTGGTTGTGTTAGTTTTAGAGATACCTATTGGTTAATAATAAGGGACTACAAAAAAAAGTTGGTTGAATGAGAAATGGGAGTATGATTTTCCGACTCAAATGGACCTCCTAAATACGAATCTTAATAAGTTTAGTTTAATCGTATTACCTCTAGTTTTTTTACCCCCCCGGGTATGGGATTATTAGGTGCGAATTTATACCAATCACAATCACGACAATTTGCTTTTTTGTTATGTTTGTTTTACCTTGTAATCGGTAGGACTTAATATTAGGAGGATCATAAAAGAACACTAAAATATTGTTAATAAGTTTTTTATTTTGATTTTCCGTCGAATGTGTATTTTTCGATATTTTTACCATTTCAGTATGTTCGAACCTCTTCGATTTTTTTTCAAGTGTAGCGCTATTTGTATATAAATTACTAATATTTAAAAAAAAAAACAGGCTTTTATTTAAACGCTCTAAAAAGAAGAAAATAAACTTTAAATTGAATCAAACCCATAAATTTATTACATTACACAATTTATATGACATAAAAGCTTGTCACGAGATTTACTAGTGTAGACGTATTTACCTATTTTATAAAATATATACTTTTTTTCTTAGATTTTCTTGTCAAGATCAAGTTACATAATTATTACATTCTTGTTTATCTACACAAGTAAATCTCGTGACAAGCTTATATGTCATATAAATTGTGTTATGTAATAAATTGATGGGTTTGATTCAATTTAAAGTTTATTTTCTTCTTTTTAGAGCGTTTAAATAAAAGCTTTTGTATCTAAATGTTTCGCAACCTGTTCATACTATACCTAACCTATACCAAGTTATAACTCTTTAAAATTGGTATGGTGGCCATCTTGTTTTTCGCTATTTTGAATTTTTTCACCGCCGCTAGAATTTGCCTAGGGTATATGTTGATATTAGTTAAGACACGACCCCGCTAAGTCTTACTGTTTAGCCGGGCAGTAGTACACCATCTCCTTGAAGGGTTGAACGCAGACTTCAGTTTATTCGTATTCTTCTTAGCAAACCCTTTCATTTGATACTCACATTATGGGAGTGCTAAAAAATAACTAGTCCGCCATCTTGGGCGGTCCGCCATATTGGATTTAGAGTGGTCATTTTATTTTTCGTATTCTTCTCAGCAAACCCTTTCATTTGATACCTATGTATATCATGGGAGTACACAAAAAATAACTAGTCCGCCATCTTGGACGGTCCGCCATATTGGATTTAGAGTAGAGTCATTTTATTATTTTTTTCGTATTCTTCTCAGCAAACCGTTTCATTTGATACCCATATCATGGGAGTGCACAAAAAATAACTAGTCCGCCATCTTGCGCGGTCCGCCATATTGGATTTAGAGTAAATTCATTTTATTTTCTTATTTCTTCTTAGCAAACCCTTTCATTTGATACCCATATCATAGGAGTGCGCAAAAAATAACGATTCCGCCATCTTAGATCGACCGCCATTTTGAATTTAGAATGACATAACTTAGCTAACCATGCATTGTCATCCAAACTAAACGTGTATGCAAAATTTCATCTCAATCGGTTGAGGATAACTACTTTAAAATTCAGTTGCAAGATTTGACCCGAACATACATATAAAACAAACAAACAAACAAACATACATTGCAAGTTAAATAAAAGCTTGTAAAAAATACATAGATGCTAGGTCAAACCAACGCAAATTTTTCTGAAGATCCCAAGCCCTCAATAAAAATGGAGGTTCTACCTAGATTTTAGAGTTTAACAATATTTAAGGACAACTTTGGTATCACTGCATAGCTTTTTTAAAAATATTGAACACGTGTTATTTTTTTAGTTTTCAATCCAATGTGTACGTATGTATTTCCTGAGATATTCAACTGTTTCCAGACTTCCGGACTCCCGCTATGTCAATACGAAAGGAGTTTTGTACGAACGATTCAGAGGCATGTATCTTGTAAAAATTTCGTAGTTCGTTAATAATGAAATGACGTTTTCGCGCTAAGTATATTTTCGCTTACGTAAATACGGGCGCACGTTTTTTTCCATTGGAAAATATAAAAAGCGCGCTACGTCGGGAGGTGTCGTAAGCAAGCGGTATTTCTGGAACTAAATCCGTAATAAAAACGTATTTTTAGACGGCGTTTGGGTGCGTCTGGGACCTTGAGCGGTGTATCGTTAGCTGATAATAATTTCTCGTATTATCTTTACTAATTGTAAGTACGAATTAAAGTACATATGTAAACAAATAAGAAATGGGCACGTGCGTTCCGCTATGTTATAAATGTTCGTTTGGATGATATGTACACATACATATGTACATAGGCTTTCACTGAATTAAAGCAGACTAACAGGGTATCTAAAAACATTAGATATTATGTACTACATATTATGTATATTTATTTTTAAAGTTTATTGTGCAGGTCAGATTTAAACAATTTTTAAAAAAGTTCCGACCATCGCTGATTGTGATTAATAGACATGTTCAATATTGTCGATTTTCAATAGCATTCCTGAACTTCTCAGATAAACGCGAATCAAATATGTGGGGTGAACCATGAGTGAGGGGAAAACCAATGTCAAGCGAGGTGGTAGTAAGGCAGCTCAGCTCGTTGAAGGCAACATTGCTCAGTGGCAGTGTTGCCAGATTTGAATATTTTCCTTCATACGATGGATATTTGGAATCTAATTTTTCATAAGTAAAAAAAATGTCGGCATTTTAATCATTCTATAGAAGTACATTAATTTACAGTTCCCTATTTCGTCATCAACGCAATCTATTTTATATTTAAATAAATAATGACAATGAGTTGTTTTTTTTTTTGTAAATTTCGCCGCTACTCATGGCTTCCCACATAAAACAAGAGACACATTTTTTTTTAATCTGAAGGAATGTGAAAAGTTTTCAAGCGCTTGCTGAAGTATATCTGTCAAACACATCTGGCAACACTACTCAGTGGACTTATTAAGGCGTCATTTGATCTGTATATAGGTAAATTCACCCCCTTTTGTTCCATGTTTACCCATCATACCAAATGTGATGCGTTTTTAGCCTGCTTAAAAACCTGCGTCACAAGCAGGCATTCCATAGTAGACTTTAAACATCTACAGTGTATGTGGTGATCACAAATATTTTTTTCATCATCGACTAATTCATAAGTCAAATTCTATCCATAAGTCTCTATCCATAACTCAAATTGAACTAATCAGACGTTGACAAGGAGTTGAAATAACGCTGTTTTCTTTTTTAAACTGAGTTTCTGTTTGAACTTTTCACAAGTGTTTTGAAAAGAAACATTTTTTGGCAAAAATAGTGATCCTTGTACTGATATCATTTGCATTAAAAAAATCAATCCTTCTAATGGTTCTGTGTAATTTGCAGACACCTTTAAAATGTTCTTTTACCTTTTTTCCTAATATAATCGCGTACCAGCAAGATTTCGAATATACTCAACGCTAATTGAAGCGGAACACCTAAAAATTTCGTAATTTTTAAACTCTTCATAATCAGATGTACAACTTATGGCAGATTTAAACGACTTGTACAATGTGTTTTGATCAGAAATGTTAATAAACTGTTAGTGATTGTATTCTGAAATTGTGTTGAAATGATTTCTGATGTTCAATTGTTTTTTTCTCATATCGTGTTATAAAAATTTATCCAAAACTCTGTAACTTTTGTCTGAAGAATTATTTTCTAATAACAATAATAAACTCACAATAACTTGTCAAATTATAAAAACTAACCCTGTACATGGAACTTAGTAGTACCATTTCTGAATTTATTGCGTAATCATGTAATCAAGCAGTATTAAATTTGTGGAATATTATACGCGCTCTCGCAGCGTAGAAATTGTTTAAAGTTCATGGACAATGAAGGAATGAATAAGATAGTATGGCCAGCACAATCTTCCCAATCTAATTGCAATCCCATTTAGCATGCTTGAGATATTCTAAAGGTATTCTCAGGTATCCCAACAAGCTCATCCAAACACTGATCCGCTGATTGAAGCTATTAGAGAACACAGATAATAATTTAAAAACCAAAACAAGTATTCACAAACCTCAAAATGTAAATTGATACTGGACGATGTCTCTCCAGCCTGAGACAATATTGTTAGTAAATATTGTTACATAGGGGGCACTCAGTGTACCGTGTCCAAATGGTGTCACTCAAAAATTTGGTCGAATTTTTAAGGTGAGAAATCTTTGAAGATATGATTTCAAAAATTGATATATTGCCTATTGCTATATGTTCCACTTCAATTGGCACTGAATATGTTATAAATTTATCATTATAGGGTAAATTCACACTTAAACACTTTTCACCACTTGACACCGAAACACTTTTTTGTACTCAATGCGTGTTTCGCCAACCATGTTGGCATCATTAAGAGATGAGCAGAACTCAAATTTCCAATTCTCATTCTGTATTGTGGGGTGTATTTTTTTATTATAAATAAAACAATATTTTGCCCGTGTAAAAACTTCGTTTCTATGAATACTTGTGACGTTGTTTTTAAGAAATTGATAATGTTAAAACATAAATACGAGAATGTCTATGTAGGCTTAGGGAGTCTCTAAAACTTATTAACTTTATCCTGGAGTGGGTACTGGAACCTTCGGCGTAGAAACAAAAAAACTGGACGTCTTCCACGAAACACCGAACTACTACACTTTTCTCGACGCGCGTTTCGCCATCCAAGTTGGCATCTTCAGGAGAAGATTAAAACTAAATTCTAGCCTACACACTTGCACTATTCATACCAAATTTGTTGCCACGGTTCACTGAACCGTAACTGTCTTTGTTTATCAGAGCAAACAGTGGACTGGTGGGTATCGGACCATTGTCCTTATTCATACTATTGTTACACTTAATGATTTCTAAAAACTTTCAAAAGCATCCAACTGTCTACTGTTTGTTACATTTCTAATTAATTTTAAATTATTCATTTATATTTTCAATTATATCATGTCTATCCTATGGTTGTTGTCAAAAGCGTGTTGGGCAACACAATATTTTTCTGTTCTGCCATATTTCAAATGAGCCATGTGTTCTTTAAATCTAGTCAATATAGATCTTTTTGTTTGCCCAATATACTTTTGATCACAATCTTTACAACTTATTTCGTATATTTTTTTTTATTAACTTTACTTACGCCACTGTGATCGTAAGTCTCCTGATATGCATTCGTAAATAAAACTGCGAGAAATGGTCACAGTCGTAGTTTATGTGTAACGTAACTAGTCTATTTATGGATTTGTAGTATTTTTTTAGCAAATACCTACGCTAATTAAACTTGGCGGCAAAGTAAACGCGTGCATAAAGTATATGGCGGTGTGTAGTTTCTTGATAAAAGTCTGGATATTGCAGAAATAAAAGACACACGGACGGTTCTAAACTCACCTAGGAACCCGTGCGGAAATTTTTTATCCGCATATGATACTACATTATTTAGGTTTTATTATTTATACATACCAAATCATCAAAATATCAAGTAGATATCCACAAACAGAGATATATAATGGAGTGAGATGTGAGAGCTGGAGGTCGCATTGCCCATTCTATCACTCTGCTGCTTCATCCATCTGTCGGGAAATATTTAATTACGGTAGGCCCGGGTAAAGACAGACAGACAAGTCTATAAGAAGTTTTTCCGGGAGTTCCTGGCCATTACATTTTTTGTTGTATTTGGGTATAACTTTGGGTGTTATTCACTTCATCGTCTATCTGAAAAGTTGTTTTATCACTAGGTACAAATCTATTAAGGATATCCCAATCTTCGTTTAAAATGTGAGACCATATTAAACATATTGTGAATACCAAATTTCTATGACATAAAATCCATCAAAGATAAAAGTAGGCGACATCCACAAGTAGGAGTGCAGTTAACCAATTAAAAGATGTTTTTCATAGTAGGCGAGTCTTGCCAACAGCTAAATTTGTTGTAGATTTCTGGAACTTCACGCTTTAAACATGATCTATGGGAACGTTTCGTATTCAAAGTGACTTAGGGAGGTCCCACAGACCATTTTACCTGTAGGGATTGTCGTTGTGCTTTGGGAATACCGTTTTTCCAAGAGCGTGGACTAAGGAGGAGTACCCGTACTAAGATTAGTTCAAAGTAGGTATCTGACTGCCTTTTGTCAAACCCGTTCCTGAGATATGAATAATATTTCTGAATTTATGGTTCTTAGAAAATTAATATTTTTAAATAAATCTGGTAAAGTTGGTATTTATTAAGTAAACAGTTCAAAAACTTTAAGCAGTATCGCAGTTTGAACGTCGTGTTTCCTACATTTACTTGAAGAGAATCTATAACAGCTCACCAGAGCAAAATAATTCTTCAAAATACTCACTATTTCTTTATTATAAGTTGAGCCATATTTTTTGCAGAAATGTTAAATAATAACTTTGATAATTGTAGATGAATATTATTCACAAATTCTCTACTAGGCTTTGATTACCTATTATAATAGTAACAAATTGAGTTTTGAGTCAGTTGTGTTTTATATGTAGATACAGGTTTTCGTTTATATTTTGTCACATATAGTTTATTATACGAGATAGAAAAGAACTTCCTATATGAAAGTTCTATCTTCTCTATTATCTTTTAACGTTAATTATGTATATTAACAAAATCAAATTAGCAAAATAAACATCAAGCATATCTTTTCTATAAATTATTCTTTATTCATCTTTTATATTTTTCTGGAAGAACTTTCCCGCCATATTTAAAAAATGTATACTTTAATGACATTTCATCTAAAAGTTTGCGAAATTATTTAAATTTAAAGTTAGATAAGCAATGGCGGTTGGTGCTAAGGTTTGAAGGTTGCGTAACAGTCAAAAACTCATAACATGGCATTTTTATCTGTAACATGATGATCATGGTCATCATTTTGTAAAAATAAATACGTTTTCTTTGTCAACTTGGAAACGTTGTTTTGTATAATTTTCCAAAAATAAAATCTGTCTGTCCTTCAGAAATCATGGTTTTCAAAAGATCTTTCCAAAAGAAAAAATAACATCTAATTGTTTGAAACGCCATCTGACATGAATTATCGATTTTGTTGCCATTTTTGATCTATCAAAGCCAACTTTACATAATGTAACAATCAAACGGGATTTCATTTCCATAAAAGTTTAGTTTTTTTTTCGAAAACGGTGCATCATAGCGATTTCAAATGAGAGTAGATTATTGTTTTAGAATATTTTAAAGTTTCGAAATTTGAAGAGTGACACGCTTCTGATCACAATAGAGAAATCTAATTTGCAGTGCCTTTTTTTTGCAGTTTAACCGATTTGTTATTAGAAGTTTAATCGTTGAAAATTCGGTTAAATTGACATAAAAATCACGTCTGGTATCGGGGGTTTTTGTTCAGGAGGAGAGTTTTCAGACACTCTGTATAGAATGGATTTGCATTGTTTTGACCAAAATTGTATTTATATATTGTCGTTTTATAGGTACAAACATATGCAGTTCCTACATAGCATTTATACATCTTTAAACGAAAAATCATTTCCCTTCGTTGCTCTTCCCATAAAGTCCCATCTGCGTTGCATACGTGCGTCCGCATACTCATTCCGCGCTCAGGCGGTCGGCAGCGGACCATCAAAATACCTTCCCTTCATCCACAATACCTTCCCTTCCACAACGAATCTTTACACGTAAATATTTGATCTATCTACTCTAAATCAGTGTGGGCCGTACCTGTTTAAAACAAATCGATCGTCAAGGAAATTGCAATTTTCTAAAAGCAACACATATAAATAGATCTGACGCCAGCTTCTACCATTTGAAAAGCAGTAGCATTACTAATACTTAAATTGATACTTTTCATTTCACATCCTGTTTTTAGAATCTGGTTTTGTTAACAATTGGCTTGATTTTAGTTAATCAGTTTTACCACAAAACCGACAATATTATCCATAGCCATATCTCTGTATAACAATCCGGGACACTGGGCTACATTTTACAAAAAAATACTCATAGAGAGTTCAAACTCTAGGTGTATAAAAAAAAAAAAAAAACGTGAGTGAGAGTATTAAAATACTATACGGTAATTTTGGAGGCAAGTCCCAGTTGAAAATATTCCTTTGTAATGGTAAATCCATTGTTGCACGAAACAAGAACAGTTTACCGGCGGCCTTGGCGTAAGCGTACGACGAGGAATGCACGTGTGTCAGCCACTGGACCATGGACGATGCTGTTAATCTGATAGAGATGACACGCAGGCTAGTCTCGAGCCTCTTTAAACTTTACCGGTCTCCCGCCGCGCCCATCTCGGCCGGTTTCCAGCTTATCTGCCGCATCTCGACCCTAAGACGTTAAAAAACCGAGCTTTTTTCTCTCCTTTTGTTCTCCAAATCGTGCCTTCTCGGTAGTATCGGATCCAGTGGCGGATTGCGGCGAGTTTGGGCGAGGCAGATCTTGAAGAAGAAATAATAATCAAGGGAAAACCACTGTCTAAGGAATCACTACTTTCATATCTAATTTTAATAAAAGTATGACCTTTATGAAATAAAGGTGATATCGGTCATAACATTTATGATCTTTAGGATTTTTACGACCTGGAAGACCTTTATGACGTTTGTAACATATAATAAGTTACTACGGCCTGTATGACCTTTATGATTTTCATGACCTACATAATCTGTATGACATTTATTATCTTTATGGCCTTTATAACTACAGTAAAACTTCGTTAAGACGCTCTTCAAGGGAAGTGTCTTATCTGGGAAAGTAAAAAATCTCAAAATGCTCGAAAAAAGAAAATTATTGCAAAATTTCAACGTAACATTTATTAAAATGCATAATACTCGTACAGGAATGTGATCAATACTCACATGAATAATATGGAGACATCAAAAAAAAACGTCATCAAAGTTGGCCGAGAAAAAAAAGACGTATTTCTATTCTCGATCGAATTTATAACCTTATTTACTTGTCAAGACTGTCACATCATATGACAGCCATTGTTTATTTTACAATTTGTGACAGTCACTTGTCAAAAGTTTGACATAATCGAAAAGCTTAGACATGACCGCTATTTTCCATCTCTCTCGTTCATAGCCAGACTTGATGACGTTTTTTTTTTGGATGTCTCTATATATATGTGTTTACTCACTGACCAGAAACAAACCTGGCAAGGGCACTTTGAGGTTCTTGGTAGCGTGTGTGGAGAGGAAGTTGTCAATTCTGTTAATGTAAATTAGCATGTCCTCTACATTTTCCAGGGTGGAAATAGCTTTTCTGAGCTCGCCCACATTTTGCAAGCCAACGGAAACTGTAGGTATTGGGGAATGATCGTCCTCTTCTTCAGAGTCACTTTCATCTCTCTCACTCCCCAGAGGGTTGGTGGGTCGGCGAACATGTCATCAACAGTGCGAGTGTTGCTAGTTACAAGGGCGTCATCCACTGTCGCATAATCGGGGAAATTTTGGAGAATTTCCTTAGTTTCTGTCGGTGTGCTGTCAGTGGTATCTGTCTCCTCTGAAAATTCGAATGCCGCCTTCCGAAAACAATTTTTTATAACGAGTTCTACACCCAATGCCCGACTAAGAGTGACTCATGTTACATTATGTGTCATGTTAACACTTACCCTGAATTCTAACACCTATATTCACCGTCTATCTGCGGCGAAAAAAAGAGCGTCTTACCCAACAAAACAGAGCGTGTTACCGAGTACTATTTTACTGTATTAGCATAGGAAAATTCAAGGGACCGACGAAAAAGAGCATATTATGCGGGGAAGCGTCTTAAACGGGAGCGTCTTAACGAAGTTTTACTGTATTATGGAAGTAAAAATGAGAGTAGAGTCTTAATAATATGAAACTTGATTTCTTGATTATAAAACTACACGCCACATAAACATGTTTTTTAATTCACATTAAGATACAACCCTCTTACCTCCCTCCGTGGTACAACAAATGAACTGTCAGGCAAATGAAAGCAAATTCATGAATTTGCATGGTCATAGGTACGTATACGTACAGTAGGAGGTACGGTACTACGTTCATAAGCCTATACTAAATGCTGCATTTTTATGTAAAAATTATGTGAATCTATCTACGTACAATCCAGGTCTTGGGTGTTACGTGTGTACACAGGTCACCAAGAGTGACCTGGTTTATGCGTATGAAAATTCTAAACCTAATTTTGACACGTTTAAGAAGAATTTAATATACGCCTATGTACGTAATAACGTATTTCCTACCGTATGTATGGTTTTATATTTTTTTTCATTCCTATCGCCAAAGTGGGCGGGGGGGCGATCAAGAATAGTAGGAGATTTGTTTAAAATGCTATGTATATCTGTATTATTAAATTTTATATTAAAATTTTCATTTTATCAAATTTGAAATTACTTCCCTTCAACCACTTCTTTTAGATTTGTCGACTTCGTTGCATATGTGTATTAAATTTGAAATCCATATCGCGTATAATTATGCGTCGCGAATTACCTATTGTCAAAGAAAAAGTGTTTGACGCCCATTTATTTGTCTCCCAACCTCTCGAGGTGGTACATAGTGTTCCCAATTTCAAGTTGGTATCTTAAAGCATTCTCAAGTTATTGTGTACACAAGAAAAGTTAACAGACAGACAGATAGACACACCGATAGAATCAAAACAAATATCATCGATGATATGCTTCCACTCCACTACGTGGACGTGGAAGTAAAACTAGTTGTTTGAGACTAGTTGAGAGAGAAAGGAGGGCAATGAGCTACGCAGACGACGTTGTTTCAATGTATTGCCCTTCGTCAGTGTGGTCCAGCTTAAATGCAATGGAAAAAGGAGGAAATAAAGGATGGAACAGGAAATACAAGGAGAAGTATCAGACCGCACCAATAAAGGACAATACCACAAAACAATGTTGTTTACAGTTGTTTCAATCTTTCCCTTAGTATGTTTACAATTTGAGCCACTACTTTTATCCGAACTTTGTATTAATTTCCTTGGCTAAAGTCGGTGCAGTTGATAACTACACCAATATGGGTACATTTGGCGGGTGTGCCAGGACTAAAAGCAAACAAACAAAGGCTCACACGAGACACGAGGTGTACTATTGTTTGAAAAATATACAAGCAAATTGATACAATCTTGACGGGCAAAATAGATGAGTGTTGACCATAATGGACAACGGTTATCCTGTAAATGTCGTCGTTACTTGTAAAGACTTTATGGTAATGAGTGGGTGTTGTAGAGGTCTTTTATAACACTCCCATTGGCTACCCGTTTTGTATAGCTATTAGACATTCGCGTTTCTTTTTCCAGAATTTAAAACCACAATCCTTTAGGCCTGCACACTAAAATAGCATACGAACTGATGTGTTCTCTTTCTTCAAACAGAATCTACATGTTGCATCTATTTAATGCAGTGTTTTGTTAATGTCCTTACTATTACCCGAACAATCTTTCTACCTGAATATTCTGAACATTTGGGCGATATTGTTTCGACTGCGTTTGTCCTGAGAAGTTGGTCCGTTCCAACGTCTTGCTATACTGGGTGTCTCACAATTAATTTGACGGGCAATATCTCGAAAATGGTTTTACATAGAAAGAAATGTTAAATGGAAAAGTTATTTCGTTTAATGAAATGCCATTACAATACCATTTCATAATCAAATGGATAGAGTTCTTCAAAAATACCACAGGTTATCCAACTTTAATTTTTCACTTAGAATATCCTGTATATTTTTGCATTTTTTATTATCTTTAAATTTATGAATATTTTTGTGAACCATGTAGTATACCTTTACGATTACGATTAAGTATGGGGGGTAGGTATTATTGTGCCCCTAGTTCTAGTCATTCCATTAGTCCTGTTTCCTTAAGAAATTTAAGGACAGTTTCTAATGGAGGCGGTCACTTCTTTTGGTTCTATTTTATAGCCCCAAAGTTCGAACCTGATAGCTGCCAGTGCTGGGCATTCCATAATATGTGGAGGGAACTCATCAGTGGAACTTCCGCCCCTTTCTTTGCAAGAAAGTCCGCTTTCGTTTCCTTCATGGCCTTGTGCCCTCTCATCCACTTGAGAGTGATACTGTTGTGTTCCGTAGTTTTGTTAGCGAATCTATACAGTTTTAACTACCTGGGAATGTATTTCTACAGCTCCCAGGGTTTTGAGTGCTGCTTGGCTGTCAGAGATGATCTGGATCCTCTTATTTGTGTAAGACCTCCTAGTCATTCGCTGCGCGCAAGCGGATATTCAGTTATTTCTGCCTGAAATACGGCAAAGTTCCCCAGTTTATGCTAATTCGCAACCTGGGTCTCTATTTGTTGCCCCTGCTCCAGTACTTTGTTCTGTTTTGGACCCATCTGTATACCAGATGGTTCCATTCTGCTGGAATGGTATGTGACTGTCTTCCTCTCCCTCCTTCGGTACGATCACCCGATACGGTTTGTGGAAGATATGTCACGGCCATCGTCCGACCGCATGTTAGCATACGGTTTTGCTTTATTTTCGATATGTATGGAGTCCCCATTTTGTGGTGGTTACTCCATATCGGAAATTTCTAGCCTGTGTGCCTCCTTGTTCTAGCTTCCAGAGGAGACTGTCCACCACTAAGCTCCACAGTAGAGGCGACAGTACGCCCCCCCTGCGGACAGTCTCTGGCAGCCACTCTCCCTCAGGTTACATTGCCAATTGAGCTTGTTATTTTCGTCTCTAATCATGGAGTTGATCCAGCGAAATAGGCTGTCCAACTCCCCGATTTTCGACAGCTCTTTTCGGTGAAAGAGGGACACCTCTTTCAACCTGCTCCCTCTATGCAAAAATGCTCCCTCTATATCCAGAAAGGTTCCTATTGCAATTTCTTTATTTCCTAGGGGGCCCTTCAATCCTGCTTGAGTTCATGGGTGCTCAGTTCACAGGATTTGCCGTTGGCATACTGGTGTCGGTGCAAAGGTTTTCCCTTAATGCCACGTCCCTTTGCCTCTAATTTTTATAGCGTCTTTAATAAGAACGCTATTAGGCTGATAGGGCGAAATGATTTTGCCTGGGCATAGGATTCACGCCCAGGTTTAGGTATGAATACTACCTCAGCCATCCGCCAGTCTTGTGGCACACAGCTTAGGGCCAAACTAGCCCTAACAGTGCGCACAGAGGGGAAGCTAGTGCTTCCAGCCCCTGTTGTAACATTATTGGCATTATCCCATCTGGGCCCGGTGATTTATATGGTGCAAATGATTTCACAGCCCATATATTTGGTTTGGTCAACTAGTTTTTGAGCATCCAACTCCCTGTTCCCCGAGTATTTGGTTTTCAGGGTCTGAGTTTTTTTCCTGATGTGTTTCCAGAAGTAATCCAGCCAACCGAGGATCCCAGTTTACCCTGGTTGTCCTTCTGCAACATCTTCTGAGTCTTGCGCCTTCCGGTTTTTCGGAAGGCGCTAGTATACCTTTAATCTTGTGACATTTTGCAAAAACATTTTTGAAGTAACATTTGTGTATAAATACAATAACTCATAAACGATGTTCAACAATATCAACTCAAACGACAAAAGATGCTCAAACTGGCGACCATTCTCTGCTTGGTGTACTTTCTTAAAAGTTCTTTTATAAAAAAATTTTTGGCAGAACATCATAACTAAATTGTTTTTATTCTCCGTTCTTTTTGGTAAAGTTCCGAAACACGAATCCTTATAGTAAAGCTTAGGTGTTTGATGCCAAAAAAAAAGCAAAGCATATAAATTCAATTAGCGGGCTTCGAACGTTAGCTTCTTAACCGCCTGTTAGATGTTGATACGCTGCCTGAGAAGCACGATATTTAAACATATTGATCATATTTACTAAATGTTCTGGTTGGTTTTGGTGATCTAATTATATTTTTTAAAGGTGACCCTGATGGGCCACCACTGGCCAGCTCCACCGTAAAGCGTTCGTGTCGTAAAGATCACAAAAATAGAATCTAATCATTTTTAGTGGTCTTGTCGTACATCGCTGTACTTTTTTATTTGAAATTATATCCCTTTGTTTTTTTTTACGTTCTGTTAGATGAGAGTGCCGTTGCGTGTGAGTTTTATGATTTTCCAAACATTAAGAATATTTTACGAAGGTACCTGTACATACATACATATCTAAATATCTTGAAGCGTTGGGTCCTAACAGATACTACTGGAATATAGGAATATTTTTTATGACTGATGAACAGAAGAAGGATTTGGAAGGAAACATAACAATGATTGATAAAAATATGTTGTCATTAGTGTCATTAAACACAAAACTAGTATTTGTGTTTCTACACATATTTTATACTGTTTGTTCTACACATATTTTATACTGAATTGGTTTAAATTTATGTTCATTCTATATTTTTATCATGACTATTTCAGTATGACTAAACAGTGGCGTGTCTGTACTAAACTCAAAATAATAAAAAGGCACCGAAAATATAATAAAAATAATTTGGCAACTGTAATGTCAGCGCGGTATATCATATTCAAAAAAAATATTTTTTTTTTTTTTTTTTTTTTCTTTCTCTTTTTTCCTTTTGTTGGTGTGGGGGTGGGGGCAGGCGAAAATTTTATTTTGAAATCGGGGGGGTGGCCGCTCCCTTTACTCTTTTATTTTTTTTATTTTAAACTGTTTTTTTTTTTTTTTTTTCCCCCCCCCCCCGGGCTGGTTCTCAAAAAAAAAGGGGGGAAAGATTTTAAAAAAAAAAAAAAACAGAAAAAAACACTAAAAAACCGCAAAGGGGGGGAAAAGGGGGGGTGGGGTCTCACAAAAGGAAAAAAAATGGGGGAAAATGTATGGGGGGTTGCTGAAAACCAAACACAATTGCGCAAATAATTAAAAAAAATACACTTATTATCAATTTATTAATTATCCTATTGACCTTTTATTATTTCTCACTATTGTCTTAGAATCTCAAATACCCCGTATACGAATGAAACGGAGCCAGTTAAATCAGCTGTAAAAATAAACCGGGAAGTAGTCGGCGTAACTTTGAAACTGACATTAAACGTTTTTTTCCGTTTACTAGAAACGCCGATTACATTCCGGAGTTTTCTCCTTTTTGCGGCGAGGTCTTGAATTCCCCGTTGGTAATCAAACAGGTAACTAATCAAATCACCTTTCTAGGTGGTACAAATCAAACAAGACGACCGAGAGCGCCTACTAGTTCGCCCGACCTACACCCACACGCACCGCTGGCGCTGGATGCAATCGTCGCGTCGTGTCGTGATTCAGCTCCAAGCCGCGGAGATCAGAGAACGGGGCGCAGTTGCCAGTTTGGTTCGGAATGGCACTATTGTTATTAGAAAACAACAATACTCTGAATCTTGGAGAAAAAAATTTCTTCTCCAGGGGGGGATCAAGCTTGTATATCTGAGTAATGATGAGAAAACATGCATCAGACATAATCAATATATATACACGATGGAGACTTTAATTGGGATTTTTCAAAAAATTCCCGAGACACGTCAACTTTTAAATGTATTTACCTACATTTTGCAAGTAATATGAAAAATGCCCACCCAAAAATGCCGCCCTTCAGGGGTGGCTGAAACCACCCTCGACATGATTTTTTCAAATGCAACCCTATGGCTTGTGCCCCCTCATTGTAAAGCTGGTGGAAAGAGGAATCCAACGCACTGATCAAATTTTAATTTTTTGTATGTTTGTAGGGTTGCATACAATTAAAACAATTTAAAAATTAAATTTATTTTTAACGTAACAATTGTTCAAAATGTGCACCATTCACTTGTTGGCAGCATCCCAGTCTGTGGTAGGTTTCGTCCCTTACATTATGCAACATTTTCGGTGTTATTTCTCCGATTTCCTCTCTTATCCTTTCCTGCAGATCTGCTATGTTGTTGGGTTTCTGAATGTAAACCCTACTTTTAAGATGTCCCCACAAAAAGAAATCCAGTGGTGTAAGATCTGGAGATCTTGCTGGCCACTCAATATTACCTCGCCTCCCAATCCACCTACCGGGAAAAATTCTGTCCAGATACTGACCAACAATGGCAGCATAGTGTGGTGGGGCCCCATCTTGCTGAAACCATAACCTCTCGTCGGTCAATTTAGGGTTTAAGGGGTTTGGAAATAAATGACATATCACTGGCATTAGTTCGTGCTGGAGTAAACGCAAGTATCTTGCTCCATTAAGAGTGTCATCAAAGAAAAATGGTCCTACAATTCTATCTTGTATTATTCCGGTCCACACATTAGTTTTCTGTGGGCGCTGAGTATGAAGTTCCCTCATCCAATGGGGGTTCTCTTCAGCCCAGTAACGACAATTTGGCGATTTACGTGCCCATTTAATGTAAAAGTAGCCTCGTCAGAGAAAACTATCCACTCTAAAGATAACTGGTTTTGATCAATACAAGTCATCAATAAATCGCAAAATTTCACTCGTCGATCTGGATCATCTTCAAGTAGCTCTTGAATAGCTTGCATTTTATATGGGCGTTTTTTCTCATATTTAAGTATTTTTAAAACTGTTTTGTGATTAAGATTACTATCACGGGCCAGTTGACGGGCTGGAGTGATTGGATTTTCTTCTAGAGCAAGCAACAAATTCAACTTCGTGTCGTCATCAACAACAGCCTGCCTCTTACTCGGTACTTTCCTGACATGACCCATCTCTCGATATTGTGCCTCAATTTTAGTAATGGTACCTTGATTTAGTGGTGGCAAGTCAGGATGCGTTTCTCGAAACAAGCGAACAACTTCGCATTGAGTTCGCGCCCTATCACCATATCCAATCATCATCAAAATTTCGATTTTTAGTGATTCAGTTAAATAAGACATTTTCACCAATTTGAAATAACACTTCGTTTCAAACTCTGAATACAGCATACAAACTAAATTACTCTTTGCGGCCGTGTAAAAACACTAGCAAAAAATAACAAATATCAGTTGTGGCAAAAAAATTGCTTGGAATTTTTTGTGGGGACATATGAAAAGTAAGGTTTACATTCCAAAACTAAACAACACACATTTTGAGTACGAAATTGTTGCGTTAAAAATAAATTAAACTATAAAATTACGTTTTAATTGTATGCAACCCTACAAACATACTAAAAATTAAAATTTGATCAGTGTGTTAGATTCCTCTTTCCACCAGCTTTACAATGAGGGGTCACAAGCCATAGGGTTGCATTTGAAAAAATCATGTCGAGGGTGGTTTCAGCCACCCCTGAAGGGCTATATTTTTCATATTACTTGCAAAATGTAGGTAAATACATTTAAAAGTTGACGTGTCTCGGTAATTTTTTTGAAAAATCATTCACCACCCCACTAGCGAATATATTCCAGTTAAAGTCTCCACCGTGTATACATTATTATATACATTCATTAGAAACTATAAAATCTAGCGTTATCTGGTTCACATAATCTCATAAATTTTCCATAGCATTACTGTCGTATAAACCAATCAATTCCCCATAACTCCATGACTCGGAGTATACAAGTGAGTATATCCACGAAATTTTGAGAAAACGTACATCCGATCCATCAGACGTCCAAAACTTTACAAGATAGTGTTAACTGGTTCGTATAACACCATAATACCATCCCAGAACTCCGAAACAACATAAGCCAATATGATTCAATGATAAAATGGATTGCTGGTTGTTATATTTACCTATTATATTTTTGAGATTCGGTAAGTAGCAACTTTATGTTGAAAATGTAAAATTCAATAACTTTGGAGAATCTGTAACCACTTTGCGTGAAATATTAATTTATTTTCCTCGTGAAAAGGGAGAAACGGCCCCAAATTAAATCTGCCATTTGTTTTTAAATTTGACATCAGGTTCATAATCAGCGAACTTTCAGAAGAACCAGATCGCATTTTCGAGAATTCAGTTATGTCATACTCCTTACCGAGAGCTCATACAAAAATGCTGTGTTTGTTCCCCAGTATCGTAAGTTAAAAGTATTCTAGACTTGAAAGTTTCTGATGATTGATAATTATGATGTCTCATTCATCATAAACTATAATTTGGCATATATTTTAAAGAGAATTTCGAGGATGGCGAGATAAGCGAAAATTGGGGGCGTTCGTTTGGTCCTTTGGTGACCTTTCTTAGACCAATCTACACACGTTTACAATGGTTTGGTGGATGATAAATTAAAAAGGTACTAATAATATACATACATAAAACGGCAAAAGTTTTTATTTCCATTAAGATAATATGTTTTGATAGTAATGAATACATTTATCGAACTCAGGACCAAAGTTGAAGAGTTTAAAGGGATGCACTTGATGGTGACTTTGAGTTGACCTTAAAGTTGATTTGCAAGGTCAGTTAAATTTGGAGATAATTAGCCGTTGGCAGAGATTATGAAAAGAAATTATCAAATCTGACTGAATCTCGGTCACATCTCACCTTCATAGGCTATCCAATCAGTTACATCTTGCTTTATTTGAACAGATAATTAACTTCTATTTCTTTTATTGGTCAATAACCTGACTAATCTTACCTTAATTCATTAATATAAATGAACATTTTCAAATTTCAGAGTTCGTTTCATCTAAAAACATAAAAAAAACGTTAATGTATCATTTTGCACATTTTCACTTCGAAAATAATCTCAAGACCTCATTATCAAATACATCACTCTGAACTGTACAATTTTGATTGTACCATTTTTTTTTAATGTGGATAGTTTTAGATAAAATATTTTTTAAAAAACTGACAGTGTTCCTATTAGAACTAACCCTCCGTCTGTAACGTTTGGTCTCTCAGACCAACAAACTTCCCTATTAAATGTTAATTAGATATGCACATGTGAATACCAATGCCCTTCCAGAAATTCCTGGGTTAACACTACACTTTGGTTCATGCTTAAAAGGATTTTCATTTCTGATAGGTACCCTTTGTATGTTTTTTTATAATAAATAAAACTTAGTAAGTCTACTTTTCATTTACACCAATTTTGTACCAAAATTTGTTAAATGCATATAAAAACTGACAGTGTTTTAAAGAAACCTTAGAATATAATACAGTGCACTCCCGATTAGCCGGAACTCGATTATCCGGAACAGCATGAAAAATGACCATGTTAACCGAAAACATCCGGGTGTTGATTAATTCATGTTTTTATTTTTGTGTTGTTAGTAGTAATTATTTTGGACTTCAACTACATGTAGTTTGAATATTATAAAGTTGTTTCAGTTCCAATTTTCCGAAAGTTGTTTTCAGTTCCAATAAATTTTCTTTCCAAAATACGCAAAACCGGCAAAAATTCCACAATTCACCTATCGTGTATGTTCAGTTATCCGGAAAAGGTCTGGTCCCGATTGTGTAGGATAATCGGCCACTGTATCATGTGTAAAAAAAACTTATTTTTGCATTTTTTGAAAAGTCGGGTCTGTGATCTCAAAGTTACAGATACTTTTCAACTACACATTGTTACATGCAGCATTATAGACCTCGACCTGTCAACTGTCAACAATACGCCGAGTTAACGAGACAACTAGAATGTCAACAACGTCGACAATGTAGACAATGGGTAAATAATGTAAAAATTTCGGTACTATTTATTTCTTGATATGTTGGTGTTGTTTGTCGTATTTCTTACAGTTCTTATCATCTCTTTATCGTAAATATGCTTTTAAATGACGAGTGGTCGAAAGCATAAAAAAAATCAATCTTAAATATGATTTAATAAAAATGGATGGCAAAAATGCCGTCCATAGGTCCAATTTGAGTAATGCCGTTTTAAAAAACACTGGGGCAGCAAGGTTACAAAGTTACAGGTAACTAAACGAAACTTTTTATTGCACGACATATTTAATTAGGGTCTAGTGATCAACGTTTTGTCATTCTTTTTTTTTTCGGATTTCGATTGTCATTTGGCATATATCGGCTCTGGACCATAGGCATTCCGATTCTATTATATTATATTGAACGTTCTGTGGTTATGAGCTACCTTGGCACAGTGGTGTAAATGTTGGACCTCGTTGGAATACTGATATGAAGGTTGCGGGTTCAATGGTTGTCATAGTTTTTTTTTTCCAAATTCATGGATTTTGGATTTTTTATAATTACTGGTTATTAGGTGGATAGGTAACGTGTATTAGCGGTATTAGTACTTTGTTCATTTGTGTGAGGTCTGGAAATATTTTTAAGAAGTTTACTATACTGTTGACATTGTCGACATTATTTACATTCTCGACGTATTAAAATTGTCGACCTCGACATCCAAGTCGACATCGAGAATACAATAATTGTCGACGCCGCACAGTGGAGCAAAATGCTAATCTAGGAGTGCAAACGTCGAAAAACGAAATTACGATAGATCTTTGCTACTATTATTAACGTCAATATATGTAAATGTCCAAAGGAGCTGAAATCTACATTTTTACTTTTGAAATTGATTATTTTAAAGCAAGGCAAGCGATGGAAACTGTTAGGTTAAGCATAACGTCAAAATAGGGCGCGATTTTTTCGCCTCCTATTTAACGTTTAAAAGCTTAATATGAGATTCCATTTGTGATAACTGTATCTACATAACATATAAAAATATAATAATCGTGATATATTTTTCTGAAATTTTAAAATATTTATTTCAAGAGGCTTTGAGTAAATTAATTTTGTTTTTTTTTTTCTTTTAATGAAATACTTATCAGTCAAATTCGCAAAATGTTCTTAAATTTTTCTGGAACAGTTCGCAGCAGAGAATAATTGCGATAAACTAAGAACAGCGGCGATAATTTGTTTCACAATTGAGGAGTTTGCTGCAAGAACGATGCAGCTCCAACTCCTTCATAAAAATATTAGCGTATTTAATGCAAATTTGACGCAGCTCAACATATGTCAGTATGTATACTCCATGCACTGAGATGTGTGGAATTTGCGTTAAATAACGCCTAATATTTTTATCGAAATTATAAACAGCTAACCTCGTCACGTGTTGAAAATGGAGCTGCATTGTTCTTGCAGCAGGGTCCTCAATTTACTATTCACATTGGATCCATTAATTTCCACAATCATGTATACTAAAAAAAGTTTTGGAAGCAGAAAAATATCGATTTTCGAAGATGATGACGTTGAAGAAGACTTTCGCTTTGCCCAACCCTCCTATTCTTGTAATTAAATTCTGTTTCTTATGAACAGAATTAAAAATACAAATAATGTAAATAAATGAGAATATAAAAAAATCTAAAGGAGATGCAAATTTTGTCTAAAATATAAATTAACTCCCATTTTTCCTAACTGAAGCTATCTTAGAAATTTTAAGCAACTTTAATACCCTTCTTTATACTTATTTAATACATATGTATACAACTCATGTAATACAAAATTATCTGTCATTATGAAGGAATATAATTTTGCACTCCAAAATAACCAGTTTGCCCCACTGTGCGCCGCTCATCTCTGGTTACAGGAGGAGGCTTTAGAAAGTAGCAAATCTGGTCGAGAATCGCCGGACGCGGCAACGCCGCGCGGCATCGCTTCTCGCACGCCGCCGGCCGACCTCGTCGTGCCGTGCCTCGCATCGGAGATAAGAAAGGCGAGCGACAGCTAAGCGGGGCCGTCGGCGCGGCTCGCATCCATGAATCAGCATATTTATGCGTCCCGCGAGGACGCGGAGAGGACGCGTAAGCACGCGGTCGGCACTTTGAGCCGCCGTCGGCCGCGGAGAGCGGCCGGCAGCCACCCGCGGCCATGGGCGGGGCTTTCCCACGAGCGCGAGGAGCGTGACGCACACGGGCACGTGTGGCCGCCGCGCTGCCGCCCGCTCCAAGCTCTCTCTCTCTCTGCTCTCTGTCGCCGTCAGACGCGCGGTCACACCACCCACCTGTGTATTAACGGCGGAGAACGGACGCAAGCAGGTATATGCGAGACGAGCGAGCGCGTACGCGCGGAGGAGAGCGTGGAACGGTGGTTATTCCGCGGTGCCGCGCACGGCCGCATACCGTGGCGGCGCAGGGCCGGACTGACAACAAAGTACAGTAGAAACTCGATTAGGCATATCAACTAATTGAAACCAAGAATTATTCGGATAACCAAAAATTCGGATAATAAAGGATGATTATTTCGAATTATTATTAATGGTTCGGATAATAGAGAATGATTTCCAATACAAATGTATATACATACAGTGTGACCTATTTCAAATAGAAACAAGCCTAAAAGTTTATTATATTTTATTTTTGTTTAGTAAAATTTATATGGTATTTACTATCCGATTTATCTCGGAGTTTTTTCTAATAGATGGAGCAATAAAAACTCATTCTTTCGCAAAATACTAAAATTTGGTTTCTATGTTCAAGGCCTACTTCGAATTTTTTTCACTGTCAAATTTTACAAAAACTGTTTAGCGAATTTTTTATTTCAAATCTAACTACGGCACTGGAACATCAACAATCCCCTAAAACGGTTCTGTTCCAAATTTCGTAAATAAATAATTAATTATTGAGGGATTTATAACAATTTTAATGTATTCCTCATTTGATTAAATGCCTTTATAGTAATTTCCTAAAAAAATGTTGGCTATTAAAAATGGTTTAAAAAAGGGGAAATTAATTGTACGCATTTAATAAACAAAAAAATTCAGCAATACAATAAAATTAATATCACAATACAATAATATTTTAAATTTTTGTAGCTTCTACTACCCACCGTTGATTTCGATACACTTTTAGAATCGCTTACGAATCTTTTTTGAACATTGTGTAGTTGCTGCGAGGTAACCTCTTCACAAGACTTGCCTGGATTCTTGCATACAACTCTTCTTTATTGCCTGGGCGTGACTTACAAACTCTGGATTTTATGACACCCCATAAAATGAAGTCCAACGGCGTCAAGTCCGGGGCCTAGGGTGGCCATCTAATTAGGGGGCTATTTCTGCCTATCCATCGATTAGGAAATCTAGCATGAAGCCATTCGGTAACCACTTTTGCATTGTGGATAGGACATCCATCTTATTGAAGATGGAGATTTACTCTTTTTTGTACTGGAGTTACGTAATATATTCCAAAATTCATTTTTAGGAACTGCAAAAACTGTATGCTATTCATATTTCTAAAAAGAAAGGGCCAATGATAATTTCATTGAGTATCCCACATCAAACATTAACTTTTTGAGAATATTGTCATTTACAATTAATGACCCACTCTGTTTTTCTGTAGCCCAGTACCTAGAATTTTGTGACAAAACCACTCCATTGGTTGTAAAAGTTGCCTCATCACTGAATAAAATAGTTGTTTGAAAATTCTGTTCATTGAGGTCCTCTCCTTGAGGTTTCATAGCAAACCAACGTTTTTTTTTTTTAGGAAATTACTATAAAGGTAATAATAAAATCCCTCAATATTAAATATTTATTTACGAAATTTGGCATAAAGCCGTAGGGATGCTGAAAATTGGTATATAAATATGGAGGTGATACACAAAACAACTTTATTTAAATATTTATGTACCTATTAGAACTAATATGTACCTACGTAACGCACGAAGCAAGTTTGAAGATGTCACCTATTTTTAAAAAAGCGAAGCGTTATGAGCGATCGGATAAATGAAGTTCGGATAATCGAGTTGCTACTGTACTTAATATTTCCAGTATTCTCTGAATTAACACATTCGGGGACAGTCTGTCATTGTCATTTGTTTTCCAACTCGACTAAGAAACAAGCCATGTGGTAAAAGCAGTAAATACAGTGTGTGCTAACTTGAAATCGTATAATCTGTATGTATGTAACAGTATTAATTGGAATCGTGGCATCGTTACAATGATATAAATAAAAATAAACACATCATCATCAGGTATGTTCTACGTTTTAATATTATGGAAAAAATATTGAAAATTATATGAAGAAAAAAAACAAAGTCTAAATATTCAGTTAGATAAAAGATTGTAATCAGGCGTATGTTCTTAACATTTTCTAATAAGTATGACAACAAACAAATATTTTCAAATTGTAGGAAATGTTTTAAATCAAATGTTCTGGATATGAATACTATGAAAATTACATGCCTGTAATGCCACGATGCCCACGATTACATACTCGATGCAAGTCTTAGGTAATCGGCAATTAATCGTCAGTTAGATAAAAAGATCTGGTTAGTCACGTGAAAAAAAAGATGAAAGTGTCTTGGTTCTCGAAATATGGTCCACAGTTTCAAGTGGAGGCCGATTTTTTTTTTTTGTTATATTGAGCTGAATAAGACGTCATATAATAAACTATAATATTTAACAACAGTCACGGGACTTCATTCTTTTTTAATGTTTTGTTTATCATCATCGCTCAACTTTGACTATTCACCTTTAAAAAAAATGTACTGCGTACACGGAATCTACAACTGTCTAAAAACTGTCTTCAAAAGTTGGCGCACCTAATGCAGATTCCAGTATCTCGTTCTAATATGCGCGAACACAACTATGTACCTATGTACTTGCCCCTTTGTGCGTACCACACTCCGTCTCAGCTGTTGTTATAAAAACGTTATAATACTCAAATATTTTAATAGTTTTTTACCTGAATTAGTAATTGTTTTATTTTTAATATCCTCGCATAGTTTTTCAAACCCAAAAAAGAAACAAGAAAATTCACGTCAAGTTTCACACATAACGAAATAATTAACAATAATTAAAGTTCTACATTTATTACTATTTTGGAATCTGCATCAGATGCGCCAACTTTTGAGGACAAGTGTAGATTCTATATAGCATTGTTTTTAAGGATGAATGTCCAAAGTTGGGCGATAGTATAATAACAACCAAAACCTTAAAAATGGATTTATATTTTTTTGTAGGTATAGTGATTATTACCACATTTTACAGTTTAATCAAATAATGTATTATTCAGCACAATATAACCAACAAAAAAAATAGTTGGCCTCCACTTAAAGCAGTGGCATAAACATTTTAGGACTTAGGAAAATATTAGACTTAGGAAATCAATTTTTCACAAATTTTGCAAAAGTGGCCATATCTCGTGAGCTGAGACATTTGTATGCATTTTTTTTGTCACATGACCAGTCAGGACAGACCAAACCCCTTTCGTCTTGATGTTGCTTTTTGGGGGCACTCTTTATATGACAACGGCCTGAGAAGTCTTGTGTTTTATGAGCGTACATAGGTATACAGGATATTTCATTTTTACGGCGCCTGTTCGAGCACACCCCGAAAGTAATGAATGAGAGACTGAGATAGTAACCCAATGCAGTATGTTAAAAATTTATGAAACATGCGGAACATATTGCTACATGCGACTTTCCTTGCAGTGTCTTTATGCTTTAACGTTACAATGTTCAAAACACGCCAATAGCGTATCGCAAAATTCACCCAACAAATAATATCCACAAACAAATAATTTTCACCAGATTGTACTTCTCGAAGCGATCACAGCTGCAGCTGCAAGATAAATGAGCTCCGGGCTTCGGACAATCCGGACATCGCTCCAGGTTTTATCTACTTTTGGTGCACTGTACTCTGGTCATTATTTCCTCACCCTGGAAGGCCTGCGTTACAGTTTTATATTTTTTGTCATCCCTTCCGAGTTCCCAGTGTTCTGACACAGTTGATTTTTTTGCGGTTCGTTTATCAGTGCGCCCACCAGCCCCAACCGACTGACTACTGACTTGTGCGCGCGTCCTCCGCGTGCCCCAAGCCGTTGCCATTTCACAATCAACAAGTGCACAGAGTGAGAGAGCGAGAGAGAAATCCACGGCTCGCCGCGATCATCCTTCGGTATTTAGTACGGCCGAGGATCAACAGGTAGCTGGAAATAATTACGGCCGCTATCTATTAAATCCCGCTTCGACGAGAGACGCACGAGGTTGCACGAGCGTGCCATGGGAACGCGCCGAATCGCGCATCTCATGCGACGCGCTCCCCCACTCCTGCCGCGCGGATGCTGGATCGGGCGAGTCTGGCGGCCGGTGCCTCATTACTCCGTCGCAACTGTTGCCAGTCGGCCACGAGCGATCAGCGTGCTTTCCGGTGCCCCTACGAGTCTCGGTAGTGTTCAAAGCGGTGACCCAGTGAACGTCGGCTAAAAATGGTGACCACCACGGCGTCAGTGGCGGCCAACGCGATGATGCAGGCCAACGGGAGCGGCCAGAACCCGCCGCCAGGCGTGGAGGCCGCCTCGTCCGCCAGGAGGGTCAGCGATAACAGAAGGGTAAGCGTCTGGCCAAGGTCGTTCTCCGTCCGGAGACGTGGTGCGCAGTTTGACATTTGAGCACGGCGGTCTCGGGCTAATTTTAACGGCGGTGGAGCGGTGCCAGCGACGGCACGTGCCCACGCCGCCGTCATGTAATCCGGTTCCCACGGTCCGATTCGCTAATTTCCTTTCTCCTCTTTTTTTTGCAGAGCAACAAGCCCATTATGGAGAAGAGGCGCCGCGCCAGGATAAACAACTGCCTGAACGAGTTAAAGACCCTCATCCTGGACGCGATGAAAAAAGACGTGAGTATTTTTTAACGGGGACTATTATTTCATTTGGGTCTGCGTGTACATATATGTATGTACATATGCCCTTATGGTACATCGCAAACAGAGCCTTGTATGGTATCGCCTTGCCTGGTATGTTTAGGATATTGTAAATTTTAATGTATCAAAGTTCAGCCAATTAGACTAAATCAAAATATTTTCAATCAATACGATGCTGACATGAAACGTATTTTGTATTACTTCTAAATAAATACTTTTCGAATTAGACGATTCTTTGTTGTTAATCAATAACTGCTTCAAAATGTTATTTCAAAATTATTCAAAATTAAAAAATATAAGTAGGTACACATATATTTTTCAGGATATCGAGTCTTACATAAATGTGATATATCAATGAACTATAATTTACATAAGTGAATATTTGAAATATCACATGAAGCATCACCATTTTTTTTAAATGAAATTAGCAATAAGTAGGCACCTGCGTACTTAAGCACTTCTTTCGATCTACTCGTATATATTCTGGAGCAGTACCTATCTTGTTAAATGAAAAAAAAGTTTTTTATTGCATAAATAACAAGAAGATATTTTCAGTTTCTTTTCTAAAGCTATTTTATGTTGGTATATTTTTGAAACATATTTTTAAATTTAGTGTTTGTCCTTTATACATAATATGGCCATGTGATTAGTCCCATATAATGCTCGGAGATGTTAGGGGTACAACGGTACTCGTTTTTTCCCTATTTTTTAATAATCATTTGACTCCTCGAATATAAAATTATGTATTTAGTAAATACAATTAATTACGATACTCTTGAAAAACTGAATTGATTGATTGATCATCAATCTTGAGACAATCCAATGACTAGGTACCTACTTAGCGTTTAGTATGCTTTCTATTTTATTCTTTCCCAAATAGTTACATAGTACATAATGTCGTACTATAGCTTTAACAAAAATACTTGTTATTATTTCATTTAATATTTTGAAAGCATTTGAAAGATTCGTGTTAGATTTGATTTTTTTGTTTCTTATTAAATTTATGCGATAAATAATCTTCCTCAGACAGATTAGATAAATTACTTCATCGGTACATCCATCTGTTTGTTAGATCGCAGACAGTGCTTGAAATAATATTTACTTCGTGAAACCTGCCGAAACTTTTATAAGCACATAAGTTGATGATAACGTTTAATTAATTCGGTGTTTATTTATGTTTAGAAAAAAACGCGACTTGACTTAAACTTAATTGACTTGGTAACACATCTACCGGACTGAACCAACATGAGAATATGTCATTTGTTAATAGTCTAGGTTCATTAGATCTGATATCCCCGATGATCAATTTACATATCTAATATTGTTCACATGACCGTTTAATGATGAATTTCCATGTCGATTTAAACGATATTGGCCGATTTATTGTATCTGAAGGATTTATCTACCAGATAAATTTAACTAAAAGTAAATTATGTATTTCTTACTTGTCGTACCGACCCTTTTTTTAAATCATTTCCCTCTTTTTTGCAGCCGGCTAGACACTCGAAACTAGAGAAGGCCGACATCCTCGAGATGACAGTGAAGCACCTACAGAACCTCCAGAGGCAACAAGTGGCCATGTCCACCGCGGCGGATCCCACCGTCATCAATAAGTTCCGGGCCGGTTTCAGCGAATGCGCCACCGAGGTGGGCCGGTTTCCCTGGCCTCGAGCCGGTGGTGAAACGCCGCCTGCTGCAACACCTAGCGAACTGTCTCAACCAGGGGTCCAAGCCGCAGGAGGTGCCGCAGGTCCAGGTTCACATCCTGCCCAACAACCAGAAGGCCATCGAGCAGCACGTGCCCCAGAGCAGCGGGATCATTTTGAGCAACGGCGCTGGCGCCGGAGTGCAGCTGGTGCCGACGAGACTGCCCAACGGCGACATCGCCCTGGTCCTGCCCACTGCGGCGGCTCACCAGCGGCCGGTGGCGTCGCCTATGCCCCTGCTGGTACCCATCATGCCCGAACGAAGCCCGTCTACGGCGTCGGCGACGAGCTCGTCTTCGAACTACACCCCCAGCCACAGTCCGGAGCCGATGGACACCTACAGCCAGCCGAAGCCTCTGTCCTTGGTGGTGAGAAAAGCGGAGCCCGAGGAGGAAAAGCCGTGGAGGCCGTGGTAACCTTAACTCGGAGAAATTCGGCATTGTGATGAATTTGTAATAAGGAAATGTGATATTCTACGCACTGTAGTAAATTCTAAATGCAATAGAATTGATAGGTGTTCAGTATTAACTTTTGCGAGCGTGTGAGGAAAGAGGATGCTTGTAAATATTTCGCGGAAAGCCCGGTTATATTCAGATTTTTTTTATACTGTGAGTACATGTTATTTGTGTGCGCTCGGCGATCCGACCGTTCGTACTCTTACTGTACCTAGTGTTTATTTATTAGAACTTGTGATAGCGAGAACTGTGTATATATGTTTTGAAAAATTGTATAGGTATAACGAAATGTATACTTAGAATAACGTGCCTTATAAACAGCAAGATCTTTAAAGTCTTCCAATAATGTTGGTAATTAATATATTATTATCGTCTTTATATTTAATTGGTATATTGTATTGCTTGATTCTTTCAATATACATACATTTATTAAAACATTACTTGTACCTAGTTGTTTTCATAATCTACCTTCTTCCCGACTGCTGATACTTCTAAAGGCCAGTTTTATATTTTCATGTATGTACATAGGTGTTGTAGATAACTTGTTTTATGTACATATGTAGATCCACGATTCTCTACTACATAAAATCGACAATGAGAAAAGGTAACAATTTTATATAGCGCTAATTTGGTTTGCCCAAAACTTGACAAATTCGTAACGAGTTGTTTTTTTAAACAGTTTTATTTAACTTTTAGAATATATTCATAAAAAACAGCATTTTCCAGAAAGCCATGAATTGACAAAGCAAATCCCTGGAATTATTTTAATATGTATACCAGGGACAAATACACATATAAGTAGCATTGTGAAGCAATTTCGAAAAACGACTTTGTATAGTAGGTATATCAGTTAAATAGGGTCGACTCAAAATTATTAGGCATATTTTAAAAACTTGACGTTTTTGTATGCTACAAGATAGTGTCAGCTATTCAATTATTGAGACTTAATCCTCTTTGATATGAATAAACATTTATGAGATACATACATAATAAATATTCTAATAAATCTGTGTTTTGCTTTTTTTCTTTTTTAAATGTTATTTTCATAAATAAAACTGAAAAATATATTTCTTATCTTATTGAAATTTCTTATCTAGAGCGCAGACTGAAAAAAACCGCGAACGGGTCTCGAGGAGCCCTGCCTGATTAGTAGGGTTCGGAAAGTTTGCTGTCACGAGTGTTAAACTGCGTTAGACTATCCTGCTCTGTCGCGCCAGGATGGCGTACTACTACGCATACGAGGGTTCCGGAGCGTTGTAGGGAAGGGTCAATTCCGTACGTAGCGCGGGCAAGAAATACACGCGTATATAATTTACAAGGCACTTAAAGAAAATGAGCCCTGCGTTGCAGAAAACATTTTCGGGCCCTACTGATCAGATCAGAGTTGAATGTTCTGTCTCCAGGTGGGTGTAGTTGCACCCTTCGTGTGCCTGCGTCAGTAGCCAGGTGGGCGTTTCCACTGACTTCAACGACACTTCTCGTAAACATTGTCATGCGCTTCGCGCAAAATTGTGGGATCTAATCGCGTCTAATGTCCAACGTGTCTCATGTTCAAATTTATGGTCAAAGTCTGATAGGTACCTAGAACTCCGGATCACACATGTAGCTGTCGAAATCTCACCAATTCTGTATAGCCGATCCCCGCCTATTTTTTGTCGAATTCTTTCAGCACTCTGGATAAAGGGCACGTAGAATGCAGATAATTTTGAATTCGCTCATTCTTTCTCTTTTGAAACGCGCAAACTAGTCGAACATTTGAGTAGTGGTCAGTGCTCCATCCTGAAAAGCTGTTTGAAACATTGTGGGTGCTTCTGTGGCTTGTCTTTCCAATACGGTAGCAAAAGCAATTCGCGAGAGGAACGTGACAACGTTTGCGAGAGCAGTGCAAATGCAAGTCTGTACAAAGTTCTGCGACAATATCCACCCGACTACTGACGCAGATAGTTCATTGTCTTTGACATATAGTTCAGTGTCCAGGTAGGACAACAAATATGGAGTTATAAAGGGAAATGGAAGGACATATGCAAGATCAATGGATTTAAAAGAAAAATGTAACTCGACTAAAGACAGCTATAACAAATTATATCATCAAGGTTATGCTATCAAGGAAGTAATATTTTCACTCAGAATCTTCCCAAGCGCTTGAATTATTACTGAAATTTTTTTTGAGATCTCGAATGTTGTGAAAATTATCTCGAGTCAAAGACGAGAGATAATTAATGAAAATTGATTGTGGGATATAATGTTCAATATAATTGGTACGTATGCCCAAATTGCAATTCTTTATATCTTCTAAATGTTTCTTCTTAGATATACACCACTTCACAGGTCTGTAGACAGCATATAAACCAAAACAACAATTTTTAGAAAATATACGACATACGCCACTTTGTAAAAACAAGAATGATATGAGTAAAACAGTAAGACAATGAAGAGTAAGGCATCCTGAGACTCAAGAATCCCTATTTTTCTTATTTCGGATCCGCTTCGTAGAGACTTTTATAACCGTTTAAGGAATAACATGACACGAGGTTAATAGCTCCATATGTATGCGTGGGTTCGACTGAAATCATTGAATGACACGTTTTGTCACCCAGATTCATACGATGACGGCGGTTCGGCGGCTTTGAAAGGAACGGACGTGGGGACGTATGTAACAGTAGACGAAGAAACTGCTGACACTGAGCTAACGTAACTAGCCAACGTAACGATCACTATTTATATCACGTAAAAGGTAATGAAAGGAAAAAGAAATTGTTTATTTCTAAAAAAAATGAAACAAATAGGATGCATCATTTTTACTTTCACGTCAAAATATACCTGAATTACAAAATTTGTGTTAGATTAAAACTAATTTAGAATGGTACCAACCAACTGAAAATTTTAGGTAAGACAGTGTGTCACTTGCGTCCCTTGGTGAGTAGCTCCTTTAAAAAAAATATATTTGCAATAAATCAAGCATTCTACTTAGATTTGTTAAGTTGGATTATGAAAATATATACCACAAAAAAAATCAAAATATTAAACAAATAGTTCTACCTACCTCTTCTCTATAGGGAGTAAGCACCGAAAATATTTAGATTACGTGGATCTTTAATTTTTTGTTAAGTGGTAGTTTTCATTGTACCTACCCCATGTTTTCATATGCAATATTCCTCCAGTCAGATGATAAATCATTTAAAAATAATTTATCTTGTTGTAATGATGAAGGTCTCTTTTTAACCTTTCTTTTTCGTTTGCCCCTGATAGATCATTATATATTTTCTGTAATATGTACATAGTTATAAGATTATTATAGCTCCGATTATATTCCTTCGAGATTTCTTTTTTTATATTTATATATACCCATGTGAGTTGCAGATAGTTGTGGATGTGGATGTGGAATTCGGACTGTGAATTCTCTTAACGGTCGCTAAGTTGTAGTCACTTGGATTACTTAGATTAGAAATGGTTGAACATAATTTTCTATTGAAACGTATAGAAATGATACACCACAATGCTTTTAGTGTGATTGAAGTCCAACTCATAACTCATAAGTATATTTAACGCTTATGTGTTATTGGCATTTATGTTTCTGTTCACAATAATTCGTCACTCCTTCTCTTATTATCCTATGTATCTGATGACAAACTAAAAAAATAGACCTACCAGTTTGAATTGATTAGAGTTTATAGCAGGGGTCGGCATTGTAGGAGACGTAGGTCATCTCCTTACAAAATCTCTATTCTCTATATCCCGTTGACAGGTAAAAGAAGAGAAGTGGGGATCACTCGCGTAAATGTGCAGTCAGCAGCATTTGGCAAGCAGTGGCTTAGATGATAGTATTGTTGTGTGTTGCCTAAAGATAAGTACTGACCAGCCAACAAAATGTTGGCAACTTGTTGACGGAGTTGGCAACAAATTTATTGGATATAGCAACTTGTATCTAGATATATGTCAACAGTGTTGCGCGTCTAAACCAAAACCAGTTGCATGTCCAAACCAAACTCAATTTACAAAAATGGATGAGACTGTTGCTGCTAGTGCGAGTGCTGGCTTTCATCATAATAACTGCTCATGCCCAAAAAAGAAAAAGAAAAGGTGGTGGCAGAGGGACTTTTTAAAAAATGGAAGAAGCCATTGCGACAACTTTTTTTTTGCTTTTTTTGTTTAATCTGCAGCGATCGCCCCCCCCCCCCCCCCTCCCAAAGGGTCAAGTAAAAACCGAAATACTCGGGGGAATGGGGTTGCCGTTGGCTGTAGTGACCTTTTTTTTTTGGCTTTTTTGTTTCATCTGCAATTGAGCGCCCCCCCCCCCCAAAGATAACTACTGGCTACGCCCTTGTACCATGCTGCTATCCCATCATCAATAAGATTAACGGTTACTCTACGATATTTAGCTACAGGCGATTCGTTTACTAGTCTAATGTATTTGTTTAAATTTTATCGAAGCAATAATTTTCCTCAATTGTACCCGAAGTGTGCGAAGCCATCATTGAAGGTAAATAATCAACACACTATTTATTATATTATACAGTGTGTCCCAAAAAGTTGGAAACAGGCCCGCAAAGTCAAAACTATTAGTATTTTCAAAAAAAAGTTTCCTACAAAAACTATCATAAACCGCCATCGGCCAGTCAAACCGACGTTGACATTCTGAAACACCCTGTAGAGGACTACAGGGTGTTTCAGAAATAAGAAAAAAACTGTTTCAGTTAAATGGCAACACCGCTTAATTCGCGTCTAATCAAAAGAAGTTATTAAGAAAAATTGTTCAGATTGCCGAAATATCGCGATATTAATATAATAAAAATCGACGCGATAGTCAAATGTTTACGAATTAACTCTGCTGGCCCAAAAAGTTGGAAACAGGCCGAGAGCAATGTCGACATCAGTTTGACTGGCCGACGGGGTTTGTGACGCGAATGTTTTTTGTAGGAAACTTTTTTTGAAAAATACCAATAGTTTTGACTCTGCGGGCTTGTTTCCAACTTTTGGGATGCAACGTTAATTCGTAAACATTTGACTATCACGCCGATTTTTCGTATACCCCCATACTTCGGCATTCTAAACAACTTGTCTTAATAACTTTTTTTGATTAGACCCGAATTAAGCGGTGTTGCCATTTAACCGAAACAGTTTTTTCTTATTTCTGAAACACCCTGTAGAGGAATGTCGACGTCGTTTCGACTGGCCCATGGCGGTTTATGGTGCGAATGTTTTTTGTAGGAAACTTTTTTTGAAATTACTAATAGTTTTGACTCTGCGGGTGTTTCCAACTTTTTTGGGACACAATATTTATTATTAATTTATTCTCAATAGAACTAGTATGTATTATAGAGATCGTGCAAGGAGACTGGTGGCGCCATAACGGCAGTGTTCGTAAATACGTGCTGTGGTTTTTAAGTGGAGTTACACCAAGATTTCGCAGTTACTGTTGTTTTAAAAAAAAATATTAGCAAATACTACTTTATAATCCTTACTAACGGTAAGTATGATAAATATCTTTATGAAAAACTCATAGTTTGAAATGTATAGATGGTGTGACATGATTCAAATCGATAAAACGTACTGAAATTGACGTTATGGTTTCATAGATGTCATCCATCGGGACAAATATTATTTTGGAGACTGGTTTTTTCGGAAATCTTTTTTGAAGACAATTTTATCGATTCTATCCGATTCTATCGATCGACGATCTAATCCATTTTTCTCGTTGACACAATTTATTCGGGTTTACAGAGAAAGAGTAGTACGTGACATTACTTGTGGTTCTTGCTCGATTTTTGCAATTTATCACGCAACACACATCACCATATGATTTTTTGTTGCTCATCTTGTAGGTTAGGTTTTAAGCTTTAAAAGGTGGTTATCACGCATAACAGGCACTGCAAACTTCAAGTTGTTTACCGGAATTGATGCGCGATATTTGTAGAAATTAATTGCACTTTGTTAATATTACGTTACCAAAGTCTTTTTAAAAATATAAACTGAAAACATAATTTTTCTACGTAAACTATATGACAATGACATGCCACAGCACGTAGTTTACGCCTCGGCCACCGTGATCGCTGATTGTACAAAATGGCGAAACCACGCCTCTCTGCACGGTGTCAATACAAAGAAGGTTTATTGACAATTCTTATTAACGTAGCTACTAGCCTGAAATTTCACGACTAGGTTTGCACCACTTATTGACAGCCCCGTCCACCGTACACACTGAGCGATGTTTTCCATTTGAAGTGGAAAACACGGATACAAGCAAGTCAACAAAATTCTTTGATGTCTTGCCGCTCGATGTTGCCGCCGAGTATCCGTCAACTTGATGCTAGTTGACGGGATACATGTTGCTAACATATTGACGAAGTTACCAACATTTTGATGGCCGATCTGTACTTACCTTAACAGAACGCGAGGTACTTTTATGGCAACGTTTACACGCAACACTGGGTATTCAATGTCGGCCACGTCCACCTCTATGGCATCACAATTGGGCGCAGTCTGAGTGCAGTTAGCAGTTAAAATGTCAATGTATGTATGTTATTTACATCCTGGAACCGAGTGCCGATAAATGCAAAGCATCGAGGTTATACAACTAATCTGAGTCATGCTATTTAAAAACGTCGAGCGTGTGTGCGCCGCGTATGCTTTTGATAGGTCTGTCGTCATTCACTTGTTTACGGTTGACACGCGATGACCGATGCAGTGGCGGTGCGTGGGATTGGTAGTTCAGGGTCTAACAGTGTTTTGTGAGAACAAAGTAGTTTTAATTGCGTACTAAATATACCAAAAGACGAGAAAATGGCCAGATACTAGTAGAACAAATACCTCCTACCTACATACGAGGTGTGTAAGTTATGTAATGAAACTGGCAACGTAGCGCCCGATCTAGCAACAGGAGGAGACGAAACTCGGAAGGGCGGTAGGTTAACATGTAATGCATCTTCACTACAAGTTTGAACTTGTTAGAGTCATTTGTTTGTTGCTTGTGACGTTTTTCGTAAACCGGTTTTTCCTAGTGTGTTTTAAAAATGAGTGACATTAATTTTGAGCAACGATGTGCTATTAGGTTTTGCTTCAGACTTGGACACAACGCAACAGATACTTCAACACGCCTACGGAAACAGTGTTTTTTCAGGAGCCCAATTTTTTTGGTGGTTTAAGGCACTCTCAGAAGGAAAAGAGTCAATTGAAGATGAACCACGCAGCAGAAGGCCTTCATCTTCAAGAACCGACGAAAATGTCGGTAGAATACGGGATCTTGTGCTTTCAGATCGTCGGTTGACCACAAGAATGATCGGGGGAAGAGTTAAATTTTAATCACACCACTGTTCATCAGATTTTGACTAACGAATTGGTGATGAGAAAAATCGCGCAAAAATGGTCCAAAAACCCACAAAAGAGGAGAAACCTCTTGAACAGAAAACCCTTTAGACGCGGGGAGCGGGATTTGGCGCCAGAAACCAAGCAAAGAGGAATCCCCAACTCCAAGAACCAAAAGCAGAAACGTCGAAGAAAACAGCGGGAGAGGAAAACCGACACGTGTGTAACACCCTAAAAAATGAAGTAAACGGGCGGTCGCGATTGGGAAAACTATTGTGGCTGGTTACAAGGGACCCAACCGGCTGTGTTAAACTACAAAATCTTCTCCTTTTTCTCCAAGCGGAGAACTATTATTTGGAATATAGTGTTTTAAAATATTTATTAAGCGGAAGTCAGAGTTGATATAATTAAATTGGACAAAGAACAGGCTTATTATACCTAAAACAACAAGTTATTACCTAAACAAAACATTCCACATTAGAAACGAACAGGTGGACTAAAGCCGGGATTACATCCCGATTTGAGCAGAACTGTGTCTGATTATCTATTTTTGACTATAAGTTACTAGTTCTCAAATGTAGAGTATAAACTTATAACTGCTACTGTTTGCAATACCATTACTAAAAAAGCCAAACATTACAAGGTGGCCGGGGAAATTAATAGCAAGAAACCTGCCCGTGTGAGGATTGGTGAGGTTAAGGAAGGAGCATATGCGCAGAAACCTCTTGTCGTTTAAACATGTATAAATTCCGATACTGTATATTTAGGTATATGGAAAAACAATAGTAGTTAGTTCACTCGTTGTTTCAATGATGAGGAACTTAAAGGAAGCAGATGTGCTTTACTTAAAAAAGGTTATTGACTTTTGGAAACTTTCCACCTACGGCTATGTCTCATTGTCAGTGTCTACTTTATACGCAGTACGCAAATAATTGTATTATTTCGATTACAAATGGAGAGCTAATACACTACGAAATAAAAAATCTAAAAATGCTGATGATATTGGATTTTTTTATGGTTATTATACCAAGCCGCCATATCACTAAGACAAGATTGGTGTAACGGTGAGGTAATTTGTAATGCGGTGACTATTGACACTAAAAAAAAAAATGTAATAATAAATTGGTGGAATTGGATTAAGGTGAGGTATTTTTTATAATCATGTAATATTTTGAATTATAGACGTTATTGTATTGTATTTAATATAACCAATTTGTAAAAAATTGGATTGGACGGCCCATTGTCACGATACAAAATCAGGAGTGGATCTAGGAGTGGATCTAAGTAATCCAAATATTCTTCAACTTGTTCTTGTAGTAAGTTAAGACAAACTTCACCTGTGAGAGTATTTAAAAAAATGGACCAATTATTTTGTTTCGGTGTATCCCGCACCATACATTAACAGTTTTACGTCCTTGTTTTTTAGTTTTTTCACCATATGAGGATTTTCTGTGGCCCAATGATGATTGTTATGCCTGTAAAATAAACAAGCAGTAGAAAAGGATGACTCATCAGTCCAAAACACATTATGCAAAAAATTGTGGTTTTCGTTATATCTTGTTGGATGATTTGTTGACAAAACACTATTCTTTGTCGATGATCATATTCAGTTAAATGTTGAACAGGAAGGATGTGAAAAGGTTTATATTTATTCCTTTTTAAAAGTTGCATAACGCTGCTCTTTTAAATTAAATCTTTAGATATAGAATAAGTAGACCGACTTGGATCTTCTATGACCCATAATAAAATATTCATCTGTATTTCCTCATTAATAACATTCCTCGATTTCTTCTAGATGCATTATTTAATGAATTTGTATTACAAATTTTATATTAAATTTTCTTGAACGTCACTTTAGCAGGCACAGTCTGATCAGGAACCGTCTTCCAAATTCCCTTACTGAAGCAATCATATTTTTATTGCAATATAAGTATATTTCTAAAATTTTACGCCTATTTTCTAAACTGTGATAAGGCATAATACGTTTTTTTCTAGCACACAGTATTAAATTAAAATCCCCAATAGAAAAAAACACTGACTAATGTTAACCAGTTTGACGTTTATACAAAATTAAAATTTTGTTTCCATAGGCTACTTCGTAAAATAGGGTAATACGGTTTAGATTTGTCATTTTACATATTTCGTCATAACTCAGAAAATCCTTATCCAAATATGCTATAATTATATATATTTGTATTCAGAAAAGCACTGTAAATTGAAATATGTACAAATATACAGTGTTCCATTTAAAAAAAATCATATTTTTTGTCACACCTCGTAGGTATATTTTTCAAAAATTTCAAAAACCGTTAACAGATTCGGAGACTACGTTGAAAATCGTTCTAACCCACTCTTTGAAAGAACCAAATCGGTCAGAAATAACAAAAATAAAAGGGGGTTAACATTTATAATATTTACCCGGTACATGTATACAGAATTGGATGGTTCAGTGAACTTGATTGAATCGTTGCAATATTACTTAAAATTCCATGTAATGAAACTGAAGCACCGAAACAACATTTAAGTATCACCTGTGCTACTGATGTCTTAAGAATTAAACCGATATTAGCCTTCTTTCATATGAATTCGTTATTTATTAATAATTCCACTAAAAGGTAAATATTGATAGATAGTAAACAGTTCGAGTAACTGTTTTTTTGTGATATCAACTGATGAATATCAAGTTCAGATTAAATAATATATTACCTAAGATTTTCTAAAAAGGAATTTAAATTCAAATTGCCTTATATGTGTTTATTCTTCAAATGCTACAATGCTATAGTTTAAGGCATACTTCTGAATCTCCTATGAACAAATTGTACCTTGCTTCAGATGAAATATGTAACGGGAAATGTGACAAGTCGAATATTGATAAGTAAAGTAAAACTCTTCATTACCTACAACAAACACTATTTTTTTTATAATTCAAATGCAGAAAATAGGTTTTTACGTTTATATATTTTAGCATATTTAAAAATGTCTTATGTATGTATGTCAAATCTACTACGAACCATTTGTACATGCTTTCGTGTATTTACAATAGTTTCATATGACAAAATTATTATTAAACACAGGTATAAGTAATCTTACAATTTTTGGAGAATCGCTTATATGTTAGTGATCAAAAACCTATTAAAAATAAGATATTTCCAAATATTTACAACACTAATCAGTTTAAAATTTTAAAAGGAATTAGCATGTTGTGGCACTTCTTCGTTTGAGCGTTTCTTATAATTGATGCATCCTAAATGGACTTCATAAAAACGAGAACAAAAGGACAATTTTAGGCACTATACGTACATATCTCAAGAAACTATTAATTCCAGATGGCTGGTTTCCTAGAATTATACGTTTTCTTCTATTGATATTTGTTGGAACTTCAAGTAGATGTGCTAATCAGAACGTTGTTCCAACTCTCAGATTATTATTCTAATGTCCTGGTAATAGCTTAATTACACTGGATCAAATCAGTTTTGCAAAGGGGTCTGTTAAATGCAGTACCTACATATTTAAATATGGACAGACCTCAGGTATTGCCGTGCGCTGATGCCCCGGTTAATCCCCTATTTGTCGTCTCCTTAATCACAAAATAGTAGACAAGTAAAGGGTAATTCAGGTAAATTATGGGTTAGTAGGTCCGCTCTGGATTTCGAGAGGACCACCACGGTAAATAATTCAATTAGGCTCGGCACCCTAATAATATGCCGGCAGGTGGGCCTCATTCCCCTGCCTTTTTGTTTACTATTATTTTGGAAATAACTATAGCAATTTCGCGGCCCTATGAAATTAACTCATCAAGCGCCACCGGACCACACAGACTTAGACTGTGTGCGTATATATTTAAATCAAATAAAAGGCTATGTAATTCGACCAGCAATTTTTTTATTCTACGGTTTTGAGTTCGTTATTCAGCTGTTCCAATTATGAAAAATTCATGTTCATAACCAAACTTTTCGATCCTTAGAGAGCTTGAAGTAAGAATCATATTTTAGGAAAGAAAACTCGTGATAACAGAATGAGGTGATACTGTGTCACCAGCTTCATCACTTTTCAGAGAATGCCTGTGATACAAATTGTCTGAAATAATTTCATCATCAAGTCTGAATCATCAGTTGACATATTTTTGGAAGATATTGCGATGTTGTATTTATGATGAAAATGTAATAACTAATGTTGCACTAAACAGAATAAGACGTTAACTCATATTGAGGCTACAGCCAACTGTGGGTCTTCCCACTACCTCATTCACGATTGGTTCGTCCCTCACTTTCAGATTTGGTTCGCGTTTATCTGAGAGAGAAGTTCACTTATCATTATTATCAATCCACATTAATTCTGTAATATTCCTAATATTCATACTGCAGCTGCATATACATTTATGTGGATTGAACAATTAAGAAGAGGCTCTTATATGCCACTTAAAGTCCACATAGGCAAGCGCCCATTATACAGGTCTACAAGTCTATTCATTTCTAAATTCTAGGTTTTCAATTTTTTGGCCTGTATCCTATCTGACAATCTCAAAACATTTTCATGCGCACAGCGTGAAGAACCAATTTGCTGCGATTGGGTCTCCTTATTGTCTTACAAAATGGTGGACCTTCATAAACTTATGAAGGCAAATAAATTGATGAAAAACTTTCATTCATTTTTTTCATATACATCATTTTCCCACGCTGTATGTATAGAGTTAGTTTCCATAATTTGATAAGTTATTTGTGTGTTATTTGTATTTAAGTGAGTTTATTACTAAAATTAGAAAACAGTTCTTCAGACTATTGATTTTTGCATACATTTTTGTAACATGATATGAGAAAAAGCAATTGAACATCAGAAGCCATAAAACTGAAACAAAGTTATGAAGTCCTTGAATTTTTCTTTTTTCAAAAAATATATAATGTGTGTGTTTGATTCAGAAGGATGTACAAAATAAGAATAATGTTTAGCAAATAGGAAACGTTTGAAGTTATTTACCTACATATTTTTAAAGGAAGTATGTCGTGACCTGCTGAAGCAAACATAGACATATTATATATGTATGTTTGAAAAGAGAAAAATTCGAGGAAACAGAATATGTACACAGGGTGTTCCATTTAAAAAAAACATGGCATTGATTAAGTTTTATGGTTTCTGATGTTCGATTGTTTTTTCTCATATCATGTTAAAAAAATGATGTATCTATAACTCTTGTCTGAGGAACTTTTTTTCTAATTTCAATAATGACCATGCGATAACTTGATTATGAAAACTAACCCTGTATATATATATATAAATAAAAAAAAATATATATATATATATATATATATATATATGTATATATATCTAATAATACATACTGCACATTAAGGGGTTTCACCAGCGTGACATGCTAAAAAAGAATGCATTTTCGGCTTTTTTTTTAAAAAAAAAACAGGTACCTACAACAATCGATTTGAAATTTTATACGTTTATTGTTTATTATCGTCAAGTATGTATATAAAATGATCTTTTGTTGAGATTTGCAGATTTTTATACACGCTATAGAGGGGCTCGATGATGTACGAAAAAGTGGCGTTGACAGCATAACTCCAGCTGGGAACGGCTGAAATCAAAATTTTAAAAAAAATTATTGAATTACAGATAATTGGATATTACAGCATCGTATAGAATTTGAAAATTTTGATTAGAAAAAAAATGGCGACCGTTTGAAAAAAAGTCTAATTTTTTAGTAAAATTTTGCTAAATTGTTAATAAAAAAATACGCAATTTAAAAAAAACTGTACGATGCCGAAATGGCGACACGTTTCCTGAATAGAATCCGTTTTGAATCAGGTCGATCGGACAAAAACTGTTCGAGTTATGCTGTCAACGCTGTCGAAAAACATGGTTTTGAGAAAAACGCGTTTTAAGTTGGCTTTAAAACGTTGAAACGCACCATTTCTTTCCTTCTCGAATGGTTATGGCTGACTGACGACTCTAATACACATACATACACAAATACACATTTGTACGGTCCCTTAGATGGCCCAAGTCACATGGGTATGAATTTCGGCGCTCACGTGGACGAAAAAGGCGGTAAATTGTGCGCATCCATAATGGCGCGCTCAGCGCATAAGAACGCACTGCGTCAGTGTTTGGCGCTAATTTTAAATTCTTCCGAGTCGAATAAAGTTACGGAGGTTGAGGTATGTATTGTTGGGGTCAAGAACTATCGATTAAAGGAAAAACAAAATTCGATTTTTTTTGTCACACTTGTGAAACCCGTTAAGCTGAAAAAGTTACTTTGCCAATTAATTGGAAGATTTGAGGGTCGAGAGTAACAGTCAAATTAAAGAAAAACGTAATCAGTTACAGTAGAACTCGGATATAGCGAGCATCCATGGGATCACGAAATTTGCTCGTTATAGACGGTACCTCGCTATAAACGAACGCGAGTTGTGGCCACTAATATAAGATGTAATACGTTGGGTACATACATTTTTAAATCTATATACATACTTATATACATATGTATGAATGAATTTAAAAGTATTATTGTCACACCATACTTTTATCTTCCAAATATGTATAAAAATATAGGTAGGTACATACATACAATAAAAATGAAACATACATAGGTATATAATATGTTTTAATTTTTTATCATTATTGAAAAAATCTGTAATTTTTTTCTGCTTGCTTCTACTGGATAAAATTTCTTTATTAATGTCTTGTTCCAGTTGATCCGCAGCATTTAAAAACTGTTCTTTTTCGGGATATTTGCATTCAACATATGACATTACAGTTTTCAAGGCAATCATGGCTTCTTTTGTTGTAGGAATTTCAACTTCCTCTTATGGTTCCTCTTCATAACCATCTTCATCTTTTGGTGGATTCATTATTGACCGAACAATCTGCAAATCGTCAGGGTATTTAGCCACTTCTAGATTTTCATCGATTAGTTCGTACTGCCGCAAATCGGTATCGTCAAAGTGAGAGATATTATTCGACTGAGCCCATTGGGTCAAATCTCTTTCTTCTTCTTGCAGTCGCGCAAGAGGAAGTTCATCTTCTTCCGTGAATTCTGTTTCAGCGATGAGGCCGGCATGTCAGAAACAGTTCGCGATGGCATTTCCAGAGACATTTCTCCATGCCGTACTTAACATCAAAATTGCTTCTGTTAATAGCAGTTTGAATTCGACGTTCCTATCATGGGCATCTATCAGTTTGAGGAGTAACTGTTTTCTATAATAACTTTTTAAACAGTGAATAACACCCTGGTCCATGGGTTGGAAAGTAGCAGTCACATTGGGAGGAAAGAAAACCAGTTCAATCCATTGCAAGTTAGCAATGTGGGGATGTGCGGGGCAATTGTCTATTAACAATAATTTTTCTTTTATCTTTCGAAAGTTCTTGATCCCAAACTTGCAATAACTTGGAGAAAATATGTCTCCTGTCATTCACGCTCTTTTATTCGCGTCATAAGTCACAGGTAGTATTGGATGGTTTTTAAAACATCTCGGCGACTTTGATTTTCCAATTATCAGAAGTTTTTTCTTCTCTGCTCCATCCATATTCGCACATACCCAGCCAGTAAGCCTCTCTTTGGCATGTTTCCCTCCAGAACATTTTTCCCCTTTGAAGTTTGAAGAACGTGCGCGGGCGCCGTCAATCCTCGATGGCTCGCTATAGCCGAAGTAACTATTGCGCCGGGCTAAAATTTACGCTCGTAATAAGCAATACCTCGTTATAACCGATTTCGTTATAGCCGAACCAAATTATTAGGGTTTAATAGGGAATTCAGACGGAACTTTTCAAATTTGCACGTTACAGCCGGGCGCTCGTTCTATGCCGTGCTGGGAAAACCGGGCGGAGGGGGGGGGGGGCGCGGCCCGCCCGCCCGGGCCCCCCCGCGCCCCCCCCGGGCGGGGGGGGGGGGGGGTTTGGAGGAAGTGGAAATGGGGGGGGGGGGGGAAGTAGGGGGGGGGGGGGAGGGGGGGGGGGGGGGAAAAAAAGAGGGGGGGAGGGGGGGGGGGGGGGGGGGGGGGGGGGGGGGGGGGGGGGGGGGGGGGGAGGAGAGAGAAAAAAAAAAAGAAGAAAAAAAAAAAAAAAAAAAAAAAAAAAAGGAAAAAAACACCCCCACACCAAACAAAAAACACGCAAAAAAAAAAAAAAAGGGGAAAAAAAGGAGGAAAGGGGAAAAAAAAAAAAAAAAAAAAAAAAAAAAAAGAAAAGGGAAAAAAAAAAAAAAAAAAAGAAAAAAAAAGAAAGAAAAAGGAGAAGAAGGGGGGGGGGGGGAGGGGGGGGGGGGGGGGGGGGGGGGGGGGGGGGGGGGGGGGGGGTGTGTGAAGGGGAAAAAAAAACAAAAAAAAAACCCCCCCCCCACAACAAAAAAACGAGGAGACCCCCCCCCCCGCGGGGGGGGGGGGGGGGGGGGGGGGGGGGGGGGGGGGGGGGGGGGGGCCCCCCCCCCCCCCCCCCACAACCCCGGGGGGGGGGGGGGGGGGGGAGGGGGGAGGAAGGAGGGGGGGGGGGGGGAGGGGGCCCCCCCCAAACAAAACCCCCACCTTCAACCCTCAAAAATTCCCCCCCTCTCCCTCCGGCCGCGGGGGCGGCGGGCCCCCGCCGGGGGGGGGGGGGGGGGGGGGGGGGGGGGGGGGGGGGGGGGCCCCGCGGGGGGGCCCCTTTCAAAACCCGGGGGGGGGCGCGGGGGGGGGGGACCAAAAAAAAAAAAAAAAAAAAAAAAAACACAAAAAAAAAACCGGCGGGGGGAAAAAAAATTAAAAAAAAACGCTTTAAAAAAAAAAAAAAAAAAAAAAAAAAAAAAAATATAAGGAAAATGGGGGGGGGTTTCCCCCCCCCCCCGAGAAAAAGGGAATTTTAAAAAAAAAAAAAGGAAAAAATTTTTGCCTGCCCATTTTGTTGTTTTGTTACATTGCTCGTTATAGCCGAGTTCTACTGTACTTGCCTGGAAAAAATTATATGGTAACTCAAACCAAATACGAATAATCTAAAATTCAGTGAATCCGTAAATTGACTTCAGAACAGATTGCAAGAAATAGAGTCTTTTTAAACCGTAAGTCCATCACGCCTATTGCCGCGTGCTCAGCCATAATCTATTTCTTTTTTGTTGACCGTTGCGGCATCCTGAATAGGTTTCTCTCTGCAATGGCCATTTCCTTTACGTGATCGTGACAAATTCTTTCAAATGTAACGACACCACTTTTTAATCTGTCATACCGCAGACAGCTCACGTCCCCAGACAGAGAAAGGCATCTTCGGCTAGACGCGGACGGATTTATTTATTCCGCGCTTATTTCTTTCTTCGGCGCGCGGCTTATAAATGAACGATTATTAGATTAGGCCATGTGGTCCGGCCCGAATGAATCGGAAAATTACATGGTCGCGGCATGAAAGGCCGAGCGTATCGCTGACAGTCGGCCGGAAGTCATCCAGTTTAGGGTTGCGCACGTTAATCTGTAGCTAATGGAGGCGACGAGATTTTAACAGGTTTACGAAATGAATTTAATCATTTGTGAAGCACGTAAATGGGATACATTTGAAAAAAATAATAGGGAATATTTTTGTTCAATAAAGTAATTAGGTACTTTTTTTACAGTAATTAGTAAGGTTCGGAAAAGTAAGATGTCACGCAGAGCTGGCACTATACAACTCTATGATAATTAATGTATAAACCGTATTTTTTAAACCCGTTTTTCATGCCCCTCTATACGCACGCCACTGTTCGTGTGTAGAATGTTATCCCAAACTAGGGCTTCGCGGGAACCCGGGACTTTGTAATACACTTTCTCCGTAAGACAGCGAACTCTTCCGATAGTGACCTGCCAGCGCGCCGGTGTAAATAATAATAATAATAATAATAATAATAATCTTTATTGTCCAAAAAAAAAACCAATACAAAAGTACATACGGCACTAGTCAGGTACCTTTACAAAAAAATTAAACTAGTACAATGGGTTTTGTTAACAAAACAACCCATTAAAAACGACGAAACAGGAAAGAAACCTTAAATAGAATCATCTAATTAAAACATAAATATTCATCAACATCATAAAAACAATTTTCTAATAAAAAAAAAATAATAGACTTTTCTTGAATTTTTTAAAATTGTCTAAATTTCTTATATATGCTGGAAGTTTATTCCAGAATTTTATACCTATATAGACTGGATTAGATTTATAAATAGACAAGTTGTGTCGTGGAATAACAAAGGTCATAGCATTTCTTGTATTGTAATCGTGATTGAAGTTGTTTGTCAAAAACGATGAGTAATTACTTTTAACAAAAATTAATACTTCATATATAAAGATGCATGGTACGGTTAATATTTTAAATTCTTTAAATAAAAGTCTACATTAATGATGATGATTTATGTACACCTGCCATATTACGTAAAGCTCTTTTTTGCATTCTAAATATTTTTAACATTTGAGACGATGATCCCCAAAACAAAATACTATCTTTTGTACTAGTTCTTTTATATGATTATCCCAATTTAACAACTCATTTATACTAACACCCAAAAACATAACATTGTCTACTTGTTTTATTGAAGATTCATTAATTCTCAACAGATGACTTTCAACAACTGGAGAGGTTTTTGTTTTAAACAGCATAAATTCTATCTTAGAAATATTATGTTACCATCACAAATATTTAAATATTTTCTCACCTTGATTGACTGAGCAAAAAAAGACTATCATCAGCAATTTAATTTTTCCTGTTGACAAAGATAACTCAGAAAAAGGAAAGAGTAACGGTCAAGCCCGAGGTACGCCGCAACAAATTTGTTTCGGAGTGAGAACCATGTACATCAACAAACTGACTCCTTCCTGATATATAAGATTTTATCCAGTCATAAATAATTCCTCTTAAAACGGATCGGCCATGCATTGAAAACAATTTGTCGCGTTAGTCACTCTAGTGTACGTATTTTTACATAACTTTTTGTGATTTCTGCAATAATGGCATAGTCGTTACCATTTGGGAATAGACTTAAAAAGATGATTGAATTACAAGGATTTTACTATATCGCCGGATCACATATTTTATGTATTCCTTGCAATCGTCAATTTATATTCCGTGGTCGCCGAGAGTGTAAAAGACATTTAGAATCGAATATCCCCCAAAAAATTATACCTGGTACGGCTAGAAAAGAGGAATTTTGGTTCGATTTGAGACGATTAGACGTTTTTTTTTGCCACATATGTATCCGATTTTCCATTGTCTAGTAGCCATACATTGCGTAAAATATATTTACAGAAGACATATCGTGTCAAGGGAAATATCAAAGAATATATACGTAATAAATATCTGTGGCTGACAGTGAACGAAACTACCGATTTTGCGGTAATAAGGTCTGTGAAATATTTCCAGGGCACTGGACTGGTAAAAGAGGGCCAACAGACTACCCTCCGGAATCTTCAAATTTTACGTCCTTGAACTATTTCTTTAGGGAATATTTGAAGACCAAAAGCTACTCTACCAGACCACAAAAATTTAGAGTATCTGAAGACCCTTCACTCTACATATGGAGGGTTCATAAGTCAATCAGTCAAGTCATAGTTTTGAAGACAATTATTTATAATGTTGAATATCCGTATTAAGTTTATTTTTATTACCTTTCAATCAAATTCTTAGAATTCTTATAAGAATCGGTATTTTTCTGTATCACACTTATTTATATAGAGCCATCCAAAAAAAACGTCATCAAAGTTGGCCGAGAAAAAAAGAGGTATTTCTATTCTTAATCGAATTTATAACCTTATTTACTTGTCAATACTGTCACATCATATGACAGCCATTGTCTATTTTACAAATTGTGACAGTCACTTGTCAAAAGTTTGACATAACCGAAAAGCTTAGACATGACCGCTATTTCCATCTCACTCGTTCATAGCCAGAGTTGATGACGTTTTTTGTGGATGTCTCTATAATATTACAATATAATTGATACAATATTTATTTTATCAATTTGACTCGATTATATCGTTTATTTATTTACACTGATTGGCTTCTGAACCCTCCATATAAGTGTCACATTGCTGCATAATAATTATATTGTTATTAAAACAAATTTCGATACAAAATCATGGAAGCGTTATTACCTCATAGAATTATTCTGACATATTTATAAAACCTGATTTAATGCTTCTTAAAAACTATTATGAGTTATCATTTCTTGGGAAGCCTCTAGTTTTTTGGCGAAACATTTTTTTATTTACAATTTGATCTTTTTTATTTATACTTTCATCGAGATATGGACAAAATAAAGTTTTAGTTAAGTCGATTAAATCATTAAATTTGTTGATAGGAAAATCAAAATTATAAGAATTTGTAGATTATAGAAACTGTCAGGATTTTACACTTTAAAAAAGTGTGTGTACTACACCCAAACTTCTTCCATACATTAAACTTTAATTTTAAGAATTTTTTTATCATCATTTACGCCAATAATTGCCGTAATGAAAAATTTATGAGAATACATTTCTGAGTATACTTTATTTACGATATACGAGAAAATGAAATATAATTAAAACATTTGGTATTAGTTTTTAAGTTAGTATTACTTTGTGTAAGATAAAATAATTAATTCTAATAAAATAATAATATTAACAATATTAGAAGTAATGCCCAAAAGCATTATAAATGATATGCAAAGTATATAACACTAACAAAAACACAAAAAAAGTATACACTCAGTTATTCACAATATTACACAAATCACGGGAAAAAAATGGCGCAACATGAATGTTGGGTGTAATCGGAGCAAATAAAAATAAATACATAGGACGACATACAAGTTTTTTTCTATACATTTCTAATATTCCATTAAATTGAGTCAGGGGCCTTAATGCATCATTTACATATTTGTGATATTATTTTAACTATTTGTACTTGCTTTAACTAAATTTTATTGTCCCACTTTTTTATTCCGTATTTCGATGTTGTGGATTACGCACCTGCAAGTTTTTTTTTTGAAAATAAGAAACCTAAATAAGTGTTTCCGAAGGTTTTTGACGTGCTGCACACAATGCCGTTTTGCGCCATCACCTCACAATTTTGAAGACCTAAAGAGTGGTAAAATTCAATTTCTGCCTATAATCTAGATAATGCCCTAATAACTAGACAACGATACGAGATTGAGTAAAACTCTCGTCAGCTCTCCAAAATCGTCAAAAAACAATAGTAACAATAAAAAAAAACATAACTATGGAGGGCGAAAACATTATTTTATTTCTGAGATTAGCAAGAAATACTAGAATTTTTGTTGTGAGTAAATATACAATCGGACCAAACTAGCTCATTCCATAGAATTTTGATGTGATGAACACATTACCGTTACCCGTTTTCTTCAATGAGATCAGGATTTTGTGCAAACATAACCTCAAAATAGATACAAACCAGTTTTAACAAATTTAGTGACCCAAGGGAATTAGATTACTTTCTAACAGATTTTTACGTGTTAAATACATGTTGTTGCCATTGCTTATTTTTGTCAACAACGTCAGAGTGAAAACTCAATTGTGAGAGAAAAAAAACTTCTTAATGAGCTGGAAATTGTGGACACCCAGTGGCGGTCGGTGGAATTTGACATGCTCGTATTTTCTTAAGGGGGCATGGGACCCACACCATATTTTAGGGGGTGGTTACTAGACTTAAGTAGAAGGCTGTAATGGCAAAAAATCTTAAGGGAAAACTTGCGAATTTTTTTGTCCAAAAATGGCTGCCTCCGGCAGATCTTGGAAATGGCTTGCAAAATATTTGCGAAATGTTTTTTGTCATAATCACTGAGTAAATACAATTTTTTTATACTTGTGATTTTTTGCAAAATTCTTATTTTCCTTAAATATACAACTATTGTAAAATATCATAGACAAAATGTGATGAAATAAAAATTAAAATTGTTATCTTTTACAGATCTTAAAATTTCGAGAAAATCACAAATATAAAAAAAAATGTATGTATAAATGTATTCACTCGGTGATTATGAAAAAAATTATTTTGCAAATATTTTGTAGGCCGTTTCCAAGATCAGGCATTAAAAAAAAAATCGCAAGTTATCCCTGAAGATTTTTTCCCATTACAGCCTTCTACTTAAGTCTAGTAACCACCCCCTGGTAAAACATGGTGTGGGTCCCATGCCTCCTTCAGAAAATACGAGCATGTCAAATTCCACCGACAGCCACTGTGGACACCCGTCAAATTCTAAAGTAAGGTGACAGTAAAGTTTGACGTAGTATTCTGAATGTGTTTAAAGCACTAAATGCCAAGTTCTCTATGTAAATGACCCTGAAATGTTTAATCAATTCCATTTTACAGATACATAAACATAAATACCTACTCCAAAGTAATCTATAATAAGGGTTGTACTAATTGTAAGTAAATATAATTAAATTCTAACTATGCAAAATTAGACGTGACCAGTAGTAAACACTGGATACTTTGAAAGAAATTAAACTATGTAGAAACGATTATGACTTATGACTAGAGACAGGATTCCGGCTAGTCGCAACAGAGACTGTCTCGGGTCACTGTGATTACTACGCGATAGTTCACAGAATGTACTTGGACTTGGTGTGACAACAAGTATCTTTGAAACTTAAAAGCATATAAGATACTCAAAATGTGTCGTATATACTCGAGCGTTACTAAAATGCTCAAAAAGTAACTAAGAAACTTTTTCTGAAAACTATTATAGTTTGAAAGTATAAGTTGGAAAATCAAAAATAAATGTGCAAGATACTTTTTGTGATTTTGAGTATATTCACTTTTTTCTGTTCAAAATGAATAAAGAAAGAAAATTAAAGTTGACACTTTTCAGTACCTAGAGGATCCAAAAAGCAACTTACCAATGTTAACCCTAGAACGCTAAGCTTCGCAAATTTTACGACGCCGATTTTCATTTTTGGCTATCATCGAGCAGATTCGATAAGTATCGAGCTGAGCTTCTATCTATTCTCTTAGGCAGTAATGCTGAATAGTTCGATGGTGTTAGCTCGTAGTTTAGCGTGACTTATAATCAGTTATAAGACGATTGTCGTAAATTTTACGAAAGGTTAGCCTTTAGGTCTTTTTTAATATTGCACAAAAAAAAAAATATATATATTTTTCAGATAAGTAGTGAACAGATCTAACGTGTTCTATTTGGAGTCTTATAATAAAGAGTATGTCTTAACATTGGGAAGCCACCAGACCACTAACTCAAGCAGAAATTGAGAATATTGCAGAGAACATGATTTTAAAATCATATTATCGTATTAGTTGTATAAATAGTTATATTTTGTATAATACCCATAAAGCAAAACGTGGCCAAAAACTAAGCTCTAGAAAGTCATACCTACATGTTAGAATTGTATAAGTGTTTGGTGACGCCATGGCTAAAAGAAAGAATTAAAATACCCACTTTACAGCGCTCACTCACTCCGTTAAAGTATTGGCAATATACTAGATCAGGCAGTTCCAGAAGATGAACATGATGCATTAGAAAAGAAAACAGCGCCTGATAAACCCTGGAGGACGATTGGTGCGAGTTGCCCTTCGAGAAAAGACGCATGACGACCTAATTTTGTTCAACCTGTAATAAGCCATTTTGTAACGAACACCGAGGTGACATGTGTAAAGCATGCACTTAGTGATATTTAGTTTGTATTGTTTTGATATCAAATAAAAAAAATTAAAAAAAAATGATAACATTATGCAAAATTCTTAGTCTTAAGTGGTGTTAATATGTTTAGCTTTCTAGGGTTAAATAAATAAACTGCAAGGGTAATAGCTGCCTTCTTCAACTCCAATGGATTACTCGTTATCATATGCCATCTTACACAGTGAGAAATTAAAGTCAAATATTTTATTTAAATGCCAACTTTTTAAGATTATCAAACATGGAATAATTGGTCATATTACCAGGTGTCAACAGAATCGCTTTGGGGCTGTCATTTTTTATTTTAAAAGTATTTTAATGAAATTTGGTACATGTAATACGTATAAATGTTAATTAAATGGTTTACACAGCATTTTTGTGCCTCTTTTTTCACCGTAAATGCACGCAACTTTTGATTTTTGAATAGGACACCCTGTATATTTTTACACATTTGGAGTCTGCAGTTCGTGAGTGTTTAGTGAAAAAGATTGTTTTGATTTTTTTGTTTTGATTTTTGATGTTTTGATTTGATTTTTAATTTTTTATTAATCCTTTGAAATTGATTAAAAGATTAATTGTTGCCCAAACATGATCCTTTTGATGTAGAATGAGGTTAAGAAAATGTAACTGCTATGATAATAGTGTCCTGTCACTGTCCATTATCGATTAAAGTTCGCAAACACAAATTTTTATAAAAATTTAACCTACTCTAATGGACATATGCCACTTTCATAACTGCATAAAATTAAGCCTTTCGAGACGACTCTAACGACGTATTAAATGTTGAATTTGGATAACAAATTATCGTAAAAAATTACACATTGGTAAAATTTCCTTAAAATTTCATTAAAATTTCCTTGAAATTAAAAAAATGACAGTCCGAAAATTATTCCGTTGACATCCGGGATATGTGTATGTATATTCATTTATAAATGTTTATTTGTGCCAGGATTAAAAGTATATTGTATTAATTGAAAGTGTATAAGATACTTCATGGAGTATCTTGTATTTAGATATATACTTTTTTAAAATAAGTATAGATACTTAAGTAACTTAGATACTTTTTTCTTGAGTATTTTTAAAAAGTATCTTAATTACCCTATTTTATTTTAATATCTTTCTCAGATGTATTGCGACCTATGTTGCGACTCGCTGCAATCCTATTTCTACTTATGACAAACTTCATGTATAGATATGTACATATGTTCGTTGTTGGGGTAAGGACGATGCTAAAAATTTGAAAACAATGTCTACCTTTTAATTGAACAATTTGAATGTGAACCTTAAATTTTTATGCAGGGATATATAGACGTAATATCAGTTGATTAGTTACATTTATTAACAAATTCATAAGTATAAGCTTCCTTAAAACATTCTTTAAAAACCTCGAGACTTAACTGTTCATCTTAAAATTAGGGTAGTACAAATAATTGTTAATAATAGGTACGTAGGAAGGAAGCAAATTCATAATTCAAAATAATCATTAAACATTACTATACAGCATCTACTTTTTCTACAAGAATAACTGGTAACTGGTAGAACTTAAATTCTCTCGATGAAAATCTTCATAATGGAGAATGTGACCCACATTGTACTGTAGAACATGATTACTGGTTTTTGTAACAAAAATGCCACATAATATCTTATATACCGCTTGCAAAATGTTTGCGAAACATTTTGTTTCTACCACCTTATTGGTTATACCAACCGTTATACTGTTTAGTAATCATTTTAGCCATATTCTTCGATAAGTCCCATAAAATACGACTTTAGAAAATAGGAAACCCCCACTCCACAGCAACAATTCTTAAAATTCTCCGTTGTATAGACTAAACCTAGTTTATTGACTTCAAAATCTCCACAACCAATTTTACTTACGATTCTTCCCATATTTTATCGTTTTCGTTAATGATCTCCTTAATGAACTGCTGTTCAAAACTTTCGAATCTATTTCAAAACTGTTAAATCGACAAATCAATAAATGATAATTAATCGATTTTGCCAATTCATCGATTTATTTGTAAGTGTGTAATCAAATGATCCATTCTTAATATTTTATAATCGATTATGTCCCTAGTTCTTAATCAATTAATGAAATAATCGATTAATTCAATAATTGATTATTAATTCAGTTGGATTAACCAAGTTGTCGATGATCGGTATGGTCGATTACTCGATTATATCAATCGATATGGTCGGACCGATTAGTGGAGTGTTTGTAAGAATATAATCAAATGGTCGATTACTCGATTGCCTTTCTCAACCCTAACATTCACTGAGTTCATTTAGCATGCTACCGCATACATTTTTGTTTACAAAAAAACTTTGTGAAAATCTACAAAGGTTTAATTTCCTCTACTGTTTCTTCTTTCCTGTGTCAGTTTCTTATCCTGGTACAGTAATGGTTGTAATACTATGGTAATATAATAGATTTTGTACATATCTGATGGATAATGAAAGTCCGAAACTCAAAATTACAGAGAAAATACTATAAAAACAATGTAATGGCACTAAGGCCTAACGCCGGGACGTTACGATGAGCGGTATAAATAGGGTTTCTCGCCTGTTCCCCCTTTTTGCGCGTCTTTGAATGTTCGTTACGACATGCAAATAGGGTAAACTAGCGCATTGTCTAAATACAGCGAGATGCGAAAACAACTGTGCAATATACATATGTATTCTGGTTATTTCGGGTTTTACGCTTACCTATAATAAGTATAGTTTTGCATTTTTTTACAGTTTGGTTGTCATTGCATAATTACAACTGCATTCCGTAGGTTAGAATTATGTATGTTGCTCTATTTGTCCCTCATTTAGTTACGCTGCGGCAAATAATGGATTTGCTTTGATGAATTTTTTTGTCTACTAAAGGTTTAAGTTCAACTATTCCGAATTAAAATTATAACGAGCCATCCAAGAAAATAGGTCATCAAAGTTGGCCGAGCAAAAAAAAAGACGTATTTCTATCTTAAATTAATAACCTTATTTAATTGTCAAGGCTGTTACATCATGTGACAGACATTTTACATTTTACAATTTTGACAGCCACCTGTCAAAAGTTTGACAACAACAAAGTTTCGTTTACAGGTTCGATATAACCGCTATTTCCATCTCTCTCGTGAATATCCAGATTTGATGTTTTTTTTTGGATGGCTCTTTATAACGATTATGCATGCTCTAATATAACTCAAAAAATTGAGGTAAATTTTTTACATTGTTTGTACATATCAAAGATTTTTAACCCCCCTTTTCTGATGCTTCTTTCATGATCAAAAATTTTTGCATTTACAGTGATGAAAATTAAGTAAATTAAAGAATATCAAGTTTTCTCATCTATTTATAACACACGCTTTATAATAATGCTTTCTTTATATTCTATAAATACATATAAACATCGGCTGACAACTTTCAAAGGTACTTCCTCTACGAGTGTGGTAGGATTTTAAGATACGAGGTACTTTTTCCTCGACCAGCAGAAGTGGGTAAACTCGTAGTTGAGAGCGTGTCTGACATGCGCCTTCTCGTCAAAAACTAATACGTTTCAAATTCTGCTTCCAGGTAGGCCGTTGCGCCTCAAACTTGACATCGATAAGTAAAACAGGAAAGCGATAATCTCGTGACAATAGTACTGACAGGGCCACCTAGACACGAATATGATATTGTGGTCAATTTTAAATGTGCCTACGCTATTGTATCGGCTAGGACTCGCATTCAGTTTTACTATTACATATTTTCGTGTTAGTGGCAGGTGATTTATTATGTCCATCAACGTACGTATATATTTTGAAGTACAAGAAAAGCAGGTAATATGAACCAATGAGTTATCCACACAATAACTATATTAATTTTTGCACATTTTTTCGTTTACGACTGAAACCTTAAAGTACTTGCGATGATATCTTTAGAAAAGATAACTAGTCTGCAATTATTAGCAACAATTTTTGAAGAAAAATTTGTCGCACGAATTTCAGTTATACGAGAACTAATCAACTGTGTACGGAGTAGGGTTCGGAAAGTGTGCTATAACCCAGGGCCGGACTCGTAATCTGTCATGTTATTGACGGAAGATGACATAATATGAGAGGTCAAAAGGACGGGAGTAAAAATGTGTTAATACTGTATGTACATACCTATTGCTTGTGTCATTCAGAAACACCGACTGTTCTCATTGCTTGAGCGTACGTTGCCATGACCAGTAGTCTTTTACAGAGAAAAATGCACGTGTTACTACTATGTTTATACTTTAAGCCGTTGTTTGTAAAACCCGTTTACTAGCTATTAATATGGGGAGCGAAATATCTGAAACACCTAAAATTCGTATCAGAACATTAACGACCTTATTACCGCGAAAATCTGTTGTTTCGTCCACTGTCAGCCACAGAAATTTATTGCTTATGTCTTCTTTAATATTTCCTACGACAAGTTGATATGTCTGCTGTAAATATGTTTTAGGCAACGTATCACTAGTAAGCAATGTATTAAAGCAGTGTAGTATTGCGAAAATTCACACCAAATCAGGAAACATGTAAATACAGTACACGAACTCACGAGTTAGTCACTCGCGACAAAAAATTGTTTTCAATGCTGCGGTCGACCCGTTTACATCGACGGCAGATAGAAGACTAAATGGATACCTGTCAACATCGGAATATATCGCTGTCTTATGGAGAAATTGCATTAAGGCGTCCTGTGTTCCTGCACGCGAATTGGTGGACAGGAGTCCAGTGCGCATTCTATGCACGTCAGTGGCGTATGTATGTATACAGGGGCTTATATGCGCTTAAAAAATACAGTTTATACTTTAATTATCGAGTTGGTTAGTGCCGACTCTGCGTTACAGCATACTTTTCCCGATCCTAGTACGGAGTTACTCATTAACTATAGTTTGACTCCCCTTTTATTCCGGTTATACACAAGTGATACAAAAATAAATTTTGCATAAAAGTTGCCATATTTACTCATATTTTTTAAAATCGTTCCAAAATATATTATTGCATATATAGGTCACGTGATACGAAATACAACTTAGGTTTTTTTTATGAAACACAAATTTTACTGATTTTAATTTAATTATTAATTTGGAGGTTATATCGATTTATTGTTAACATAATTATTAAGATATTTGACAATAAAAATGTGAATATTTCTCCTCAATCAGAGGTAGGTAGGAGGATGGAGGTATGGTCAAAGAAACAATCATAAATCAAATGACAACAAATAAATCAGTTTATTTGACAGTAATAACTGTACTTTTATTCTAATTATTTCTTCTCAGCAGGATACATTTTTCCAGCGTAGCTTACTGCAATAGAGCGGCCTTGTTATGGTGGCACTTCACTTGGCGTAGCGTATTTGTGTTTGAGTATCGTTGTATTTGTCCAAACATTTGATGTATTCGCAAATATGCCAAACATGTTTGAATATTCAGAACCAGTGAATACAGTGACGGACGTGTTGACAGCGACAGCAGCTTATTACCTGAATGCTTCTTATTACCAATACATGTTAAATCTACATAAGCACAAAGTTATTAAAAGACCATGACGAACACGGCGCTGGTGGAACCAAGTGTGGACGGTTATCGCAAATATTCGCCTTATTTGACTTCTTTTATGCGTGATTGAAAACCGACAAGTGGACGGAAACGCGTATTTGCTGTTAGCGCTATTCGCATTATTTGTATAAATAAAGCAAATATAGCGAATATCTTCTCTACACATCGCCGTTTTTGGGCAAATACAACAAATATACGAATACGCTACGCCAAGTTAAGTGCCACCGTTACAATTTTAATGTAAAAAATCTCAATAAGTATTAATAAAAAAACTCACCAAACTTGATATATTCAGAATCAGGAAAAAAAGGATGCCCAAAAATGAATCAATTATATAAGGTGCTTGTTCCTTTAAAAAAAACTGTATTCTGTATCACCCGACCTATGTATGTATGTATATGCAATAACGTTTTAACGCGTATATGAAATATTGTTTTTTCAAGTAATTTAATAAGTAAAACATGCAAAAATTGTATACGAATTTTGTTTTGTACCTGTTATAAAAATCAAAATAAAGGGGGGTCAAAATATAATAAATGACACTGTACAAATATTATGTTCTAAATTAAAGATTATTCACAAAAGTTGCAAATGTAATAATGCTTTTTCAGTTCCTGCACATTCAAAATGCGCCTATAACAAACACATTATGCATTACTCTCCACGCATGTCAAAACTTTCCTAGCCATTCTGAACCAGAAGAATCAAGAGTATCTTAGGGCGGCAGTAGATGAACAGCTTGGAGCTGTTAGCCCTGACTGCTCTGATCTGTGCAGTTGGGTGATCGTGGACATTAATACCGATGCTATACCAAAACTCTCACAAAAAGATAGCGCCTGAAAAGTAATTGCAACTCAAAACTGAGTGGCTTGATCGTGGAATACTACGCTATTCCAAAATTTACAAAAAGAACCCCCGAAAAAAAAATTTTCGGAGGATTGGAAAGTACTATTACAATTCACATACACAGAACAATTGAATCTGTGTATGCAGAAACTACACATACCCATTTTTTTTTATCAGAACAGGTTTTCAACACATTTATTTCAGAAATTTAATGTATAAGGGTAATTATGCATTACGTACTACGTAAAAATGGCACGTGTCCCTAATTAAATTAAGTAGTGCAGGACGAGATATTTATGAAATAGTCAGCAGAATTTAGAAGTCATTTGGAGCGATCTTCAACACGCCTAGGGAGACTGTTTTTTCAAAAGCCTAGGTTTTTCGGTGGTTAAAGGTATCCTCAGAAGAAAGACAGTCGATTGAAGATGAATCACGCAGTGGAAGGCCTTAATCTTCAACAACCGAAGAAAATGTCGATAGAATACGGGATCTTGTGCGTTCAGATCGTTGATTGACGACAAGAATGATCGGGGAAGAGCGATGAGATGAGGATATGAGGATGAGAATAATCTGCGCAAAAATGGTTCCAAAAAACCTTTCGCACAAAAAAAAAAGACATCAGGAGGGAAAGGTGTCTTGACTTTTTGGAATCAATTGAAAATTATCCCCATTTTATGGGACGTGTCATTACTGGTGATGAGACTTGGGTGTTTGAGTACGACCCGGAAACCAAGCGCCAAAGTGTGGAATGGCACACTTCAAGCTCTTCAAGACCCAAAATGCAAGGATGAGCAAGTCGAAGATCAAATGAATGCTGATTTGCTTTTTTGACAGCCAGGGAATTGTCCACAAAGAGTTTGTGCCTCCAGGCCAAACAGTATATCAACCCTTTTACAGAGAGGTTCTTGAACAATTTCGAAAAAGGGTCACGCGTGTGAGACCAAACATCAAGAACAACTGGATGTTGCACCACAAAAATGCACCTTTCACATAACCATTTCAATAAATGAGTTTTTAGCCAGTAAAAACATTCCTGTGGCTCCTCAGCCTCCTTATTCGCCCGACTTGATCCTTGTGACGTTTTTCTCTTCCCGAGATTGAAAAATTACCCCAAGGGACGTCTTTTTGGGACCATAGAAAACATTCAAACGCCTGTAACCGACCAGTTGAAGGCTATTCCAGTATATGAGTCCCAGAACTGCTATGATGTATGGAAATACTCTTGTATACTGAAGTTATTTGGAAGGAGACAATACTAATTGTAATCCTATTCGAATAAAACAAAATTAAAAGAATCAGTCTCATTACTTAATTTACACGCCTCGTATTATCTTCTGAGAATACGTTTTCTATTAAGGTACGGCCTCATGCAGTCGCTAGTCGCTCGTTTTCAGCGACAAATGGGGTCACGTGGTATGATTTTGAATTTTCCGCCATTTTAAGAATCGCAGCGACAAGTCGCAGCGTCAACCAGGGCTGCTGGTTGTAAGAATGCGCGACAGAAATATCGAAAGGTGATGATATAATGGATAACGAAAGGTGATATATCGATATGTACAGACCTTCTATTCCTAACCTTTTTAAATAGAAATAATAAAAGTAAACAGAACATACCAAATCGTGCGAAATCAATTAATAAATCACAATAATTAATGAGAGAATTCTTAAAATACAAGTGAAATAAAAAACAATATAATACGAGGGTCGGCTGATAAGTCCCGGGCCTCTCAATCAAAACAACATTAAAAAAGATTTTTTTTTATTTCTCAACATAATCTCCAGAAAGGCTAATACATTTGTCATATCGGTGTTCTAATTTAATTAAACCATTTCTGTAGTGCGATTTATCAAGGTCCTCAAAATAGCTGTTTACCGCATCAATGACCTCCTCGTTGCTGTGAAATCTTCGGAGAGAACAGGTGGTAGTCACTGGGTACTAGAGCTGGCGAACAGGGTGGATGTTCAAGCAATTCGAACTTTAATTCGCAAATTTTTCCCATTGCAATGACTGAACGAAGGCCGGAGCATTGTTGTTAACACTCTAAAGTTGTCTTGTTAAAAATGCTGTTGTTCAAAAATTAACCAAGCTACTGACCTGTAACTATAGATACAAGCTAGTCTGGAGTAAAACTATACGATGCTAGCGTCTAACTGGCCTTATAGAATAAAAATTTCTTTACTCATAAACTTACGTTTGTTAGGGCATATATTTTCATTTGTCTCTAATTCATCTTCGACCACACCTTCCATACGATCATCCAGTTGAAACCGTCGAATTATGGTTTTTCCATCATCTTAACAAATAATTGATTAAATACATTTTATCCGTCTCGCATTATTTCAATTGTTTTGTTACTTACCTAACACCGGATAAAAATAGTGGTTGTTATCGATATAAATATGCTAGTAGCCTTCGATGCACGGATGATCCATAATTTCGTCGACAATTACTTCATATAGTCCACAGGTATAGACCAGTTTTATCTTTAAAAAGAAAAAACATTTTTACATGATAATAAATGGTTTACAAGAAAAGTGACGTTACAATCTTGCAAAAATTCCATCGCGTTAAAATTAAGCTGAGATATAGTAAAAATTTCTTATTGCTTTTGTTTTTATGATTACTGAATCCTCTTAAATATTGTCATTAAATCGTTAGAAATGTTTACCTCATCTAAATCCATTGATTGCACTTATGTATGTATTTATTCCATGAATAACAATGTACACTTATTGTATTGTATGTAGTTATTTATATTATAAAGGTTATGTATCGAATGTATCGATTATTTCTCTATCGATGTTTCGACCCGGATTTATTTCATCGCTCCTTTCCCAGCGACAACGATTACGATTACGATTACGTATGGGGTAGGTACATGCCCTGTGCACTTAAGCGATGCTTATTGTGCCCCCATAGTCTAGTGATTCCATTAGTCCTGTTTCCTTAAGATATTTAAGGACAGTTTCTATCTGTATACCAGATGGTTCCATTCTGCTGGACTGGTGCGTGACTTCTGTCTTCCTCTCCCTCCTTCGGGATGATCACCCGATAAGGTTTGTGGAAGACTATGTCACGGCCAATTCTGTCCGACCGCATGTTTAATATACGGTTTTGCTTTAATTCTTTGAATATCTCTGTATGAAGTCCCCGTTTTGTGGTGGTTACTCCATATCCGGAAATTTCTAGCCTGTAAGCTGCCATTAGGGCTTCCGCCTCCAGCACAATGTGTAAAGGAGGAAGACATAGCATTGCTTCCATAGCTGCAGTGGGCGTTGTTTGCATGGCCCCTGTTATTCCTAGGCAGGCAAGTCTTTGCAACTTGCCTAGTTTTGCTATGGCTCCCTTTTTTCTAGCTTTGTGCCACCAGATGAGAGAGCCATATGTTACCATGGGAATTATCACTTTGGAGTATATCCAAAGTGCCATTGCTGGTTTTAATCCCCATGTTTTACCAACCATGCGTTTGCAGGCCCATAGGGCCCTGGTAGCCTTGTTGGCAGTTTTTCCAGGTGAGCCCCAAAGTTTAGTTTAGTGTCTAATATTAGTCCTAAGTACTTAACTTCGTTGCTCAGTTGGAGTTTACTTCCCCGCAGGTGAAGTCCCCTCAAATCTTGAAGGTTTCTTCTTTTTGTGAAGGCAACTACTGCTGTCTTTGAGGGGTTAACGCTTAGCCCCTCTTTCTTGCACCATCTTTCTACTATGCTCAGGGCACGTTGCATGAGATGGGATACAACTCCTGCAAACCTCCCACTGACTAGAATAGTGATGTCATCCGCGTATCCTTGCGCATGTGTGCCTCCTTGTTCTAGTTCCCAGAGAAGACTGTCCACCACTAAGCTCCACAGTAGGGGCGACAGTACGCCCCCCTGCGGACAGCCTCTGGCAGCCACTATCCCTCTGGTTACATTGCCAATGGAGCTTGTTATTGTCCGGTCTCTAATCATGGAGCTGATCCAGTCTGAAATAGGCTGTCCAACTCCTCGATTTTCGACAGCTCTTTCAATCGAGTTGAAAGAGGTGTTGTCAAATGCTCGCTCTATATCCAGAAAGGTTCCTAGTGCAATTTCTTTATTTCCTAGAGCCCGTTCAATCCTGCTTGTGAGTTCATGGATGCTCAGTTCACAGGATTGCCTGCTTGGAAGGCATACTGGTGTCGGTGCAAAGGGTTTTCCCTTAATGCCACGTCCCTGATATGCCTGTCCACTAATTTTTCTAGCGTCTTTCTAGCGTCCCAGCGACAAAGTTCAACTTGTTGGAAAAGTTCAGCTTTTCCAACTTTGTCGCTGCGATTCTTAAAATGGCGGAAAATTCAAAATCGTACCACGTGACCTTATTTGTCGCTGAAAACGAGCGACTAGCGACTGCATGAGGCCGTTAGCTGTCGTAAGATGGCTTTAGAGAACCCCATGACTGCGTAGATGCAGCCCATCTTTTTTATCGAAAGTCAACGTGGTAAATGGCTCGTAATTTACGGCCGCTGCCGCATCGATACATACTTGGCGATTAATTAATGTAAACTTTAGTGGCCTTTCGCGTGCATCCATAAACTACTCGCACGCCAGATGCCGCGAGATGAGCCGACGCTATTCGCGCGGCATGTGATGAGCGTACCTGTTGCCGTCGTTCCGTTGGATTATTTTATCGTCGGGTCATTGGTTATTAATTATCGGTACGTATATGTACGTATGTAAAGCGCGTTCGTATCGCCCAGCTCTCTCCGCTCGAGGTAGTAACTTGCATTGCACGGACATAAAATTAATTTTACTGCCGAGATTGATCCTGCGCTGTGGACGAGTAAGCACCGTTCCTCTCAACGTCTAATACACAGGCCGACAAATTTTACACCCAAGAACCAGACCATACCAAGATCATATTTTTCAAAAGTTTTTGATGCGCTGAATCCGAATCCGACCTCATATTTGCTCCATCATGTGTAAGACACTTTTTCAATTTTGGGTGAAATCGTGTAATTTCTGTGTGATAAATTTAAGTAATGGTTAAAACTCGGGTATAACAAATAAATATTGTCGTGAAGAAAACAGTCTATTAATATGTAGTATAACAAAACTTATATTCAAGAGTCAAAACTTAATTATTATTACTTTAAATATGCGTGCCCCCGTAACTGAGTTGATCCAGGATAATTGCATATTTCTTGACATCCCTGAAATGGGAATGAAAGATTTCATAATCCCAAACGTTGTCTTATTATGACAATTATACACTGAATGAATATGATTATCTATAACTTATAAATTCATGCCACTATCGGTTATATTTCTTTCAGAGTAAATCTAACTCTGACAAACAAACAAAAGTAATATTGTTATATAATAAAATTCAACAATCATAACCACGGCTAGGCCGCCTATTGTGTTTTAAAACAGTGACTATGTATTGAATATAAAAAAAAATCCAAATGAGCTCGCCGACACTATGGGATCGTCCACATAGTCCCCACATAGTGTGGGAAAAATACAGATATCATCCTCCTTCAAGGCACTGTGGAATTGTCCACAATATCCCCTCACAGTGTCTGTCCTCTTCCTTGTGGGATCGTCCACATAGTCCCTACACAGTGCCAGAAACATATTTACAACTTACAAATACAGCCACCCTTGGGGCTCCCCGCAAAGTGCTAAAGACACTTGCTTTTTAACAAAATCATGACGATAATACTAATATTGAATATATTATATGACATAAACCGATAATGCATTGAATTGTCGAGGAATTCCTGACGAATATTGTATCACATAATTTTAAATAAATTAAAAATAGAATTATCAATAAAACAAAACAAGATAAAATATAAAATGCTCAGTGATAAACTCACCCTGTGAATCTGTAGATGATATTTTGTAGGAGGAAGGACTTTAAAAAAAAACCGAACCAGTCTGCACAACACAGGCTTATTTAATGCTAACACCGGCCCAAGCTTTTAATATTTAGCCCCAAGTCGGTGTTCGTTGAAACGGCCCAAATTCGGGTGACAAATTTACGACCATAACAAAAACATACAGAGCGAAAGTAACGTCGTGGTTGTTGTGTTTAAAATAAGATAATAATATTCTATTCAGTAATGTAAGAAAATAGACTAAACAAGACTGGAAAAAAATTTACCTTACACATGTCAGGTTTTCGAGTAATCCTAACCTAAAAGTGAAAACAAATGTTTGGCCACTCTTGAGGTTACATTCCTCGATGGATAAAATTTTATAAAACTACAAAAAGAAATCAAGACGGCATCTGAAAGTGCTATTGTTCCCCATTTTGGATTTTTGAAGTATCTTGTCCAGATCCAGAGAAATCAACATTTGAACAAAGGTAGTTTCACGCGTTCTCCACATCTTCATTTGCGGGCCGAAGTGTTACAGCTATGATGTCGAGAAGCTGTTTCACTCACTCTTTAATTCAGAATTTTCTCTTTACATGAGAACGATCCCGTTTCAGTTCCATTCATCGGTAGAGATTTACGTTTATGATCAGTTGAGCTATCATTTCTTTTCAACGACCAGCGATAGTCGGCCATCATTGTTTCATCCCATCTACCTTGATAGTGTCGCCCTTTTTCTTTAAAATCCTGGTGAAATCTCTCACCCACTTAAGGTGGGGACAGCTTCTCGAAATCATAGCTGTAACTTTTCTGCCCGTAAGTGAAGATGTGATGAACTCGTGAAACTATCTGTGTTCAATTTATCTGGATTTAAACAATATGTTCAAAAAATCCGAAATGGATTTTGAAAGTGAATAATAGTACTTTCAGATCCCACATTGGATTTTTTTTGTATAAAATGTATTCATTGAATAATATCACTTCAAAAATAACCAAAAACAAGCGTTTTTTGCACTTTTAGGTTAGGACCACTCGAAAACCTGACGTGATGGAATAAA